>LR737385.1:10203524-10322959 GCA_902655005.2 Marronus borbonicus | reverse complement strand
TGAGCAGCCTTTATAATGGATACGATATGAAACATTTATCTAGACAAATTACATTTTTATTATTACACACTCATTGGTTGACTTTTACTACTTCGTGCTTTATTCATTTTCCACTTGTTTGTAATATTATTGTAGTTTGTTTTTTATTACTTTAGTAGATTGTTGCAATTTCTCGGAGGGACAGAAGCAAAACATACTAGCCTTCTTTTACCCTATCCTTATTTTTTAGTATTTCCTTATATCGGGTGTAATTCTTTCCGGTTCTATAAGCTTTACACAGAAAAATAATGATGGTGACAGATAGGATTATATTAATCTAAGTGAAATTCATTACTTTTACTGAAAGGCGCCGGGAGACTCACTTCTACAAAAATGTCGCGTTTGTTTTTATCCTTTAAAGCGAAGCCCAACAACTTCTACTATATAATGTGGGAAGCTTTGTCCCCGAAACAATTGGATTAACCGAGTTGTCTGCAGTCTCCACTGGGCAATCTAAACAATTCCCGACGGCGTACAGGGCATCATTTATTTATTCGAAAATTTTTCTAAGAAAAGTGTCTGCATGTTCTTGTTGGGTTCGGTATTTTTATATTCTATTGATGGAAAAGTAATCTACCTTTGGGCATTATTAAAATATAATTCTCTGGAAAAAGGTCAGGTGTCGATTTCTGTAATACAAAATTATTACTGCGACTACTCCGTTAAATTAAATACGGCTTTTCATCGAAATTAACCTTCGCAAAGGTTTCTAGCGTTCGGTTTACGATTCAATTTATCAGGAGGGATAATTTTCTCATCTTTGATCAGTGCTAAAGTTGATTAAGAGATATGAAACAACTACAAAAAGGAGTAAAGAAGGATTAAGTTCGCAGTAGACCGTAAACCGAACATTTTCTACGGAAGGAACTACTTTTACATTAGCGCACATCGAATAAATGATAGTAGGTAGTAGTTAATTATTTTTCCAGGAACTTTTATTGGCCATTATTTAATTCTACTTAGGAGCATAAAAGGCTAGATCTGTAATTTGATGCAATGCAGGGAACGGTAGGGTTTATAATTAATCGATTTTTCGTCTAAGTCTAAGTACAGCCTAGATTTTTCTCAACTTCAAAAATGGTAGAAGAGAATAACAATTTGGTTAAACATGAAAATAGGATTTGAAGACCAGGCACGCCTCTGTATGTAGATAATTGCGAAAAAGTATAGTAAAATTCCTCTGAAACGGATATCTTTCTTCAGCGGACATTTTTATGAATACTAGGTAGGCTATTATTATTATATATATTATGATTATACTATTATTCGTAAATATAGGGTGTATAGAAAATGTATTGTATATAGAAATGTACAAGGCATTTTTAGTATTCTTTTGTTGTCGAGACAAAGATTCCCAACTACGTATTTTCAGCAAACAGAGAAGTTTTAGTTTTAACACTTATATATATATATACGTAAACGCTATATGTGCAGAGGATTACGTTTTTGTTCCGGCAATAAGTCCTACCAACATTCGTTATGAAAAGACAAGTAGTTTAAGGTAGTTCAATCTCAACGTCAACTCTATTAATCTCACGTCGTCTCATCACCGACCTATTACTTAACCGTTAGTGATACAAGAAGCACTCGACCAACACTAACGCTATTATAAACGTTCGAAATAGCTTCCCTTTATGTAAGAGATAGGCGCTTAATACAATGTGATACTCGTACATACATATAACATAAACGTCCCGGTGTCTGCTTAGCCTGTTCCGTATATAAGATAAAGTGGTAGTGAGATGGTAAGGTTTATAAATGTATGCGGAGGACCAGGAACAATAGTTATTGTATTTTGAGGATTTATAACGCTTCTGTTAGCTCATTTTACTTCTACTGCAAGGAATACATATATCTTTGTGCACGTGTTCGATGTTTTATTAATATTAGGGTCAAACTTCGTTGTTACCTCGATTGGGATCTACAGATAACAATTTAATGTGCGTCTGAATTAGATACATAGCGCGTTAATCCGAAGGTTAATAATACTATAAAAACAATACATTTTAAGTTATATGTTCGCTTCAAGAATTAGTTGTACAAGGATTAACAAGACAAATTGCCGGATGTTATTTTTGCTTATGTAATTGCAATATTATAGATTATTGATTGAAATAAATTCAAAAGCTTTGATAATTGTGTTTTTCTTCAAGTAATACGACACAGAACCAAAATTCCGTATGGATTGCTTGTTTAGTTCCCACATTGGCTTCTCTAACAAATTTTTGGCATATACACATGATTTATATTTCATCTGAAAAAAGTAGATATATTTTCTCTGTATGTAAGAATATTAAAAATAAGTGAGCGGCAAGAAAGGGCAACATCGGTTACTATTCTCGACCTGCTGGAACAAATGCAATAATTTTGGTTTTACTCGGCGTACACCAAATTAATCAAATTAATCTGAAGCCTGTAGACGGATCTCTACAGGAATATATAAAGTAAACTTGAACACAAAATAATAATAGTAAGGAAAGTTAAAAAAAAAAACAGAGAGTAAACAAATTAGTCAAGTGAACATAACAATTAAAATTAAAAAAATGATAGTTCTAATAAATTACACGGTTTTCGTCTTTTTTTTTATAAACTTAGTTGTTTTACACCTGTAACTTCAACGCTTATAAATTGCACAAAATAAACATAAAAAGCAATATATATTCGTAATCTCAAAAATGGAACCCGCACGCAAATGTCACATAACAAACACCATATTCTATAAAGAGAATTAAATGCTATTTCTAGCATACGCCCCTGGATTTTTAATGTTTTATTGAAACATAGTCATACAACTTTTATTGAACCAAAATATATTCGGTAAACATATATATACAGTCATGTGCACAAAAATGGCAGTGGTCTTAAATTTGCTGTAATATCAATTTATACGTTAGATAAAAGAAATTCAAGTTTGTTTAACTCTTTATTTCTACATGTTACATAATTATAACAATAAATAAATAGATTTCTTAATACCGAAGAGAAAATAAAACTGTTTATATTTTAGGACTAACGAAATAATTGCATTGCAATAAATGCATTAAAATAGCAATCATTCCAAAATTCTAACCAAATATTATTTTTACTTAGTTAATTAGACTGAAAAGCTTAATATTTTGTTGCTTGACCTTTATTAATTATCACCTCTTGACATCTGCTGGGCAGCGAGTTCACCAGTTGCCTACATTTCTCTACTGAAATTGACTTCCATTCAGCTTGGCATATTCGCCACAGTTCGTCAATATTTTGCGGCTTAGCAGCATTAAAATTGTCCGATATAAACGTGTTTTATAAGTATTAATTAAGGACTGCTATTTTCGTGCACATGACTGTACATTATATATATTATATTATTATTGGATTACGGCCACAAATCAACTATCAAACATTCTTTTGTAGATACTTCAGCGGGTTCGCTGTTTAGTTTTACGACATTCATATCATAGTCCAAGCCTGTCATTTTGTGACAAACTTCTCTTTCTAACGATGGAAAAACGACGGTGTTGCTTCAACACCGTCGTTTATAGGAGTTATAAACTTTCGGTGTTCTCCTCATCTTAAATAAATTCTCTGTTTCGGTGTTTTTTTCTGTAGTGTAAACATTCTCAGTTTCGATGCTAACACTTTTCTGTGGTGGTAAATTTCCGCACCGATGTCAAAATTTTCCTACGTTTCTGATTCGGTGTTATTGTTTTCCTCTGTGGACAAGGGATTAGCTTGTTCCATGCTAAAATGTTTCACTTAGTAGGACATTAGAATTTACCCCATTTTGGTGCTAAATTGTTTCAGTTGCAGTAGGAAAATTCTTCATTTCAGATCCCATCGCCGTGTAAAATGTTATTCTTATTCTATTTATTTCTCCTAGTGCTGTCCTCTCTTAGAATTGAAAACATATCGAAATATCGGAAATCACCAATTACCGTTGCCATAATTAATCTCTACTTTATTAAGGGAGATACCAATAACTTGGGTAGGAATGCCGATAAAGAACTTATATGTGACTGCACCAGAGAGGATGTACGTTTACGTTTGTAAGTTTAACTAGTTTCATTTTAGTTTTTTACTACTGCCTTTTGTTTTATTCTCTTAACAAACAATGTGTTGCAAATAATAACGTAGGCTTCCACGGCCAGAGTTAGTTAAATGGATTCAGGCAGTACCATGGTAGTTTATCGAAAACTCGTCTTTTTGTCTACAAGCATCTGGGGCTTCTTCAAGAGAAGGAAAGGTGGTAGATCACAGTTACCACGGTAACTCAACGTATACATCACGCAGAAGCGAAGCTAACTGAGTGGAGAGCAAATAATCATAGTAACTCAGCATGTGAACCAGGCCAGAGGTGAAAATCAACTGCTTATTTCTTCAGGAGACGGAAAGTTGGTGGGCTACAATTAACACGGTAACTCAACGTGTAAACCACGCTAGGAGCGAAACTAACTTAGTGGAAAGCAATTGACCACGGTGACTCATTGTGTGAACCATGCCAGAGGCGAAAATCACCTGCCAGCTTGTTTACACGTCGAGTTGCCATGCTAACTGCGGCCTACCATATTTCCTTCTCCTGAAGAAGTCCATTATGTTTGTGTACGAAACGTCGAATTTTCGCGTTCCAATTAGAAAATCAATAATCGAATTGCATTTCTTTACCGATTACCATACATCAAAAAGCATTTTTTTTTAAATTTCCCTCCGTTCTCTTACACAAGGTATTCCATTAAATCCATTAAAATTAAAAATGTTGACACAATTTACAAGTAAACTTTACCATAATATAACCAAAACTTTGAATAGCACGTTGTCAATAAAAAGATACTTATATCTGGAAATGACAAAAACTACGTGTTAAAACAAAGCTCCTCAACTAAGATGAAAGTTTTCATCGTTTGGGATAGTTAGTTACTCTTTACCATGACGGTGTTATTTTAACAAAAAAATAGGTGACGATTACTTACAGTATTGCGAAGAAAATGTACTATAGTGGCCTATAATAGTTTCACTCGCTATTTAATCGACCTTAATGCATGGAGACTTATCTAATGAGAAATGTTGTTAACTTGTTTGGGCATTAATACATACAAGATATTAACACTTAAGTAATTTGTTATGAAAATCCACGTAAGCGACAAGAGTCAACAACACTTGTTTCCCAAACGAAACGTTTAACGTTTGAATTAAATTACCTTTCGCAGAGTATCCTGTTTACGGCGAAAAATGTAATTCGATAGAAGTTGATCTCTAAAACAAGAAAGCACAAAATTCCTTAGAGACTTTCCTAGATTGACTTTCGTCGAAAACAGACCCAGAAGCCTAAGGAGAAGTGCTGATTCGCACGGATGGTTTGAAAACCGCAGTTATGTCGTAAAAGCGCACCGACTTATATACGTGAAATAATCTTCTTATTGCGAAAGTTTCTCTCTTCTTTACGTACATAGATGCAGGGTACGAATGTATGTTTGCAATTGAATCATCTCATTTCAGAATTCTTACCTACCGTTAGAACGATATTGCTTGTGGAACTGTTGAAACTTTAGCATTCTTATAAATAAATTATACATTCGAAAATAGCTTACGTTACTTGAGAGTGGTGTACTTATACGGAATTTACTTTAAGATATCCTGCAATAAATTCTGATGGAAGTAAGGTAAATGCAGGCAGTTAAATTAGAAACAGAAACACATAATTTACTGTTTCCAATGCAGCATGCCTGATAGAGAATTGTAATTTTAATTTTAATTTTATTTCAAAGGCTACCCGAGTGTCAACGAATGCCATGATGTATATGAAATAACTTGGTCATGTTTGCGTTTTCAAAAAATCACACCGTATATAAAAATAATGCTTTGATATGGCATTAAATTCTTTGTATTAATGAACCTTAGAAGTCATTACTGTATGTTTAGAATTTACAAATTTTATAAAATGTGTAAAAGTAAAGATCACGGGTGCACAAAATTAAAATATTTCGTCCTTAATTCTTTACATCTACCTTACAGATGGCCTCCTTCAATTGACTCCCACGAATGATTTGAGAGTCTACACACTTTTCCAAGCGTTTCTCCAGCTTTCTTAAACCTCTGTAGTACGGTTTCCATATTTCGTCCATAGTTAAGCATCGATGGAGAAACTCATCAGGATTGAGATTGAAAAGCGTCAAAACAGCCTCAGAGTCGACCACACGATTGCGTTTATTTTCCACTGAGATCAAACGCGGCACCCATCTTGCCGAAATTTTTTCCACACCTAATTTTTCATGCAAAATTCAAGACACTGTACCTTGCTGCCTTAACTATTTCGAACACTTTGATTCGTCGATCGTTCAAAGCCATATCGTGTTTTTTGTCAATCATTTCAGATTGATGTACATGAATTCATGATTTGAGATGAGAATAAATTTTCCTTCAGTGAGTAAAGGATAAGCATTAGACGAGGTTGCATGTTGTATCACTGCTGTGAGAAACGCAGGAATACAACATGCAGCAGCCCAGAAGAAGCTCCATGCAACTGAGAGCGAAACGTTGGGAAACTCGCAATTACGACGTGGTTTCAACCCGCCAATCTAAATTCATTATTAGAACAAGTGATTTTGACTTTTCTGACAGTGTTATGCTGGTACGAACAAGCAACAAACCAGAAAGAAACCAAAAGGGCGAGTTTCTAGAAACAAGATGAATTGTTAGACGGACAGCGATCTTTACCGATTCGTAACAGAAAAATGAAAAATTACCAGAAGCAAAAGCAAATTAAGAAAAAGAATATTGGTGGTTGCTCATCTGTCGTAAAGCATCGAGATGTAGTTACAGGTAATATGTTTTTTATTAATTGATGATATTCTATTAATGGAACATTTATTTTTATCCAAATTAACAAACATTTACAATTATTTTCAATAGTTTTCATTATAGCAATACTCATTTATTCAAAATTAATAGTCACTTTTAGAAGATCTTGTTTACATATTCAAAAAGTTTACTTCAAGTTTAAGGCAATTTAAACAAGTTGATATTCTGGCAATACGCATACATTAAACGATTTGTACTAGCAGCTGTTCACTATTGTCTGTGTTCCATAACTAAATCAGAAAACGGCTATTGGTATTACGAACGGGTAGATACCCATATATTAACATAGCGTTATATTAATCTGGCGTTGACATCCCGCTTGAACTCACTAATTCTAAAGATATTGGAAATTGGTGTAATTAAACAGCAATTATACCGGGGTTCTATCTGAAATTGACGGTGTTTAAAACAGGAGCCTCGAGCTATGGCGGTAATTATCTTTCCCGAAAATGATTGTACTTAGTGAGCTGCGACCTGTCGTACAGCGGAAGGTTCATGCCCTCGTCAGTCCGGCCGACTATCATAGTAATGCAATCCCGCAATTCGATATCTGCGCGTTGCCACTCTACCGAAACTGTTCTGGACCGGAAGTTTTCTGACAAATACATAGTTTCCGAACGGATAAAGGGCTACCGACAGCAAAATAGATCGAACGAAACTTTTACTCCTTTGGACAGGCTTACCGTCCGAACCGAGACGAAACCGGAGGGATGGAAAAACTTTATAAAAATGTTTGGCCGCGGAAATTCTATTTGGGAATCCGTTTTCCCGTATCCTAAACCATGTTTATTTTCGACATATACGTTAGAAAAGCATTGGGAGATTTTTGGAACTATAAAGAGATGCATGCAGACATAGTTAGGTTTTATTGGTAAGAAGAAACTAGAAGTCACCAGCAAGCGATACTCTATACTTAGATATCAATACATCACAGAAAGTAATTTAGTTTTAGAATAGACGAAATAGTAACTTTCCGGGAAGGATTTAAAGAGAAAGTTTATTATTACTAATGTTAGTATAGCATATAATAAAATAATATTAGCAACAAAATAATTGTAAGTTATCTTATTATGGACGACCGGATGGCGAGATAGATTTTGTAGCATTTATTTAGGCAATATGTCCATTAAATTCTTTCTATACCGGAAAACCCATAAGGCCATCAAAAGATCCAGGCCATCAGAGGAATGGCAATAAGGCGTAAGCGCTCCTTATCTAGCATGGTCTTTCCAATTGAAGCCAGAGCAGAATACTTGCCTAGGAGGTTAAGATTTTCCTATTTCCTTGGTTTATGCGATAGAGTGTCGTACATTGTTAAACGCTATTACTTCTTACTTTATCGAACTTTATTGCAATTAATTAATTATGGCAGGTTTGTGAATTTTTTATCTGTTTTTTAGGTTTTTTATGTTGTTACTATTATGTGTTTAATATGAACCATGCAAAATTGTTGAGTCAACTTTAATATTATGTAAATCTGGCAACAATTATCACCATATTTTCAGTGGTCGCGCAACAAATTGTACAGTAACTTAATCATGCTTCTGTTAACGTAGTTCGCTCTGTAGATCTTATCCCATCTATCCTAACTTGCTGAGCGTAAAATTCAAATATTTGTGGCTGTACAAGGGCATTGTTTATTATTTTCCGCTTCATGGTAATTGTTGCCAAATTCACCGAATACTAAAATTACGTAGGTACTTAGGGTACGTAAGATTTATTTTATGTAGTCCATGCCGAGGCCATTGTAAAATCAACAAAAAAAAACTAACAAATATAAACAAACCTGCCATAATTAACAGAACACATCAGAAAATGCCTAGAAACAATAACCAAAAAATAATCCATCCTCCGAACAGCCCCTGGACTGCGAGGCATGGTTTAAGGAACAGTACCCGGTTTGTGTTGTTGCTTTCTAAACGGCAGGTATGTCCAGTTTGTCGATTCGAAATGTTGTGGCATTAACTGTGAGGCAACACCGATGCAAGGTAGAGCAAAAATACTCTTGGAACCACGCTGATGACGACGGGTAGTCAGGGTCTCTCCTTGCATTGCGTTTGTCGTAAATGATGTTGTCATCAATACCACGAGGAACTTTGTTTTTGCTACCATAATTAATTATGTTGAAATCAGAGAAAATAACAACGAGAACAAACAATGAAAGTGTGACAAATGTAGAATATAATAACAAGAATAATTTATGGTGTTGGAAATGCGATTTGACAGACTGGTAATTGTTATATTTACTTTGCGTAGCAACATTTTTTCTAAAAACGATACTATGTCCCTTACCCATCTATTTGCTGTTTGCTGCTATTATTTCTAAATCTAATATATAATAATATGTGCATTTCCATTTCACACTTTCAATGCGGTATTAAAATTAGTAGTAATGCTTTTATCTCCTCAAGATTTAATTTTCACCGTTTTCATCAAGTTGTTTTCTGTAAGGCTTGCCTCAGTACTAAAGATGTGCAGAAGTAGGGTTTCCTATTATGGATGTACTTACATCAGATTTAATTTCAAGCTACCTCAAAAAAAAATATTATCTTTTTATATTGCTGAGCAAAAATCTCTTTGAATTTCAATGCAACGAAAAAATTATTGTTATGAAAATTATCCACGAGAAACATATGGGAAATAAATCCGATATCCCTTGATATGGAGAATATGCTAGCGTATGAGTAAAATCAAGGGTAAGTCTTGAATTTCGTATTACACTGGTAATGCGCATATACATATTTCGTTTCTCATAACGGCGGCGCTGCGTCTATACGTCTGCAAATATGTTTTTGATTACATCGAATCGGAGAGCTTTTGTGTGCGACCGATTTTTGATCTGGATTATCAGTCCTTTTGCTTTGTGTCGAGCCTCTATCGACGGTGGTTCCTTTAGACACAGCGTGGTTACCCTACCAACTCATTTCTCGTCCAATGTGAGGAAAGCAGTGAATCACATATAGGAGAAAATGAACTTTGCAGTGTATTTTTGGAGGGTTTACTTGAAGTTAATTTTTAATTTGTACAGTGCGGTTTTAAAGTAACCGCAAAGGAAAAATATCAGTAACATTACTGCAATGGTCGTAGACCATATAGTCGTAGATCGTTTATTCATACAATTTAATATTAAATATATTATCAAAACAAAAAAAAATAATTTTGTTAGACAATATGGTACTGATTCAAGCAATTGTAGGAGAGCCAAAAAGGTTAACTGAATCTTACCTTTCTGCATTGTATTTTATAAAAAATTATTTTGCCTACGTTTTAGATACCGCTACGTATTATTAGCATGTGTAGAAGCAAAATTGTTTAAATAAAACTGCTTGCACATAGATATTTTAAATAACAATTTATTAATGTATTTTAATATTTTATGGCATCACCATGCGTTTTAATAACAGCTTTACTGCGATTGAGCATTGTCGAAATAAGTATTTGGTGGGTATTAACAGTTGTGGCTTCGCTACAATTTTTTTATTTAATACTCCTAACCGACTCGTACGAATCGTGAAGACGTTTTAACGTATTTTGTACCCTAGAGGTTGAATGATCGTTGACTAATTTTGCTAACTTAAGACAAATAATAGAAAATGAGTGAGTTCGTAGATAAATCAGCATTTTTTTTTGGATAAACGATTTCGTTTGGCCAAACGTACTGCTCACGATCATTGTCGAAGTGCCTAACAGCATGAACCAAATGCTTCCTGCCTTAAGACTGGTATTGGTTATTCACACACGGATGCCGTAACGAAAAATTCATTCTTGTTTAATGCGTTTTAATGTATTTTGTACAGGTGAACATTTTAATTTTTTTTTGCTACTGCAACTAAATTGTTATGGTGATTTCAATAAGTAGCGTGTTTTCGGCATGTTACTTTTATTAAAGCAGCCACACTCAAGTCAATAAGGTTGCTTTTAAAAATACTAGCCGGTATGATCTCAAGTTCTAAAGTATCTGAAGTATAAGTAAGATCTCAAGTAGTTTCCCCCCGTGGAGGTTGGATGTTCGTTGACTAATTTTTCTAATTCGCGACAACTAATAGAAAATGAATGAGTTCGTAAGTAAATCAGCACATGTTTGTATAAACGAATTCGTCTTCTGACGAGACGTACTGCGCACGATCTAAATTAAATGCTTCTTGCCTTCAGACTGGTATTGGTTATTCACGTATCGAAGAATACATTCTTGTTCAATGCGTAGTGCGTTAAGCTACTTGTTCCAGAGTTACGAATTCGAGCCCCGGGCAGACGAAAGTTTTCCGTAATTTTCTTTACTCTTCCAAATTTGCCGGATGTTTGAGAAAACGGATAATGACAGCTTTCTAATTTACAGTACGAAATGAATGAAATAAACGCTAATAAGGATATTCTTTATTTAAACTAAACTTTTTTCATTAAATTGAAATAATTATTTATCAACGCCTTCCCTTAAATTCGTGAGAAGCAGCAGCCAGTCATCAATGTTCGTTTTGATCTTAACTAATGTTACCGTTCGTGAAGATTAATTCTACCCTATCACATTTTATAGCCGAAGATAATTGAACTCTTTGTCTCCTTTATTACCATTAGTGGGATACTAAATATCTGCCCGCTTCCCTTTATTTACTTTATTTTCCAGTATTTCGAAAGCAAACTCCATTCGCTGAACAATTTGTTAGATCGGCTGAAAATTGGAGCATTTCTTGCGGAATTCGAGATATAAGCAAATAACGCTTTATCACTGTATGTCAGAGAAACCTTAAAGGGAAAATTGAAGTAATAAATGAGAGTATTAAATGAAAACTGCGACGTATACACAGGAAAATTATTATTAGACATTAACGAGGATTATCTAATATTGTTAGACAAGATCCATGGAATATGGTAATAGTAAAAAGATACAACTGGCGAACCTGTCACAAACAACAAAATTATTTTAGCAAAAGAACAATAATTCACACTCTTTTTTATGCCATTAGTCATTAGAAGTACAGACAATTAAGTATACCTTTCACATTTATGGAACAATAGTGACAGCATATGAAAAAGTTCATCTTTATTGTTAGAAATGGTAGCTTCAGTATTCCAGTTCTACAGATGTCCGAGAGAGCTTTTGTACACTGTAACTCGGTTAATAACACCTCTTTCGTAGGAACGAATGGTACCTTAGACACTTCGACAGTAGAAAAAAAAGTGAACAGTCAGCTTCCGTTGCTGGATAGTTTAGTTAAAAATATCAAAATACTAGAAGTAGGCATCTACAGAAAGGAAAGAAACACTAATAGATACATTATGACCGATTTTAACCACTGTGGACAACACAAAATGGCCGCGATTAGTTTCTGAATTAATAGATTAGTAAAATTTAAGCATAAATAGGTACAATAAAGAACTTAAATTCATAAAAAAGTAGCTACTTACAATGGATACTCTTTTGTAGATGTCGACCGAATGCTTAAGAAAGTCTAGCATGGGTGTTATGTGAGAAATTACACAACCTTAATCCCGGCAGAAAGCAGCGGTAAAAAATTTGTGAAAAACAAGATAAGAACGTATGCTTTAGTTTGTGAAATACGCTTAAAAATTTTCTTGGCAATCCGAAAAATAAACCAGACATGAAGGAAAGCACCAAATTCAGGGAGCATATCAGATCTTATACATTTGGTAGAATAGAATCATTAAGTGTAGCACAGCACATAAACGAAGACGGGCAACTTAAAATCGATTTTAAGAACTTAGCTTCGCCGTGGGAATTAGACGCTAGCGAAACTATTTACATAAATAGCACAAATTTGATGAATAGAGAGAACGGACAAGAGACGCTTTCGTCTATATTTCCATATTTTTCGCATGTCTTAGTTTTTGGGTGTGTAGGTGACAAAAGCAGGTACTTGTAATTTTTTATTTCGAGAGTAGAGATAGAACAGACATGTTAGAATTAGAGTTTCTTCTCACATCATTAAGTCTTTGGCTAAAAATGAGGATCGGCGTATTCTGGAAACAGTTGTCCCGGAATCAAACGTGTGGTCCAAAGTGTGCCGATTTACCTTGATTTTATTGCCAAATTATTGTAAAAACAAAATATAATTTTTTTTGTACGCGTTACGATGAACAACCAAAAGCAGAAATGTGTGTGATTCTAATAAAAATTGAATTATTAGGATAACCGCTGAAACAGTCAGGTTTGCCATACTCGCAAGGTACTGTAGGCGGAATGTACTCTACACACTTTTCAAGTTTTATCTAACATTTTGTTTCTTTCTATATTCTTATAAGATGAATGTAGGATTTATTATTGATATATTGAATATTAAGATACAAAATACAAAGTAATCTATAAAACAAAAAAAAACACAAGTCCTTTCGTCTTCTATTATACGTCTTCTACCATTCGTCTTGCACTTTACGTCTTTTACACACTATACGTCTCTTATTATACCGCTTTTACTATATCGTCTTACACCTTTCGTCTTACATCTTACGTCTTACACATCATATCCGCCATTATCCCCTCTTCCCCTCACTCTCTCTTCCTCTTGCTATATTGCTCAATCCCACATGAATATTTCATTTATATTTATACGCAAATATTTCAAATTCGTCAAAGCACTAATTGAACATATCCTTAATAGATCTGTTTGATGGAGCTACTGTTACCGCATGTAAGCGGATCGAGCGCTAGACAGGAAGTCTCACGTCAGTCAGTTACCGCCGAAGGAGAAAGCGTCGTACGTCGCTGCTTCGCTGATATATAACATAGCGCTTATTCATTGCACAATTTTTGAGTTTTCATCTTTCTCACTTACGTATGGTGACAGCAGCTCAGATCAAGATACTAAAGGTGGTGTATCAAATAAATACATGAAATAACGAGAGCGTCTGGGTAGCCGTAGTTACCTCATCGAATTAAGAAATTACTTTTTTTTTTTAATGTAGAGTTGTCTGTAGAAATAGAGTAAACGATAAGCGTAATCTAAAGCTTTAATGTTGATGAGAACTACAATAAAAAAAGAAGAACAAGGTCCTAAAATCCATTCGACTATTCGACTCCTGAGTCGTATAATTAAAAGCGTTAAAAGGAAACAGGAGACTTGCGCAATTTTACCTAAGGTATAAAAATTACTTCATATTGCTTTTTCATTTTTCTATCGTTCTTTATCTGAAATTGCACCGATTATCGATTGAAACGTGAAAGAATTACTTCATCCGACGTATCTGTAAGTAATTACCTACACTTTCACCGAACAATGGAAGCAGATGATTATAAATATAATTAAGTTTTACGAATATCCATTCTACTGCGGCATGAGAGCGAAGTAATCCGATTTATCGGCGGCGAGAAGCTGACGAAAGCGACAGGAAAGGAATTCTCGGTCGGGATATTTTCACGAATAGCGTGAAAATCAACTCTGACGATAACGTTTGAAGACATTGTCGTCAGTTCTTCAACCGGTTTCGGATAACTAACGCTCCCATAAACCGTACATTTTTTGATTAAAAGTTAATCAGACAAATGTTGATTCAGTGTTAGGAGTCAACAGGAATTTGTAACAGTGTAAGATGATCTTCCTTATCCTTACACTTCTTATGTTATCTTAATTCCATTGGACAACGTCACGTATAGGAATGATTTGATCTTTGTTGGATAGTGTATTAAGAGTTGCAAAAAGAAATGGAAGGCTACTTATAACACGCAAATCTAATTTAACGCAAGTAATTCGTTATTTAATAAAGCCAAGTTTTCGGTCGTTGATCACAAACTGTCTCAGGACAATTTGTGGGAAAAAGTTAAGGTGAAGGTTGTGGTATATATGTAATATAACTCCGAATGTATTAAGGCGATTTTGGTGCACAATTGGAGGATATTTCGCAAATAATAAACCAGAAAGTAATAATACCTATTTCAGGGTGTTAGTGCCATTGTTATAGTCGCCACTATAGGGGCATAATTTGTCAGCAAATAAACATTTGCGTCATACAGTAAAAGAGAATAAATGTTACAGCTTTAACTTGTTCGCATGTATTAAAAATTAACTGAATTTATCAGTTATAGGTGGACGATGTATAGTGAAGAAAATAATTTCTTATCCGACAGAAATCGTTTTTAAGATCTTTCGCTTCCGCCTTTTTTCTTCTTCTTGGTTCCTTTCTTTTATGGTGGGGGATTTCCCTTGGAAACACGAATATAGCTTTTCTTTACTCTAAGCTTTGAGTCTCGAAACTGCAAATTTAACGTAAGTTCATCCACAAAGCTCGTATAAAACAATTTGATTTGGCATAAGATAAATTAGACGTAAAGTGGCCCGCACTTGGTTAGATTTAAACCATTCCTGAGTTCTAGAGACTAGACACCAGAGTGTTCGTATGAACGAGGCTCTTTATCTTTAATAGGAATTGGTAAATTGAGATTTCATCGTAGACAAATCATAGATGTTAGAGTCTGAAAGAAGTGTGTAAATTGAAATCATTTATATAAATTAAATTAACAAATAAATATTAATTATGAATTAATAATTTAATTAAATATAATTAAATTGCATTATTTTATTGGATTAACAAAAGCTGTCGATGAACAAAGTGACAATCGAGGCCTTCTGGAGTGAGCTTTTGTGTGAGAAAGTTGTATTTAGAAATGAGCTTTATTCGGAAACGCCAAAGTAAAAAGCTTAATTTTTTTCTGTATTGTATTGTTCGTTCGTAACATATTACCTTTCCTTAATTATTTAATCTGCCGAAAGTGTGTCAAGTTAATGATCCCAAATTTACGCCAAATCTCCGGAAAAAATTGTCATGCGTCTAAATTCAAATTACAATACAGCACATACGGCACTAGTTTCAGTTGAAATTTAATAATAATGTAAATATTGAGTTTTCCCAGTGTGCCTAAAACATACGTATTTTCTAAGGCTTTTAAAATTTTAATCTTTTATGATTGATTAAATTTTTTAACTATTTAATATAACATATTTTTAAAAACGAACGTTAAAAGTAATTTTTTTCAATACTAAAATCTTTACGTCAGTAAAACAAAATGTGTGAACTTTCTTTTTAATATGTTTACTTAAGACGATTAACTATGTAGGCATCTCATTAGAAACAGTTCTTTTTTATCATAGAGGACGCAATCCTCTAGTTTTTGCTATATTTGTTTCATATAATATCCCTCAGAATTATTACATTCAATGGAACAGATGTGTGAATGTGTATTTATTGTGTTTATTTATTTATTTATGAATAAGGAAATTGCTATTTGTAGGGTATATTAAAAGTATATTGTTAAGGAGATTAGTAAGTTTATGACTCAACAAGATTAAGTAAAGGAATGGGATAAGAATTTCTACCACTAATATTCCTCTCAAAATAATAGTTATTTTTATGAAAGTCTGTATGGCAAATGTTGACGATTGCGTGCTTCAGAAGTCATATTAAGTTAATCTTACATCCACCAAAATGGTAGTACTCCAAATTTAGATACTCACCAGAGGCGGTGAGTTTACGGTAGCAGTAAAGCTTTCTTATCTTTCTGTGATTTCGTAACTTTTGTGTGTTAGCTTGTTTTACAAACCTATATTACTCTCGTACCAACAAAGTATTGTGTTTGCTTTCTAAAGTAACTAAGTAAATAAACAAGAGCTACGCTAGCTACTTGTTTTCATATTATCGATTATTACCTCCCCAGACAAAGATCTCTTTAAAATAAAGTTTAAAACTTGGAGCACAACGATAACAAAACTCTTGAAATTCAACTTTGTCTACGTATATTTAATATTTATTTCACTCACTGGTATTTACGAATATATTACATACACAGATCCTGCAGATGTGGAAATTCCAAAGCAATTTTTAAATTTCAAATTAAGATTTGTTCCGCTCTGATGCGATTACAAGTATTAACTAAGCTGAACGGCGAATTAAAGTGGTTATGTAATAAATATTATCTAGCCGTTTTAAAGCGGAGTTGAACAACCATTCATTTAAGATATGTTTACGGGAAGGTAGCATTAAATTAACAGTAACAGAATATAACGTCGTCTTTAGTGCTTCTTTAAAGAAAGAAAAAAGTAAAATTTCTTGTAATCAAGTTGTATTTTTTTTATTAGGGAAACGTATTCGATAGGCAGTATTGAGAAATTGACTTTGTTTTAAATAGATTTCGTCGTAATTTCTATCTTTGCCTGGTAATCTGGTTGTTGCATCTTGAGCATTTGAGTTTGCAAAGCGTATGAAAACGTTATTATAGAATAAGCAAGCATTGTAGCTTTTCTTAGTTTATGTATATTTTCATTGAACTGTAGAGTGTGTTTATTTCTTCTACCCTACTATGTTATGCTGCTAATAAAATATCCCGTAATTTTATAGCAAAGACGATACGCTGCTGAATTAAGCAGGGGTCTTGAAAGGGGAAGAAATCACATTTTTTACAAAATTGACGTTATAGTGTGCTACTCTGCTTCTGCTACTACAAGTTGTTTGGGTTTTAATCAAGCACCGAAGTCCAGATTTTTGTTTTTGATCATTTTCTTTTGTACTCATATGTTATACTAATTTATTACTAGAGATAAGGAAGTAGGGGAATTTTGCAGCGACTAGACAGATTTGTGTTTTGTCGACTGTCGAGGAAACCAGTAGGCAACACGAACCCCCTCTCATGAGTCGAATAAACACGAGTTTGTCTAGTCGGTGCAAATAATTTCCCCTACCTTGGTCATCTCTACTTATCACCGTTCTTTTCTAAAGAAAGTGATTTTCGCTAGCATTTTGATGTTGTATCTTCTACAGAAAGAAGATCTGCAGTTTTAGGGACGACGAAAAAATTTTAGAATACGAGCAACTACATACGCTGACCCAGGAGTAAAAGAGCTTCTCCTTGGCTATGGCAAAGCTAGGCAATGTGGATTCTTTCTACTTAGCTCCGGTGCAATCTCCAGTCAGCAGATGCACGATGAGGAATAACTAACTGCGCTCGCTTTGCGACGAAGCTGTGGTAGTAATAAAGCCATAGAATACATTTAAAACCATTACCGCGCATATAAAGGAAATTCTTAAAATCTGTACCTTGTATATGCCATATTTGTGGACCACTACCGTGTGAAAAACCAGGCTTGCTCAGAGTGAGCTCTGTCAAGATGTTACATATTTAAAAAGTAATAATGTTAATATAATAAAAAATTAAATTTGCATAATATAAGCAAAATTTAGAATTATTTTTTTCTTTCAAGTTATTAATGTAATTAAATTAGTCCATAGTAACATTTCCACACAGTTTTTCTAAAGCATTTGACGCTATCGGTCATGCCACATTTCTACATATTTTAAGTTATTTTGAGCTCATTTCTACTGGTGTATCATTAATGGAAAGCCATTTGACCCGCAGAGCTCAGTAAGCTTCCCTTAGGCGTCTCTCTAGGGAATAACATCAGGCATTTTAATTTTTATTTTATTTATGTAACGTTGATAAATCTGTAAAATTTTGTAAATGTCTTATTACGCACAGTTATACGCTTTATTAATTTTACGCTGATAACGTTTTGATAGCCAATGATCGTATTAACGAGGACCTAACGTAGTATGGCATTGTAGTTTGCATTTACTTAAGAAATCAAACTCGGATGAAATAGCTAAAAATAATTTCAGGTTGACATTAAATGTAATTTAGAGTTGCATATCGATGTCCCTTTGAGATTCAAGCACTATATTAATTCCTTGCCTGAAAGCGTTATATTTCAATAGAGATTTTTTTTTAATCAAAAACTCTGGATAATGTTAGCGGAGATTGTGCTTTCGCAATTTAATTTCTGCGATGTCGTTTATGGACTACTGCGTAGGCATGATAACGAGCAATAAAATTCTGCTTGTTCAAAATAATTGTATACGAATGATTTTTGGTTTACGCAGATGGCATCATGTTTCACACAAAATTAGCGAACTGAATTGGTTCAAGGCGTAAATTTCATAGCACATCATTATTTCAATTATTATTGAAAAAGTCCCCCGAATACTTAATTCAAGATAAGGTAGCTTACAGAACTGACGTTTAAAACGTTTATGTTCGGAGATGAGAATTGCTTACCGTCCTTATTCGTAGGACAGCTTTTTATGAGAGAAGCTTTCTTTATCAAATTATTAAACTCCATAGCTCCGTACGAATTATTCTCAAAACTTGTCTCTACCTTAAGTCGCGGATTACAGATATATTCTTTGCTGATCAAATAGGTGCTAACTGGTAGACTTTGTCTAGTTTTTGGTCCTCTCTAAGTTATTTGCTTTTACTATTCTAGTACTGAGAGCTCACGCCGTGTGACTCAGGATCTATAGCGTTAGTTATATTTGTATGATACGTTATTTGTATTATATAATTAGTACTTCATACCTTAAACTTAAAGATTGTGGTTATGCCTACGCCTATATAAACATCTAGTGTTTGCTAGTTTTGTTGCTACTATTTCAGAATTTATATGTTGTTCGAGAAAATTTAGAAATCAATGCTTTTCGGAACTTATATAGACGAAATTTAATGGTCGTGGAATTCTGGAGTGACTCTTTCATGGAAATACAATTAGCTTCAAAATTAATTACGACGTCATGCAGGGAAAGAAAATGATCCCCGATGATGGCATCCTAGGTAGAATTCTTTATATGACTATTACATTGCTGAGACATCTTTCGATTTTTGCTAGAAGTTTCATGAAATTTGATTTATTTTGCTCTACTATTTAACCACTTATTAGACTTACTTCAGCATCAGTATCTACAAATACTTCAATCGATATTTGGTTAAGAGTCATATTAATAGAAGGCAATAGATCAATTTTCGTTTGAATTTGAATTTGTGGGATTTCACTAAATAAATCTTTCAGATCTTGTAATTTATTATATTTGGATTAGGAATCAAGCGACTGCAGACAGAATTTATAAAAAAAGTTGATTGCTGTTGTACGAATTTTAGGGATTATCTACCCTTTCCTCAGGCCTTGGCCTTGGCCTTGTGAGCTTTGACGCGAACTAGTGCTGTTTGTATTTCGATTGTTACCCACCTTATTAACATTGTTTCTACATTACATTTACCTCGATTATAGGTAATTAGAATTGTTATTATAACGATGTTGATTATTGGAACAATTTTGTTGAGGCCTAGTCCAGCCCTCAAAAAGTACAAGGAGGGGAAAGCAAATCTAAATTCAAATTCACATATCGTAATATCAACAAACAAAGCTAACTGTAACGGTAACTCTTCTTAAAACAAGCCATCAACTTGCAACAACTCGAATTATTGGGCTCCGCCGTCTTCCAATCGGTCTCATCAAAATTCGCAGTTTTTCGCTATTTCACGTTGTAAGCTTGTAGGTAATGTAAAATGTCATCGAAGAGTATAACATAGTAAACATAAAACTTTATTTTTTTTTTCGAATAAAAATCAAAATTGCCGAAGGGGTGTCTTAGAGAGACTTCCAAATTTCACGACCCGAAAACTTCATTTAAATAATTTCCGAAAAGCTTAAATTTTTTTCAATTTTCCCCTCGTAAAACACTACAATACATGTTTAACTAACTAAATAAATTCCGCTTCAACAATAATTTAAAATTCACTTACCTAAGGCGAAATGTTTCCAAATGATATGAATCTGTTCCCAAATTTAGGATAATATAATATATCATATTAAAATATATGTAAATACAATGTTGAATTCATTTGTTAGTAAAAAACAATAAATTTAGAATCCTGAATAAACAATAGGTGACAGAGAGAAACAACTAACAGAATCCAAAATGTAATGTAGAAGTAGAAGATTTTCCATGTTAATATATAATAAAATAAAGCATAACAACTAAAAGATGGCACACAGTGGTGAAAATTTCAGCGGTACTTGACACAATGTTATACATTTTATGTAGGAATTTAAATTGATGGAGCATTAAATTTCACTATAAGTATTTCTTGGTACATCAGACTAGTAGGAAGTTGAATTGTCGACATACACTTAATTGTTTTTATAAATTAGCTCACATTCTACTCAGGTAATTACTTGGACGGTAGTTAATAAATTGCAAAATTATACATTTGTCTCGCTCTTGTTAGTTTAACGGTAAACTACATATAGTTACCCAGAATGATATAAGAAAACTTCAGCGGATGCTAACCGTACATAAATCTTACGATGTTACCCATAGAACACAGTAAAAAATTATCGCATAAGATAGCAATTAGGACCAATTGAGTGGAACCAATTAACGGGTACTTATCATTCGCATGAGATGGTGGCATATACGCATTGACTGCTATATCGTAACCTTAATGAATTGATAATTTGTTTAATGGTGGTAAACGAGATTAAGGATCTGCGCTCGGTGCGAACAATCAATTTACGTTCCTTCCTTTAACGGAGGAACCCCAACGCTTAACTTTAAGCTGATATGTGAAATGTCACTTCAAATCACTGATTAGAAATTAATTATGTCTTATTCTCTTATCACTAAAGACATGGCGACATCAAAAAAACTTGAAGGAATTTGGACCTGTTGATACTTGTATAAAAAATCTGTTTTATGAAAAAAGGGATATCGATCCATTTCATTTGATATAATTGCTTATACAACATGGTCATATCATAAGTCGATATTAATTGGGTTTCCAAGCTAATTTTCTAGTCAACTTTCTCTTTTGATGAAAATCGATCAATTTCTTAGGTTTGCTTCCTTTCTTTAATCAACTCATTATATATAAAGTAGGTCTTTTTATATAAAAAAAATATCAAAACTTTTCTGTAACGGTTAATAGTATTTCAAATGTTTTATTTATTCCTTGTTGTTTTATGTTCATTTTCTATGTCCTAATTCAGCAATTCTTACTATTTAATTTGTTCAATAATTGTCCATATCCTGTATAGACATTACTAAGCAATATATGAGTTACTGAACCAGTAGACGCTACCTTCTGTTACCGGTGCACGCTGCATACGCAATCAATACATTGATCAATGGTTGCATTCGCAGACGCTATGTATGCACTTTTCGATTTGTAGGAAATACTGGTCAATGATTTCATGAAAATCACTGACCATCAAAAATTGCTAATTTCATGCATAGTGCTCCTTTTGAAGTTTAGTTCATAGTTTTCAGTCTTCACTTTTACAGTTGTGTAGTGCGGCAGTTCTATCGGCAGTGTTCTTTTATTTAAGGAAATAATAAAACTAAACCCCATCTCGCAAGCCCATTCAGAAAACGACCATCAAAGGCTAGTGTATCTAATTAAATTATTTATTATTTTTTTTGTTTTTTTTTTTTTGTTTTTGTACGTTTATGCTTGGTACCTGAATTTTTTGTCGTACATACAACTTTCCCTAACTATATTTCCATAACTTTGTGATAATTCTCTATTGCATCGAGCACGTTGATTAATGTAAACTTTCTATTTATTTCATCTTTAATAATACACATATTATTAAAGTTAATCTTATAATCTTATTTTCTTTCTATTTGTAACCTGCTCACTTCGAAACCTTAAGATAATTATTTTTACACTTCTTACTGTGAAGTGGAGGGTACTGTATAATGGACAAGAAGAAATTACAATACTGAGGCTTTACTCTCCAGTGCAGCATGTGAAACACCACTCAATCATGTAAGGAGCGCTTATATGATAATTTGTTGATCGAGTAAGTAAAACAGTAACGTTGACAGTTCGTAACACTTGTGGTGGAGGCGCTGGTTTGCAGTTATTAAGTAATGAATTACTATAGAAAATACATTATCAGGAAACTTACATTGTTAGTAATATATATATTCATCTGAGTTAGTGGCGTTCTTCATTATTCTATTACACATTTGCTAATTTAAAATAAAATTGTTGTATTAATGTAATAACACGTCAATTTCCTTTGTCACAGTGCAGCCTGAGCAAGGAATCTCAATTGGTGCCCTTATCTTGATAGTTACTTAAATGCGATCTAGTGTCGGTAACATTTTAATCACTGGATACACAAATCTTCCTGTGATTAATTTACAGTCGTATTGTAATCTACACAACTGGTGGGCTAACTTAGCAATAACAGGAAACTATTCTTTTTTTAATAAATGCGATAATCAAATAATGGGAACATGTTCTCTTTTTCTTTAAAAGTTTCACTAAAATAGATTGTCTAGAGCAGCTTAAATCAAAAGTTCTACATCTTCTTTAAGTATGTAGTGCCATTTATGATTAAAATAGGAGAGTAATGAAGTAAGTTTGAGTTAATTTGTTAGTTTCTGTATATTTTCTCTTTGTAAAAGCACTTTAAATTGCATAAAAGCAAAATTTCAATATTCTTTGATTTTAATAGAACTTGATTTGGATTTAAAGCTTTTTTCAAATTACAAAAGGATACAACACTCTTAGGTGTGCTTAAGTTTTAGTTTAGCAACATCAGATACGTGTGACGTCTAAATACCAATAAAGGTGTCAGTGAGTGTAATATAAACTGTACAAAAATATACAACGCAGATTTTTAGAATTTAACAAGATATTTTGTAGAAAAAAATTTAAAATAGGATTCAAAAGCTTTTTATGAAATAAAAGCTTACTGAATGATTATTGTCAGTTACATATTTTAAGCTAAATACCGCCAAGCCATAAATAGCAAGCTGTATAATCGGTCGAGCAAAGTTAGCTTAGTTCAGCGCAGTCAATCGAATTAGTACCTCGAACAAGTAACGGAGGGCGTTAAGTTTTAGTATTGCTTCAGTAGTAATGCACATTGATTTCTTCTTGTAAGTAAGATTAATTCATTTGTTCTACTTTCTCTCTATTTCTAAAACAGATAGTTTCGTTTGCCATATTGTTTCTTCCCATTTATTCCGTTTATTTCCGTTATTTCTGGATTAGTTATCTGATCTCCAATAAATTCAATGTTTGTTATTATTTCACTATATATTTTATTTTTAATTAAATTTATTCTTTATAATATGTTCAATTACAAATCGAAATTTAAAATTCTCTTTCAGTTATATTCTCCTTAAAATTTTACAAGTCCCTTCCACAGATATTTCATATTTGTTTCTGTTAGTCCGAAGAAATGACCAAACTCTATGAAAGCATTGCACACATTAAAATAACGTAAAAGAACTCATACTTTCTAATTCGATTTTCATTTGTTTTCAAGTCATAAAAATTAAAAAATGTTAATTAGCGTTCTTGTAAATGTTTCAAATATACGCTTGTTTCCGAGTTAATACGTCTTAAATAAAATAAAAACATCCGCGTATTGATTACATATGTAAAGCTAAAAGTCAGGTACGTTCTACATCGAATTTTTTTCACTTTTTACCATACATGAATACCGGCTACCTGACTCAATCCTTTCCAGACTCAAAGTCATTTCAATAATTTTATTGTTTTGATATGTGTCAGTGTGTTTTGGCAGTGATTTAATGTCTATACTGCGACTAAAAAAATTGTTAATGTACGAAACCTTCATTTATTATGTAGATTTATGTTTTCCATTTCAAAAGTGCAATATTCACAGAAATATTAACAACTCGCTTTTAACGATAATTTTGATGTTAAGAGAAAATCCAGCTTTTTTAAAAAATATGTCGCAAAAATATTCTATTTTCAGAAACGAATTGTTTGCCTTTCAATAACATTACGCAAACTTTATTCGTGAATCTAAATTCTTGGATAATTGAAAGTTTATTGTAAGAGCGGAAAACAAAATGAAAGCAATGTGGCAAGTACTGACTACTGAAATATTATGTGGAATATATTGTCAGTCTCTTATTCTATACGGAATTTTTCCTTCTGAATTAAAAGTATCAACAATACATCCTTTACGTAGGAAAGGTGATATTAACTCTCTTGATAACTATAGGCCAATCAGTATTTTCCCCGTATTTTCTAAAATATTTCAACGATTGGTGAGCAAAAGATTAATGCAGTACTTAATAGATCAAAATACATTACAAGACACACAGCACCGTTTTATTTCTTTCTATTCTAATTTAGCAGTTATAAACATTGCTGTACTTCAAGGCTCAGTATTTGAACCAACTGTCCTTCTGGAACGTATTTATAAATTGTTGATCAATTACGCAGAAGATATGCGTGTTGTACAGGATAGTACATTAGAAAAACTCTGCCAGTCTACCAAATTAATTTGTAGTCTATAGGCTGTAGCACAGCTGTTTCCGATCATAACAGGTCTATTGTAACTAAATGCCCTTGTGTGTGTAAAATAGTTGGGGACTTTTACTAAACCTTAGTACTACTCTAGGATCTTCTTTTTTCAGTTCAGCAGATGTAAGAAATAGTCTAGTGAAATATTGGTGTCGTGTGCGACCGTTGGCAGCACAACAATTATACAGAATGTGTTCTGTAGCCTCCAGATCTTCTTGGCAAAGACGAAGAGTTGATCTTCAGCTTTTCCTGGTTTAAATAAGTGATACTTTAGGGCTACATGATCTGTCAAAAATTCAGACAGTAATCTAAGGTCTCTTTGCTGAACGATAGAGCTATTTTTGCTATCTTTGGCGAACCTGATATGCGTGCTTTCGCCTGTGTTTCTGCTTGAACATTTTCCCAGTACGAGGCGTTTTGATTGTCCACCTATGTTTTTATTGCTTGCTTCCTGTGGGTCTTTTGGAGACCATAAAAGGCGATAAGACCAATGAAAGGCATGGCCAGCTTGTTTGCCTTTTCATTTCCTTAGATCCCTTGCTGGCCTGGTATCTATTGCAAAGTAACGTGATTATTGCGTTCCAATTGTAGGTTTTAATAGTCTTTAGAACTAGCTGACTGTCACTCGTATCCCTTTCTCGAGATTCTTTATGCCGCACAGATTTAAAGGAGAAATCTCTTGCTTGAAATATGTTAATATGGAATCCTGTAGGCATGAAATGTAATTACGTTATAAGTTGAAAGCAAATGAAAACCGGTTGAGAACATATAAGCTTTTCATATGATTACACTCCCAGAGTTTGTTCCGTTCTTCTCGACTTACTCTGTATAAGCCGGGAGAATCTGCAGATTGAACGGATCTCGCAATTTTAAATTGAAATACCTTAAAAACGATCCAACCACACCAAACACTACACATATATTCCTATAAGCACGCTTATGACGTGCAATATTTTAAAATATACGTAGTTTGCGGAATCGATATCAAAATTCCGAATTTTATAAGGCAAATATTTCAATAAAATTGCTTTTTATTAAAAAGAAAGCAGTAGAAGAAGTCTGCGTGTCTTCATTTTGTGAAAAATATATTAACAATAACGTTGGGGAGAAAGTTATCGTTCGCCGATGAGTGGGCATAACGCTTTTCCGGTGTAGACCGTTCTGGGTAGGCAATAAAATACACCTGCTATATGGGTGCGTGATACTTTGTATCTATGGATATCGTCTCTAGAGTCGAGTAAAATCTGTACGTGAACTCCAATTTGCCAATACACTCAAGATTAATAAAAAATCCTTGCCTTGTACATTTTCGATAAGCATTATGTTACATATTTTTTGTTATTCTTTCCTTATCCATATTTATTGATTCTTTATTTTATAGATCTTTGAGGCGTATTTTTGCAGTTATATTAAGAGGGCTAGGGATATATGTTTGGTTGCATAAATTTCAATGATTCCGAAAAGGCGTTTTATGAAGCTAATACCGAATATTAATTGCTGATTTTGGGCGCAAATTCATTAAAATAAATATGATTTCGCTGTATGGAGTGGCATTTTGGATTAAGTTTCAAAACGAAATTAAAAAAAAATCTAGTTACATGATATAGATATGAAGAGAAAGATCGACTAGAAATGTAATTTTAGTACAAAAATACAGTGCTTCATGGCGTCCTCTATTGAATACTACGGCTCTATTTCGAACTCATAGGTCTCTCACGTATTATGAAATCCAGTGAAACAGATATACTTGTCTCGTATAAAGCTTTACCTATAGATATCGTCTGTTGATCAGCTAATCATTCTTGATTACTTTTGGTGTTGTGGAAAGAAATTATATTCGAGAACTGAGATGTAGGTATGTACGAGCAGTTACACGGTATCCTTTGGGTACTGTGTAACTGCCGGTACCCGGTAATTTGCATCGTCCTCGAGGCTATGTAATGCACTTCAAAATTTTCTAAGAATTGTCTATATATGTATCTGTTATAGTTTTCGAGACATTTACAAAAATTTCAAGGTCTTGAAAATGTTTGGGAGGAGCTGTACCCCAAAATTGGGCGATTTAGATGGTAAAAAATGGTGTTGCTGCTACTCCTTCAGATCCTACAGTTTCATCGAAATCTAAATTTTCGGGTAGCCGGTGTTCCCTTGTTATTAAAATTGTTTTGATTTTACTCGAAATTTGTATTTTACATCTCAAGTCGTTTTCTCTAACTTTTAACTTATCTGCTACATTTATTTCCCGACATAACGATAACTTTCACGCAGAGATTATATTTTTCTTTTAAGTTTATTGTTTTTACCATTTTATTCAATACGGAGGGAATAAAATTTCCATTGCAATTACGTCAAATTCGCAAATGAGAAGATTCTTAAATTGGACGAGATAATTTGAATTCCATAACTTCACCATCGGCAGGACGACCCGAAAAGAATCGTACGTAATTGACTCGAACATTAATATGAATTAAAGTTCCTCCACGGACAACGCACCAAAGCGACACCTCCGAAGCTGCAATTCAAATGCAATTTGAGAAATGATTACACCGCGTTTCGGCGACGTTCCGTTTCCACACGAAAAAACTCTGCCAATCGACGTTACGGTTCGTCCGCAGTTCAAACTGTGGTCACAGCGGTCGTTTCTTATTCTGTGGACGTTCGAGTCTCCGTTTACAATGCTTGTTTGCCTACAAATAAGATCAGTGGCATCGGTTGACCGTTCGAGGCGGGCTCTGAATTAAATAATACGTTTTCGTGTGATAATCTCTAAAAGCTTACATCGACAAATGTGTCTGTTTGCGCAATCGATTTATTCGTTCCACATACGGGAGTAAACAATTTTGGTGCCCACGTATACGCGAGAAATATGAAATGTTTGCGGAGCAATTATGAAGATGGATCTGTTTAACTAATTAATACGCGATGTCATTTTGGGCACTCATAATGTTTTGTTTACTTTTTTTCTACCCTAAAAAATTGTCTTTGTGGAATATCTTTTGGTTTTGTTATGCGAGGATGACATGATAAATATCCTTGTTAAGGAAGGCAGCGCCATTGTTTTGCATTTACTAAATTTATTTTTCGAGATAATCTAGCAACCTCATTTGGCGTGAACTGCTTTCCTACAAGTTTGGAAAAAGAAAGAAGTCACAGGGGGCCAAACCTAGCGAACATGATGAATAGGCCACCAATTCGTATCGTAACTGGACCGCCCTGACGCAATTGCCGATGAATGTGCCGCGCGGTTACCATGATGCCAGAGATTTTTTCTTCTTCTCCAGATGGGGCCCCTTTCTCTTTAGTTCAGCGTTGAATTGGTCCAATAAATCAGCATACTATTTTTCCGTGATTATCCATCGCTTCTCCAAATAATCAATCTTGAGAATCCCAAAAAATCGTCGTTACAACTTTTCTGACTGATGGAATCGTCTTCGCCCTTTTTGGTGCAGGCTCGCCGGGAAAAAAACCGTTTTGTCGACTGATTTCTGGTTTCTGTTCACAGTTGCATAACGCCACAGAAACTTATTCGTATTGCATTTAAACATCAATCGTCTGCAGATACAGCGCCCGTCTCGCCGATAGCTTTCTCATACTCCATTTTTCGTGAAGGATGTTTTGCACACGTTCAGTTGAAACTAACATGGTATCATGAATTTTATTGATCATATCGTCCATAGCCATCACCTGGTCGCTCCTCATCAAGGGCGGCCACGCTGTTTGGCCACGCTTAAATTCATTAAACCGTTATTTGACGGTAGTCATCGAAGGAGAATGGTCCTTAAAATCCCCATCCAACTTCCGGGTTCGAACACCGCGCTCGCAACTTTTAGAGTTAGATTTCCGGTGGTTTTACTTATTTCAAACTTGGTGAATGCTGAAGACGCTATATGGACACAGACAGAGTAATAACTGTTAATGTTTTCTAATTTCTTCCAAATGATCGCAAATGTCAAATCCACTCTTTGAAAAATTGAATAGAACAATATTGTGTTAGAGATATGTCAGTTCATTTCCACCAAAACGCTTCTAAATTATTTAGACACATTATTTGGCAACATAACCAGATTATGCCTAGTTTCCAGTAACTTAGAATGACGTCACTATCATAGTTGGTCGCTAAAATGAATTCAGTTTGTTTGGGTTAAATGCAAGTGGTCACGTAATACGTTTTAGATGTTGTACATCAATTTTCTATTCCGGCATAAATTTAATTACAACTTTATAATATTATTAGATGGAATAAATCATTTTCGGGTACACCATACAGTAATAATTGGATATCAGAATACCGATTTTTACCAATATTTTCGCATGTGTCGCTATACTTTTGGGCAGTTAGCGGACGTTTTTACAGATTTTGGTTTAGGAGTTTACTTTACGTTTACAAAACGATCTAATGCTATTTCATCTAAAATGTATGTATTTGTTGATGTAGGTAGCGTCTTTGTATTAGTATCTTGAAAACCTGAAGCGGTAGCATTATTTTGCTAAAACAAAAGCAACGTTGGTAGTTCATAATGGTTTCGTTGATTTTTTCTTTGCGTTTCACCAACAAAGTATCTAGTATTATTCCTTGACTCCGTCATTTTTTTGCCTTTGTACGCATAACGAGAGTTATGCTCAGTTCATAAATCCAATAAATATTCAATTATATGAGTTTGCTTAGCACATAATTTCCAGACTTCACGATCTTCAGCTGTAAGAATATTAAATTTATATTTACAAATTACCAACAAAGGAAGCTATTGGAACAAATATACACTTACAAGCTATCTCTATTGACTCATATGGTCGAAATTGCAGTCGGAATAGTTTAACACATAGATTTCAAGGAGTGTGTTGCAATTGAATGTATGAGACAAAAAATAAAAAGTTATTTAATTATACAAGAAAACATCAATCTTGCAATTTTCAATTAAAGTTGTTCTTTGTATTGTACCTTCGATATATGATGGAAAATATAAGCAATTAGGATGGAAAAGTACCTATCACCGATGCTTTGTGTTATTTCGCCTGCGTCATTATCTACAATGAACCCCTTTGTATCGTATACAATATATAGAATATGTAAAACTCATTGATGAAATCCATCAATTAAATCTGTTGGATGTTTGACAATAGAGAAATCAGTTGTTAAAATGGCTGATTGCATAGTTTTCTGAAAATAATTTCGAGAGGATTAAATTTAACCAAAATATTTCTTTTTTAGGTTTTCTCTGACAAAGATATCTATATTAAGATAAGAGATATCTTTCGAGCAACTAATAATGTTATCCTGATAAACAATGGAAGAGACCAATTTTTGAGATTATTCTGTAACATAAAGGTAGTGCATCAGAACTGCTACTTAAGACTAGTAAGGAGTTACAGAAGCTTAATGTTGACTAATTTTATTGAAAAACGTCTATGACATCATCTAAAGTACTGGGAATACTGTGCAATAAACACAATTTCTAAAGCTTCAATTCGGATAGCAGAACATACCAATATTTAGTTACAAAACTTACCAAGGACACTCGTCCATTGTTCGAACCAAATTAAACATCTAAATGATATTTTAATTCTATAAACCCCAAACCGAACTTGATTTGGAATTAAACATTTAGCAGTGGGGGAGTTCCGCCACGAATTAACATATTTTCGAAGAGTTCCTTAAACGAATTTCCGGTAATTCCATTTTACAAATTTACATCTTATTCTTGGCCTTTAAGTAAAGGATAATATCCGAAGAAGGAGAGTGAAAAAAGTCGCCGGAAAGAACTAACTACTTCTCCTTAATTAGAATAAGAATATGGAAATGGTGGGATATTGCGATAATTGTATTAGGGGGAAAGGACAATTTTCATCCACACAAGAGTTCGGCGCATTTGAATATTCAACGGTTCTCGTCTCTTCGATCGCGATCTCTGCCAAATGGTTATTATAACGAACGTTGGCTCTGATATCTTTTAAATTTGAATTCAGGGTCGTTGAAGTAGGGAATTTAAAATACGTTTTAGATAATTTTTAGGGAGCGTGTAAGTGCGGATTCACCGGACAATCAATTGCATTATTTCCTACATTCTTCAGAGTCAACGTTCAATCTATGTTAAGCGTAATGATGGAATTACAACAGCCACTCCTTCGGTGTAAAATTGTAAAAGCTTTACATATTCGTTCTAACACTGGCATTTGCTTCTTTTTGTTTCATTGAATAAAAGATATGCGCCAATGTATTGATGATCAAGTAATCTTGGCGCCATACACACCAACACTACTTATAATTGCACTCACGTTTATAACACTGCATGTCTCTAGAATGTATCTGTTTTTAAACTGTTGTGACAGGAACAGTTAGGAATTTAATATTAACATGCACGCTTTGTTATAAGGAGAAACATCTACAGCTTTGATGGAGTTGTAAAAGACAAATAAGAAAGATTGATCGTTTCGTTTTGTTTTGTTTCGTTGGTATCATGAAATTCTGTATATCTACTAACTTGAATCCAAGTATTCTGTTATGTATTTGTGTAAATTGCAGCACAGGTGTTCATGTGTGGGAATACTGTTGTTCTTCCCAAAAGGATTTAGTTACGGATCGAGGTAATTAATCACCCCCAATTAATTAATCTTGATATGGGAGTAGGTAACAAAATTACTGTCATATTGATTGCTGCTGTATAATATTAGCCATGCAGAATCAGCATTATCTGGAATCTCGCATGTTAATAAAATAAATATTCTTGATCGCTCTTGATTAATCTTGGAAGAGCCTTCCTTTTGCTAAAAGTGTTGGTTTTGGCCAATTTTGTCACTCTAACAATTACTAAAAAAATGGCATGTAAAGCAGGTTGCATATATTTTAAATGTGTTTGCCTAATAACATATCGCAATCTTCGTAATATTAATTAGTTTAACCGAAATTTCCTTCGCTCTTATATCTTCTTTATTTTTATAATATAAATGCAGTTGTAGTTTGGATCACAAGCTCATTAAGATTAATATTATCAGAACTTTGTAATACACCATTGCAAAAGATGTTATTATGATCATAGTAAGCTTTATTTGTTGTAAGGAAAGCGGGCAAGCGCGCAGATTAAAACAAGATAATCTCTGTTCTACTAATAAAAGGAGAAAAGCGACGGAACGAAGCAAACGCAGCAAACAAATGAGGAGAAGCAATGAAACGAAAGAACTTTTGCTTTAATTCTGTTGAATTAAAATACTTTAGGTGATACCTTGTACGGCTTTAAACTCTTCAATTTTTGGCTGCTTTAACTTTTAATATTATAAATAATGATTACTTTCGTCCATAAAACCAGATTTTTCTCTTTCTTGTCCAGACATAATACTCTGAAGAAGGTTTGGCGGTTTAATGGCAAGAGGGCCTGTTTCTGACAGCAGCAGAATTCGAGTCCTACAACGATCAAGTGGCACACTTTTCTGGCGATTCCGGCAAAATCTCGAGTCACCGGTTGCTTATTGGAGAATAATTGACTGCGCTTCACCCCTTACGGTTAGGTGGTGATAGTAATAATCGTAATACATGCTTCCGCATGCCCCAACATGATGTAACTCGCCAGTTACAGTATCGGCCGGTAATAAGTTTGGTCGTTACTCTTGTTAGGGAATTTAGGATTTATTTAAAGTTGTCGGTTTTGGTTGGGAGTTTGAAATTACCACCCTCTTTTAGGATGTATTCCTTTTTTAAGTTGTCTTCAAAGTTATATATCTAAATATGCATTCATGTCGATTCGTTTTTTTACAGCAAAAAGGAACCATCTCTAGTTGAGTGTAGGCTTTAACGACCGTAATCTATAGTAGAAATGTCTTTCGGGTGTTGTCGCGTAGTTAATATTTTACTTGACGTTTCGCTGATCATGATGTCAGCTTCTTCAGAAGATTTCTAAAGACTGGTGTTGTTGTCTTTTGCTCCTCGTTATATATCCCATTTCTGTTCCGCTTTGCTGATCCATAACCGCTGAATTGCGTCGTTCGTTGTATGACGACTCCGTAGTGCTAACTTCCACGTGTTGCTGATCTTGTATCCGTCTTCACGATTGAAGTTGTTGGTGTTCTTCATTATTTCTATAGATTCGCGTATTATCCTCGCGTAGTAGTGGCTGGTCCTGCCTAATACCTTAACGTCGCTGTAGGTTATGCGGTGATCTCCTTGTTGGTGCAGGTGTTCTGCTACTGCAGATTTTTCAATATGCCTAAGGTGTGCGTCTCTCTCGTGTTCTTTCAGTCTGCACTGACCATCTCCCTTGATAACCTTGTTAGGGTTCACTGTTACGTATTCGCAGTCAATTTGATTGTTTTTCATTATTGTTTAGCCTTACCTGTTTTTGATCGCGTGTAAACGTATTTTGGTATTAAAGTATTTAAAACCCACCTCGTTTTTCAATAGAATCGACTACCAAGCAATTGAACAACGGTTTCCTACGGAAGTAAGCGGTGGAACCAACAACGGCAAAACAAAGTTATTATTACGCTTACGCTCGTGGAGCGTCTTTTGTTTTAAACCCTGAGCATTCACCAAATTTGGAGTAAGCCAAGGAAAATCTAATTCAGAGTTGCGAGTCTGTGGTTCGAATACTCCTCGTAAGCTTACCTCGTCACTTCTTAAAACGAGCTAACCAACACCAAAAACTTAGTATCAGTAACGGCTTTTAATCCTAGAAACAAAGCTCAAATTTTTTGGTGTCAAATTATTAATGTGTTTAACTTATACATTATTAAATTTCAAAGTTGTCCAGAAGTTATCCCCGCCAACCAATATCTATTTGAATAAGATTATTAGCAATATACTTTAGAAATACTAATAACAGTAATTCGCATAACGCATGACGCGATGTTATGGTATTTGTTGTGTATAGCAAAAGAAGTAGCAATAACTGGAGCTTATGTCGACTGAATTGTTCTTTTTTTCTACTATGACCAAGCATTCCAACAATGCCGAGCTACTAGGTTTACCTTGTAGAATGACTTTGTGCTGGCACGATTTCCTGATTAGATCATAAAATACAATAGTCCGTGGAAAGATTAAATTTATTACGTCTATGCCTCTACGAGATATTTTCCTATTGACCAAGATAACACACCGATACACAGTAAAAAAACCAACACGTTAGCCTTGGTGCGGTCGCATTGAAACAATAACAACAATATTTACGGGGGTCGTTCCAGACACGAATTCGCGTGAATAATGAATGGATATCTGCCATTAAAATGTAAAGTATAATTCAGAGGATATACCATCAAGATCTTCCTTTCTTCCTTTTTTCTCGTTCTCCTTCGCTGTACGGTGTGTACTTCCATTCGTCGTGCCGGCGGAATGAAATATGATGATGGAATTTTTTCTGTGTTGAATTTACGAAGTTTAAGTGTGTAAGAATACCGGGGTCATATACGAGGTGTGTCGTTAGGTCGTAAATTCTCCCTCCTCTTCCTTATTAAAAGATAAAGGAGGTCGTTGCGGATGAAATAAAATAAAATTTGTTACTGAGGGTGTTCGTAATTTTAGATAAATTTATTGTAGGATGAATATGTTTTCGTGCTACACAATGTTTAATTTCTGTAACATCTCGTTTCTGGATGATATTGCGACCATAAATAATAGAAATGCAGTATGTCTGCATAAATAAAAGCAACAGCGTGCGAAGTAAATTATTTGCTTATAAAGATGCATTCGGTTTCACTCTAACGTTATTAACGTTTTCAAAAATGTACTTGGTTATCGGTTAACGGTTAAAAGTACTTTGTGAGAAGAGGGTTCTGCCACCAAACAATTTCTTTTGAAGAATTTGGATCATCTGATATTAACTAACTGCATATATACGAGAAAAGTGTTGGCTGGTATTTAAAAATCCCTGTAACCCACACAAATGAAAATGACTCGCTTCTTCAATATTCACTCCACCAATAACCTCTTTCAAGGCTTGCAATAAACGTAAAACAATGTGATTAAGTCAACTTTGTGAACTTGAAATCATAAAATGGGAAGCTTCTTGTGTAACTAGCTCATAGTGGATTGATGATATATGTTTGAAATGTGGACCCTACAGGGGGTGTCACATTCCACCTGCTGTTCTAGCATAACCCAAGATTAAATTTTCGGTGTAATTCGGGCCATTAGATGACCGCTTTCTACTTTTACTTTTCGAAAACCCATACTATACAGTATAAGGCAGAATATAAGCAAAAACTTACAACTTGATCTAGCTTGATAGATAACATTTTGCTTTAAACGAAAGATATTTTAAAACATTTAAAGCACATTTGCTTTTAAAAATGTTGCATAAACAATGTGAGCTTGTATTTAATATAAAATGATACTTACTTCCAGCAACATGTTCCATATCGGCTTATTCAAGTAGTTTAAATAAATCGCAAAACACTCATTTTCATTGAAAAACGAGAATCTATATGTCAGTAAAGTATCATCTAAAACTTTTGGCAGGAAGCTCGATCTTGACATTTGAGGAAATGTGTACATTACAACGTTAAATTGAAACGTGCTTCAATTTGCGTCCCTTAGTGTCTATTTCTGCCGACCCTAACGATTTTTCCATTTTGACCCCGTACCACTTTTTGCATAGCAACTCTCTTTTAGTTTAACAGAAGATCTCCTAGATACATCAATGAGCAAATTGAATCGATGGCAACGTTCAAAGGGTCAGACAATATTTTTGAAAGAAATGGTCGAAGTACGTTACGACAACGAACAAAATGGTTTTAGTCATCCCCATCCGCGGACGAAACAGTAACATATGTGGATAGCTTTAAATGTCAATGAAAATGTGTGTGCAGTACCACCACTATCTTTGCCATCCACATTTAATACATCATCATTTAAAGAATCATTACCAGAGGAAGTGTTAACACCACCTCCACCATTTAAAAAAAAAAACCTAAGTTGATTTAATAGCAAAAAGCGTAAATGTACTAACACTTTTATAAATTTCAGCCAAAAATTCAAATAGAAGCAGTTCTCTATAATAAGAGATAAGCATATAAATGACTACATATTTGTGTTTAACGTAAATTAAATTGCAGGGATTATCAGAATTTCTGAAACGCAAAGTAGGGAGAAGAAACAGAAATTTTAACACCACGAAGTCTGGAAGAAATCACCGCACGTAATAAAGGATCAGCCTTGAAGTATGTATAACGCGTACCAAAAGAAAAGAAAAACTATGGTTAAATTGATACATAAGGCGCGCTTAAAATAAATAAAAGATATTGTTAATTTGGCATTTAAATTAATAAATAAGACGTATTTAAAATAAATATCAAGTTATCGTAAAATTGATCTCTTATTTGATTTAATTATATATAAATTTTTAACAATAAATTTATATTAAATCTAAATAAATTTTGTTCTTGACCCATATTTAAATATAAATTGTATTTGAGCTTAATATATTTATATTTAAATTCATCAAAAATTTTTCTCAGCGCCTAATTCTACCCAGCATATGAGATATTATATAATACTCTTTCGACTATTACTTTGAGCACGTTTCACATCAGAAGAGCTTGTCCATTTCGTGTTTCTCCAACTTCAAGCTGATGAATTCGAGATCTTTATTCAAATAATAATAATAACTTGGTTTTGATAATTGGTGATACTTTAGCTTAAGTATTTAAGAATTCAGGATTTGCACGAAAATGTCGATTGCAAATTTTGCAAAAACTGCCTTATCAATAATCGCTCTATACTTGTACGTAAGTATTTTTTTCTGCCACACAGCTGCTTAATGTGCTTGGAAATGTACTTGCACGATCGATTAAAATGAAACCACCATGTGTATCATGCAAATGTAAGCCGTAAGTGAATGCATACACGCTTCACACATAGGTACTTACTTCGGCGTACATTCTGTACTCGTTTTACTTTGTAACGAGCATGGAGAGGATGTATAAATATGCTTCTATGTTAATAGTTCTCGAAAACCTTCCGATACAGCTCGTAAGTTAGAAACTCTTTATTGCACGTCGGAGATATTATTAGCTGGCGACATGTACCGTTGCTCGTTGGCAATTGTTACAGCAGGTTGCGACGCAAGGTACCGATAAGTAACACTTGTATGGTATTTTTAGTGAAACGAGCATTTCGTACGATGGGTGTGTAGGGCCGTGTACATTGAATTACTTGATTAAGGGAATACGTAAAGTGGGAAATGTACGGTCTGCTGCGCATTGCTGGAAAATATACAGGATTTGCGGAGCACGAAGCTTACGCCGCCGCCTGTTTTGAGTAAAGTGCATTGGTACCGTAGAATAGTTTTATTTTTACTTGAAGATGTTGCAGAATATACAAATGTGTATAGATGCTGATAGTTCGCTCTTAGAATATTAGCAAATGTGCTTCTTCATATTAAGGAGGAAATGAGAAATTATTACATTGGCTATTTGATTTAATTAACATAATTTTGTTTGCCTATAACTTTTTTAAATAAAAAATTACTTCATACATAGTATCACTTCACACATTGCCGTAATTTATTTATTTGTAAAGGTAACTATGTCAAGCGTTACATCATTGGAATCGTTAAAAGATGCATGTCTTATGAAACACTTGGTTGCCTACAGCTTTCTCCTTTACAACTTTTTTCTAAAGTCAGTAATAACAGAGGTCGTGACACCAAAATTTGAAAAGCGTTAAGGGTTCTTATGCTTATATGTTATATTTTCTTGGTAATTTCTTATTTCTAATTTCGAATATTCATTTATCGCTATACACTTTACAAAAGTGGGCCTTGACGGAGCTAATGTTATAATTACTGTTCACAAATAGAGCTCGCATATGCACTGAAAATAATGAAATTAATAATAATCATTTTGAACGCTAGTTAAAACATTAGTTTCTGTTTATTGTGTATATATGTACACTGCCGTTCAGTGAAGTTCGGTCATACAATAAAAATCTATTACATCACACTGTATACAATTATTAATACATAAAATTAGAGAAATATTAGGCATACACTCTTTTCTTAATTAAAGCCATAAATTATTATGTAAAGTAGAAATATTGCGACAACCACAATAAAGTCCCTTTATTATCATTCCAAGAATTTCTCGGAAGTACCGATCTTTTGAAACGGGTCGTTTGGGGATTATTAACGAGCAATACATTTAGGAAATATACCGCAGTATCATTCTTGTTTATTTATCACAGGCGTAAAGATATAAATTTGCTTCATTTTACTGTTAAACGTGTGTTGGTGTGCATCTGTCGTTTTTGCCCGAAAGTTTTAAGAAAATTTACTTCTGTTTTAAAATTTAGTTCTGTGTTAGTGTGGGGATGTTTCTTCTTTACTGGGACGGGAGATTTATGCAGAGTGGAGGGTGTAATGAGGAAGGAAAGTTATTTTGCAATACTCCAGAATCATGCAGTGCCATCAAGATTGCGTATAATAGGCCGTAACTTTACATTCATGCATGACAACGACCCAAAACACACTGTGTTAGTGTGTAAGAACTATCTAAAGGACCAAGAAGAACAGCACACCCTGAAAGTAACGACATGGCCCCCACAAAGCCCAGATCTGAACCCTATAGAGTTGTTGTGGGATGAACTGGACAGGAGGATCCGAAAAATATGCCCAACTTCACAAGAACGTTTACGGAATATTCTGCAACATGAATGGATTAATATTCCACAACCCATTTTAACAAAACTTATCGAAAGAATGTCTAGAATAGTTCGAGCGGTGATTAACAGCAAAGAAGGTTTTTTCGATTAAAAAAAAAATAATGTTCAGTATGTTACATTAGGCCAGAATAACTTTTTATTTATTTATTTTTGTCTTTTTTACCTGTACATACAATAAAATTGCATTTTGTTTTTAGTTTCGTAGTAGTGTAGTAGTTTCTGTAACCTTTTCATGTTTTTTACCAACCGACCGAACTTCTCTGAACGGCAGTGTACATTTAAGTCGATTATAATTTCGTTCCATAAGGTATGCCTTTGGTATTTATAGTTATCTCTTCTTAAATAGTGCGAAAGAAAAACAAATTGAAGGGTTAGATGGTAAATATCATCTATCTGCGAGTAGTAATACTAACAAATGGAATGCTAAATTACTAAAAAAATATAAATATAAATATAAAATTTTATAAACGGTTAATGTTAAAATCTAATTACGGCAATCAATACAGGGCGTTCCATTTAATATGAGAAAATTATTTGATTTTAGTGTTAGTCCAAATCAAAAGGATATTTTCGTCCAGCCTGTATCATTTCATCTTATCATCAACTTTAGTGCTTAGACTAAAAATAAATACAACTTAGAGTATCTAGCTTAGATGTGTAAGACAGGCCCTCCTCCTAAATTTTCAAGAATAGTTACATTTCTTAAAAACGGCCGGAGTTAGGTATAGAAAACATAATGGTAACTTGTCTTTATTTAGACCGTATTATCGAAATATGCAATAATATGGGGGGTATTCCATTTAAATTTTTATAATTTTAGTGTGTTCCTCTTTCTTGAGTCACTCAGTATATTTTAAAACGATTTTAAAACTTGCTCCCGATGACCGCTAATGAAAATATATGCAAAAAATTATACTTACTGAACAAGGTCGTACGTTTTATACTATTACGTACTTTTTGTTTTTGTTTAAAATCCTTAAGAATAAAGCTTAAAACCGATGTATATAAAACAATATCACATCGCAAGTGGATGCACGATAAATATGTCATTGGTGATTTAAATAAGCCAGGTACAAGCTATTCTTTTAATTTTTCAAAATAACGTTACACAATATCCAAACGGTAGTACCAAAAGGTAACACATATATCAAATATATTGACTTTTTAATGTTTATAGTTTAAAACTATCCGCAGAATGTCAGGTAGGTAACAATTTCTCGTTACATGATTACGTAACAGCCAAGCAAGCATTTTTAAGCAACACCGACAATAACGCTGTAAAAGAACGCAAATCACCGGAGAAGCCTTAGGCGATCTACACATTCACCTGGCGAATTTTACGCCAGGTAAGGACGTCTGTACATAATTTAATTCTGAATAGGCCGGTCTCTCAGACGCCCCGAGCATTCCGAATGATTCTAATGTGCAGAATGTATACGGTATAATAAGCATATTCGTGGAGCGATATTTCTCAATAAGAAAGTAATTTTACGAAAGTGATCATTTCAAATGTTTAAGATAATATAAATTAATTTTAAAACATTGTATATAATGAGCAAATCGTAATAAATTGTTTTATCGAGTATTACCTGGGTCCTATTTATCATTTGGTACCGCCTAGCTATTACAATCATTTCGGTTGGATGCCCCTTATTTTGAGAACTCGAAACGTTAATAGCAGAACTCCAATTCACGCGACTACGGGCCGTTTGTTCTAATCCAATTATATGATTATGTTTTTATTCTCATCCTTGGACTGACAACGCTTTTGCCTCGAAGAATTACCGCGATGAAAGCGTAATTTATCGTCGTATTTGCAAGGAAAATTTGGACTGTTTCTTTAATAAGCCGTGATTTATCGCTTTAGCTGCAAAATATATAACTGCTGACTAAAAAATTAAATTGGATTTGTTAGAAGAGATATCGGTTGACCCAAAAACTCCGACTTATTTCGCTGCTTCAATTGGGCGTTGGAGATGTTCATTCAATTGCGTTTTTGATCTTGAGCGAGCAAGCGCAGTTAACTTTTTCATGCTCAAATCTATGACAAGAACATTCTTTCGAGATACCCGCAGCCTCTCCTATCCCTCTAACCTAAATTCGCCTAGCTTTCTTTGGTGAACTTTTCCGATCTTATCGGTAGGGGTGACAGTCTTTGAACATTCCAAATGTTCATTGTTAGCCAACCTGCTACGACCACATTTAATTCACTGTGGCAAATGATGGTATAAGGTTCACGTAGCCAACGTTCATTTCGGCTTTAATTTGCTTAGACTTCGACTGACACAAACGACTGTTAATCGACAACTGAGCTTTCAACGTTGTTGAAATTTTCAATAGTATCTTTCAACGCATGTAAAATTATACACTGCAAAACCTGATTCGGTAAAATTTGCAAATACGTTTTGGTGATTTCAGAAACACTGCTTTTGCACTCGCAATTAGCGCATCCACCTGTGGATAACATCTACGAATTTTCTCTGCCACAAGATGTACAGCGTGAATTTTACATGTAATATGTAAAAAGTTACCATGCTGTTCCTTAAGAGACCGGCCTACAGAAAGCATGGTTGCGGCACCATCTGCTATAAACATTAAGACTTGATCTCTGGATACTTCAAATTTGTTCAATATGCTTAACACCACTTTTGAAATTACTTGGGCAGTACATTCTTCTATTTGTCTAGAAGCTAATAAAATTGAAGATGACGATTGATGTCGTTCCATTTTGCGCACCATAACATTTAGTACAGATCTTTTGGAATCAGTTATTTCATCCACACACAAGCACACTTTTTTATTTTTCAGTTCAGCCTTAATTTTATTTTCTAAATGTGCACGCACAGATGGTAAATAATTTCGTAACGTGGTCCTGCTCGGCAATGTAATATTGGCGTATTTGTTCCACATGTTTGCCGTTTACAATGACATGCCGTTTACAATGTGTTTGTGACCAACACGTTAGATATATATCGCACACTAAACATTTAATTTTTGCGCCGTCGTAAGTCAAATTCGGATAATCCTTAATAAACCTATTCACTGTCTTTAATGATAGCTGTTTTCTCAACCTACGTACCTTCGACATCATTAAAAACAGAACACACTTCGCTGCTACTATTACGTACATTTCAGGCGGAACTATATACTGACTAGTGTTTCGCATGCGAGAGTCCATTCGTTAGCTGCGCCGATGGTGCGCACCCGAATTTGCCTACTCTAGCAGTAAGCAAATCGACATTCTTTTGTATAGTATGTGCATACTATAACAACAATATATTCCTATATTGCATTTTAAAATAATCTAGTCAAAAAATTGTGTATATGTGGGTAACTGAGCAGCCCATGTTTATAGCGAATATTGTACTTCTAGTCATTGTAATTTCTATTGACTACAATTCCTTTTTTTATAAACAAAACAGCGAATTTCATATACAAACGACGTTAATATCACAAAATCGATACCGTTCGATGCCCGGCGATGCCCGAATAAAGAAATTCCAACTTTAAATGCGTTCAGAAGCAACCAGAATATAGCAGTACAGACTGTTACTAATGTCGTATACTGTTTAACAGGTTTTAACGCAGTCACACAGTCGGACCATGTTAGTCCTGAATCCGAACTCAAATCTAACATTTTCTCAGACCTGGAAAGAGGATAGGCCGAAACGTTTATTTGGACCAAAATTCATAACCATAGTTTCACCTCTCTTTACTGAAAGTCTATTTTTCATCGTCCAATAATCATATTTACGTAATGTTTCAATAATTATACTTATGGTTTCTTGAAGTGTCGATATTATTTACTATAATTTAAATAAAATTCATTTTCTTGAAGAATTAATTCTTTCAAGTAGGACCGAAGATATTTGTACGTCTCCTCGTCGGATGAAACGGGTGCGTCGGAACGAACAGACAAATCTCCTAGGCGCATGTTTGAATGGTATCAGTTTGAGGTCCGATGATACTTCTATCAACGCGGAAACAATAACAATTAATAATTCACTAATCTGTAGTTATACAATAGCACTTGAATCTGCATATTATTTGCTTGTTTATATAAAGATAGAATATCCCGGAATGCGAGGAGGTGTTATCGAAAAGGCCAAGCTACAGATTTCCATACCATTTACATTGTTATTTCATACTTTGCGTAATAACAACGGCATGTTTACTTAATTGAAACTAATTTATGCCTAGCACGCAACATTTACAGGAATGCTTTATACCGACTGCGTATGCTTTCAGCGAGATAACAACGCACACGTTTTAATAAGGTACATAACTTGCGACTATAACATCATTTGTACCGTTCGATATGTGGTACTAATAAGCTCTAAAGCGCCTCATTTCTTTCACAAATAATCGATTGCTCTCTTTGAAATGTGCGGCGATTTTGAACTGTTTCCTTAGTTGAAATTCTAGTCAACTTCTAATTAAATTCTACAGATTCATCCATCTTTTTGTAATATGCAGATACATAAACAGACGCTAGAAATCGAGGTAAATTAACAGCATTTCATTTCAGTAAGGCGTTTGATACCATGATCGGATGTTGGCCATTCTTCACTGTATCGATTGTTATCCTGATTCTGTTGTGTTGTTTCGCAGTTTCTTAATAGAAAGAACTCAGTCAATGCAGTTGTATGATACTAGACCGAGTTCATTATGGGTGAGTTGTGCGGCGGCCAAGGTTCTATTCTGGTACCAGGAATGTTATCTATATGTACCAGTTTACTGCCAACTTGCATTGAATTTTGACATACGTAGGCAGATTATACGCAGCTGTACTTATTATTTCCTGTCGGTGACTTGGCCAGTACTGCTGATAGAACCATGCTTTGGTGATCAACCATAGAAAGAGTTTTGTAATTCTGCTTAGGAGAGAACCCGAAATCGAGGTATGTTGATGTACACTGAGAAAAAAGTTGCGTTCGATGAACATAAAACGCGTTGGCTCAACACATATTTAGTGTTGCGCCAACATTGTTTGCCAACAATGTTCAAATAACTAAAGTTCGTCACTTTCCGTGCATTTCACAAAATTAGCAGAGACTAGACAGAGTCGTGTTTTGTCGACTCTCGGGGAAACCAGTAGGCAACACGAACCCATTCTCATGAGACAATTAACTAATGTGTAATATTGTCTTAAATATGTACACATTAAATTTGGAAGCTAACCGGACCGATGTGCATGCAAAGGATTGCTTTCCACTTACCTCTACAGACACAAACTATAACATATTTCGTGTAATGTAGCCATGGATAGTCAAATTGCTGCACTGCATTATATTTGGTGGAAATAGTATAATATTAAAGTGTTGGATCAAAACAAAATAGTGTTGCTTCAATACAAAACGCGAACGCGGAAAGTAGTATTAAATAAAATACAATTAAGTGTTTAATTTAAAAGATTTTTGAGTAAAATCAACGCAAAAACGGTAACACACCTTTTGTGTTGGGTTAACGCAATCATTTTTCTCGGTGTAGTAGTGAACGGTTCTGTTGTTGCAATGGAGCCGCAAGTTAGAAGTTTGGGGCTTACCTTAGTCATAGCGTCAAATGTATGTTGAGTGAAAGTATGGCGTTGACCCTTTTTGGCTGGAGTCAAAATAAAATAAATACAAACGCTGATTATTCAAATCTGAATATATGTTATCTTAAATCAAAAATTATGTCTTTATGGAACTCTATTTGCGTCTGTTACGTGGAGGGAATTTTTGCGTTAATCTTAAAGTAATATGGTTTGGAGCAACACCGACATAAGTATTATTTTGATTTAATAAAAATAATTGAGTTGGACATACTCGCTAAAGTGTTGAATGAACATGCTTTTAGTTGTTGGATGAACATACTAGTTTATGGGTCCTGTTTGGATATGGTTGTCTTTGGTAGGGTTCCGAAGGTGTAGAACTCTTGCGCCAGGTATATATTTAATCTAAGAAACTTTGATTAGATCTCTCCTTGGATTGGATGGACATACGCGGTGGCATGGCTTTGCGCTCCATAAGCTACCATTGTTATAATCTTATCTTTTCGAAAAGATATATCGATGTGATGTGATTTGTATACACAACATCATCATCAGACACAAAAATTGCTAACTCCTCCTCTACATAACACCACATTTTTTAGAATGTTTTCCTACAACATTTACAACCTGTACAATTCCATTCCCGAGCATATAAAAGCTGGCGTTCAAAGTTCCTGTATACAAATATCTTTTAGATAAATAAGCAATTTGATGCAGTAATGTCTTGGATTGACGTTGGCTCTATATGTATTTGGAGCGTCTATTTTCTAACTGTCTTCTTGTATTTTAAGAAATTGTGTGACAGAAGTTAATACTTCAAGATCGATAATGCCAGTGTGTTTTGTTTGCTATTGCCGTGGTAACAAAACTATATTAACACCAAGAAATCATTTGGATGTGATTTCTAAAGGCAAGACTGGAAGTAGCTACTTGGACTCAAAGATATTGAAACGATGGTTTAAAAACATCAATGGCACTATCTCTTGCTTACTGTTGTCGTGATAACAATACTAACACCAATCACTTGGGTGCAATTCTCAAATGTGTGATTCCCGCGTAACTATAAATATTTCTTTTACTTTCAATGTTAAAAATATGTATAATTATACAAGATATACATTTTCTATACGGTCGATGTATTTAAGCTATTTAAGAAAAATACATTTTACGTGTTTAAGTTTGGCCTTCAATACTGTGTATTTCGAAAGCGTTTTAACACCATGCTCAGACAGAGGCAAGTATGCAATTTAATCTCTTTCAAAAATTTGCACCGGAATGTAATTGCATTTTTGAAGAATATGTTTAAATCTAAGCGACTAAGAAATCGAAATCTGTTCAACATATGAAACTTACGTTAACGAAACAGTATACAAGGGGCCCTATATAAAACAACAAAATAACTGCTTGGTTCGCTGCTTATACTGAAATAATTTTGATAGGTCCATGTCGTATATCAAATCAAAAAATCTCAGCTTCCTACAATTTCCAGAATAGGCACAGGTTTACAAAAGTCAGGAAGTTGGGACACCTGTAGGTATTTAAATCAGTAGATCTATGTTTTATCAATCCCTTTGTTACTAATTACAAAATCACGACTAACTTCAAAAAATATTAAGAATCCAAAAATCAGATTTCTTACATAATTTATATATTTTTGCGCAGGTTACAAAATTGCGTGCGCACGATATGTATTACATACGATATGACATTTTACGTGACTAATGCGGCCGTATATAGATAAATATACATGTGCAATATTAAGCTCCCATCCAGTCCCCTACATGACCAATTAACCGACTCATTATTCGCATCAGCTTTATATGTGTGAAGTTTGCAGTTAATGAAACTAACTTCGTACGATTCGTGTTATAAATGCCGGTGCATATATATCAATCAGGCGGCTGAAACTTTTAAGCATGCATAATTAAAAGAAGATTTCAGCCGTTGAATAATTTCTCTTGGCTCGCGTTGAAATGCACGGAAGTTCCGAGACGCTGCGTGTATGCTTTTCTACGGATTAAGGCACTACAGAACTTCGCTTAAAGTTTAGGATTTGTTAGACGCGGTGGTTGATAAGAATAAAATCTACTTTGGTTCACATTCAGATCTTTCTTTCGATATAATAAATCTCAGGTTTCCGTAATGTCTTTAAATGAATCGTTGAATAAAAGTCTAGTTCTAGAAAGGGGTTGAGAAAAATTATATCAATCTAGCCTGAAAATTGTTTTTTCCGATGAAAGTAAATATGGTAATAATAGCAATCGTATGTAGCGTTTTTAACAAATGAAGAAAATTAGGTTATAACGAATAAACTTCGGAAATTAAGTAATAATAGATGCTCACTGAGAAAACTTTTTGGTGAAATTGAATATATTAAGCTTAAACATATTAGACTTGATCTTATTGTAGAAGGAAAGAAAGTGAACAATACAGAATTATCTACTTATGACAAATACAAAGAAAAACATAATCTACAGAATACAAAACTAAATAGTATAAAGCTCACAATGCTATATATTTACGAATACATAAGAAGTACAGTTGCTATTGCAAATATAAAGAAATTATATAATGCATAAAATACGAAAGTACATAACTATGCAATAATCTGTTCATGAAAAACTTTTGAAAATTTGAGCGTAACAATTTAATGTTGAAAACTGCACTTGAAACAAGTAGGTGAACTCAACGTGTGCCTCCGCAATCGCAAGAGATGTCGAATTGTCGTATTATCTAGGTTTCTTTTTTGCCGAAATCCAAGCAAAATATCTCATTATGGCCAAAATTGTAGTTTCCATGTTTATTTTATAATCCTGAAAATTACCTCGTATTAAACATTACATGCGAAAAATACATGCCCATTAAAGATTACAGATGAAAATTGCATATACAATAAACACTACTCGGAAATATTACATACACGATGAATTACTGGTAAAAATTTCGTGGGCATTAAATGTTACCCGTAGAAGTTACATGCGCATTAAAAATGCCTTGCAACAGTAAATTTGCAAGACTCTACGAATTTCCTTTTGCCACTACTAAAACTCGAAGGACGGTGATGTAGGCCGCACGGCAAATAGTGATGTTAGATAGATATACGTTCGAAACAACGCTGATGACGCCAGAAAGATGTCCGTTGGTTAGCGTTCTCTCTTCTTACGTTGCTTTTGTCGTGAGTGATTGTGCCAATACCATGAGTAGCCAATACCATTTTTTAGTTATCGAGGGTTAATGTGCTTTTAGCACTTATTTTTCAACATAATAATTATTTGCTTGATGTGTCTTAGCCGCTCAATTTGGTAGACTTTGTCGACTAATACACTGGTGGTGGTTTTACTACTATTGGATAGACTTCCTGCTTTGGAAGATGTTGCTATCTGGATTAATTCAACTAATCGATCTCACAGTTTTGTAGTAAGAATCCTTAGAAATAAACCATTTGGTCCATTTCGTTATAGCTTTTCTCTAGCATAGTTGCAGATTATTATTTGGGTACCTTTTCCGCAGTGTTTTGTGAAATACGAATGTATCTTGTTTGTGTTTTAGTTAGTATCTTCGCGCAATATATGAGTTTTTCATTTTGAGCGCCAATAAAAAATTGCATCATCTTGGTATCAATAGGCATAACCGCTGCAGGAATTATTACTTCTGGTTCGTGATTTGCATCATTATGTAGTGAATCAACTTCTACGTTAATTATTGGTAATTTTGAATGCTATGCTGTCTTCCACAAGTGTTGCATCGTTGAATTGTCATTTCGGATTAAAAATATATCAGTAGTGCAAGGTGCAAGTGATGATGTAAACGGGAGGGCGCGCACAACGATACGACTTCCTTGTGTACTTCCGTTGCATCTACAATGTACACAATATGCAAGAAAAATACACGAGGAAACCGAATCGCCGTCCGCGTCCTCCCGTTTGCATCACTCGCCGCGTTGATATATACTTGCAAACCTTTTCTGGCTCTGCCATTCGTTAAGAAATATTTGTTGGAGTAATATAGGGGTACAAGTACACTGAGGATCACCGATACTGTCTTAGATTCATTGGTATTAGTATCTAAATACTGAAGCTAATACAATGCTCCTTTATAATGTTTAACACAGCTAACTGCCAGCAAGCCGCTCCTACCATTACAAAATAACATGCAAGGCGTAGTTCATTGTTGCAAAATAGACGCTTAATTTGCATGCGCAAGCTGTTATTACCGATTGTAACTAATGTAGATTTTTAGTACAGAATTCGAACTTTTAAAATAATTTTAAAACACACCAGTTTTATAAAGTGAAAGCGCACCCATACAGATTATAAACGCAAAGCGTTGGCCAATGTAGGTTACGGGACATGAATGTGAACTCATTATTGTGCACCACAAAAAAAACTGTGCAAAATACACTTCTCACTACCTACGATTGCTCTCGGAAATACGCATTGAAACCTGTGCAGTATTTGTAATAACGCAGTGAAAATTAACCATTTTTTCTAACACACAAATGATTTTCAGAAAGTATAAAGCAATTGTACATTGCTTACATAGTGTATCCCTTTATGCATTTTTTCGATTCGAAAGTATTGTTGTGCGCAATCATACAGTTTTTATGATTTATTAAGAAGAAGGCGAAATGAAATAAATCAAAAGAAGAATAATATACCTGCAGTAAAAACAGGACCTGTTATACGTGTAAATAAATGAGACAGTTTTATAAATAGCAGGGATGTTGTCGGCATTTTTAATATTTAATAAAAGGCGCGGTACGACCCGTTTTATTGCCTACCGCTTGAGCAAAAAGAGATGAAATTTGTCAGCGCAAACGGCAAATATTGGCTTTTTTGCCGCTAGCAGTGGTTCTAATTTTTCTTTTACTAGGAAGGAGTTTTATGGTCGCTGCTCAAATTTTTAATTCTGCGACTTACTCAATCATCCAGCTAAAGGTAACCAATTATAATTTCTTGGTATCATATATTCACGTGCTAAATAGGGAAGGCATTTTGGAGGGATGGTAGAGAGTACTCAAAATACTAATTATCACAGTAGTTTGCAACCTAATACTATTCTACGAGCATAAGTTATTTAAGAAAAAAAGTTTTTCGTCACTCACTGCATGAACCAAATTCATGTGTATGAGGGATAGAGTGAGAGAAGATAAAGTAAGAGGTAGGGAGAGTGAGAAGAGGAGAGAGTAACGGCAGAAGTGGTAAAATCTAAGGTGTAGGACGATATAGTGAGGACGAACAATAAAAGGCGTAAAATACAAGACAAGTGGTGAAAGGAGTACAGTAGACGACGAAACGACTTGCGTGTCCTCTCTGTTTTATAGTTTCATTTATATTTTATATTTTAACATTCAATACATCAACAACAAAACCTACATATATATGCCATTAACTTTATTTTGAGGCTATACGCCTCTTCATTAAGGAGCTGATATTTTTAGAATAAGAAAATTAGATCAAATTGTAAAATTGTAAATTGTAATTCGGAAGTGATACTCTAATTGGCTGTGAGTAAACAATTCCGATCGCGAACAAAGGAATCAAGGGATGTTTACATTTTTTTCAATTTAGGTCAAATGTCCGTTGTAATTATTATAAATTAATAAACGGATATTCATTATATTTATAAACAGGTTTCAATTTGATAAACGCAGTTCATTGTTGTAATAAATTTACATTTTTTTGTTGCTTTAACAAAACGAAGTCAATGAACACGATTTATCGAATTCAGTGTAAATTTGCATTACTGCATACAATATTAATTACGTAATTGTGAACAATATCGTTCAGTCTGGATAATTGAATGTCTGGAGCGTATAGATTTAGAACAAAATTAAATTAGGGTAATTACAAATTTATAACTACTCTGGCAGCCATATATGGTAGTTCGCTGGTTCCACGTGGCTATGCTTACATTTACAGTTTTAATGTCACGTAAATATATATGTATAATAATTTACAGTATTACCTTAAGTTTTCAAAATATTTTAATTTGATAATTATATTTAAATATTTGCCTGAAGAAGACTTTACCTCCGAAACCATTAACTTATTTAATTTAAAATGTGTTAATCTATAAAAAAAGGTGATATTTCAATCCAATTCCTCCTCTACACTTCGACAAAATCAGACTTCAAGAAGAGTCATGCTTGATTAACTTTAAATAATGAGGCCTTAACTTTATTTGGGTTCTAAGTTCACATTATAAATAGTATTGTTTATTTGTTCGGATAAGTGATAATAACAATAATTAAATAAAATATATAGAAAATGTAATCCCTTTGATCGTTTCTATTAGATCAGCTACATTTATTATAACTGAAAAATATCACGGAAAACGTATCTCGTATCCAATAAAACTTTCTGTTAGGGGACGCTGTCCCTCTATAATATAAATTGAAAAGTTCAAATTTCAAATGGACGAAACCAGCACCGACGCCATCTAGCAATCTTAAAGAAATAGATAATTTCATCAGCGCTCACCAAAGTGGACGGACCTAACGATTTGTGAAATGAATCGTCCTGCAATATACACTTTCTTCCCATAAATCTAATTATCTACTTCCACCGTTTGCACTACTTCAAGATTGATTCAAGACAAGCCTTAGCTCGTGTGGAGGTTATATGTATTGCTATATTACGTCCTCTGGGTTTTATCCGATGCAGTTTTTAATCAAGAGCTTTACTTTTCATATCGTAGAAGCTTAGACGGAAAGTATTCGTTATGAGTTATACGCAGGTCACGAGAATAATGCTGTGAGTTATTGGTTTTTAAGGACGGACAGTACTATCATATTTTTAGTTTTCTGGAGCTGTCGTCGGCAAAGTTGAACTCTTACTTGAATTAAAACTTTGGTAGCTTTGTTTAAAGTACATTAACATTTCCAGATTTCGTTTTTAATATATTAAAAAAAAAGATAATAAAAGTGAATTAATAACCTTTACGACCATGTCCATAAGGTTTATTATAATGTTAATAAGCTTTATCATGATCATGTTATCTTGTCATATACTGTACCTGCTTTTTAATATACCGTAGTCTCACGTATCTGCGTAAATAATGAAAAGGAAGAATATGTATAAGAGGGGTGTGCGTAGGTTATTCCTCCACCGGTACTATTCCTTTGGCACATTTTCGTGGCGGCTTGAGCAAGACTATATATTATTGTAGCTCCTAAAAATTCTGAGCGTGCCTAGATAATGATAACCATGTAGGGAGAAGGAAAGATGGTAGACTAGAATTAGTACGGCAAAATCGATAAAAAATTAACATAGAACTCTTATATACCAGGTGTGTCGGTAATTCTTTTCCGGTTTTTTCGCTAAAGAAAACACGTTACTTAGAATGGATAGTTAAAATTTATTTATTCAAAGTATTGGCCATTTGATTCTATACATTTTGTCCATCTCTCAGGCAATTTATGAATGCCATTCCAAAAGAACAGTTCCTCCTTTGAGCTAAACCATTCATCGAGCCATTTTTTAACTTCTTCGAAATCGGCGAAGTGCTGCTCTGCAAGCGCGTGCCCCATCGATGCGAAAAGGTGGTAGTCGGATGGAGCCAGGTCTGGAGAGTACGGCGGGTGCGATAAAACTTCCCATCCAAGTGATTTCAACATTTCTTTGACTGGTTTTGCTGTATGAGACGGCGCGTTGTCATGTTGCAAAATCACTTTATCATGTCTTTCAGCGTATTGTGGACGTTTTTCGATCAATGCACAGTTCAAATTGATCATTTGTTGTCGGTAGCGATCACTATTAACTGTTTCTCCCGGTTTCAACAGTTCATAATATACGACACCAATCTGGTCCCACCAGACACAGAGCATGGTCTTGCGACCAAAGCGATTTGGCCTTGCAGTCGATGGGCCAGCTTCGCCAGGTGATAACCATGATTTTTTTCGCTTGGGATTTTCGAAATAAATCCATTTTTCATCACCCGTTACTATTCGATGCAGAAATGACTTCCTTTCATACCTTTGAAGCAGAATTTCACTAACGATTTTTCGATTTTCCATTTGTCTGTCATTCAATTCATGTGGCACCCATCTCCCCATCTTTTGGATCTTTCCCATAGCTTGTAATCGTTCACAAATTGCTACTCGGCCCACATTCAACTTTTCTGCTAATTGTTTTTGAGTTTGTGTTGAGTCTTCATCCAATAGCTCCTGCAATTCCGCGTCTTCAAACGTTTTCGGCCTACCAGGACGTTCTTTATCTTAAACGTTGAAATCACCACATTTGAATTGTCGAAACCACGTTTCACATGTTCTTATGGTTGGAGCATGCTCACCGTAAGTCTCTACTAGCAAACGATGACTTTCAGCGGCTTTTTTCTTTTGATGAAACAAGAAAAGTAATGCGTGCCGCAAATGCACGTTTTCAGGCACAAAACTCGACATTTTCAAAAAATTATAAATCTATAACGCTGTTATTTTGGCGGAACGTAACTTGTGTAGTTTTAAGGTTAATGTCAGTAGAATAAAATTACATATGTATCAAATCATAACATTTCATACTTATGGCCAGTGACATCTGCCGGAAAAAACCGGAAAGGAATTACCGACACACCTGGTAAACCTCAAATGATATACAGTGATATAGATCAATGATCATCTACGCCTCTTTGGTTTGTTAGCCAAAAACTGCTGGTATTAATCCTGCTTTACATTCACATTTAGGAGTAGACTATATCGAGTGCTATCGCTTTTTATAGAATGAAGGAATTACAGCCTAGGGAACTTAGAGGACATCTCAAAATCCTGGAAGATTCCAACTTAAATTATTTGATGCACATTGCAGAGGACACGATCCCTATGCAATACAATTTTGATTAGTCTTATAAGGTAACCATTGAGAGCCGCACTGAGTGGCTTGGTACTCGGACGGCTTGAGGCAGTTCTACACATATGAATTTGGCTTGATTCAGGAATGCGTAGACGATCTAAAGCAATTGAGACGCTATAATCACGTTACTTTACAGTGGGTGTCAAGCCACCAAGGCATCCGAGGATATGAAAGGGCAACAGCCAACATGCCTTTCATTGGTCCCAACTCCAAAAGAGTCACATAAAACAAGTATTAAAGACACGGAAGGACAATCAAAAGGCCTCGTACTGGGAAAAATGGTTCAGAACATGAATAGGTGAAAAAAGATCTGGAGACGGCAGATCATTTTATGCAAATGTGCTACCATCAGTCGCACACGACACCAACACTTAGTAGATCATCTCTTACATCCACTGAACTGAAGGAAGAAGATCTTAGATTAGTACTAACGTTTACTAAAAGCTTCCAACTATTCTAATACACACAAGGACATTTTCTTACAACAGATCCATTAAGGTAGCATGGCTGCAGACACGTCACCATGTTCTACAGACAAAAAAAATCAACCATAGAGACTAATATCTTCATTGTATTTGAGGAATGGTGGTAGGGTAGCAAATTCCAGGTAGAACAGATGAGGTACTACAGAAGACGTTGGGGATTACGAGAATATGTAAGAACGGAAATGAATATGTAAGAGGGTAGTTAGCAGTAATGTACACTGGAAATTCCAAGAATACAACACTTACACAAAAGGTATTTCGTCGGCGCGTACACATTTTGCCTGGTTATATTCTTCCACATTCTTTGAAAAGCCCTAATTAAATCCATAAAAAATTCCAGTATAATAGAGGTCATCATCAAGAATATCAATAAATTGAGTAATTGCAGAAGCCACACATGTAGATTATAAAAATTCCACAATAATATTTATTGTTGTTAGTGACACACTGTTAACAAAACGGCAAACATCCGCTACATTCTCAATTAAATTCTTCAGATAAAGTGAGAAGGACGACACTACTTCAAGCCGCGTTATGTGTACGTACCATTTTTTATTGTCTTCGTACATTTATAAATCGAAAAAAATCAGCAAGATCAGACAGCGCGAGCACTTTTACGCGACCGTCAGTTCAGAAAATAAATGGTCATAAAGAGAAGCTTAGTATCATTTCCGTTGCTTTTTGTATATGTCGTGTGGCAATTTAATTGGTTCGTGATAGCGAATGTGTCTGGAGATGTTTTATGAACATGGAGACGACGCCAGCGACTCAAAAAACATCAAGCAATGTGTGCTCACTGCTGAAAAGTACGAATCGATAGATTGTTAGAACGAAAACGAAAAATGTACGATTTATGTTGTATAAACGAGATCGACAGTTGCGTATTGCTTTATACGGCGATAAATTGTCTACAAGGACCGAAACCTGTTCCAATTGATCTATCTGACATGTAAATATTTGCTCTCAATACGATCATAACAATATTTTAGTCAGGCAGGGTAATGCAAAAATATAGTGACCTCAATGGCAGACTGAATTCCCGACTCTAATTTATTGGAAATATGAGGTTTAACGTTGAATGGCGCGATTTGTTAAAATTTATTTCTATAGATGCTTATTCTTGATCTACGCTTTCTAGGCTAACATTCGCACGGAGTAATGAGTCACAGATGCAAATGCAAAATAATTCACTTTTATTGATATTAATTGGAAGTGCAACCTTACAAAATGGCCAACTATTGCAATAACAGCGATTCTATGGCTGATATTTAGATAGTAGTAAAAGACTAAAAGGTCTTATTTTACAAGTACGCAATACTTAGGAATGTTACTGGATTTTTTTCTTAACTGTTTTTTACGCAATAGATGAATGTGTTAAGTCGTCTTCATTATTTTATCAACAAACTGAAGATTTAGCATCTGAATTTTTTCATATTGGTGGTACGGCTGGTGGAGTGTTCTTCTCTTAATGCTATAGATCTAATAGTGCAATCATTAAAAATAAAATGTATCAAAAGTCGATTTATTGCTGATGGTATTTTTACCCAAGTTCTGAAAGCGACTCAGATTATTTCTTTTTAAGTCTGGGGATAATAGTTTAATTTCTAGTCACAAACCTAGATCTTTGTTTTCGGGGGTGTCGAAGATTTTAGAGAGGGTTGTCCCGGAAAAAGTAATTGTCCTTTAAAGTCGTACAGATTTTTCTCATAAATCACTTCATGGCCCCACAAAAAAAAATAAATCTACCATTTTTGCCAGTTACTCAATTTATTGAGATTCGTTATAACTGTTCAAACGACGATTTCATCACATCGAATGTGCTAGCGTTTTCATGGATTTGATAAGGCATACGACATGGTCGATCATGATATTTAACTTTTATGATTTATAAAGTGCGCTTCGCGAAATTAGTAGAGACTAGACCGACTCGTGTTTATTGGTCTCATAAGAATGTGTTCGTGTTGCCTACTGGTTTCGGCCGAGAGTTGACAAAACTCGAGTCTGTCTAGTCTTTACTTATAAATTATGCAGCTGCGGTAATATGTACAAATGGTTTGAGTCACATATTTCAGAGTGAGAGAGCTAATTGTCGATGTACAAGACACAAAATCCAATAAGTTTCTATTGAAACGAAGTGTATCACAAGTAATCGGACCATTGTTGTTCATAATTTTTACGATTTACCTGCAGTGTTTCCTAATTTAATTCTTTATGCAAACGATAATTTTTACACTAGTGCAAAGCTCAAATAAAAATGTTTCAGTATAAAGCAAGCAAACTTAAATATTTTCAATTCATGGCTTGTAAATAATAAATTATATTTAAATAAAATCATTATCAACACTTTCAGGCCTGCATATCATCGGCATAAATTTTATGTTGAAATTATTATAACATAATTCTGCTTTATGTATTATAATTGTAATGGCTTGTGTGATACCACTTGCGGTATGATAAATAATAAAATATTTATTTTCTAACCTCTACCGACAATAAGCTTGCTAACGATATGAATGCTTCCATATGAATTTATTTTGTGAACAATTTTTATTGCTGTGTTAATTAGTTAATCTTTATATCAACGAATAATAATTTTGTTTAAGGCTTTGATTTTTCTTATACTAAATTACCTGAATGTTATTATTCACAAAAGTTTGTGTTACCAATCTCCTTTCTTTTTTGGAAGTTTGGATATAAAATGCCGAGAAACCTTAACCAATTTTAAAACATTTTATAAGCTGAGAATCTGTAAAAGTCAATATAAATTGAACTTATAAGTTCTATTTACTTTAAAGCGCGAAAAGCAAAGATTTCTGTGAGGAAACAATCAACCTAGATATTCGATGTCTAGATTTGTGTCTACAAGAGACTCTGTGGTGTAGCGGTAGCGCATGCGTCCGGCGAATAGGACTTGTAGGTTCCAATACTAGCGGTGCGGCTCCTTCAGATTTTTATTTAATTAAGTAAATTTAATCACCTCGGAGAAATCAAGGAAAAATCGATTCTTTGGTATTCACCGATTGAAGACATATATATTTATTATGGTTTATACTTGATACATAAATATATATGTCTGCCGAGATATTACTATATATCTGAAGGATTCGAATATCTAGGTATTTAAAGGATTCGCGTATACATGTGACTCTGTAGCGCACGCATCTGGTAAACAGGAGTCGAAGGTTCTAATCCTAGCGGCGCAACCTCTTCAGATTTTTATTTAATTAATTAAATTTAAACACCTCGAAAAAATCAAGGTGATCAATTGATTCTTTGGTATACACCGATTGAAGACATACCAATTATAGTTTATAAATATATATGTCTGTCGAGATGTTCTGCAGCCATCGAATATCTAGGTTCGTATCTACAAGAAATGCTGCGGTGTAGTAGTCTGGCAAACGGGAGTCATAGACGTAGCTTCGAATTCTACTGGCATCTTCAGATTTTAATTTCATTAACTAAATTTAATTACATCAGCGGGATCAAGGAAATACTGATTTTTAAGTTTTTACTTTAAAGAGGCGACCTTTTTAAATTAGACAGTTCTACATTTATAAAATGCTGTATTAGACATTCGCATAAAAACATGGATTTCAAATAAAACAAATTTCAAGTGGAACCTTTTATCAAAAGAAATTGCCTCGACTTGTTTAGCGTGGCAATCGACGTGGAAGAAAGACAATAAAGACTATTGAAGCGAAAAAAGAAGGGAAAAACAAGAAATGAAAGGAACACCATGGTAAACAGCTATATTAGAAGAAATTTAAAGAACAGTGCACAATTAATTAAGTTGCTGAAGGTTATATTCAGAGGAGTTAGTGAAGAAACTAGTGTCGGGGTTAAGACGAAAAAGACGAGAAAGAAATTCAAGCAAAGAATGAAAAAAATGGCAAAATGAAGATAATTGACAGGAAGATAAAAATCTGTAGTAACGGCCTTACAATGAGAGAAAAATATTAGAAATGTCGTTCTAAAAGCTGCAAGACTAGACAAGAAATAACTAGCGGATTAGCCCTATCGATGTAATAGAACGAAACAATTCGTACTGCAAAAAGTAGAATTTTAGTAACCGTTTTGCAAACAATTACTTGATATTGCTCCAACAGTTAGTAAACATTGAAAAGAAGTGTGGTTTATGAGTAGTCTGAAAACTTTCAAGCCTCAACTTGAAGATAGCGCTACTTCTAAGAAATATTCTGGTAATATTACGTAATAATTTGTATGGAAACTTCTATTGATTATTTTTGTCTTATATATAGCTTTATTTTGATACACATTAAAAAAAATATTAATTTTGTAATTTTTTTTCTTTATCGTGGTTTCTTTTTAGTAAGTTTTTGAGATTCTCGTTCAGTATAATATAATTATACTGAATATATTTTAAATATTCACTATTTTTCTTAATTGCTGTATGGCAAGCGAGAGGCATCAGGTTCGATTCCTTACTGTAGCGACATTTTTTTTTCAGATATTAAATTTGGAAATACCAAGGAAATTACGAATTTTTGTAGTTTACCGACGGAGACCAAAATATATTCATTTTCTTAATTATGTATTGTATTGACTGAAGATTTGGGACTGAAAAAGCTAACCGCGCATTGCGTGCCGCGCTTGCCCTTCCCAGACCAAAAACGCATTCGAGTGAAACACTTCTAAAGTTCTGTTAACGCAGTTTAAGCGAGATAAGCTGGAGTTTTGATGTCGATTAGTAACTGTAAATGAAACTTGGATATATCAGTACATTCCTGAATCCAATGTATAGTCGAAGCAGTGGAGGACGGGTTGAATCGTCTTCGAAAAGGGCGAAGGCTGTACCTTTAGCCGGAAAGGAGATACTTTAACAGAGGCATTATTATTTAACAAGCTGCAGGAAGAAACTAGAAAAACAGCTGCATTTAAAGAAGACAACGCATTTTTTGACACTTCAGTGGTTGTCATCGCAAAAGCCACGAATTGGTCTTCGAATTGATGAATCGCCGACTCTTGTTCATCAGATCTGGCCTCCAGTCACTTTTTTTGGTTTTCTAGTCTTAACGTTTTGCTCAGAGGACAGACTGACCTACCGAATGAGGAGGCCATCGTATTCGTAAATACCTATTTTGCAAAACAAAATACCCACTACTGTTTGGACGGAGTAAAGAGATGGGAACGTTCCGGAGAAGGACTAACAAGGAGATCGTGTTGAAATAAAACTGAATTTGACAAGAAAAGCTACTTGTTCCATTGTTAGGCTGCAAACTTTTCAAAGTGCTCTCGTATAACTCAATTCCAGCGCTACTTTTAATTTTCCTTACAAAGCGGCCCCTGTCTCAAAAAGAATGGGAGGATAAGGCTCGATTTCCAGAAAATGTTAATGGCTAGAGGAGTGCTACAGTAGAAAAAGGTTGTAGTATTAGCTCAAACAGCGAACGACTATTGCATTTAGGGTGCCTTATAAGGTATCTTAAAAAATATATATAATCTATAAACCCATCAAGTTTCATGATGTTAATTCAATTCAATTTTTTCTACATTTCTGGGTTATCCGTATTCTCTTGTCAGTATAGAATTGTGTAGATTCTGATAAAATTCAGATTAGTTTAATTTACAATGTAACATATTTAGAGCAGAAAGTATTAAATACGATTATAAGAACTTTTTTGGAAGTTTTGACACTTTACGAAATATGAGCACGAAAAACGTAAATAACATCCTAAATAAACATATCAAATAGTAAGTGTGTAACAGGTTCCAAACTTCTAAGCTAAGGCTAGTAAGAAGAAAGGAACACGAAACCGTATCTTCGAGTTAAGAAAAGGAAGTAACAAATCATCGGTAAAAGTCAAAGTATACACACACACGAAGGAAAGTATTTTGTCCAAGCTCTATTCGGACCGCCGCGCCGGCCGTCGTTTGTGGAAAACCCACGAACAGATTTACGAGCACACCGGGAGTTACATCGGAGTTCGCCTGAAGTTCTACGAGGACTATATGCATTACGCCCTACAGAAGCGTTGTAGTATCAGTTGAAGAAACTTGCCCGCCTCGTAGACTGACACTTACTAACTTTTGCATAAGTGATATTTCACGAGAATGTAACGATTACGTTGTGAATTTCTTCCGCAGCGGAACAGAAGACCTATTGTATTTACATTTATTTATACGGAGAAGAAGCCTGCTAACGTTTAAAGACGTATTTTTACCAGCCGCCTCACGCTTTCTATAGCGTCGTCGGATGCAGTTGCAATTAATTTGTAATTTCGCTCAGCAACACGCCAAGTTACTGGGGAAGTTTCCTTCCCAAGTAGTCTCTGTTACTCTTGAAATAAATTGAAACAGAAATATTTAATAAAATATGGCTGCTTCCGGATAAATCTCTTTTTAAAAGTAATTTCAGAAAGTTTCTCCTTAACAATAAAACTTTAATGGGTAGTTAATTCTTGTAATCAATCTCAAATTACATTATATATTACATAGAGATGTTGGCTTTTGTTTAATTTCTCCTAAATTTTAATACATATACAGGATATTACGAAATTCGTTAGTTAGCTTTAATGGTGTTATTACGAATCGAAATTTCGAATGAAAGAATGGTTAATGTCTTGAAAACTATTAAAAACAGGTATACCAAACCCTAATATGAATCGATCTGGAATTTCCTGTCCAATCCACTAATGTAATTAAAGTATGATAGTAACGATAACGATAAGATTTGATACGCATACCCTCTGATTAAGTTGTTTATTGTATTTAAAATAAGAAAGTTGGTAACCACTTCCGATTCAACCGGAAGTGTTTCATATGCGAAATTTTTTGAAATTAGTAGATTCGATCCTATTTCCTATCTCAAAATCGCAGAATTTCGTTCAGAATAACATAATTAAAACCTCTAACTCACAAGTTTCGTTTTGAAGTTATAGTGTAATTAAAAAATGTTAATTAGCGTTCTTGTAAATGGTTCAAATTCTCGCTTTCCCTGGAGTTGATACGCCTTAAATAAAATAAAAATATCCTTACATTACACAATTACCTATGTTAAAAAAAAAGTTGGGTGCATTCCGCATTAAAAGTTTTTTTCGCTTATCACATATTACGTGCCGCACATCTGAATCACACCATTAAACTGTTTTTTATGGAGCTGGCTCAGAAATGAAGTATATAAGGTAAAGGACACTAAGGATGCACTAATTCTACGTGTTGGAAATACTGCCGCCAAAATTAAAGATAGATATTAAGCAATCAGGAGAGCAAGAGGCGCCCTTCGTAGGTGAAACAAAATGTTTAGAGGTTAACGGCGGTGTTTTTGAACATTTATTATGATTTAAAAAATGTTAATATGTGAAATTTTCTTTATTTATAATTACGCTATAACGAAAAAAAAATTAAAAGGAGTTTGGTCTATTCCTTCCCACATATCCTGTACATATGAGAGAGATACGATCGTAAGGTTCTGTTCTATTAAAACGGAAAACACAGAGCTTATTATAGTTTCAGCTTATGCAAGTTAGAAATTACAGTATACGTTATATATTTATGAACATGAACATGAGAGGAAGCGTATGGTACTTACAGTCCAGCACAAAGCTTCATAGATGAAATCATTTTGTTAAAAGTAAAACGTTATCGTTGAATCTAAATCTAAAGTAAAACGTTTGAAGAATTGGATTTGATAGAAGCAAAATGGTGAAAGTTTAAATAAAAAAAATATTTGAACTGGTAAAGTTGATCATTAGTTGGAATGAGTTGCAAATTATGAAAAGAAGAATTAGCAAAATTGGGAGCTCAAATTAGTGTGCAAAGGAGACATAAATTAGGGTAAAGGTGAAATCTGAAAGTTACAACATATAGTTGAGGAGGTACAGAAAGAGCAGTGGACTCCTTTCAACATTCTACTGACCCAAATAGCATATTTTTTTAATATTAACTTTCACCATTTCGCACCTTAAAAGAATGGGTGAAAAATACCGGGACTAATGGTGGCAACATTTCTACATACCTCTTATAACAGGGATAACTTTATCCCTGTGGGTGGAAATTACCACACCAGATGTGAACGTAGAATGTAGGTGAAAAGCTGAGTTTGAATGGCATCGGTTAGATTAGCTTATTATGTAGTACATAAGTAATGGGTTTCAATTCTTGTCTTACATATTGAGCAAGATAGGTTTCGTAAAAACAAAAGTCCATTAAATAACTTGTGCTGCAAAATTTTATAATTATTAACGTAAAAAATATTTCTTTATACAAAAATTAAAAAAAAAGTATACTCTTGTTCGTATGTAACAATCAAAATCAGTATCATCCTTACGGTACTCAACATACCATAAGATCGTGTTAGGACACATGTACACCGTCCCCATGGAATCGTACATTTCAAATGGTTGTTATTACATCAAGGGTATCAATCGATTTATGGATGGAATTTTTAAAAATAATTAACAAAAATAAACAATCCTTTTTCGACAACGACAACGACAACAACAAAAAAAAGAACAACATTGCTCAAGAAAAAGTTTAAAATTAAATATTTTCATGAGATCTTCTTCATAAACAGTTGAAACTAACACTCAGTAATAACATTTGGACTTTCTATTAAATAAAATCTGAGCACCTACGGATTTGGAACAACTCAGATCCAGGTTCGCAAGGATTTCAAGATTTTGGTTTGAAGAGTAGGGCATGAATATTAAATTTATTTCTTAATAATTTTTTTTGCAAAAAGCAAGTAGATCCCATAAATCAAATATAAAGCTTCAGTATAATACCCTGTAATTGAGGTTAACCCGGTTGGGCAAATATTTAATTTTATTGCATTACTAATACCCACTGATTATTCACTTGCTTATTAGTGTCGTGGTTGATTGATGATATGTTACAACTTTTTTACTTGCCTTTCAAATTAAGGTTTATACGCTTATGATAAAATATCAGATTATGATCCACTGGTGGTCACGACAAATCATGATGCATGGTATACAACACCATACGCATGTGTAAAATGTATACAAGAACTGTAGGACTTTCTGCAAGTTGCATCTGTGCACATAATTGATCTTGGACGAATTTTACCCTCCGAATTTGGGAGAATTTGCTCATATAATTGGAGTAAAATTTACCCAATGTTTTAGAATGTACTTCTATCAACGTACATTTCAGCTATATTTCTTAAAATGTAATATTGATTCTAACTTTGTCATAAGGGTTGGGCGATCCTACTTAATTTGAGCATGGAAATACAACTCAATATTTCAACAATTAGGTACCACTTTGGCAAATAAACGTAGGACACTGCTCATAAAATTTCATGGTAAATTGTTTAGTGTATGGTTTTTGTGGGTAATTGTCGTAACTGTTGACCTCCAAATCTCTAAATCTTCCTTGTAGTATTAAAGGGAAATATATAGCTTGAGAAAATATTATTTTCTAAATTACCCCTTATTAATTCGTATTTTATGATTTTATAAAAGGTTTCATAGGTTGGTTTCGTAATGAAATAAACCTGGATATTTTACTTAGCAACACCGTTATTAATCCTTCTTCTTATTATTCTATGAAAAAGTACTATTGCAAATTCCTGTCACGTAGTTCCACTGGGTTTAAGGTCGTGGAATGTTTAACGCATCGTTCGAGTTGGACCCTTTTTAGAAGAATTCGATCGACGCTTATAAAGGGTAACTGCTGTTCGGCGCAACACCTTTTCTTCCCTTTTGCACAGTTTTGCCGCTGAAAGCGCTTTAGGTATATTTGCTATTAAATTACATAAGCTTGTGCTAGCTCAAAATTAATATCTAGGTTCATTTTATTTTATCTATCTATCCAAACCAAGAGAAAACTTTATTGTATTTTAAAGGAACATGGTTGACTCATTGTAATAATCGTGTTCATTGAATAAGATTATTGTAATGAACATAATGGAGATTTTCGTTCATCAACCAATTTGTGTCCGGTCGCATCGATTTATATTTGAATAAAGAACTTGTGAGAAAAAGTACCCTCTATTATTTCTATCATTTACTTTATTACATAGAATTTTAGAATAATTACAAATATTACATGTCCAAATGAATTCAACTATATGTCATCAAATTTGTAAGGATTAACTTCAATAAAATTTGAGGCAGAAGCAGATTTTTTAAGCAACGTTTTGGAAGTACTGTAATAACTATACACGATGCTCACGATGAGAGGAGTCAATTCAATAAAATTCTAGCAACTGCTCTGACAGGTCAATTTATAATTTTGGTTTGCTGTTATTTGACCTGCACTATCACTTTCAAGTAGAAATGGCAAATCTGTTATTTTAAATAGAACACTATATATTTTTACGGATTTGGTTAGAAATTTAAATAAGCTTTTCAGTAAACCCACCTTACGCAGCTTTATTATTAATGGTTTTTGAGCTATTATAACAAATGCACAATCCGATTTATTGCTTCTTGGATATTTTCCAACATAGCTGCCGTTCTTTTAAATCATTTGTTATTCGGCCTGTTTAAATAGAGTGTAATGGGGTTTTGTCAGGGACTTAGGTGGCTTCTTCTGATCCATCTGTTAGGAAAAGTCACATCCAACAATCTTCGAACATTGGTCGTATAGTGTGAAGGTGTACCATCTTGTTGGAACCAAATTATGTTCTTCGATAGTGTAGTATTCCTGAGAAAAGCGACAGCTAAACCGTAAATAATTTCGAACTGATGAAACTGAAGAAATAGCATGGATCAGTAAACATTCCTTCAATAAGATCCCAGAATTCGCATAACAACAATTCCCACCCACACATCAATTTTCTGTGGATGCTGAGCAGAGAAGCTAAAACGTCGCCTAGTCAGAAAAAACGTTGTGCTCAATTGAATTTGTATTATTTTGCGTTTTATTTATTTCTTCGCTCAAGGTCGTCTTCTGACAACTCTTGCACTATATGGGCTCTGTAACGATGGCACTTTGCTACTCGAAATCTATTTTGAAATACTTCCTAATTTAACCATAGTTCCTTGATATTTGTCTCAAAGTGTCGTGGGGATTGTCTTCAGCTGTTAAAAGGATGTTTAATTTATTATCTGCAGATTGCTTGGATGGTCGATGTTTAAGTCGATCCGTAATGTGACCAAACTTTCATAGTTTGTTTTCAATTATACTGACAGTAGGCTGCCAATTATTATAAGAACCTCTGTGCTTGTTTGGTTTTTAATATAACTAGATCTGCAAACTAATTAATAAACGTTTTTGGTGACCATCGTTTATTTGCCTCCTTACTCAAGTTATTGTTTGTGTTTATTTAATCTTTATATCTCCCAAAGTACCTATAATAAAAGTTGTATTGTGGTACTTACTGAATAGCGTATTCAATCGTCTAAATATATAAAAATATATGGAGCGTGGTACTTTAAACACAAGAGGTGCTATTACTAGGTAGCATTATAAGGTATAAGTACAAGGATCTCAAATCAAAGATATTCTTGCCAGAAAAAAGGTTGCTAGAATTTTATCGAATTTATTCCTTTCATCGAGAACGCAGTACGTATAGATCATTCCGCTTCTTACTTAACTTATTAATGGAAATAGTAGGTCCTGTTGCTCTTATACGTAAGAAGAGCCTTTGAAAGTAGCCCCATAGTATCTTACCTACAATTGCGACAGTAGAGCAATTACTATATCAAATATCCATTTGTTAGTTATTTTAATTGTATTATTGCCATAACTGTGTACGTAATCGATTCTTGGGCAGAATCAAGGTAATATATGAATCACTATGTAGAACAAAATTTAATTGTTGGTAATTAAGATGCCTGAATGTTTGTAACGTGAGTTACAATAAACAGAAAACAGAAAAAAAAAATAAATAGCCACTCGTCTAGTTGACAAGACATGCATATTTCAGCGGATTCATTACCCACGTACTACAGGATATTGTTGGTAGGTGTGGCTAGAGACATGCAATCGATAGAATTTTAAATAACGATTGATGCACATGCAACTGAGCCCTCTTCTCGATATCGATAAGATCCCTGTCAAGAAACAAATCGCATAACTTAGAAACGGATGATAAATTGCAAAATCTGGGCGTCGTTTTATCTTGATAACTCCCTTTGTCAGAGTTCGGATGTCTAGTCCATTGTTGTATATTTTCGTGTATTGTACGAGACGCTTGAAAGAAATGTCAGATTTGATTAACTGTTTGTGTTAACTTTTTGAAGTGGCTTACATCAATAGGATAGATGTAAATTTAATCGAAGGCGTCATAATAGATATGATATGCATGTTAATACACTTTCTTGTTATTGTATGTACATACATAGATGCAGAAACGCAGAATTAAGCAGGTAAATATTGAATTATTGTATGTATTAAGGTATTTCCTGTTGATTCCTCTCATATGTCATGACTGTGGTTACCAACCATAGGCTTAACCCCGTAGAGAAACATGATAACGATCGGGTGACTTAATAATTGAAAACGTAATAATTGTTGCAAGTTGCAGTGAACGGAATTTTTTTAATACAAATCCTCTTAGTCACTCAGCTTTGATGGTACACTCCCCGACAAAGACTTAGACGCGGTAAGATTTTTAAGGGTTTCAAGGGTGACAACATTTCTTTGCGAAACTTGCAAGATACCTAATTCAGTTTTTATTCATAAAAGTAAAATAAACTTAAAAATATCTCCTCCAGTAATATATGAACTAAATAATAAATTATTACTCCAATACTTTAAATTTAAACAATTTCTGCGACAAAAATTTAGACGCTCTGTTGCAAATGTAAAACAAAAATCAACAAATGAGTGATCAGTAATGCGTAGATCCTCCATTGTTCTTAATCACTTCCAATAGTCTGTTATTGATAGACGGTATGTATATTGGTGTAAAACGAACACATGTATGCGTTTCGTGTTACAAGCGAGAGCTTTTTCTCTTCTTTCGTATATTTCGTAAGCTTTAAGATATATAGGCCATAAAAGTAAGTGTTTACAAGTATCTTTTAAAGTAGATATTAACTATTCACCACCAAAGTTAACTTTTTGACGTAGCTTACGTCTGACGCGTGAAACTGCTAGTGTCTGCCTTGTCATTTGCTTAAGTATCCGTGTTTGTTGCTGCTACACAACATTTTTAAACTATGAATTCAACGAATATTATCTATCATTTCAGGAAAACCTTCGCGATAGAAAGAAACAAGAAAAGAGGGAGTCTAAGCAAAATAATATAAATGGAAACGATTGCAGACTTTCTTGTAAGTATTAGAGGATTTTTATGTATTGGGGCTATTCTCTCCTTGAGGATGAAGGTTGGAGACATGCAATTTTGCATTCTGAATTTTATTGTGTTTTGTGTTTAACATGTTTAATAGAATAAGTTCTCTTACAACAAAACTTACAACTAAAAGAATTTAACCGAAAACTATCTACGCTACGTTTCTTGTCAAGATTACATGTTTTCAATTTTATATTTTCTCTTCTCTTTGCAAGATAGAAAACGATATAAGATATAAAAGCATTTGGGCTGTAACCGCTATTAAGATTAGATTCCTTAACAAGTGGAATATAGGTATTTCCTTCGGAATTAAGAATTTTTAGTTTGTATCATCTCCGAACGGATTAAAATGTATCCAGTAATGTAATTCCGAATTTCATAGAAGTTTGACATAATAAATAAAATTTAAACTGTGTATTCCCAAATCAAATGCGTGATTAGTAAATTATATGCTCCTATGTCCCTATGAGACCAAACAGGGTGCTTCAATCGTATTGTCAACGAAAAATAAAACCTGTAACCATTTAATAGAGTTTTGAACAAAAACCTACGCTTAGATGGAATACGTTACACTTTTACGCTACGATTCCATTTCTTTGAAACATATTTTGCTCCGAATTCTCGTAGAAAAATTCCCCTCGCGAGAATTGTGCACAGTAGCTGTGCTGTGTAATATTATAGCGCACACAGATACATAAATGCTTCGAATCCTCGCTGCGAAGGCGAGTGCGACAAATCCTGGCGTTATACGGAGAACAAGAAAAGACACTAAACGAACGGTAAATTCTTATATAGACTTTGGTGTAAACTCGTAACACCTTTGATGTCATAAAATGTACTTTTACGAGACATATCTTTTTTTTTAGAAACGGAGTATATCGTAGGGTGTTTCTACATGTCTGTTAGAATGCTAACTCTATCGTAATATACCAAGTAGGATTGGTGAATTATGATTAGGTTATTTAATTAATTTCTTCAGAGCAATAAATGTTCTTTGTGATACGCATATTACGCAACGTAAAGCTATAATCCTATACCTTACTGAAACTTTCAAATGGGTTGGAAAAACGTTGTGATCTGGCCGACCTGGCTGAAGCCTTCTTCCATAAATTTCCAGTTTCGAGGCAAATATTACGAGCAAATCTCGGGTGTAGCTGAGAGATCTTCTCTGTCTCCTGTCGTCGTTAACTTTTTTATGGAAGCGTTTGAACGGTACAGGTATGGTGATGATACCTTTGTCATGTGACCTCATATATATCAAGTTTTAAACAATTTCCTATCGTTCCCAATATGATTCTGTACGCTTCATCACGGTTGCCTTTCTTTCTAGATGTTTTCGTACACCGTCGTCCTAATGCTGCGCTCGGGGATTCCGCTTATCTCAATGACCACTCACATCATTATCTAACTCAACTCTTTTATTCAAAAGGCTATTTTCATATCTGAACCCAATTCGCTTCTTTAAGAATTGAGCCATGTCACCGAAACTTTGATCCACAATAATTATTATTGCTTATATATTAATTATCCTAGGAAAGAGACTCGTACTACCTCCTCTTATCAAACCCTAATTTCCGTAAGCAAGAGTATCTAGCCTACATTCAAGGTGTCATCGTATCAGCAAGATTCTCTTCAAAGGAAAACATAACAAAATCGTCTTCAAACTTCGTTCCAAACTCTCAGGCTACTTTCCCATAAAAAACGGCAATCTTCTGAAAGCCACTGGCGTCTAACGTATTCATGTTTGTGCGATGCTATAAATATCGCTGAATCGAAGCAATCGGTCAGCACGCCAGAGTGCTGTAGACGACTATTGTGTGTAGCCGGCTCTGGACTGCTTGAGAATGGCTTGGAAACTGGTCACTAAATTCAATTTAAGCCTAGTCGCAACTTGACTCGCAGCCCTCTCTCTATAGAGATCCTTAAATGTCCCGACAATTTACTTTACACTGCGAAATAAATGCATCCTATCAGTGTGCAGTAACTGCAGTAGCAATCCTGAAGATGTCTCATAGGAGTGTGGGCAGGAGCTACGATAACGACACTGTTCCAGTCCGGAATCCAAGAAAGTGGTACAATTGACGACCTCAGAAGCCTACATCCCAGATTGGCGAACAACTAGACACGTTTTGAAGTAAACAGGAAAGATTCTTGTCGCAAAAGGCTAAATAATTAAATGTGAGACACGTAAGAGACTGAGTCCTTTAACTCAGTTAACTTATCAAGCAAGGTTATCATCTTACATTCCGAAATATGAATGTAAGCAGAAATGGTGCTAAGGTTTAATAATAAAGTAGCTGCCTCAGAGAAAGTTCCTGCATGGCTGCGGACGTAGAAAGTGTCTCGGTTTAGGAGCACTTTTCTCAAAATGTTAGTGGATATAGCTTTATATGTAATTGCCGCAAATACACGAAGTTTATCTTATACAATAATTTAAACTTGGGATTGCGGGTGATCAATTTAATTTACATTTTATTTAGAAAGTAGAAATCACAAATATATCTTCCAAATTACTAGAACTAAATAAATCAAGTTGAGCAAAACATCTTGAACATACCGCCGAGTATCTTCTTCGATTCAGACCTCGTAGTCTTATTAACGATGTAATTAGTGCATATCAGAAAATCGGTGTTGAACACAAATTTACTGCAGCGGCGATCAGAGGTAGCTTTTGGGACGACGGAAAAAAACAGGATCCTATCAAGAGAGAGAAGCGAAACTTACGAGGAATAGAAAATTGTAGGGAACGGAGATGGAGACTCGCAAAGGACAAAGACATAGACGTACGCAGAATATCGGCTTCCAATACCCTGCTGCACCCAATCGAAGTACGAAATACGATCTACGCGCATCCATAAATTTTAATCAGTGCCAGTTAAGCTACATTCGATGAACTGCTAGGGCGAGGTCGATCGTTCCCGTTCCGGGCGCTATCCTCTCCGGCTGCTGGTTTCAGAAATTGCGATACTGACGGAAATGATCCGCCAGATTCATACTGCATGCTAAATTTGGCAAAATTACAATTACCTTGTGTGTTCTTAACTTGCAAACACATATCATGTAAGTCGTAACAAAAACTGTTTAAGTTAACGATGTAAATGGTACGGTGAGCAAGTAAAGCAAAGCAGTAACATTTTTAGAATGCTTTAATAAGTGTTGTATACTTCCCAACAATGTAATTTGAAATGAAATCAAAATATTTTTATTTTTAAGTGAAATTTGTTTTGATTAGTATTTACGTGGCATTAATTAGTTTCTGGGTAAACTGTGTATGTAGTTGCCGTCATAGTCAATACTTTAAATCCTACTCGGCTTTTATTGGCATCTGTACCTTCAATTCAATAATTTGGAAACTCAGTATCAAAAAACACCAACCACAAAATAGTCAATTGGAAACCAATAAACCGTTTGGTGGTGACAACGGCCTTGTTGGTCTAGGAAAGGTAGTGCTCTAATTATTTAATTCCAAAATCGTTTCTGTCCATATATTTTTTCAACCTACCCCTCTCCAATAATAAGTGACATCCCCATGATGAGGGTCGAAAATAGATCAACCTGCATAGGGTAAAATTTCGCGACAGTTTCGCAATACATTCTAGGTGAATTATTTCCCGAAGCGCGATATAGTCGGGTAAATGGAAAATTCGAACTTCATCGATCCGTGTCAAGCGCGATATTGCGAACCAAACGAGGTTAAATACAAATTTAAACGGTGCCCGTGCGAACACTTTGAGTAATTGTTTCTGGGGTTAAATGCAGGATGTTAATTGAACTATGCAAAATTTTTAATCGGGATGCGTTTTAATTACGGAGCGCGGATACCGGATGACCGAGAGATGACGCGTGATTGGATTGGTTGAATTATAACAGGTTCGCTTTTTACGGATTCATTCCATACTATCGACGTAGATATATCGATTCATATGTGACTGTTATACTGGTAGAGATAATTAGGGGATCATATGGTGAAATGATACGAGTTACAAGATTAGTGAACTAGAAAGGATTTATATATATTGTTGTCATTCTGTACCAGTATTTTCGCATCTTTCCTTTAATCCCACCTTCCCAAGGTAAAATATTAATTTAGTGCGTTTATAATTAATATTACTATAATACGTTGTAATGTGAATGAATTTGAGTTTTTTCAAAATACTTCGATACATTTAAATGGCATTTTAGTGATGTATATTATTCTTAAAAAAATTAACATCAACTTATAACAAGTAATAAAAGTTACAAGTTATTTTTGAAATAACAAGGTTTGTTAAATATTAATAATAAACACACAAAAACTTTTAGAGCATCAACTACATTGGAATTAAGTCGTCAAAACTCATAATGCCATCTGCATCAGGGTTACAATCAGCAAAAGGTCAAACATTTAAATACGGTCCTTATATTCGCATCCCTTCGGAGTCCAATAAACAAACAGACAGATAATATTTTGACAGAAAATAAGTTTCTGAAGACATTATTTAGAAATTTACTTTAAAACAAGTTTTAAAAGTTAAAATTATGAAATAATATTAAAATAATTTGGAAAGTAAAGAAATCACAAAATTGAAGATAGCAACGTTTAAAGGGTGACTGAGGAGAATATAAAACGGATATTATAGAAGATCAAGAGGAATTCATTATACACAAACATATAACACACAAAAGTAATTAATGGTAAGGACATTTATCAACCTTTGTATATACGCTCTTCCAAATAAAATAAACGTACAGGGTGAGTCGGAAGGAACTGTCCAAGCTCGAGGAATGTATTGTACACGTGAAATTAATGTAAGAAACTCATATTTGTTATTATTTGGGAAGCATTCCGATTTCGCACAGTCTCTTGAAAACTCTGATAGTTAGGTTTTTACCAAGATTTCCTGATGTGGTGGTAGTAGTAGTAGTAATTTAATTGTCTCTACATTATGTATGCAATAATTAAAGACAACACATCGAAATATTAATCAATAAATATAAAAGATAAAAATAAAAAGAACACGCGAATATAAATAAAATTATATAAACAAGATAACTGCAGAAAAACAACGAAAATGCTGTTAGGTGGAGAGGAATTCTTGGCAGGAATAATAACAGTGGCTGTGTAAAATATGTTCCAAATTCCTCTTGAATGTGTTAATCAACTGTAGATGATTTAGTGACTAACACTATGCTGATAGAAAGCCATAGGGTGAATATCAGGCTTTAAAATATTTTTAAAACACGTATTATGGTTATGTTCGGCTACGTTTGTGTTAAATGAGTCACAGTTTTGAAATACAAAGTAACATACCTCACATATATAAAGATTGGTAGAGTCAAAAAGTTGAAATTTCGAAAAGGTTTTCTGCACGTTTGTAGCGAATTAATTTCCACATTATTCTGATGGCTGGCTTTTGTGTTCAACATATCGACGCCGGATACTTGTTTCAGCTTCCATAATGCAAAACAGTAATTGGTTGGCGGTGAAACCAGTTCAGTGTAGAATCTAATGTCAAGCCTAACGTTCTGGGCTTCAAAAAATTAACTTAGAAAATACATGCCGCTAAATTGAAGCTAAAAGGAAAACATTACGTCCACTTCAAAGGAGTCGGCTATCCAATGAGGGACAATTTTCTTCAAAATACCGAAATAGAAAAAACATAAAAATGCAGGCAATAAAATATAAAGTAATTTCGATTTACAGCAGAACATCTGTTGAGGAGATAACCCTGCAGATACGAATAATACATAAAAATGAATGAATGCTTGATTAAGATGTGGCAATAAGACGAATCCTAAATCTAATAAATATTGTTGATTGATAGGAAAATAGCATATCTAAATAACAGCTATGTATAGGAAAGAAGTAGAATAAATTGAACTGCAAAATAAACAACAAGAACATGAAACGAAATATTGAAATATAAGATACAGTTCGAAAAATCGATTATTATAGGATAGTGGTACTTTTAACAATAATTCTTACATTCATGTGAGTTAGAGATAACAAAAATAAAATACGGAAATTGCCATCAATACTACTTCGCCTCACAAACTTTAAATTGTTGCAAAAAGACATAAGATAATGGACTCAAATAACATGGCACCTCCTCACAACAAATATTTCAGCACAATGAAATCATCACAATATATTGAAGTTAATTTATTATGAAACTAATCGCTTTAGTTACTAAATTACACGCAGAGTGTAGACCTTGGCGGTTTATCGTGTTTTATGAAACAATCAATCAAATAGTAATTGCGGTAATATTTTCAGTTATGTCATTTTTATTGTATATTAGAGAAACTGATACCGTTTTAGTAATATTGTGGTAAACAGATGACGAAATCAATTTCAAAATAGTGGAGCATGCTTTTTATTTGTGTATTTGCTATTATTAGTCAATAAAGGTGGCACATTTGGGATACATATTTGTTAAAATTATCAATAAATCCGAAAGTGAATTATTCTCGAAAGGAAAATAAAACACTATTAAATATTGTAGAAAGTACATTACTATGTATATGAGCACTGCAACTTGATTAAATACAAGATACTTCTCTCTTCTGTTTCGCTTACTAAATTAAGGTGTTTTGAATAAAACTTTTCAATTAAATTTTTGAAGAAGAAGCTGACTTGTGTACCTCCTGAATCCTCATAGAATCATTTAACAGCGCACAGAAGCTTTTTAAAGATACCGCTTTTGATGTTGCATCATATAAAAGTAGTATATAATAGAAGCGAGTTAATAACCTTTATCATCATCTTAATAAGCTTTTTACTCTTTCATATCTGGTACCTACTTTTTAATATACGCTGTTATAAGTTGTAACACTTCTTATAAAAATCTGTCCGTCCCTAGATCCGTCCGTCCTCGATCTTTCCTGAGCGTTGCGGTGGAGCCTCATCAGGTGGAGCGAAGCCGCTACCGAAGAGGAATTTAGTAAAGCTACTGCTTGACGGATTCTTTGTGGCACTAGTTGTGATGACCAGAGGCGTCGCGTTGCTTGCCTGGATTATATAGATCTTTCCCAATTTGTTTATGCCATCAGTATAAAAAGAGGAGGTGCAGCAAAATTTTGAATCAATTTTTCTAAAAAAAAATCTCATGGCGCTCTTTTTTGAACGAGAAAGGCGCCAATTTTCTCATACCCTTTGATTAATTTCAGTCATATTACGCCTTGATGTCTGCTTTAGCTGGAAGAATACAGTACTGGTATACTGGTACAATACTGGTTATAATGCTAAAATTGATATGTACCAAATACCTGTATGCCACTTTTTCAGTTTCTTTCATCCTGATATCAATGGTTGCCATTTTATCAAATAATTCTTCTGTGTACAAAAATTAATTACAATAGAAGTTATTCTTAGAAATATTTTCGAGAAAAGTGTAAAACTGTCGCAGTAAAAGCATCTTACTTATTATAGCAGTCCACATGAAACGACTACATTAGAAAAGTAAATATTGTCAAAAACGAAGTAAATATTGTTGTCTTTATAAATAAATTTATAATATTTATTAACAATGTAATATACAGCTCCATTTCTTAAATTTTCTTTCACACTCAAAGTTAAGCTGAAAAATCGCGTCGTGTCGTGATATTCCCAATTATCGAATCACATCACGTCTCGACCCTTAGAATAATAGAACGAGCAGGAAGGAGGAAAAATCGAATCGTCCTTCTTTTGTTTCCGGGCTTGTAGGACTCAATATTCCCTAGAACGAGTTTTTATTTCCTGATCCTGCGTTGTGCGTTTTGATTTTCCTTTCTTATTTTATCTGTTTTCGCCTCTCATTTCTGAAGGAATTTTATGACTTTTCATCTCTTCGGCGTTTTGTACGTATATGCGTATTTATTAAATTTTGTTTCGTTTTCGCGTGTTTTCTTGGTATTGACACTTATTCTCTTGAGATTGAGTACGAAGGATATTTTTATATTGCGAAATAACACGAGCAGCTGTAATTTAAATTAGAAAAATGAAAAGTGACAGGGATTTAGGGTAGGAGTACATTTTTTCCTTTGAGGACACTTCTTGACTTCTTTCTTTAGAAAAGCTTTAATAACACTAACGATAATAGCAATAACAGGAAAAAGCAGAAGGGAAGTACTCGATCGTACTTATTGAGAAGGAACTGCAATTAAAAATCCGGTATTCGGTCTGTTTCCGGATGGTTAAATTAAAAACTGGGTTTTATTGAAAACTCGATAATTCGACCTTTATTCAGAACTTCCTCAAAAGTTAACTATAAGATTAATCAGATAGTCAAATGCTAAAAACATTGTTAAAAACTTTTTAAAAGAATTACTTACATTGAGAGTTAAGTGTTAAACAACATCTTCAAATAATAGGATGTTACAGAAAAAAAGAAAATACTAAAATTGACTATATATTCGAAATACATTACACAATTACATTTTTAAAATTCTGTTCTAGACGACAAATCTGTGTTAATACTGACATATATATTATTCGAAAAATATGTAAATTTGAAATAACAAAAAACTGTAGAGTAGAAAAAAGCTCGAATATGTGCTTTCAATTGAAAATATATGAAATCTAAATTGACAATTTACAGCCCGACTTAAGATAGATTGTTTACTTCTCAAAATTGAAAATATTGCTACAAATGTTACTGAGATTATCGGTATCTGTTTTAAAGTTAGTGGCATTGATGTAAAACATTTCCAGAAAAAGACGATTTTTATAACCATCTTGAATGAATTTAAATCTAATTTCAATAAAAAAAAACCTTTTCATAAGGTTAGAAATAGAAACGTTGACAAATTTAACAAATTGAAGGACCCCTTATTTGAAAATAATTTATTAACCACTTAAAAGTAAATGGTTTAAAAATATATCCGATACCGTAGTTTGTAATGATATTTCCGACTTTTTGTCATTGGATCCAAAGCTTGGGGATTCCGCTGTTGAAGAAAACATATTTCTTCGTACAGCAGTGACGCAACATGCAGAAGCCCAGAAGAAGCTCCATACAATTGAGAACGAAACGTCGGTATTATCATGCAATTACGACGCGGTTTCAACCCGGAAACCCAGATTCCTTTAATTAATTTAAAAGAAAACAACGACTGCGAAAGTCTACAACATATACCTAAACATACGTTCAGAACATTATTAATGTCACACCGGGAGGTCTAGAGATGTCAGGAGAGCACGAGTTACAAACATTTTAACTAATTCATGTCACATTCAGCTACCAGTAATTCTACTTATTCTCAATAAAACAAAAAGTTTTTTAAATCTCACCCAAACATAATTATTTTAGTAGTTAACAAAGGTGGATGTACTGCTGCTATGGATAGGATCGATTACATTGAAAAAAATAATTTATTATTGCAAGGCACAAAGGACGCACGATGCGTGAATACATAAGCTGAATAGCAAGGGCAAAATATCCGATGAAATGAAGAAACAACTCTTTACCTACAGTTCCACTTCCCAGAATGGTATTACTTTCCAAAAAGTCCATAAACCAAACCTTTAAGTCCCATAATTAGTCCAACCAACTCCATAACTTACAACTTATCAACATTTTTATCCTAAATTTTATTTGCTGCTTTATCTAACCGTACAAATTACAATACAATAGGTACTTTTTAGTTGGTTAATGTCTTTAAGCAATTTAAATTATCTGATAACTATGTTTCTGATCCATTTAGACATTGTTTCTTTATTCAACAACATTCCTTTGGAATTATGGTAGTTCTGCCTATTATTGCCCAGAAATGGAATCTAATAAGAGATGATGCAGAATTATCAAAAGATTTTTCGTTTGTAATATAAATCAGCTATTGAAGCCATTTACTAGTATAAAAATTGCACAATATAACTCGTTAACAATCAGAAATTTATTCCCTCAAATAAAGGTCAAGTAAGTTCCTCTTCCATTCAAAATTAATTCTGCTCATGAGACTTCCTGTTTGGGTTGTAGTCGGTCAAACGTGTCAGTGGCTACGCCGAAACACAGAAGTAATTGTCGTAAGGGTAAGAGAACTCGTGCATTAGCCAATCAGTCTAGAAACTGGACACCTGTTTGATATCGGTAATGTTGCTATTGCTAATGCTGCTAATCTTAATTTGTTATTACCTCGTATAACATATTATTCTGTTTAAATAGATCAGGCAAGGTTTTCAACACTGCGATTAAATATGGATCTGAAACATTCCTTTTCAAGTAAGTATAAAGATTCTACTCGTATCACCCGAATTATCCCAAAAATGTCAAAAAATATCACAGAATATGTGATCCTAGAGAAAAGGATCGCATAACAAGATGATATTGCGATCGTATTGACGGCTTTTGCTATTGTACGAAATGCATAGTTTTAGGTTTATTTGCCACTGATTAGGAATTTCCCTTCGTGAAAATTTTCGTTATCGTTTTTTTTCAATTTAGAAACTATTACTTTAGCTTTTTAATATTGAAGCCTCAGCTACTCTCTGTAAACAATTTGTTGACATTTTAAAATTAAACAGCATTTCACGGATGAAGAAATGGGGAAGCAGTTATTTTTTAACTCAGAGCGTTTTTTTTGCTTTTAACTCATTCCGGATTATGTACAACTTTTCACCCTTAACATGTTTTAGAACACTTAATTTAACTGGGAGTGTTATTACCTAAGCAATATACCGCTGCTTAAATATCACAGTAACTATGAGTAAAGTTGCCTGAAAATTTACATATAAATGAAAGTTGAATTCTCGTTACTATTTAAGCAGGCGTTTTACCACTTTTAAGAACTAAACTTGTGCAGAAGCTATAAAGTGGTTTAGGTTGAGGACATGCATATTCCAATGTTACTTACCATAATCTCTAACGACAAAGATTTTATAGCTTTACGCGCCCTTAATATATTCACTTCGTATTAGATTTTGTTAAACAGGGCGCTAATTTGGGGTTATGCGTTTCATATTCATGTAAAATATTTCTGTTATTATGCAAGATATACACATAGATAGCAAAACCAATCTACAAAACGCAAATTGTTGTGTTAAAATGAATGCAGAACTAATAATATCAGAAATAGACGAATATATTTATGGTTTTAGGGTTAGAATTACAATCGAAAGAATATTTTTGATGCGGAATAAAGCCTTTTATTTATTAACTGCTGAAAATGCAATAATTTCAAGAAGGCCAGAATGTAGAAAAGAAAAGAAAATAAGATGTTGCAGTGGCCTTGTTGACTAACTTGATGGACCTTCTGTCTCTTCGTAGTAGGTCATCTGTCAATTTAGATCTGTATCCAATTAGAAATTGAATTTCTTTTCTTTCCCCTGTATAGTAGCTGTTTTAACTGTGTACCCCATCTATAAAGGGCGTTGATAAGCAATTGGCGAATCTACTGGGGCTACTTCGCCTACTTTGATGTTCCTTCGATGGCATTCCTAAACTGGTCCCAAAACCACGGTGACTTTAACCCGATTACTCAGTTTATCTATTCACGCAGTCCATATAAGTTTCGACTTGATTTGTATGGAGCTCAGTGTCTCTGCCAGTGCCAAAGTGGTCTCTATAGCTCAGACTAAGCAACATCATTACTGGCCTCTTCTGCATAAGAAAACGCAGTGTGACGCACGGTTCATTCCCCGCCATTTCAAGCGTGAATAGAAACTCTCATAGTAAAATGCTTTTACTACGTCAGCACCACAGAATTTTCGTAATTGTGATAACGTGTTAATCTAAGTTAGCTCCTCATCAATTGCTACTACTAAGGATTTATGAGATAGTTGGTGCTAAGTTTCCGTAGTTATTTAACAAATTTACTAAGTCATGGTTCTGCTGTTGACCAAACACAATACATTTAGTTTTTTCGTTGTTTGATACTTTTTTTATATTTACTGACATCCATTTATTAATACAGGTCAGCAATTTATGTTAGTTTGTTAACAGTTGTTCAAAATCAGGAGCTGTAAATATTAAGTTTTTGAGAGATCGTTTATAAAAATTAAAAACAAATGTGGCCCCAGAACTGAACCCTGTGGCACTCCACCGTAATGCTACCCACATCTGATCTACAGTCATCAATGGAAACAACTTGCTTCCTATTATTAAGATACGATACAAACCACTCTCAATCACACCATTTATCCCATACATAGACAACTTATGCAACAAAATCTCATGATTAACGGTACTAAAAATTCTAGATAGGTCAATGAACATTCCTAAACATGGAATGTTTGGGTCTAATGCTGTCTAGATAATCTGTATCATATTCAATAACGCTGTAGCGGTGGACTTACTTTTACCGAAACCGTGTTGGTTCTTATATAACATATTATAGTTTTCAGGGTATTAAACTACTTTCTGAGCAACTATTGCTTCATATATTTTTCCAAACATAGACAACATGTCAATAGGCCGATAATTATCTAGTGGCCCACAAAGAAATGATAACGCGTTCTTGATAAGGGTAGCCGGAATTTGTTAGAAGAAGATTCAAGTTAGGTACTAATTTAACTTTTTTTTTTGCAATTTTGGCAATTTTGAATACCTATAAAACCCTTAGATTTTTAAAACTTTGCACAAAATTATAGTTTCTTGTACTCTATCAGATATTAAATATTTTGAGATCTTTGCTCTGCTACATTTTGTGAAACTTACATATCTCTTTCCGCGACTCAGATAACTAACCCAAAAGTGCCGAATAGAACATTCAGGATATATGGATGCACTCCTATCAGAAATAGCGACTAACATGTTTATTTACTCTGTACTATTTGCATGTATCTTATACAGCGTTATTTTTCTTCAAGAAGGAAAGCTGATGTAAAGCAAAAATTATTCCCGCCTTTATCGTATCAGGGGCATAAATAAGAAACTAAAGTGTGTGCTCCTGTAAAGGGGATACAATGCCGGTTAAGATTAGTTACTGTAATCTGCGGAATAAATATTCCTGAATAGCGCAAAGATAACGATTTATTTATCGTTGTTATGTTGCTAGCTAAGGAGAATGTAAGTTCCACAAAGAACTACGATGAAGAAGCACAGATTTGAATATAAGCTTATTTTTTTCTTCTTATATCACCCGTATTGTGAGGCTTTAGGTCTTAAGAGAAAAAGATAGTGAGTGGCTTTTGCAGATGCTCAGATTTGTCGCAGGAAAATCTTTTGGATAAAATTTGTTGGTACCAGAAATGTGTTATATGCTAAAGTGATTTTGTAATAATTTTCTTCGCAATATATTTTAGCACCTATTGGGTGTATGTAACAACTGTCAGCATGCCAATTGTAAATGAAACTGCAAAATAACGAAGCCAAAAATAATGAAATTGATAAAAATGTCACTTTGTTGCGTAAAGTAACTTTGAATTTGTGTTACCTTTATTTTCACGAACAGAAACATTAGCGTATTTTTAATTCAATTTTAATTGCAATTACATGTGTTACAGTTTCTAGTAAATACAAACTTAGTTTACTTATTCCATTTAGCTATTGTTACGAACACTAACAATATAATTTTCAAGAATGTTTTAATTACATTTCATTTTTTTCTTGTACATGTATGAATATCATTTCTAGAGCGCAACATTTCGATTGCCTAGCATATGCGTCACTGCGCTAGGTTAACCGAAATAAACGTGCGCGTTATTTAGAACAAAAAACCAATAAGAGAATTTATGAAAACGCAAACATAATATAGTAAACAACTTACTGAATATGCTTAGATGGCTGAAAGGAAATCGGGAAGTGAGAGCTTCAACACCCCATATATAGCGTACGTTTCCATAGTGGTCTCTTTGAGACCCGTCTGTTTAGGCGTATATATCTGCTTATATGCAGAAAAAGATCTTTCTACATCTAGCGGTGGGCTTTGAATTCGTATAATGGATCTTCCGCCACACTATTGTTAAAAAGATGGCGTAATCTAAGAAAAAATCGAAATTTTTACGAAATATAGTATTAAATTTTTCTTTGACTCAAACAGTTTTTTCGTCATCTAAAATATGTAGCCACAACCGTCCGCACGTAGTTCTCACGTTGGATTGCATTTCTTCCAAAACTGACGAAACATTGTCCGATTTTTGCAAACGGTATATTGCGCGTACTTAACATCATTGTTAAATCACATATACGGTCTCTTTCCTTTTTTTTTTAATTTTCATGGTTTCCAACATAATAAACTTTTATCGCAAAGTCAAACCCTGATCTCTTTGCCATTATATACTAAGCCTGGAAATTCCCATAAATACGTGTTTACCCTGTTAGCAAACAGACAAGTTGATGCATTTCTACCCATTTTCAACATTTTTAATGTTTTCCGTTCAATTCCGACACTTCGCACTGCGATATGTATTACACATAACACATAGCATAGAAGCCCTGGAAGTGCCAACATGTAACGAAGCAGCTCTGTATTCCTACAACCATTCGCGGTGAAACACTACTGGAAGGCAAGCGAGAATGTTGCGCTCTAATCATTTCCTTTAATATTTTTTTATATGCTTTATTGTTATGGCCTCGTTATATTGCTTATACTTGTATATATTCTTTTCAATTGTATTTATTTTTATCTGTATATAATAATGCGGTATAATGAAAGAAACTGCTAAAATTGCGTTTTAAAATAAAATCATACATCAACGCGTTTTAGCCACAGATCTAGCTTCGAGCTTCGTATTCTTATACGGCAGCGAGACGAGAACGTAAACTTGATCACATCGCCGGTCATCTATCGAAATCCGCTAAAGTACGACTGCCGCGTCAGCAATGGATCCAACGTATGCTTGGATTGCGCTAGCGGAGCTAGGCATCGATTGACGCGACGTTTTCGGTACTTGCGGCCAGACGATCAATATGCTTTTCGCACAATATATGCTTCGTGAATTTCTTACTATATTAAAAGGGCTGTTGCAAGGAGCAATCAAAGCGAAGTGTACGGACATATTATATATAAGAACACAAAGAAGCATAATAATAGTGAATAATATTGGGAATTTACGATAGATGTTGATCGACTATTAAACAACCACAGTCATTCTATCGGGTCTCTCAGCTCCTAAATAAGTATTCATTGGGTTCTTAATACAAATATATGTGGATGTTATGTTAAAAGGTATATTTTGTCCATACCCAAATATTCAAATAATAGTATGCAGTGACATACGAGTAAAACATCCCTTTTGGCTTATATCTAAAGAAATAAGATTCGATACAAACATAAAATATATATAATCCAGGAAACCGCATCTACATTAAAACTAAGAGCCGTCGGAGATAAAAGGTGGTGACTAGCAAATACTAAATAGAAATAAAATTACAAAAATTCCCGACGGAAAGCAATACATGTACGTATATATATATATATGCATCAGAGAGAAGCTTGGGGAAAGAAGATTATTTTATTTTATTATTACAGTTCATCAGCAGTCAGCGCCTGTTATGTATAGCTTTATATGTTTAATTACTAACATTGAAGATAAGAATACTGACATTTGATTCGTAGCAAATTTAGTAAACATTCGGATGAAAATTTATGCTAATCAGAGATACGTATTCACCATTTTTGGAAGTGATATAGCCGAATTGTTCCTTAAACGTGTGGTGACGGCCCACCGAGTGAAGTATGTGCATTGGATAAAGTACTTTGTTTCTGTTATGTACTAATACTACCAAAATATATACACCATAAAACGGATATTTCATTGAAACTCTTAACCTTACATGATTATAGGTGTGTTTTCAAAATTTTCGCTTGTTAGTGCTCATAAATGAGCAACCGGTAGCCTTGCAATACATTCGTTGCAACAATGACATATAGCTGCTTGTAGGAGCGATTTATAAATACATTGTTGTTTAGAAACAGTGCTAATATGATTTAAAAACTAATTTACAGTTATTAAACATCTGTAGGTAGCTCTATGCGGAATACAATGGTACCATAGATAATTTGGATGCTATTGTAATGAATACATAATACCTAATAATTATTATTATAAATTACAATTGTTATACAACCTGATTATAGTAACAGGAACACACAGCTAACAATGTCAAGTGGCGAAAGATGCTCATTAACGCATATTTGCAAAAAAAACGCGTTACTATTAGCCGAATCTAACAAATTATAAATTAAATTCACACGCCTTTTCATGCAAAATTATGCAGAAAATGTAATTTTTGTGTTTCTAAGAAAAATTAATTTCTCGATCAGCATATTTTATAAACAAATTTGCATTTCGTAAATATTGAAAGATTCCGTTTTAAAATTATATTATCAATTGGCAAAAATTCACTTCTTGATGAGAATTTAATTATAATAATAAAAAAAATAAGTACATGTGCTATTGCGTAGTAACACCGAAAAGGATGCGACTTAATTTAGGGTTGATTTTCACTCCGGGAAAATAAAATCAGCTTTAGATTTGATGTTGTGTGGATGCCTTTTTATTCAAAATTTGGCTGAATGAATTACTAATGAATTCCTAGATCTGTGTGTCTCTTCCAGATGACGCGCTGCTAATTTGCTTCTAAGAACATAATGAATTTTGCTGTAGTTAGCATCGCACTCGCTTGTTACATCCGTTATATTATTATTAATATACACGGTGCGCTTATGTAACTCGCGTGAATATTGTTTAAATTTCCTAGCACCTTGTTCAGTATTTTTTATTTATTTATTTTAGGGTTTTGTTAATTATACATTGCATTAAACTTCGCTATTTGAGTTTCGAAAAATACCGTCCTAGCAGGCTACTTTGTAGAAGCTATACTTGTGCATGTTCTGTTATAATTTTATTATACAAACGCTAATAAAAGCACCTAAAGGCATATCGCTATTCATGGCCTTGTATTGAACGAAGTATGTAAATGGGTGCAGTTGTAATTTGTTTTATGGTATGATCTGCATTCCAGAATTACCAGTATTAAATAACACTTGTTAATAGATTAATATTTTGATTATCATTCCATATAAACTGTTATGCATATTATTAGAGTTACGTTATTATTGACTAACACATTCCGTCTTTCTAATTAGAATATTATCCACTACTGTATGGTAGTATATCTTTCTTCTTTATATTACTAATAACGCTAGACGTGGAAAAATGAATACCATGAAACTTCCTATTACGCATTTTAATGGAATTTACATACTTTCCGCAACTTAAATCAACTTGCTTATCACCTGCAATACTGGTTGTCAATCAAAACTGATTTTATACTCATATATCTAATAGTGTAAAGAACCTTGCGATGAACAAGAAACAATACTAAATATAATTAAATGTTTTGTAAGTAATAATAATGGGGTAAATAGATATCTTTTTTTTTCGTAGATTTATCGTTAATTAGGGAGCACGGATACCCTATCGGCAATTGCACTTGAAATATCTTTTATGAACTAAATTCACAAAATACAATTCACTTTCAAACATGTCTATCTTCTATACATAGCTAACGTTAGCAAGCTACGGTTATCAGTTCTTGTTAATGCTAACTCACGATATGATTTTTACTGAAAGAATATTTATCACCTTTAAAATATAATTACATAATAACGTAGGCTTCTACGGCCAGAGTCAGTTAAACTAAACGTGTTTCGGCTTTGGACCGTGTCATTGTTAATTGAAAATTCAATGTTTTGCACGTAATCATATCGGGCTTCTTTAGTAGAGGAAAAAGTGGTAGCCCACAGCTAGCACGGTAACTCAACGTGTAAACTACTCCAGAGGCGAAACTTACTGACCGGGAACCAATTAATCAGGTAACTTAGCATGTGAACCATGCCAAAGGTGAAAACTAACTGCAGGGAGACCAAGGAAGCAGCACGCCTTATATCGGCCTGTCGCTGATTGGTTTGGTCATCATTAGTTGAGGATTGGTCGCTACAGATGACGGGCTTCCATATGTCTGTGAGGGGGTAACTGGTATTTGACATTCTTAAGATGTTTGAGGATCTCTATGGACTCTCCAATAATGGTGGGAAGAATTATAGTGTAAGGAAATCGTACTGAATAGTATCTGGTGGTCGATGCCTAGATAACGTTCAGCGATAGCCGAATTCGAGGGGAGACGTGCTCTAATGCAACGTTCGTGCTCTGTCAGGCGAGTATTGATAGAGTGTCCTGTTCCGCCGAAATACACCATAGCCTTTTGTTTGGGCTTTCGCGGGTTCCAGACTCAAGTTCGAGGTGGGCGAAGTGGACGTCATTCCCGAGATCCAGCTTGGTTCCAGACCGGAATTGTGTACCCTTTTTCAAGCCCTGCTATCTGCTAGTTTGTAGCATCCTTAGAAGATTCGAGAAACGCGAAGTCACCATAGCGGTGTTTTTTGATATTGCCAACACCTTCGACTCGGATGCCATGGACGTCTAATACATAAGCTATTCCGCTCGGCCATTGATATCGGGTTGGTCTGTCTCTTGAAGTGATAGTACTTTCCTGGTGAGAGTCGGTACACACCAAATAGCTATGCCTAATGCTTGATAAGGAGCTCCTGTGGCCGGAGGATATTCTATAGACAAACTCGACACTCGGCAGAAAAGAAGACTGTATCTCTCTGTCTTTCGCCCCAAGCTCTCGTATGGGGCAGTAGCCGGGTGCATGGCGGCAGCGACACACCTGATTTTCTTAGAACATGGACGGGGGCCCAGACTTAGATTTTACCCAAAACGCAGATAAGGATCTACCGCGGAGAGTGACTATCAGGGGACCAGAGTACGTGGTTAATACAACTTTAAACGATTAGAACTCGCGAACTGAATCTATGCTCCCGATAGGGAAAAGAATCAAATAAGAGCGCGAGGACGAAGTGAGGACACACCGGTATTAGTAGAGAAGGTCAGGGCGCTAGATACCTCGACCTTAACCTAATATAGTCCGTCTAGAAAGTATCCGGAATTTATTATTTTTCTTAATTTTAATATATTTCTTTTTTGTTACGTCCTAAGACAAAAGTAATGCATCAAGTAGGTTGTGCCGACTGTATGCCATGGCAAAAATCATATAACAACACCAGCTGTCAAATACTGTTGATTATCAACAGGCTTAATATTTGTGAAATAATGTCGCAAGTAGAAAGAAGAAAGTTGGTGGAATATTTGTATAGAAACGGTGTTCAAAACGTTAAAAAATTAGTGCAATTGACTGAACTCGAAAAAAGTGCAGTATATGAGACAATAAAGAGGATAAAAAAATAAGAGAGATATGAGCCATGGACCAGTTTCTGGAAGACCGCGTAAGATTAGCGGAAACAATCTAAACGCTTTAGTAACTTTAGGACGACAAAACCCGCGCCTAGGGTTTCGAAAACTGGCTAACAGATTTGGAAATCAACGTCAAATAAGAGCGTGTCCAGAAACTGTCCGCATTTCACTGAGAAGACAAGGTTACTTATCAAGGAAACCAAAAAAAAATCCCTCCAATGACTCTACAAAAGCAACGAAGAATAGATTTTTGCCAACGATTTCGAGACGATAATTTTAGTGATGTTTTTATATCCGACGAAAGTTGTTTTCAGCTTGGTGCAAATCATTTAAAAATCCTATCAAGAGAAAATGTTACCGTTCAAATTTCCAAATTTCACACAAAAATAATCGTTTGGGGAGCAATCTCTCAGCGTAGTCACCTCTCTGTATAATTGATGGCACCGTTAATAATGCAAAGTATTGTGAAATTCTGAATGGCTTTCTTCTTGAAACGGCTCGTGCTTTATATCCCGAAGGGTGGCGTTTTCAACAGGATAATGCAAGATGCCATACTTCTGCTTACACTAAAGCTTGGATGCTACAACAAAACTTAGCAACAATTCCATGGCCAGCAGCATCCCCAGATCCTAGTCCCATCGAAAACATATAGGGACTAATGAAAATTGAAGTAGAATGAGCAGCACCACGAAATAAAGAAGATTTGATTCGGTCAGTTTTACAAGCCTGGACCACTATCACCGAAAAGTGTAGCGCTGACCTCGTTTCGGGATTACCTGAACGTTTAGTTAAGTGTTTACAGTTAAATGGAGATTGCATTAGTAAATGAGATGAATTATTTGTTGTGATTGTATTATTCAAGTAATAAAAATATATACCGTCAAATTATAGCTGTGCTTTTTGTTTTCCGGATACTTTCTAGACGGACTATAGTATGGTTCCTGGTACAAGGTCCTGGTACATTCTCGGAACTACGTTGATGGCGCCGGATAGGCAGAAATATGTTCGTGGGAACTGTGTTTTTCTCTTCTTGCATTCCTATTGCCGTAAATGATTCTATTAGTACTACGAGTAAGCTATTTTAGCATTATTTTGTGGTTATTTTATATAATATATAATAATCATATCCGCTTTATTAAAATTTAAATTTCTTTTGGATTTGTAAATAAAAAAATAGAGCCCATGCTCATTTAACATTTCTTTTTGTTTTAAATGACTTCCTGAACAAGATGTAAACCTATTATTAATCATCCTGTACTCAATTAGTTACGATGAAGTTTTACACTGTTACCCACAACAAAAATATTTTGTTTATGTTGCATAACCTTTCAATTAACAACATTTTAACAAGTAGTTTCTGTTTCTGCACTTCAATATATCGTTGCATCAAATTAATTTGATGATAAAAACGGTTATATTCCTATATTTCAATATAGGATTAATGTGATATAACACTCATTAATAATTATTTTTGTTTCCTAGCAGTACGGTGGTAAGAGTAGGAAATAAAATCTCGCGTTATGTAAAAATGAATACTATTTTAAACTCGTTCCTAATACAGATAAAAGAAAGGTATTTGGTAAAAGCATCTCCTTTCTTACGGAAAGCTTGACAGGATTGACGTAACGAACGTAACAGCATATTGTACTTAATTGTAAAATTACAAGAAACGTTGCAACCGTCTGCTTTCTAAATATTTAAATCAGCGAGCATCTGCCAAGACAATTTATTCGTCAACTGTAGCTCCACGTTAAGGACAAAGATTCAATTGCTTCTTTAATTCATAATTCTTCAAGTTACAATTTATCGTACCGTTATATTTTGTTTTCTCTACAGTATAATAATATAAGAGTTATTAATTTTAATTAATTCATTCTATGCGTAATCCGGATAAACAACATGCACAAGGTTGTTTTGACCAGAGAGTTAAGTGCAAACTTGAACAAATTACCTTGAAATTAATAGTTCGTTGAATTATGTATACTATTCAATTCTTATAAGCGGTGTAAAAAGTGTTAGAAACAATTATGTTTTGTAAATATTCAAAGCTTGTATGACTAGCTCAAGCGATGGAAATTCTATAATTTACGAACGAAATTTTTTGCGTCATAATATCTAACTACGGAGTACTGTTGTTTAAACAATTTGATTACTAAATGATAGTTACAGGAATAGCATTTAAAACAAAAGGAAATTATTCAGGTTTATTTTCTTGGACTTGGGAAACAACATTTTCTTTCTATTTCATACAAACGATCAACACAAAACCTCTTCACATTTATGAAATGGTGCAAAAAAAGGCTGTTCGATCAAAGATAATAACAAGTTTAGATAATATGATGAACGCTTGACAAATTATTCCGCAATAGTACTGCTTAACAATAAGTACTTTGGCGTTATGCTATTTCAATAAATATATATGGTGTTCCTATGCTGCGTTAAAGATTTATTACCGATTGTTTTTCAGCAAACGGATAAAATGCTACCCAATTTTTATTGTGATGTTAGCTTGTACAGCCCTTTCACTTCAGCTAGTAATACTTTTAAAATTTAAAAGTTCAAAACTTCTTGTCTCCTTCTAACCTTTGGCATTAAGTGTGGAGACCACATCTTCCACAAAGTAAAAGACTTAAAGTGGTTGATAATGTATAATAGGACACTGTTCAACTACAATGCCCCATTGCATCGTTACTACCCACCAATCACTTGTACCTTTACAATAAAATTATGTACAGAACAAATGAGAAATAGAATACTTACACATAAGGATGTACACCGTTTGTGTGGCCGTTCAGTGAAGTTCGGTCATACAATAAAAATCTATTATATCACACTGTATACAATTGTTAATACATAAAATTAGAAAAATATTAAGCATACACTCTTTTCTAAGGGATTAAAGCCACAAATTATTATGTAAAGTGGAAATATTGCGACAACCACAATAAAGTCCCTTTTATTATCATTCCAAGAATTTCTCGGAAGTACCGATCTTTTGAAACGAGTCGTTTAGGGATTATTAACGAACAATACATTTAGGAAATATACCGCAGTATCATTCTTGTTTATTTATCACAGGCGAAAAGATATAAATTTGCTTCATTTTACTGTTAAACGTGTGTTGGTGTGCGTCTGCCGTTTTTGCGCGAAAGTTTTAAGAAAATTGACTTCAAAATGGCACGTGGCAAGTCTACTAGTGTAGAAAAACGTCCACGCATTATTACGCTGTTTGAAGAAATTCGGGGAAGAAAGAAAGAATTATTAGTATTTTGTTTTTAGTTTCGTTTGTTTCTGTAACCTTTTCATGTTTTTTACCAACCGACCGAACTTCTCTGAACTGCAGTGTATATATCTGTTCCTGTTTTCAAAAGGAAATACTTTAATTTACTTTTTATTAACTGATGAATTGCCAGTAAGATACGCCAGCTACTTTATTTATTGAATGAACTCAAAGTTTTGTTTTTTCTCTTTTAATTTCAAGGTTCGTTATACGATTTAGTTGGTTATACTATTCTGTCTTTTAGATTTTAAGTTAACTTAATTTAGTAAGTGGTTGAGTGGGAAACCAGATGCTGCCTCGGCGGTAGCCGTATGTATACATCATTTTGACCGTCTCTCTTTTGTCATAGCTGCTTACTATGAAATTTATGCCTTCCTATTTTCGAGAATATTTCGAGAAATATTCACTGGGAACTGTTTTGAAGAAGGCTTCAGATACAAATTTATCTATACGTTAGCTACTTTTGTTGCATTAAGAGAAATGTCTTTGTTGTAGACAAATTTAACCTACTTCTTCTATTCCAATATTGATTTTACTTGTAGTATTTAATGCCGAATAATTTTTTTGTACGTTTTCGGAAAATATAACACGTGGCTCAAGTCGGATGCATTGCATATTATATCTAATCATCAAATACCAACTCAAAACTTAATAAAACAAAAAGGAAAATAATTCATGTTGACCCTGTGTGAGTAATTCATACTGAGGTAAACGGAAAAAAGGAAAGACTACGCAACAGCAGCTTCAAATTCAGAGATTTGCATGTCCCAATATCACAGCTGTGCTGCATCTCACAGCAGCGCATGAAGCCCTGTAGAGATTGACGCTGCTTCATATCCACATTCGGAAGCAGGCTATTACGAATACCCTCACTCTTTGTAGAATAAAGGGACTACAGCCCGGGGATCTTAGAGAACATCTCAGAATTTTTGAGGATCCCAACATAAATCATCTGAGGCACATTGCAAAGCATACGAATTCTATGCAATACAATCTTGATCAGTCTTATAAGTTGATCAATGGAAGCCGTACTAAGTCGGCATCCAGCGATTCTCAAAGCAAGAAACGTACCCTGACATGGTACACGGACAGAAGGTGTTGGAACATGTATAGGCATTAGTAGGCCTAACAACCACCTAAAAATGTTTACGTGATTCAACACCAACACATTTCAAGCAGAGATTTCTACTTTGAGCGTGTGTGCTGTAAATAATGTCGAAATAAGGATACGAGGCGTAACTAAAGTAATGGGAGAGCAATTAAGGGGCCTTGTACTAGGAAAGTATTCTAGGACAGAAATAGTTGAAAGCACTCATATCAGACTCGCCAAAGACAGCAAAACTAATGAGATCATTTAGCAAGTTACTGGCGGGACCTCTGACAGCTAAATTATTTTATTTAAGGTGTATATAATTAATATTAATTATAAAATAATATAATATATTAAATTAATATTTGATTTAACAATCTTACTCTAACAACTGTACAATTGTTGGTTTTCAGCGTGTCTGAAGATGAGGTGTACTATGAACGAAACCGGTTTATGAAAAAGTTTTGTGAGGTAATAAGTAGCCTAGTTGCAAGTGGGCTGGGATATAGACTTTGTTTAGAAAGAAGCACAGTTGTTGTATAAATGTTTTTCTTCAAAAATTATTAACCTGCGTAGCCATCAGAAACTTAGTTATATAAAATCAAATACATATTTCAAAACAAAAGAGTTACTTAGCAAGCTATGGCAAAACATATTCCTATGTTTACTATACTATGTTAATTCTTAAGTTATTTCACTATTGTTATTATCTATAATTTTTCATTTTACAAATATTAAGTATGATAAATGCGTTACTAGTGTGGTACACTTAATTACATTGCCGCCACCGTACATCAAATTTAAAATTACATAATTTTTGGTCACACTAATATAGCACTAAAAGTACTTGGGGGATCTGCAGCAAATAAATTTACTTCCATAAATTTACTGTTGACAATAAAGTGCTATTAAATTTCAATTAAGTGTCCATGGTACTGAAGCAATCGTCAACTAATCGATTTAACGTGAAATAACTTTCTATAATATTACCGCATAGAGTGACCATCTAGGCAAGAGCGGGTAGCGCATTGCACGCCTGTCCAAGTTATATTGGCACTATTACATAGCCGTAATAATCACTTTAAACTGTTTGCTCTGCACACCATTTAGCGTAGCTCGAAGTAGGTAAAATAAAGACGTTACGTTCAATGGGATTCAGACGCATGCAAATACTGGCAAACAAAAAAACCGTTCCAACTTAATAATCCAATTTCATTTAATATTGAAGGCTCTATAACTGTTTAAAGCTCAATAAAACCACTTTGTAAATAATTAATTTGTTAGCAAATGAAACACTGCAAAGCTCATACAATTAGCATTGGTAAAAACATACAAATGTAAGATTATTAACAAACGTAACAAGATTAAATTACAGTAACTAAAAATAAACAGCAAAACAATTGAATAGTAACAAATAAAACACATTATTCGAATATTTTAATGAGACGTGTTTTCTCCTCCTAATTACTGCCTGTATTTTTCCATTCATAGATTTTATAACTTTTCGGATAAATCCTTGAGGCATAGCTTACCAATACTTTTGTTAGTGCAATTTTAAGTTCTCGGCCGTTGGATATTCTTCAAGATCGTCCCAAATGGGCTCGATTGGATTTGGATCGGGACTAAAAAAGGTTACTCAATTGCTGCTGTTTGCATCTCCTGAAGGTGGTAGTAATAAAGTAACTCCATCGATAACGATGCATTACATTATTCTACGATGTCTTCTACGTATTGGTCTGCTGTAACAGAGCCCTTACCCATAAATGCTAATTCTGTACGGGCTTCAAAAGAAAGAGTAGCCACACCATTGTTCCTGTTTTAACCCTTAACTGGCGTGGCCGGCAATTCTACCAGGCAGTGGAGTTCCGTTGAGAAGTGGACCATTTGGGGCCTGATTCGGGTCTTTGTTTAAACAAATCAACCTCCTGATAACGTTTGTACACCCGACCAACTTTGGATCGACTAATTCTGGTTGAGGTTTCATTCATGTACGTGCTAAAGGTATTCAAGTAATTTAAAAAATTTCGAGCACGAGCACGAGTTTTTCTACCTCTAAAAATTAAAGCACACAAAATCATCCTAACCGATTGAAATACTGAACACAACATATTATACACGTAGTAGTATCAAATAGCACTTTACCTAAACAGTTAAGTTGATTCTGAATTGTTTTAAATATTACTTAGCCTGCTACATTGTTATTAAACAGTTACAAACAACTTTTAACATTTCTCGGAAAAAAATATTAATGTAATCCGAATTTCTTGCTCGTCAGTAGGGATAAAATTGACAGTGAAGATGCTATTCAGGATGTGAAAGGTTGTGAGTTTCATGTTTATTTTTCCATAATATGCATTTTGTAAATAACAAACGCTAACATTAACTAAGTTCACAGTGTTTCTTCATTTATTACTGAATAGGTTAGACAAGAACATTGTTGCTAATATTTCGCTTATTTTATCGAGAGAGAAAGAAAAACATATAATCAACTGGCCTTGATCTTCGTAGAATTTTGTATTAATTAGTAGAGAAATGCGGAACTAATACCGGTTTAATATTTTTTATTACAGTCGCCAGATAAAATATTTATTGTATTTATCCTAGCGACAAATTTAGTTAGAGTTTAGAACGTTTAGTGCAAGTTGTAGAAATTAAAAACTTTTTAATAAGTATGTTAAACCTTCAGATATCTTCCGAATACAGCCCCATTTATCACTAATCGAACATTTATGTTATATAATGAAAGTCATAGCTCAATTGTTAATATAACAATAATAGTAATAATTATTATTAAATCCCCAACGGAAAATCCGTACCGTACAAAAATAAATGTATAATGTAATAATGCCTGATTGAAAAACTTCGCATAAGTTAAGGCAAATCCAAAACCAATACATTGAAATTCTTCGCCGAGTCGACCAATGGTGTTCGCCGTCTTAGCTGCAGGAATGCGAAGTAGTTGGATATTTCTTGCTTCCAAACGCGGCACCAGGATACCATTTCCGGACAGCAAGTCGGGTAAATCGATTTTGTTACTTATACTATTCTGCTATATTATTTTTATATATTTATATATATATATATATATATATATATATTGTCTCTGCTATAAACTCTCCAGTAGGTTACTCTAAGAAATACCACGAACAGGGTAGTTACCATCGCCCCTATACGAAAGGTGTTTTAAAAATTTACGCTGAATCCGTTCGAGGAAATTAATTTGAAAGCAACTGTAGCATACTCAAGCTTGGAAATAATAATAATAATAAGCAAAAAAGGGGCTTTTGATTGTTTCAATGTTCTTTACAAGTACGAAAGATTTTGAAGCAGAAGTAGCGATTTCAGTTACATGACTTGAAAAGGTAAAATTTTCGTCATATATCACACCTAGACGCCTTGCCGGTGACTGGCGACTAACACACTGGCCAAAATTAAAAATGCGCCATCAAAAAAATTTATAAAATAATGTTTATTAGTATCAAAATTGCTTACATTACTTATAAATAGGTAAGTGAAAGACAATTCAACAAGTAAACGAGGTTCATCTAGCACGTCTATGCTCAGGTGTTAAAGGTAGCTACGGAATCCAATACGCCCTTTTCGTTTGTAAGCTGTCCATGAGGATGTTTTACAACCGATAGCCTTCCACCACGGCTACGCTGTGTTACACAACTAAGCGCTTCAAAAGAAAAGCGTCTCGGGAAATGTTTTCCCATATGCGTCTGAACCAGCTCTATGTGCATTACCCTGATTTGCAGTGTACAGGTTCTAACACCGTAATACAGTGGAATGATAACGATTATGTCTACGCCCAGGTTCCCGGAGGCTAACACTGCCTTTATGTAGCCCAATAATCAGGCCACGTTTGAAGGGGGTTTAATTGTTTAAAAGGTTGACTTTCTCGTCTGCGAACCGTCAGTAAAGATAGCTTGTAGCATACTGCACGCAACTTACTCATTCAAATTGTTAGTAAATGTTTAACAAATTACAAGAAATACAAAATACAAGAAATCGTGTTTCAGATTGTGTGCAGAAAATTAAATTTTACAGATTATTTTTAATGAGTGTCCTTTAGAAAAACCAAAATTTATAGTATTTCGATAACTCGTCCTGCATATTCTTAAAGCCCACAGTACACCATCGTAAAAATACCCACAAGTATACATAGAAAATTGAGCGTAATTTGTTAGAATACTGTAGTTGAGTGTAGGCTGTCACGACCGTAATCCATAGTAGAAATGTCTTTCGGGTGATGTCGCTGAGTTATATTTTACTTGATATTTCGCTGATCACGCTGTCGGATTCTTCAGATTTCTAAAGACATCACTCGACAGACATTTCTACTGTTAGAATACTGGTCTGTATTTGCGCTAACAAAGTTTTATGATGAGAATGCAAAATATAATTCAGTTGCTGTGCGTAAATGAAACATTAATATTGTCTATATTGATAACAAGGATAATAAAGAAACTTTTATATTAAACAAGAAAATAATGCTGAAATAGCTTCCTCATGTTTCAGACTGGCTGGCGTCATCAGCGTGGTTTCGAGGGTATTTAGCTCTATCTTGTATCGCTGTTGCCTTACAGTTAATGCCATAACATTTCGAAATTACGAGCTAGACGTTACATTGTAAGGCCTAAATCGTGGTCCTAGTGGTCACCTTTCCTATCGAGGATGTCTGGTCTGTAGGTCAGGGATGTGAGTTATGATCCCGAAGACCAAAGAAATACTAAGCAGGCATTAGTATGCATATAGAACGTGATTGTTATTAAAGAAATCCTTCAAGGTAATTTGCTAAGTATTGCAGGTAAAAGCACATGTAACTAGAACTAAAATTTAAATTTGAAAGTATGATCTTAACATTTTATGCATACATTTGAAAGGCTTTTGTTTGAACAACCATTAAATCTAATCATATTTGCCAGACGTACTAAAATATAGCAACTCTAAACGCCGGAAAGTTATCTTCGGGAAAACATTTGCGGATATTTTAGCAAAATTTCATCATATTTACTTTAGATATTTGGCGAACTAAACTTAAAGCAAACAGAAGTCGTTCGTATTACTTAAAATGATTGATAGTACAGGCCATACAGCTTTTGCTTGAGTAGTAGAAGTAAATAACTACCGAAATTCAACCTGAAGATGAAGTGCAATCGCACTAGAAAAAGGCAATTTAAACTTTACATGACGAATTTCGCTCCAATAATATGGATAGCCGCTAGAAGACCGTTAGATTCAAAATTTCGTTTAGATACGTTAAGTCAATGTTAATTATAGCAAGATTATTTCGTATCGTCATGCTTAGCGCTACTAGCAGGCAGACTCCGGAAGCGCAAGTTTGCGTACGTTAGTTCGAGACTTTCGTAGGAAAACTGCTGAAAACTCCCATGAACTATGAATGTAAACAAAATCCGTAGCAACCGCTGCCGCCGCCGCATGGCTTTCATTTACATTTTATTTTATCTTTTCATGCATCATATCACCTCGAATCGATATGTAGTAAAGCCTGTGTCTGTAGGTGCAGCGGGTGGTGGATTTTAAAACATTCAATCCTTTACGTATTGCCTGGATATGACTTAAAAGTTTGCACGGAAGTTTACTTCCACATGGCCGCGTCTGATCGTGCAGTTTTATGTAAATTGAAATTTTCGCATGGAATTTGTTGAGCTGTATGTAGATAGAGTTTTGAAATAGTTATGGCTTGCAATACGTTTCAAGTTTTTAAATCTCCGTTTATACTAAAGTGTTTTCGCGTTCAACTTTTAATTTCCGACAAACTTTAAGCCATATTACATCATCTGCAAACTAAATAGTGGTATTAACCAAGTAGTAACATTCAAATCCCATTCCGGGCTTTGGAATATTACAAGAAACAAGAAATGTTAACTATTTAAAGGCACTACGCTTGGTCTATGGATGCTAGTAGCCTCCTGTTTTATCACTAGATGCGTCATAACCAATGCTCAGTCAAATGCTCCACAACACTAGAACGGGATGTGAGATTCGTTTTATTTTCAATACGACAAGGATACGGAACTATCTGACTTAGAATCAACGCAAAAGGAATTAAGTGAAACAAAATTAAAATATACACGTTTTCTCTTGGTGGATAGATAATTTTTATTAAATATTTGCTCTTAAGTTAACTGTATCACATAGTATTCATTAAATATGGAAACCAGCTGATGCATTGTGGTTACGGAGCTGCATTACAACGTTATGATTGCCTCGTGTATTTCCGTACATACTGTAGTATGCAATAGAAGTATACGAAGGAATCGAAGTGTTGTAACAGACCTACCACTTACGTTACCATCAGCCGGCTCCAATGGAAGCCTATGTGACTATGACACCGAGCTGGTGCTCCACACACATAAGGGCCTGCGTCTGACGGGAAGAAGAAGTTTCCCAAAAATAAATTTATTAAATGTATCACATATTTTGTTCAACATGTTCGTTTAAAAGGAGCGCGTTTACCGTCGCTACTCGAAAATTTCTCTCGCACTCCCAGATAAACTAACGCAATTAAGCTGGGCAGTTCTTTTATTTTTAGATTGTTAACCAATATTTCATCAACAAGGTTAGCTTAATGTTTAAATTTTATTTCAACTCTGTTATTTTGTTCAATTCCACCTGTTTCTCAGTAATTACTGTTGAAGTTGTTGTTTCTCTACTCCATAAGTCATGTAAAGAAAGTCTTTGTACTGCGCAAAGGAATATACGTTTTTTTCTTTAAACAATACATCTTATACATATGCCACGTTAATCAAGGACGTTCGCGAATAATCTAGCACATTATTCAATTATTAAGTCATGGTCGTAGGCGAAAGAGAAACATGCCTACAAAGACATGTAGTATAGTACAACAATATAATAAGGATAAATCCTAGATTATGTCTACGTAATGCTATACACCACTCCATTGATTACTTTGTAAACAATTATTTTGCTTATATCATTATCGTCATTTTTCCTTTGTGTTACTAATTTTTTTTTACCTGGTTGTATCTCATATGTACATTGTACTTATTTAAACATTATTCATCGATGCGCATACGATAAAGAAGAACGTAATTGCTAGGAAGCATATAAGATAAGCATGCGTAAGGTCTTTTCCAATTATCTTAAACATCTTACAAGGTTTAAGTAATGACTAGGATGCCCTATGAACAGTAAGAAAAACAACGTTAATAAGTATGGAAGGAGGATCTCTCTGAATCCTCTGATATTCACAGTTTTAGCGAATTAATGGTACCAATACCAAATTTAAATCAACTTATAATGATATTCAGAGTTCCATGTTATATACAAAGTTATTAACCTTAAACCTTTAAAAATACGAAGTAAATTTATCGTGGGAACGTAGCAATTATATTTAACATTTAATTATACTTTCCTTAGATAGAAATATGTTGTAAGCGTAATTGGCTGCTTGTCAAACTGCATATCGCTCCCATCAATACGTCAAACTGATTAACTCAAGTTGGGCGCAGATTACTTGAGAGTGCTTCGGGATGATCGGTGTTAGACTACGGATTAAATTTCGCGACGACTTTATTGGTCGTTAATATAATCCCGTTCCGTTTGAATCCACATTTCGCACTTTATCTCCTAGATGAATTGATATTCCTAATGTTTGCTGCTTTTCTTAGGTGTCTACTCATGTCGCTCCAGCGACGTTCTCGTTGAACTTTGGGTTAACGTTCATAATTTTTTTTTAATTACTAGTTATGGCGGAGGTTTAAATTTTCTTTACACTAAGTACATGCTTGCGACTATGATTCGATTAGAATAAATTCGGCGCTCCAATCAAGTAGTTTACTATTTATTCTGTTAAATATTTCTTTCGAATTCAAAAATGGGTTTTATGATTTTATGTAAAATTTAGCATATACACTTATTGCTATTTGAGAAGGAACAAGAATAGTCTGTAACTGTATATATTTTTGTTTTTATAGCTATTTTATTATACCATGTTACAAACTTTTTCTCCTGGTAGGTAGATTTCCATAGTCACCAGTTACACAACTTCCTTGGTCCTTTTTGAATTCAACTTTGAAACATTCTGTAACTAGGCATGTAAATTACATTCAATTCTTGATTGAGGGAGTTTTGAAACTCTTTGAAAGTCCAAAGTCGACATGTGTAAAAATGGAATATTCCTTCTGTTTTGCTTCATTTTCTTAAAATCATTACAACTAACTAATACTATCTTCTTGTTTCTCAGAGTACTCCATTTCTTTGTCCTATTTGTTAAGTTATTGGAAGGATGGTATGTTTCTATTCCGTATTTCTTACAGATCAATGTGTAAGGTGACGTTCCATTAGCGTTAATAACAATTTTTCAATCAGGTTGGATTTTAATTAAATGACGTAGTAATTTTCCTAGCCTTAACATAAGCAAAAAAAGTATTTCGAAGATGATAATTAAACAATCTGTCGAAGTACAATTATGATTTTATTACACACGTCGACGTTGAACCTCCTCTAAAGAATTTCAACGAAAGCCACTACCGTCAAGGACTGAATTTAAACTAATGTAAAAAAACGAGTGAGAAAATTACATCATTTAATTAACCATGTAAGGATATGGATAGCAGCGAGCATGCCTTTCACTGAACCAAGTGTGTTCTATAAAGAATTTAAAATGTGATCAAGGGATAGAAAGAAAATCAGGAAACCAAAGGCCTTATACCAGAAGAAAAAAATAGACAGTTGGGTGAATGCAAATAACATTCATGATAAATGCTGAAGGTCAAATCTACCGTATAAGCTAAGACCAACCCCTGCAATAATAATAGTTCACATGCACCTAAACCAATTCTAAAGCTGGATCATTTAACTCATTTCATTTCAACAATTCATAAAATTGATTAACTCACTATCAAGTTTATTTAGGAGCTTTTTACCTTATATTATTAACGTGGAGCTGCATGAGCGCGAAATGAATAAGACGACATTGGCTTGGGTACCAGAATATGAGACCCATTGAGTGAATATCAAAGCAGATGAACTAACTCGAGTAGGCTCGTTAATTGCTGATAAAAATCTCTGGTATGGCAAACGCTGTAGTGAAAGCAGCTACTAAATAATGAAAGGAAAAGAAATCTAGAGACTGGCAAAATAATATTCCAGAGACAGGCTAATTGGGTACATACTCAATTTTCAGTTACCCAATTTCATAGAAACAAAAGGTCCATCAAAGCAATATTAGGTTTACTAACAGAACATTGTATGTTCAAAAAAACATGGATAATATGAGCCTGGCAGAGGACTTAACATACGTCCTCACAAGGCTGTTAAATCTGTTAAACCAAAGCAAATGCAAATGATTTAACAACTGAGAAACCACAATAAACCTGAAAAAGAAGCAGTCAAGACTTCTTTTACAATCTACAATCTAATCTGATCTTCCACAACAAGATTGTTTTATTGCATTTCATTCAAGAGTTCTGCCCTTGACTCTAGTGTTAAGTAGCACGTCATTCAGTTGATTGAAAGCAGCGTTTGATATGATGCAGCCCAGAAGAAGCTCTTTGCGATTGGAAACCTTTCAGAAATGAAGTAATGTCATAAAGTTTATACATTAAAAATACTGAAAATGTGAAATGCATCACCTTTTGACATTTGTTACAGTAAACAATGCCGCAACGTTCTGTAAACAATTCTGTATTGACACCGGTAAATTTTGTAATCAGTTCTGGTTTATTATGCAATCAGCACAAGCTACGTATTTACACACGTAAATATATTAACATTTTACAATTGAAACCTTCGATTGTCAGGAATAACATTAAACTTTGTATTTAGGTATGTATTTTGATTTTTGTATGGGCGTTTTCACATTCACCAACACCATAGGACACCATTCACATTTGCCGACACGTCGTCAATTTCAGTGGGGTACAATTTGTTGTTATTAATTGAATTTTTCGTTGCTTCTTTTATCCCAAGGATACTAATTCTATATAAATCTAGTAGCACCATATTTAAACGCAGTCACCTTTAATGCTATAACAAATGATCTGCTTGAGCTCATTTCTGACTAGAAAGGGTTTATTGTCGGTGTCGTGTTGCTATCGTATCGGTGAATATGAAAACCTTCCATTTATAGCGAAGCTTAAATTCTCGTAAGTATTTGGTAAAAAATACGCGCAGTTTTTAATTTTTACGAAATTACATCGTCGAAAAATGAAAAAGAAAATGAAACTGCATTGCTAAGAGAGGAAAATCTAATATAAATTTATTTGCGCGAAAAGAGCGAGAAAAAAGCTATTTTCCAAGCACTCCTATCGCGTTATAAGAATACACAAGCACCGTACTAGCGCACCGAACTAAGCGGTACTGCAATGCGCGCGGACTTTTGGGTGGGTACGGATTAGAAAGTTCGCGCGTTCGCTCCGGAAAACCAACTCGTTCCTGCGATCAGTCAGTCTGTCGCGGACTTCGTTCTTGTCACTTCGAACTGCTACCGCTACCGCTACCATATTACCGCTATTTCTGACACGCGCGATCGTATTTTCTCACGTCGCCAGCACGCCGTATAGGTTATACCGGCTGAAACGACTTCCGTGGATTTCGTAAACTCGCTTGGTGAACTTCCTGTGACTTCCGCGGGTGATTCTTCTTATTTCATAATTTGCTATTGTGGTTAGCGATCATCTTCGGTATGTAAAACTTCCATATGAATTTTTTGTTAAAACTTTTTCCAAGAATGTTTCGAAAAAGTTTGGTGAATTCGTAGTCTGCAATTTCAGAACAAAAACAAATATTAAGGAATGTACGAAGTTTTTGGGATTGCTTTACATAATAACAAATAAAATTGAACTTACAACAGAGTATTTCTGAGATCATATGTTTTCTATTTGTTGTATTATTGTAACTTACAGCTTCCAATGTTATATTTCCAAATTAAAACAAAGTTTAGCAAAGAAGTAAAGCAAATTACATTACTTAGGTTATGTAATTTTTTTGTTTGCATTTGTCAGTCAGGTCTCGGTTTGGATTTTTTGGTTTGGATTTGGACTGTTGCAGACATTGTTTCAAGCTAATTTACTCATGTTTATGGGATAGCGAAGAAAACACATTAGCTCTTTACTCTTGTGTACAGTGTGAATACGAAAATTTCGCATTCTATTAATTCAACTCTGTAGATGTCTCTTAATAACAACTTATTGAAAATCAAAGTGAATTATTTGGTAATCTCCTCAACAAGAAAGATTATAGTGCTCATTCTCCAGTTATGTAAGAACTGCATGTTTACGAATATTTTATTTATTTGCCTTAAAATTTAGGTATCTGTAACGCAATAGTTTAGTAGTGCTGATTTTGAATCAAATTATTTTGATGGAATGAGTCAATGTCAATCCCTCCTGTGTTACATACAGGGTGAGTTGGGAGGAATGGACCAAACTCCAGGAATGCATTATTTACGTGAAAATAATGTAAAAAACTCATGTTATTATCCAGTTTTCATGTGTTTTGAAGTTATAGCGTCGTTAAAAAGTGTTAACTAGCATTCTTAAACGGTTCAAATTTTCGCTTGTTTTCGAGTAGTATAACGTACCGACTATATGAATCAATTATTTCAAGGCTCAAAATCGTATATTCTGACAGCGATTTGATGTTTATTTTTCGAGTTTCGTTAGAAAATGCCATGCGTTTATTCAAATTTAGAGTATGCAGCTTTGGTGTCTGTTTGTGGTTTTTGTAATGGAAATACTACAGTTGCTGTTGAAGAATATCGTTAACGGGTTTCCCATTGATCCTTCTGAAAACGTATCTAGCAGAGTTTTCAACAAATTGTGCAAGAGTAGAATGCTTCCGAGTGCTCAAATAACATCATTAGAAGAAGTAGAAAATATACTGGATTTAGTAGGAGATGCAACGACCAGCTCACGAAGAATTGGTACTCGATTGGGTATTCTAGAAAAAAGTAATAAATACATTCCACGAGCAAGGCGGAGCTTCCATACCATATTCAGCGTATACAGCAACTACTACCGGAAGATTATGCTAAGCGTATGGAATTTTATCGGTGGATAAATAATAATCGTCGTGTTGTATCGGGCGTTATTATGGTTATTATGGTTAAACAATTAGAACCATCTAATTACACTCAGTTGAAAAGTTGTTGGGCCAGATGTGAACATTCTAAAACAATTTATCGTACTGCTAACAATTACAAAATATATTCACTACAAAATAAGTGTTTCCAAGAGTACCTGCGTTACAGAAAGGAATAATGTGTATGTAGTTTGTGTTGTTTCCTCGTCTTCATCTGTTTACACGAACTGTAAGCAGGTAATTTTGAAAAACGTAAAATTGTATAAGGGTGTTGTATCTGTCTAAAGTAACTTTAAAATATTATTCAAGAAGTAACTTGGTGCGCAATCTTTTGAAATAATGCGACATATTAATTATATATTTAGCTACCTACAAATTTTACAATACTGTCCTTTGGTTAATGTATGAAAATAATCACTTTTATATGCTTGTGATTTTTGATAGTAGTTATTTGGTAGCCTTATGTCGACATTTTTGGCACACCAATGGGGTCAGCCCTTAGCTCTTCCTGTCAGATTGCCAAGGGTCACCTTCTAAACATAGTCATATCAACCGTACTATTCCGGTCGGGTTTCATCGAAAGCTCTGTTGATGATCCTTTATGTTCAGAAGAATGATTCAGAAAATGTATCTGAATCTATTAAATGCATTTAACCAAATTAAACCTCACATACAGTTTACTATGGAAAGGTCCACCTAATCGCATGAGAGGAATAGACCATCTTGCTTTTGCCATAGAGATTTCATATTCAAAATTCCCCAATTTGCCGGGACTCACAGATGTACTTATTGACATTATAAGGAAAGCCAACGTAAACATTGGTAGATATAATATAAATTCATTAAATAATTTATTTGTTGCATTAAGAGATCCTACCCGAAGTGCTTTCAAATCCAACATAATTTAGAACATTTCTTGTAAATGCTATCAAATATATATTTATTAAATGTCGACTTGGCTGTAGTGTGGAATAGATAAACACCGTGGTGATTGTAATCCAAACTAGTAAATAATGCAACTCGAAGTCTCTTTTGTTTGCTATGAATTCCAGATTTTTTTCAAAAGCAAGTGAACATAGTTGCTGAGGTGCAATTTTGTAGATTTACATTTTCAAGTTTACTGCAAGCATAACATTTGGGTTATTGATCAAAAATGCCTATAATAAAACTTATTTTAAAACTCGTAAACCTGATGGTCCTGAAAACAGCACATGCAGAATTGGCGGCATATCTTTTGGTGAAACTCCCATAATGCATTCCGTGTTTTATAACGCACAAACGTGTCTTCCGAAATGTGATGAACCGAAGAACTAGCCAATTTTTCAGGCCACTGTTTTCGCAGTTGGAATTGTTCCTCAAATAAATTGTTATTATCAATTCATCGTTTTTCTTTCTCCAGTTATTTTAAATTGCTGAAGTTTACCATTTTCATAATCGTACAGATTCTAGGATGTAAATTCGATCGACTTTTTTATAATAAATGAACTGATGACAAATTGGCAGTTCATAGAGTCGAGTCATATAAGTAGATTATCTCTTTCAAAAACTCTCTTATAAGATTGATTGAAGGCAAGTCCAAACATAGCTGTAATAATTCCCTGTGATGCTAGTAATATTCTTCAAGAGCGAACAAGCGGGGCTCTGATTAACTAACTTTTCTACACAAGTTCTTTTTATATCAAAAAACCATTAATTTCGACGCCTGACATTCTGAAACAACTTCTTGTTTTGTAGAGATAGTTTGCAGTTCAAGGATATGGGATAAAGATGGTATCTTTCTATTATAAAAAAACACAGTGTTTGTGTATATAGGTAAATTATCACTATACAATTAGAAGTTTAGTTTCTTTTTTTAAAGGATAAACGGCGCTAAATATACATCATAATTTAATTATTAGAAACTGGAGGTATTTACTATTACTCTTTTGCATGATATCGATGTAAGCCCGTTAATCTTGGCTTTTGGAAAGAAAACTCTGGCTCATTTATCCTGGATTGATTCAATCTTACATCGTAGCATGCGAAAAGCACCACACATCTCTTCTGTTAATTGCCTAATTACGTAGATGTACAACGAGCTTTATTGCAAGCAATTCGAAATTGATAGGTTTTGTGCGTGCATAATAGTACACGTTGCATAGACTGCAATTTATTAAGGAGTTCGTAAAATGCATCGCGAATACAGTTACCGAACAAATGTGCTCTCGACCGCAAATCTATGAGGCAAGATAAACTTTATGCAGCATCATTCCCTTCTACTGAATGACCTCATTCTCTAATGCAGTGATGCTGTTTATTGCGGTTGCTTGTCTCGTGAAAACATCTAATACAATAATCAATTATGAAACATTTAGCATGTCCTATTGTCATATTTTTTTTCAGTACTTTCTTTCACGTTGCAAATAAGTTATTATATTTGCTAGTTATAAATGAACATTTTTAAAGGTAGCTCTAAAATTGTATATACAATGGCTAAAATAGCAAGCCAAGAATGTTTGCAGTAGAAATTGATAGGCATGTATGTAAGTTCCTCGCTACCTATAAAGGCCTAGGTTAAGCTAGCATGCTAACAAGCACATGCTTGTGAATGTGCGGATTAATGTTAGTTATATGTCAACTGCTATCGTACGTGCGATGTACAATTATGCTTATTATTTACAAAGACCTTGCTCACTACATCTGAAAGGCTTTTGAGGTTATTTAAGAAATTGCATGAGAAATACCGCTACACTTTGAGATTCACATCCAATTGCCTGCATACATATGCAGGATGACGGAGTTACATACACTGCCGTTCAGAGAAGTTCGGTCGGTTAGTAAAAAACATGAAAAGGTTACAGAAACAAACGAAACTAAAAACAAAATGCAATTTTATTGTATGTACAGGTAAAAAAGACAAAAATAAATAAATAAAAAGTTATTCTGGCCTAATATAACATACTGAACATTATTTTATTTTTTTTTTTAAAAAAAGACAAATAATAAAATAATCCCGACATAATAAGGGTTTTCGAATGGTAATGCGCCCATGAAGGTCCGCTTGTCGAAGTTGACGTTTTACCTCCTACTCGCCGAAACTTGTTCTTCACGGCTGCGATTGACTTCGGCTGCTATTTGTGGCGCTGTTAATTTTCTATTGCGTTTGCTTAATAATACAATTCTCAAATCTAAAGCTTTTGTTGTTTTCCTAGATGCTCCAGGACGAACACGATTTTCTATAGTTCCAGCTCTCCGATATCACTTTATGATGTCGTTTACTGTTGAACTTCTCATATTTATTTTTTCAGCAATTTGTCGCCCCGAATTCTTTCTTTCTTCCCCGAATTTCTTCAAACAGCGTAATAATGCGTGGACGTTTTTCTACACTAGTAGACTTGCCACGTGCCATTTTGAAGTAAATTTTCTTAACACTTTCGCGCAAAAACGACAGACGCACACCAACACACGTTTAACAGTAAAATGAAGCAAATTTATATCTTTACGCCTGTGATAAATAAACAAGAGTGATACTGCGGTATATTTCCTAAATGTATTGTTCGTTAATAATCCCCAAACGACCCGTTTCAAAAGATCGGTACTTCCGAGAAATTCTTGGAATGATAATAAAAGGGACTTTATTGTGGTTGTCGCAATATTTCTACTTTACATAATAATTTATGGCTTTAATCCCTTAGAAAAGAGTGTATGCTTAATATTGTTCTAATTTTATGTATTAATAAGCAGCGCTGGTTAAAGGTACAAAAAACTTTATTCAATATACGCCCATATATCGAAATTAGTGTAAAAATTATAAAGGGGCATTCGCATAGAGTAGTGTGAAATTTGCCTAGCAATTATTGCGAAATAATATATATACGATTTACTGTGTTAAAACGCTAACTAAATTTCTCTCTATTTCTATTTACTAGCAGTACCTATAATAATCGTGACATATATCAGTTGCAGATTTGCCTCCATCTGCATTGGCCGGTTGCATTGATGGTGGTATCAAAGATTGACGTGTGGGTAGTTTCGCATTGAACTAGCTGTTAATTCTGCACTACACCGCCCTGTGAGCGGTCTAATTTGCATTGTGTTAGCTACCCTATTTAAACGCTGCTTATGTCATTCACGTAACATATTACACTATTATGAAAAAATTTGTAGCAAGAGTTTCTCTGTTGAGTCTAGTGTCTATATTGAGTCAGTTACTGTGCAGTTCTGCAGTTCCTCTGCGTTGCTTGGTATGTACCAGGCTGACTGATTTTAATTATCGTTACGTGTAAAAGTCACCAGAGCTTAAATTAGGTGATCTAGCTGGCCTTGATAATGCGGAAATGGGTTTTATTACACCAAGGGTGCCATGACTTAATTGATTTATTAATACATGGATGTCGATTAGAAAAATAATCGGGGAAATAAACAAATCTTTCGACAAAGACAACTTCTTTATAATCAGTTCAAGTTAATATTTTGTAAAACTATTTGTACTTTCTAACCAACCAGCTAAGGATTTGGGTCATTGCTGGAAGGTTTTGGATAAATCGGACCCGGGTTCGCAAGGGCTTCTAGATCAGGACATCAAGATCGAATTATGGACAGTGAAAATTATATAAACTGGCAAAAATAAACATAAATTCAATGTTTATAATTATAATTAGTTGGATGGAGTAAAATTTAAAGCTTTATCTAAAATAAAAAAGGTAACTCGCACACACAAAAGTTGTTTAATCTATCTCTCAATCATTTTTCAGGTTGCAAAAAAAAGTAGATACCACAAAAGACTCCAAAAGAAGCTTTGAGTAAAACTAAGGATTAAATCTAAAATGTCTAGTCAAACGTTCAAAGAGCACAAATGCTATTGTTTTACTTGTATAACAGTGTCTGGGCTTTCATGGGTGCAAAATTATTTCTTGCCCGAAATAACGATACGCTTGTAACTTTGTTAGCATCAATCTATAGAAAGCTACTTTAGGATGATCATCAACTCCTACAAGAGTCTGCATTAGTTAAAAACACTCAAATTACACTGATTAATGAAACAAATATTCAACTTCCACTGGAAACCTTGATATTCTGTTAGCTGATTAAAACACAAAATCAGTTCTACCTTTGATAATAAATATACGTTCGTTAAGAGTTTCGGTTTCTTTTGGTTAGTACTGTTCGTGAGTAGAATAGCTAATATTTTTTAAGCATCTGTATTGAAGGAAACATATTGTTTGTCTGTTACTAATTTTTTTTGATAGATACGTGATTCGATGCGGCTTCTATCTTTTTGGTTAGGCGTCAATTCTCGTATTTTCCTAACTTCATTCAAGAAGTTTATTAATTAATTAAGTGCTGAATAATTCCTGACGGATCGACGTAAAATTCTGAACCTTAATTTTCCTTGCTGGTTTGTTTCTTTTGAAATTACCGGTGCGTAATTATGCAAGAATTACACATATATTGTACAATTTTTTAAGGACAAAACAATGCAAGTTATCGAGTGTACTGGGCTGCAATTTAGAATAATCTAGAACTTCTCCAATTTTTCTTGTAAATTCTGGGCGTGAATCGGAACTGAAAACGTTTTACATTTGTTGTCAGGTTTCGATTGTTTCGTTAGATAAAGTTTTCATTATAACGTAATCAATTGCGTTATTGGTGCTTTTATATATTTAAATACTACAGTGAAATTGCCGAGGCAGAATATGATTTTAATTTGAATTCAGCAAGACTTACAATTTTCTTGACTAATAGATACAGTGATACGCCGGCAGCGTCCTAACATTTTACAAACGACCACTAAATGGCGCTATCGACATTTAACATTATCATTTTCGTAAAACTTAACATTTGCTTTTATTGAAACAGGGACTGCATAGAAATTGGTTCGGCAGTTTGTTTACAGTGAGCTTTTAAAGAAAACAATTTTGCGAAAAAATGGAAATTTCAGATGAAGGTTTTCGTTAGATGACTTTTTACGGTTTTAGTAAAGGCCTAACACAACCTTAATGCCTCGAACTGATTCGCTCTACTTTTGGTAATAAAGTACCATCAGCAAAAAAACTGTTTATACTACTGATTTGAAGAATTTCGTTATGGTCGTGCTTCTATTAGTGATGAATTTCGTGATAGTCGACCAAAATCGGTCATTCCAAAAAACATCCATACTGCGCGCAACAGGATTGAAGAGGATCGGCATGTTACTTACCATGACATAAAGGGATCCTTAGGCATATTGAAGACTGCAGTATATTCTATTTTGCGTGAGTATTTAGGTGTGAAAAGGAGTTGTTCTCGGGATTCCGTAAGCACAAAAAAGGTCCGCAACAATTGATTAGAGGAAACTCTAAAAGAATTCAAGAGAAGGATCTCAAAATATACAACATTGTAACAGGTGACCAAACTTGGAGCCCGAAATTGAGCAACAATCAACTCTTTAGGTGTTCTCAGAACGACCGGATTCACGTAGCACTACTAAGAAAATGATACTTCATTATGCCAATGCCAGCTCTCACAAAGCATGTCCCACAAATGATTGTTTGAAGGAAAAAACATTGGATGGATGTCCCATTGCCGATATCCACCTGATTTATCGGACGGAAAAATAAGTAAATAATAAACAAATGTTCATAATTTTGTTTAATAAGTTAATGAAGAAATGGCGCCATATTCGATCTGAATCAAACGTACAAATCTAATAGTAACAATTGTGCGCATACTTCGAAGTAACATCTTACAATGAAATCTTTTCGCGTGGCAGACAGTTCAGGTGGAAAGTACATTTTCTCATGTAAATTTCTTTGTAGAAAATTGTTCCGATTATTATGTATCGTTACAAACAAGCCTAAGCCATGAATGCCACAAAAGGACAATTTTATAAATTCAATATTGAATAACCTTTTACAGATAAATGAACAATTATATTTATTTTCTACAGTCTGCTTAATAACGAAACGTACTCTTGTCGAACTTTATATTTAAAGAACCTATTTTCTGCACAAACTCTCTGTTTAATGTTTTCGCCAGACATTCAAGTAAGAGGTTATTTCAAGGTTTCGCACAATATTTGCACTTATTAATACATAAATACATCGCGAGCAGCTGCCTGGCGCTGCAAAACTCGCGTTCCATTCTTTTACATGCTTCAGGCGTAACGTATTTGATATTTGTGTTCTTGTTGCAAGCAGTATCGTAGCTGCCCATTTGTTTGCTTTCTGTGTTCTTCACGGACTCTTCTTTTCCGTTCTTTACATTTATCGCCTAAGTTCTTACTTGAGCTTTATACGATTATTTTTGCTGTTAATTAGATATACGTCGTAGATATATGTCGTTATTTGCTCGACACCGGCATACTAATTGGATGATTTGAAATTTTAATAAACGGATGGCGGTGTTCCTTCGTTCTTTTTCGGAGCAGAAACAGAAACTTGTCTTTTAAGTTGCTTTGGATGTCAGTAAGACATGAAACGACACTTACGTACGTAGATGTGGACGCTGTTACAGTAAAGACTGGGTCATGTCGGGTTTTCTTACTAACCTCGATTTAAATTGTAACGCACATCTACGAATTGTGGAAATTTAGGATTCGCTGAACTTCATTTGCATACACGACATTTTATTGCTTTGTTTACATGAACAAGCGAGTAACAACGTGGGATGTGGCTTTGTAATAGGAGCACTTATTTCGTATGAACAATATGAGAAGCAAAAAAAGATATAACAAAATATCTGTTAAAAGTGCAGAAGGTGTGTTAATGACAAAAGAAAAATAGTTTACGCAAAGATGGAATGAATATTTTGGACCCAACTAAACACAGATAATATAGTTCAATAGGCAGAAATTGAAATAATGAATAACATAGAGGAAATTGAGTTGGAAAATATTACAAGAGAAAAGGTCGATGAAGCAATAAAAAATCTTAAAAAATGGCAAACGCACATATGATTTATGTGTGAAATGAATGAGATACCTGCATACTGGAAGATAGATGTTATAGGCAGAAAAGTGGAATCTCCAGTACTGCCAGAATTATGTAGATAGTAAGAGAAACTGGGGAGAATATATACAAAATAAAAATATATACTAACCTCCATGCAAGTCAAATGATAGTTGACATTATCAAATTAATGTATTTTGAATAATTTTGTGAAGGATTTATAGCGGGATTAATTTATTTAGAGATCAATAAAATTTTTATTTAGTTGTCTATAAATTATTTAAAAATTTCATATTTAACTTCTAGTTGATCATATAATAAACGTAATTAATAATCTAATTATTTCAAGAACTTCCGAAAGCGTAATACCAAAAAGGCCAATATAAAATATCTTGTTACTCCTTTTAGCAAACATTTAAATTAATTATTGCGTTAGCGAAGGTTTAAGCGCCGTTAGTAGGATGGGTAACAAAGTTTATGAAAGTTACTTTTTAGTTGGCTTTAATTTCGGTGATATTTGGACGAAGTAAATGGGGTCGCATTAAGTTGAGGTAAACAAATTACGTAGGTAGCGTAGAACTTCTATTTGAATTTAATTTTTTCGCGCAGGATCTTGAGTGTGCATAAATAATTACCTTGGGGTGGTCCTCGAAAACGTGAAACTTTTTTGCCTTTTGGTACGACTCAGCACTTTATTTGACGTGATTTATTGCTTAACAAGATCGTTTCCCCTAATTTTTGCGAAAGAACATTGCGAATATATTTCACGGTATACGTGATAACTCGTCTGCTTTACCTTCTTCTTGTAATGTTTTCTTGTATCAAGATGAATGCACCAAGAAGGTGATTCCTTAAATTTTATGTTTTAAAATAATCTTTAATGCGAGCTCTAACCGATACCTTATAGCTAATCAACTAATTGAAGACATAAATTCATGCTAAGTAGTTAAATTCACTAAATGGCTATACAACCTGTTAGTTTTATGGAATCGCGCAGACCGTAAAATATAAAAAGATTTTATGCTCGTTATTTCGATAAAATGAAATACTATTATGTGTACAGTGAAGCTTAACGAGTACGCACGGATTGCAGAAATTACGAAAAAGTGTATGCGATTCTCACTATTAAATTACTAAGCTGATTCGCTAGTGTAAAACGTAGAAATTGCTGAAGTAGTACTGTTTAAATCAGTTGTTACGAGGTGTATGTTCTTATAGGAGAATAACGTTGGATACTTAATTCACGTTTTAATCAATTTTCTAGAGTAACGGTATTATGTTAATTGTAAAAAGGTAGAATGCCGTTAGATTAAATTGCTTTGTGTCTGTCAGTTGCTAGGAAAATAGATTTAGATGTTCTAGCTTTAATGCAATGCATTTACATGTTATATTATGTAAGACACATTACATTGAAGTTCGTATTATATAGCAAGTACAACTACTATAAGTAGTATTTAACTTTTTTTTATAACTTCATTTTTGAATTGCAATTTGTCTTTAAGCAATCAGATCTTTTGCTAGTAAGCAAGTAAGTAAGAATCAATTGATGGAGTAAGTATTATTGGGTATAAGAGCCAGACGAGACACGAAGAAACATAAAAAAACTCAATTTTTAGTAGCTAAGTTTTCGCAATTTAATTAATGCTTCATCAGCCTGACATCTGCAATTTACAAGGATAACAAGTTGGGCATTTTCGATAATTAAAGCCGTTTATACTGCCATGAATCGACAGCGTTCGAAAATATTGCTACCGCTTTCGTTAATTGTAACCAGTGTCTCCCATACATTCCTCTTGGATCTGTTCCACGTGCGGCATCATCCGGTAAATTTTTAACGTACATAGCCTTTATTACACATTTTCACACTTTATGTTCGTACGATTCAACCATCGCTCTTAACATATAGGTTTTCGGTATATAAATGACAATAAAGATTACAAAATCAAGAAATCAATGTTGATACTCGCTGCATTAGAATTGTTAAATAACAGCGACGTCGAAGAGTTCGTAATCGCAAGGAATGGTAAACTAGTTAAAAATAGAAATAAGAAAATTGCTATGCAAGGTTTTCTTGGAGTACAGGATGCTATTGCTGGGGATCTATCTAACTATAACACCTCCAACTAAAGAGTAGGCTGCTTAATATAATACACACTATTAACACTTACTAGCGTTATCGTTGAAATTGAAACTACTCATTTTTATAATTTCCTGGTAGTATGTATGATACACGAGTATTAAATAATTCTTCTAGTGTATTTGTGGCAAACAAATTGCTCCGTATCATTCTTGTTGGTTCTCCAAAGGAACACTTGCAACATGTCCACTACAACGAAAGAAATAAACAAGCAATCATTTTCTTGGAAGTGCTTCGCGAACGAACAACTTTTGGTAGATTCGGTTCACCTGGCAGCAACCGTACGAATATATACAAGTTTTGTCACCTCCTACGATGTTGTACACGGATTTTGAGGTTTCTATGTCGATATACCTAAGCTTGGTCCTATCTCATGGTAGGTCGCATGCTGATTCTCTTTCATTGTGTTGCACACAGTATCGATGTTTTTGGAACAACAATTGATTTTGGTGGATCTTCACGAAATTCATTGCTGACTGAGGTTCCATTACAAAGAAATTCTGCAAACCAGTTATAAACAATATTTTCTGACAGTGCTTTATTATCACAGACTGAACGAGGTGATTCGAGGCTTTGTTGTTGTGTTAGGCCTTTACTAAAATCGTTCGTTAAAAAAGTTATCCAACGGAAATCTATGCGTGAAATTTCTACGTTTTTCCCAAAATCACTTTTTTTAAACGCTTGCTTTAAACAAACTATTTGGCCGATTTCTGTCTTCACCGCTTCAACAATACCAAATTTTAGGAAAATGGTACTAGTGTCAAATCTTAACAGTGCTATCTAATGAACGTTTGTAAGAACTTAAGACGCTCCCCTCGTATAATACTACTGAAGGTGCTCAATTATTAAAGCAGAATACTGTTTTAATGCAATGCAAATACCTCTGAACCCAAGTTTTAATAGGACCAACAGGAAGTACAAACATGAACATCGTATGAATACGTAACGTTAACGGCGTTTGTTTGAGACAATCAGGGTAACTTGAGACGAAACGTACATTTTAACAGAAAGACGTCTTTGAATTTCTGTGGTATATGTGCCCATTTTAATGCGAATCCTTATCGACAAAATTATATTCATCGCATAAGTTTTACGGGGAACCTTGTGGCAGCTTGAAGTAAAAATTATAATTTTCCACGGCTAACTGAGAGATGCCTTACATATTTTGCATTTTGTAGGAGTTCACTTAGCAGAATTTATGCCCTGTTACGTTTTTTTATGATCACTTATGTTTCTATTACCTTTTTATGTTTTCGAAGGCACATCACTATTTGTAATTGGGTACGAAAGACATCTTATTTTCTTAATTCTTCATGTTATAGTGCAAATAAATATATAATTTTAGTACATGTAACCAATCTTTGGGAAAATGAAAAATTTAAAAGAATAGAAAAAAAAATTAAAGGTTACTGGTAGAATAATAATGAAAAATACGTCTTTACTGCTCAGCTAAGGGTTTTCAAGACATCAAAGGACACTTTGCAATTCGTTTGTTAGTGACTGTCGTTGTTGCCTTGCAACCTTCAGCAGCAAGCATTGACGTCACTAGTTAGAACCCTGACAAATTTTTGTCACATTTCTTTTTATTTTTCTGGGTCCCAGATCATGAGGACCACTTAGGGAACGTCAAAACAGGCGAACTAGCCCGAACAGGCTCATCAACGGCTAGTAAAAACCCAAGGTCCCTTCAAAGTACAGAATGCACGGTAGTTAAGCCAACTATAGCAATGGAGAGATGAAAACCTTAAAACTGGTGGAAAATTATCGCAAATTAAGAGACAGGTCAAGCAATTTCTGACAGTAGACCTACTAGGCAGAGACAGAAGGTATCCTAAAACGGTGGTATGCTTGATAACAGAACATTGTGTTCACAAGAAACACATGAACAACTGAATAACCTAAACCTGGCAGATGAAATAGTGTACACGTATTATCGGGCGGAAGAAAAGACTCCTGTCCACATACCATGCCGTTGCACACATCTAGTAAGAATAGAGCTCTAGAGAATGGATTATGGAAATATCCAAAAGCTGAAACCTGCACAGTAAATTTGAACAGAGCGCAGTGGGATGGGTTAGGAACCATTTATTCTTTTATTGTATTTGTTGGCGAGAGCCTTACAAGTATAAAATACTTAAGTAGAAAGTCTTTATGCCACTTCAGCTTATATACTAATTATGAACGATTCCCTAGTCTGGAGAGCTAGAGGGAGCGATGACAGTTCTTTCATAAGCTTTAGCAGACATGTTTTTAGATAATGGCTTATATTAAGGACACATATAAAATCCAAACCTTACTGTTATTATTTTATTTTCTGATGAAGCTATATGTATGACCCTCAGGAGTACTTACAGGAATAAATGCTTCCTCTCTACGAAGATGTGAAGCCTGGAAGACATAGCTAATAATAGAATTTTTATTATTAAAAATATTGTACAAGAAGTTAGCGTTAGCTTCCTATGTTTCATTTGAACGAACCTGTACAATTATTTAGTTAATTGTATATTATTCTGCGGAATGAAATATTTCAATTATCTAATTAAATCGTCTCGTCGATCAAATGAATTTCAATAACGCTATCGGAAATACAAAAAAGCCATACATAAAACGTTCAAATCAGTGAAATAAATATGTAAAAATGTAGTGGCAAACATTCAATTTTATAGTTTCCGGCGTTAATTTACCTGTCTATTAGGCGCAAATAACCAATTAATGCTTGTGATTTTATTCTGCATTAGTTGCATGCTGCTACGTATTACATGATTCTCACATAATTGATCATACCTACGTTATATAATATTAATATGGGAAGAAATTCCAAGGATCTTTTTAATAACATTCTCTATTTAAATGCCAAACAGCGATGTGGGTTCAGAATCTCAATAATTACACTGGGAATGTTTCGTAAATTAAGCTAAGCGTAACAGAATCGTAATTACAAGGTGTTAACTATTGATATTAATATGACGTTGTTGAATTTCCAAATCATGTATGATTTAGCGTAATTCTTTTAATTTAATACCTAGTTCCTTTAATGTAGTTTTGGTGTTAATTTAGGTGTTAATTGCAATGTAAAATTCAGAAGATTGAAGCGAATTTGCCAAACTATAAAGTGAAATTACCTCGCCTTTAACTTTTCTTTTTGGAATCTTGAGGGAGAATCCATCTTACGAATCAAAAACTTTACTTTTTATTTTCCGCAAAACAAAAAGAGAAACTAATCGATTTTATTTATCAAACCAATTCAACGTTAACTTAATGGACGTTTCGTGTATATTAACCGTCGATGCGTGATTTATTTAATCTACTTCTTTTCTCTGTTTGGAAAGTGTATCAACTATTGCATCGTTACGTCTCTCGCAAACTCAATAATTCCTCCGTAGTTCATTTTCCTGTTTTTCGACATCCACAGGAAACCTGTCTGTTTGTATCGTTCACGTCGGCCGACTTCTCTTCGAGACCCCGTCTATTTTCTCGCTGCCTCTTCAACACCGCCTCGTTGGCTTCTTCAAACAGGAAAAAAAGGGGAAAAATCTCTCTCTAAACTGTTACGGTACGTACACCGGCAAACTGTATTGAAATACGAATTAGTAAAATTATTGAAATCTTTTAAACGAAAGATTAGCCAATGTGGAAAGTGACTGTACTGGATGGTACTTCTATTTACTCTGAGCGTTTTACTAAATTAAATTAAGCCGACGAGGAGCTACGCTGATGGTAAGGTCTCTGCAGATATTAGGGGTTCCTTTGCTGGGGATAGCGCAGGCAATTTTCTGTGTTTTATTAGATTATACTGTAGAAGTGTATGAATATTACGTCGCAGGTGACAGCAGCAATATATAGAGCGTACTAGTATTAGCGTTTATGTAAAAAGTAGCGTAAAATTTGATAAAATAAATCGGTGGGTTGTATTAATAATAATAACAATAATAATAATAGTAATAACAATAATAATTATTGTATATTTGTCCAACAGCGGATATCAATTACAGGACAACACATACATAAAGATATATGTACATAACTATATACATAATATGACCTACGTTTTACTCTACTAACGCTCATGCCACACATAAACTCATTGTAGATCATAGACATATGTACTAGTGATGCACATTAGTTTTGGCTTTCTTTGCAATAGACCTGGTAGTGTGGCTTGAAGGAACTAAAAATTTAATTTGGAACAGAAAATTCGCAGATTCAAACCTGGTCTGGTACTTGATGTAAGGATCTGAAACTGTGGATACTGCGACGATCGGATAGGGCCAATAAGTACTTGAAGGATCTTTTTTGCACTCTATCAACGGCTAATTACTGGTTTACATACATAGAGAAGATGCCAAACGAACGATACGTATACAAACTTGCTGCGTAAACGAAAAGTAGAGTGTATTCAGTGTTGCAGGGCTAGAAAAATGCATGCAATCTTACGAGATAACTTAGCGTTTCCGATGCATTTGAACAAAAAGTAGATATGTGGTCAAAAAAAGTGAGTTACATAGCGAAGGCACTCAAGTCGCGGATGTTATTGACTCGAGGTATAGATTGGAACTGACAAACATAATTGCAAGTTGAAGAATTAGAACGTCTAGTGTGATATACGATGACACACTTGCACCAATTGTTTATTACACTCAAGTTCTGTTGTAATAGTTCGCAGTCATTGCTATCATTTACAGTCTAAAATATCTTCAGATCACCAGCCTAAGCCAATACGCTACAGCTCAACTTGCTAAAAAGATCATTTAAATATACACTGCCGTTCAGAGAAGTTCGGTCAGTTGGTAAAAAACATGAAAAGGTTACAGAAACAAACGAAACTAAAAACAAAATGCAATTTTAGTGTATGTACAGCTAAAAAAGACAAACATAAATAAATAAAAAGTTATTCTGGCCTAATATAACATACTGAACATTATATTTTTTTTTCATCGAAAAAACCTCCTAATCACAGCTCGAACTATTCTAGGCATTCTTTCGATAAGTTTTGTTAAAATGGATTGTGCAATATTAATCCATTCATGTTGCAGAATATTCCGTAAATGTTCTTGTGAAGTTGGGCATATTTTTCGGATTCTCCTGTCCAGTTCATCCCACAACAACTCTATAGGGTTCAAATCTGGGCTTTGTGGGGGCCATGTCATTACTTTCAGGATGTGCTGTTCTTCTTGGTCCTTTAGATAGTTCTTACACACTAATACAGTGTGTTTTGGGTCGCTGTCATGCGTGAATGTAAAGTTACGGCCTATTATACGCAATCCTGATAGCACTGCATGATTCTGGAGTATTGCAAAATAATTTTCCTTCCTCATTTCACCCTGCACTCTGCATAAATCTGCCGTCGCAGCAAAGGAGAAACATCCCCACACTAACACAGAACTACGCCATTGCTTCACTGTAGGCACAATGCAGTTCGGGATCACTTTTCGGTTTTAGATCTTCGGACATAAACTCGTTGATTTTGCCCAAAAACCTCCAACTTTGACTCGTCACTCCAAAGCACGTATTTCCAATCATCTAACGACCAATCTAGATGAGAACAATGGCAATGCGTCCATGAAGGTCCGCTTGTTGAAGTCGACGTTTTACCGTACTCGCCGAAACTTGTTCTTCACGGCCGCGATTGACTTCGGCTGCTATTTATGGCGCTGTTAATTTTCTATTGCGTTTGCTTAATAATACAATTCTCAAATCTTCAGCTTTTCTTGTTTTCCTGCTCCAGGACGAACACGATTTTCTATAGTTCCAGTTGTCCGATATCGCTTTATGATGTCATTTACTGTTGAACTTCTCATATTTATTTTTTCAGCAATTTGTCGCCCCGAATATCCTTCTTCAAACAGCGTAATAATGCGTGAACGTTTTTCTACACTGGTAGGCTTGCCACGTGTTAAATACGCCCCGTGATAAATAAAATACGCCCGTGATAAATAAACAAGAGTAATGCTGCGGTATATTTCCTAAATGTATTGTTCGTTAATAATCCCCAAACGACCCGTTTCAAAAGATCGGTACTTCCGAAAAATTCTTGGAATGATGATAAAAGGGACTTTATTGTGGTTGTCGCAATATTTCTACTTTACATAATAATTTATGGCTTTAACCCCTTAGAAAAGAGTGTATGCTTAATATTTTTCTAATTTTATGTATTAATAATTGTATACAGTGTGATATAATAGATTTTTATTGTATGACCGAACTTCACTGAATGACAGTGTACATTCAATAAGAAAGGACCTAAATTAGACCTTTGGGCTATGTCGCAGATGAACAAATAAGGGCCCGATTGAAAGCCATTATGGAACACATACCCACTTCACTTTCACGGCAGATACGAGAGGCTGAGAAAAACCCAGACAGTCAAGTTGGGAAAATAATATAGTGTGATGTATGGTATCAAGCGCTTCAAGAAAGTCTGCTTACGTCTAGGATACATTACGGTATATCACACAATAAAAGAAATGTTCAAATACTTTTGAAAAATTAGATAAAGTACTGATATGTTTGTAATTTTTTTATTACAACGATCCCCTTTTTTGAAAACTGATATGTATAACCCCATTGGTTTTCCAAAACTTCGGAAATGCTGACGAATGGACACACAATCACGCACTATGAATCCCGTTGTTGTCACCGTGGGTCATGTCAGCCTTCAGTTTCTTAATTGAATACAAAACATCGTCTTCCGTGAAGGATGGAACGCTGAAGGTCGGATAGCTGCTGAAGATTGGCGATGATTCTGTTAAAAACGATTGCAGTGCCTTAGAATTATGTTCTGAGGCTTAGATAATTCTATGTCGTTTTAAACCATATTGTTAGATATCCTAGATGTAGATTTTCCTTCGTTCGGATTATTTACGATGCACTGTTCTACATGTCTATGATAATTTTTGTATGCAGCACTAGTCTCGGGCTTACAAATTCTCTTAAGACGTGCAAACTCCTGGTAATCTCAGAAGGTATTCGTTGCTTTCCACCTACTGAAACACCGGTCTTTCAACTTAATCAACCGAATAATTTCAACTTAATCAACCGAATAAT
>LR737385.1:9897154-10203514 GCA_902655005.2 Marronus borbonicus | reverse complement strand
TTTCAACTTAATCAACCGAATAATTTCAACTTAATCAACCGAATAATTTCAACTGAAGATCACAGAGGATACCTTCGGTCATATGCGTTGTATTCTTCGTATAGAAGCACTAAATACTGAGATTTTGCTGAGAGTTGGTACTGTGCAGTTTTCTCTCGCAACGCTCCGTATAGGATTCATGTATATAGACTATTTCTCTAGACCTCAATTTTCGCAACTGTAACATTTCTAAACATTTTCCTCTAGTGCCTAAATTGTTTACTATCAGGTACACTTCACTGTTGAGGAATGGAGATGCAACTCCGCTTTTTAGGGGATTTCTTTTCTTTTGTTGTTCTTTTTGATATAAAATATAACGGAAACTTATACTTTGCAAACGGATATTAATGACATAAAGATAATACTTACACAGGAAAAACTTCAAAAGAATCAGGATATCGCTATTCTAAAAAAAAAACAAACGCGAATACTTAGAAAAGTAAAAATACAGGAAAAATAACATTTTATTTGGTCTGGGAACAACAAAGAGCAATATTGTATCAACACTATAAATACTCTTAGGAAACGTCTTACAATACAACTGATTTTAATATACATCTTCCATATTCTATCACTTTGCAACATAATGAATTTTCTGCAAGAATATCGGATTTTGGTTTTGAATTTACATAATTCTGCTAAGTTATTAAATATTTAAAAGCTGGATTAAATACGGAACATCTTCATGCGGATACTCGCAGAAAACAAAAACAAACTTGTTGAAATTGCAAATTATGGTGGATACGTTATTTTATATTAGTCATCTGGTTGCTTTAAGCGTCTGGGATGTCTTTTGATGAAGCAACGAAGCGTAAGTAATTAAAGAAAACAACCTAATCTGTGTAGGTACTACAACACTCGTAATAGTCTAAAGATTATCCTTTGGAAAACAGACAAGAAAAATCCTCTAACAAGTGGTTGATAGGAGCTGGCTATTAGCAAACGTATACCTTGAATAATTTTTTTTAAAGTGTGTCTGCATGTGCAACGTGTGTATGTTCTTCAGATTCTAAGTGTTCATTTCTTGGCAATAATAAGGAATTAAGTACGCACGGTTAAGTGTATTTACCTACAGATACTTTACTGTACTGCTACAATTATGTATGTACATATTTATTTACCTGGCAATGAGTCATCCTATTGAAACCGTTATGTGTAAATGTTGAATGCAATAAATTATGTTAGCACTTCGTTTAATGGCGGGCAACTGAGATCATATCTTTATGTAACTATGATTATGACGTACTACGCAGGGAAGTATAAAAACTTATCCTGGCGGTTTTCGATTTTCGTTAATTTCATCATCATGTTTACTTACCTTAATTATGCGTGGAAAAGAAATAATGTATAATTAGTTGTTTCCGGAGATACGGCAATTAATTTATATAAATAAAATGATTTTTCAAGGTAATCGAAGTACATTCTTGGGAACAATGCGAATTAGGATATACCAACCTTTTTGTTTTAAAGTATGTTAAATTTGTAGGTATATGCTTAGGTCTTGTATTGTATCTTCTGGAGGGAATTCACGAATTATGTTCATATGTCATTTAATTTCCTTTTATGATATATTCCTATGTTATATAGGTTTATATTTTGATTTCGTATGAAAGTGATATACCCAGATTTCATTTATCAGCACAAATCTTTCTAAAAGCCTTTTGATTTTTTTTTACCTACCATGCTTTTGCTTAACCATAAACGTTGGATACCCTCAATGAATAGAGGTTTCTTGAGGACTGAATTCAAGATGCAACTCTTTCAACACTCTCCACTGAAAAATTATATATTTTTGCTACAAACTTTATTGAAATGATTTCAGTACCACACCATAGACGAAACCAACATTTTCCTGGAGGATAATACATTGCTCTTGTACAACCTACAATGCCTCCCCAAATGTAAAATGCTTTATCTATTTTTTAAGTTAAGAAATCTTATTGCAAATAAAACAAACACTTCGTGTTCGGATAATACATAGATTTGTTAATCAAAGCCAGTATATAAAGAACGATAATTCCTGAATTCCCATCGCGTATACTAAAAGATATTAGCAGAAGGGGTTGGCACTCTTGGCAAATATTAACTTTATTGAACCAATCACTATTCCAATAATTTAGCAATAATTATGACGTTTTATAAAATTTTTGTAAAGTGCATTGAATTTGATATGGAGATCAAATCAAAAAGTCTGCTTCCAAAGTTCAATACACTTAACAATAATATTTATCATCCAAAAATAAGATTTACATTAGAACAAAAGTCAGTAATTCTATTAATTTTTTAGAATTGTCACCAATAAAACTGCCAACAGAATTTTAAGCAAACTTTACAATAAGTCAATTATTTCTGGGAGATATATTCATTTCTTCGCCGGTTAATCTAGCCCAGAATTTAGGAAAGAAGTTTTAGAAAAAAATTACATTTACTTACCGAAAATAATTATCCTTTATGTATTATAAACAAAACCATAGAAGACAGATTGTCCAAATACTATACTAAGCCACATGTTTCAAAAGAAAACTTGACAAAACACTAAATATATTGAAAAACTTAACAAAATGTTTGCACCTTTTAACATTAAAATTACATTAAAAAATTTTTAAGTTCTCTGTTGTTGTCTTTAAGTTTTAAAGGCAAAATCCCTTTTGAAAAAAAGCACATATGTTGTTTAATTATTTCCACGTATTAAATTGTAACCGTGTGTATATAGGATAAACTAAACAATACATGAAAGAAAAAATATATGGTGAAATAAATTTTGTAATAACATAACGGTCTTAACATACATTAAACTTTTATTCAAATAAAACAAAAATATTGCGTTGATGTAAGAAATTTCAAATTTATTTAAAATTTAATGTTGTTAAATGAATAACGGGATTTTGCTCAATATCTTTTTGAACATCTAAAATAAGAAAAAAAATGATAGTATGTATATTTGGAACGCGGTGACAATTACTTTAACGAAGATGCGACAGCATTGCGTTTGTTTGAACAATGAGAGTTGAATTTCTAGCAATGAACGATGAAAACTTGGTTTTATAATATGTTGTGTATTACTGGACTTGTATGATTTTGTGTAGATCAAGACTATTAAATTATTAAATTATTAAACTATCATAATTATTGTTAAATAATCCTATCAATAAGTCGATATTTACCAGGTGTACCAACCCTTTTTATTATTGAAATTACGACTATAATTCTAATTCCCCAGAATATACCAGTGTAATTAGTATTTCCTGTTTAAGCTCTTTTAGTTTACCGTGAAATATAACGAATTTGAGTGGATAATAAAGCGCCTTTTGTGTAATTGCTGCTCTGTTATATAGACAATTTTCCGTCGAATCAAATCAAGCTACCAACGTACTAAGCCGAGAAAATTGACGTTGTTCCGTAGCGCTAAACGTATAAATTATCGCAGCATCCTTGAAAGATGAAACCTCTTCAATAATAGTCGTTTGTGCAGGGAGCGATTGCAGTAATTTCAGGCGGCGTTAAATCTTCAATTGTTACATGATAAGCTTACAAAGTAGAAGCGTTACTTCAAGTTCGCAATTTGATTACTGTCAAGCGTGAAGTGGTTAGCTCTAGAGCGTATTCAGAATTACATTTCACATTATTTGTACACAACATCTTAGTTCAACTGATAAGGTTCATATGACTATTCCTTTTCTCCACATGTGCGGCTGATAAATTAAAAGACGCGTGCACTTGGAATTTCGTTGTGTAAATGTGGATTTTTTTAAAGGCTTTTAAGACGCTAAGTTTACTGCGATATAGAAGCCATACTGACATGTTCCATGTTTTAACTTTTGCCCAAACTCATCAACATTCTTTTAAAAAGTTGGCAGTGACAAAGACTGATTTACAAATTTAAATATTGCAAAATGCCGTCGGAAGAATTCAACAACTGCACTTCTATAAATTGTTAGTTATTATATTAATGCTATTGTAACTAACAATTTATAGAAGTGCAGTTGTTGAATTCTCTAGGCTGCATTTTACAATATTTTAATTTTGTAAATTAAATACGAAAAAATGCTTGTCCTGAAAATAAATAAATTAATAATAGTACGTTAAAGCGATTTGTTAGACCGATTACTTAAAAGGAAAGGGAAATCGAATATTAATAGAAATCATTACAACACGCAGATAGCTACTCAGAAAGTGTCAAGCTACATTGCTCATGTTATCGGTAACCCGTTGGCGTAAAACATTAATATCTTACGCTTTGACAAATAGGTTACAGATTATCTGCCGAAATTGATATTAGTAAATTAATTAATGTACGGTATAGTCTATACAAGAATATTAATTAAACGACCTTCCCTGCTTATCTACAATGAAATGTTTTTAAAGAAAAGAATACTCTTCATTGAATTAGAGATACATTGCTAGCATAAGTATTGGATCACTTATATTTTATGAAATCGGTCCTAAATGTACATTGCCACTAGAAATAAGGAAGCTAGGAATATATTTTGTCAGAGTAGATTAGATGATTGTTTAGATTTGCAGGCACCGTTTAAAGAGATAACATATAAAGAAACAGTTTATTTTTCAGCAAAGTACATTAAACAAATTAAACACAAAATAATTTAAAGTAAATTAAATATATGAACGCAAAACAGCTTAGATATGCTAACAAAATCGATCGTCGTCGCCAGTTACTGTCGTACTGACAAACAAGCAATTAGAAATATTAAATGGAAAAATATGAGGTCACACAAAACTCAGAGATTCGGACCCTTTGATTTCCATTTATGTCAATATACATTACTCACGCGGAGTCCAACATGGGTTATTTAATTGGAAATATGTTTATTACTATTACCAGTCCCAAGTATTTGACATTTGGTTATATACTTCCAAAATTGTGAAAGTTGTTAGTTTCTGTAATGTATTAGCACGACATTAATGTCTAATTACTTTATGCTTCTGGGGAAGTTTCATTACATGTCGCAAACAAAGGTAAACAGGGTGAACGGCGCTAACGTTCTTCCGCTCTGAGCACCAATGACTGACCTACATATGAGGATCGTTCAGTAAGTTCTTAGAAAAACAAAGTTTTTTCTGAAGATTTTTATTTATTTTTCAACATAATCTCCATTTAACTCTATACACTTCTCCAAGCTTTTTTAAGCCCTCCAATAAGTAGGATTTCGGAAAGTCCTCGAAATAGGCTGCCTGTTTGGGCGATGACTTCTTCGTTCAATATGAACCGTCACTCTCTCACATTTGGAAATAAAAAGAAGTCACTGGGGGTCAAATTCAGTGAACACGGTGGATGTCGTACTAATTCGAACTATAATTCCATAAATTTGGCCATCGGAACTGCGCAGGTGCTCACCAGTGCATAGTCTTGATGGAAGAGGATCTTTTTTTTAATGAGGTCGTTTCTTGTTGATTTCTTCGCTCAACTGGCTCAATAACGACGCATCATACTTTTTAGTTTTTGTTTGCCATTTCTCCAAGTAATCGACGTAGACGATTCTGTTTTCATCCCAAAAAGCCGAAGCCATCACTTTGCCGGCCGGTTTCACCGTGTTGGCCTCCTTCGGAGCCCGTTCACCCTCAAAAACCCACTGTTTTGACTGTTCTTTTGTCTTTGGAGTGTAGTACTGTATCCATATTTCGTCAATAGTTATGTATCGATGGAGAAACTTGTCAGGATTGCGACGGAAAGGCTTCAAAACAACCTCAGAGTCTACCACACGATTGCGTTTATTCTCCACTGAGTGCAAATCACACTCAATTTTTAAAGAACTCTACCTTGCGGTATCAACTATTTCGCGCACTTTGATTCGTCCATCATTCAAGAGTATATCGTAGATTTTGTCATTTCGTGGATAGTCACTTCCATTTGACCTCCAGAACGATGTTTATCTTTTGTGGATGTACGGCCACGTTTAAACTCATTTAACCAATTGTAAACGTTGCTAACATAGGAGATGTACCATGAATTTCATCCAACTCAGCTTTGATCTCTTGCGGTGTTAGATCTTTTAAATATAAGTGTTTAATTACCGCTGGAAACTCACCTTTGTCGTATTTCCTACATAAACGAGAATTCTTTGCTTAAATCGACAATAAAAATGAAACCGTATATGGATATAACTGAGACTTTGACAGCTGTCTGACCTGTTCCTTACTCGAAACAAATTAAGCTGGTAGTAGGAAAACGTTATTAGCTATTTAAATTAAGATCAGGTTATTGATGATTTGGTTAGCTTAAATATTAGTAGCTATTACCTGAATATTTAGATCTGTACAGACTAGACTAGACTAGACATGGTAGCCAAAAAAGTCAAGTAAGTTTTTGTTGAGTTTCAAACTGGGTTAGACTATTGCACTTTTAGACTATTTCAGTATCTTACAGTTGACGTTTGCACTTTAAATTAGTACAAAATATATTGTTAACAGTCACTTTTTACAATTTTTGTATTTCTAATAGATTAATGAATATGTTAAGAAAACATCTCAAACATGAAAAATCCAAAATGTATGAAGTATACGAATTTAAAAAAAACGAAACTTGTTTATGTAGTTGTGTATACACATTTAGCTTAGTTCTCCGTTTCTCGTTCCAAAGGCTACGTATGTAGTTGTGCTTCAAAGGCTCGTAATCGAATAGGAATTCCAGATTTACCGTTGATCCTATCTGATTACTCTGTACATAACTAGGCTTCGGTGCGTTCTACACACACAGTAATTTACTATTGCGTAAAATCCAAGACCTGCACAACTACATAATCGCGTTAATATCTATTACTCTAGCGAACGTTATTTTTCTGCCTTCTTACTAAATGTCATTGAATTTATTGAAAGTCATTAAACGAAGGAATGCGTAATGTGAAAAGCGACCTTCATGATTTTTTTTCTGGTTCGGCGATTGATATGGGAAGAAGAAATTCTAGCAATAAAAATGGCCGAACGAAGCCTGTTATCTGTCTGGTTGATGTACGGCGACAACCATGGTGGGATGGTCAGCCATTCGTACACAATTTGTTATTAATTGGTGACAAGCAGGTTATCTGATAGGTTTATGGCTTGTATAATGTTGATAGGTTGCTTATTTTCCTAGTTGAATAGGGAAATTATATTTTGCTAATACTGTAAATGGAAAATGATTGGATATATATTTATGTCAAATTGAAGAGATTCAATTTCAGCGAAGACACCGGCGAAATTAAAATCTACATTGAATCTGCAATACACATAATTTGTATGGATTTCTTTGCTGCTTGGTGAAAACGTAGCTTTGTCAAGTTTTCTGCTATAACAGTACGCAGTTTTTGAGTTGTATGCTTTTTTCTACATTAACTGTGTGTGTCCTACATAAAATATATTTTTGTGAATGTTATTATATTATGTAAGATGGCAGATACGAGGGTAGAAATTTTCAAAAATAAGATTTTTGTCAAAGATGCCACTTGTGTTGGATTCTTGACATTTCGATTTAAGATTCCAAAATTCAAAGTTCACCAAATTTGTTTCTATAAATTTAATAGCACGAATGGTCCGAACCTCCAGTGAAGTTTGGGCGTGAGAAAGTCTTAATGAATGCACAAATTTATATAAAAAATTTGTTCGTGTTGAATTGGGCTTTAAGAATTAGAAAGGTAGCGATTATTATCTTGTTCTTAACTGTAGCTACGAGTCGAAAGATCTCTCTCGTTCGAAGGAAGCAAAACAACTTTTATCGACCTTGTTCAATTTTTGCTCAATTAACTTCCAGATGCAGCCAGTTGTCCTGCTTTGTACTCTTTGCGTTTCTTCAAGCATCTCACTTTTTCTTGTAAGGAATATACATCAATTATATCAACTGGCGCACAAAATCTTTTTCGGTTGTCTTCATTGTTTCTGGAAACGTAATTTTTCCAATAAAACTGCATTTTGTACTAATATGTATCATGATTGGTTGACGCGGCACTCGTATGTTTGACTAGAAAAGAACCTCCACTGTTGCAGTGCTGAAGTTTATACGAGGGCGGAATGAGAAGTACAGATGGCGCTCTGTTTGAAAATCTGCATTGCTGACTGTGAATACTATTCGTCGACGCCTTCAACATTTTGGAGATTCATCGAGTAGTGTTGTTCTGAGAGCCGTTGAAAGTGGGCAAGTTTATGAATTTGTTGAATCTTGATAAAAGAACATTATCGGTGATTCGACTTCTTTTTTTGGATGGGAAAACGGGTGCTGAAATTAAAGAAAAGTTGGATGCAGTTTGTAAGGATCATGCACCGTCGGTGATTAATCCGTCTTTAATGAGGAACGGCTAGGTCGTCCTAATTGAGTTGACTACGTACGATATGATCACTAAAGTTCATGATATCGTTCTAGGGGATAACCTGCTAAAGATTAGAGAGATTGCTGATATTAACTACCAATTAAAGGGATGTAGAACTTCCTTTACGAAACATTGAGTATGAGAGAGCTGTCTGCTAACGGAATCGCATAATAACTTCAGCAATGTTTGGACATATTTAGACGCAATATGAGTAAGCTTCTGCGATGTTCTGTAATAGTAGATCAGACATGGCTACTTCACTAGGCACCAGAAACCAAAGATCAGTCGGCAAAGGGAATTTCTTTCCAGTAAACCTGCACCGAAGTAGGCGAAGACGTTTCTGTCAGCCGGAAATTTTTTGGGATTCGCAAACCATAATCTTAATTGATTATTTGGAGACGGGAAGAATAATCATGGAACTTTATTAGCTAATTTAACGGGCCGATTCGACGCTAAACTAAAGAAAGAAAAGTCCCAACTGGCGAAGAAAGAATTCTCTACCTTCACGGTAAGGCTCCAACCCAGACACAGGCAGTTGCGTCAGCAAACCTAGTTCACTTAATGCAGGAATTGGTGCTCCGTCAGTCGTATTCGCCGGCTTTTCTCCTTTTCCAAACAAAACGCTTCACGACAAATAAAGAGGCCATTGCCGAAACAGAGCAGAGTTCGATAAATCTTATTATTTGAAAAATTGAAAAGTCATTGGATATATAAAGAGGGTTACCAGGGTATTATGTTGAGAAATAAATTTACTAAATGTAAAATAATTGTGTTGTCTTCCTAACACAGTTACTTATCATACCATCCTCGTATTTCTACTGCAGTCATGTACTGCTGAGTTAGTACCTAGAGCTGTACCTATCTCAATTCCTACACGTCAACAGCAAAGTTCTGATTTGTGCATCATTGTAATTGTTGCGTCCAATTTGTTTATTGGACTAATTGCCGGTGAACTGCTAGGTTTCAAAAAAATAAAGTCGGAATCAAGTTGATACGTATATTAATAAACACATAAAAAACATTTATTCCGTGTATAATAATAATAAAATAATTACATGTATTGCTTTCCGTCGGAGATTTTGTAATCTTTGTTTTATTTAGTATTTGCTAGTCACTACCGACGGAGTTTTGGTTTTTAATGTATATGCGGATTTCTTGCTTCTCTGTATTTTATGCTTGTCTCGAATCTGCTTCTTATTCTTTATATCTTTGATATGAGCCAAAAGGATGTTTTCTTCGTATGTTATTGCATGCGGTTATTTGAATATTTAGGTATAGACAAACTATACCTTTTATTCGTAAGTATAAATATAAAAGTATTTGCTACGTTATGCACACATTTTTGTATTAGGAGAACCCAACTAATACTTAATTAGGAGCTGGAAGACCCGGTAGGTGACTGCGGCTGTTTAATAGTGGATCAACATCTATCGTAAATACAACTCGACTCCCGACTACCCAGGTCCTCCTAGCGTCTTTCGCGCTAATATTTATTTGTATGCTTATTTGTGTGCTTAGATATATACCATATATATGTCCGTAAACTTCGCTTTGATTCCTTCTTGCCACAGCCCCCTTAATATAGTGAGAAAGTCACAAAGCATATATTGTGCGAGAAGCGTATAGATTGTCCGGTCGCAAGCGCCGAGAACATCGCGTCAGCCGATGCCTAGATCCGCCCGCGCAACCCCAACATGTGCTGGATCCGTGAGTAGCAGTGCTCGTACGTTAACGAAGCTGAATAGATGACCGGCGATGAAACGTCTGATTCATGTACTCGGTCCGCTGCCGTATCGGAATACAAAGTGCGGAGCTAAATCTGCGGCTAAAGCGCGTTTATATATTTTATTTTAAAATGCAATTGCAAATGAAATAAATACAATGGGTAAGAATATGTACAAATATAGGTAATAAAACAATATTAACAATAATAAAGCATATAAAAATATTAAATAAAATACTACACATACAGCTAGAGAAAAAATGAAAAACAAATAAAATATTCTTGAGTAACAGTAATAAATTGCACTTTAAACGATTTCAATTCGACAAAGTATCAACCGATTAAAGAAAGTGCAAAAGCATAATTAGCAATTTAATCAAACATATTAATTCCACTGTTATACGTTACCTTGGACTTATTTTTATTGTAATTCATTAGTTGAAGGTAGCTTATAACTTAATTCATTCAGTGTCGATTGTTATTAAAAGCAACTGTTCAGTACGCCTATGAATATTTAGTTATTTGCTATAATCTCCGTTATTCTGGTTCATGTAATGTTAGCGTTGCATAAGATACCGTTTCTTATGCGCAACTGAAGCACTAATGTCGACTCAGAATGTCCAATAACGAATGTTTGTTTTGTTATAATCTCCTTCCATTGTAAATCGAAAATTCGTTCGAAATTAAAAACTTATAATTAGTTCTTGTTAAAGCGAAAAACAAGCCATTATTTTATTATAATTCCTTTTTCTACTATAATTGAAGAAAGTTGAGCAAAACACTAATAAAGTATGCTGTAAATAACAAACACCCGTACATATATTTCTCTCGTTTGTGCAAAATGCTTCCATTAATCACAATGGAATTTTCTGTCCCTGCCATTTATGCGTTTATTTGCTCTGAGCTATGCGCAGAATTCTGTGAAATTTCTACGTATGTGGGTACATATATACATATATACATCCTTTTCTCTCGTTTATCGAGACAATTATGTTTGCTGTCCGTACGACACAAACTTATTGTGTATGCGATACATACTTATCGACTTTCGACGGTTGTAAGTTTGTGATTTTTACACCCGTTGAATGTTCAATTTAATCTCAGGAATTCCGTATAACAAAACGTGTACATATTACTTTCGACTAGATCCTTTCACTACGACTTTTTACGTATAGTAGATCGAATGAATTTTTAACCAAAGGAGGAAATCAAGAGGCAATATTCAAACGACTATTACATAATAAGCAACTATCACTAGGATAAGTTTTATATTAGTTATATCTGTTGTATCGCGGCTATTATTGGTTTTAGAGATTTAATTAAAGGTATCTTACTGAAAGAAAGCTAAACCTAAACAATGTATCGAAACTGGCCTAGGGTATTAATTCTCTATTCGACTAAACCAACATAGTTGTAGTCATTTTTAAAAATATACCTCCAGTTGCAAACTAATGTAAATAGTGTGAGAAGTGAAAGTATACTGACGACATTAAGCTGTTCTCTACCATTAACATCCATTGCCTCGATCGTCTTTAATGTTCAGTGCAATATTTACCAAATGCAAACAGAAAAAGACCCGCAGGACCGCCCTGCACCTAGACAAAGAGTGCCAAGAATCCCGGACATAATTATCACTAACTCATCCAGTTGGACCGACGAAGTCACATCTGCTTCCTGTAATAGGAAAACTTATTATTTATTATTACTAGAGACTATGTGGCCAGGAGGCGTGCTTTTGGCTCCAGTGAAGGGAAGAATACCTCAGAGAAGCGGCAATAAAACAGTGTTGGACGTCACCGCGTTACAGTTCTGGGGATGCTTTCTGATTTATTTCTTTTCTTTCTGGCCAAATTTTGGAGCGACAATTGCAAGGATTTCCATAATATGAAAGCATTATCTACATTGTTTCTTTTTCTGGTTCGACTTGAGTACGGTGCTTTAATTTGGTTTGCTACTCACATGGCCTATATAAATTATGTAGAGCCTCTTCAAAAGAAGTTACTGAAATTTTTACATTTTCCGCGTGAAGGATTTTATCCAAACAGAAACTACAAGCAGGAAGCTTTGCTACATAAGTTTAATTTTATAGCCATAATTACATCGGTATTCAAATTCTTATTTTTTCTGCTACATAATGAAATCCATTGCTTATGGCTGCTACATAAATGTAATTTTCTAGCATGCAGAGTAAATATTTTATATTTTTCGGAAAGTATGCAGCTAACAATAAAATTTATTGATGTAACTTTTCAAATAGCTCGAATGGAATTTCTATAGTAAATTGGTAACATGTAGACCTCATTAATTAATAGTTAATTACTAAAATAACGCCAGTTAACAATGGTACCAGTAGAAATTACGCGAATTAATTAATTGTAACAAGCGGCAATGAAATGTGGATGTTAATCCAAGTAGCCAGCTGACGTCGCATCATTTATGTGGTACTATTATCATTACTTTATCACATATTGGATTTTCTATGAACAGACTATTACTTATTTATCCAACTACAACAACCAGACTTAAGAATCTGTTATTAACCAGATGTTTAGTGTGCTAACCATTACAGAAAATTTAATTAAAACAGAAAACGTGAAGTATCAGTGTATGGCTCCGCGTTAGATTTCTATTATATTAACGCTAATAATAGCTCCACTTATTTTTATTTGTATCGAAAACGATTCAGATATTCTTTAATTTATAAGAATTAATTATAGCGTCCAATTAAGAAGTTCCCTTGACAGTTTTATATTCTCTTTGGATACGCGTTCATATATGTTTTTTATGTAGATGAAAAAGTGGTTTAAGTTCCAGTTTCTCCTTATTATACCACATTCACATTATTTTATCATGCAAGGCCACCTTCATGAGCCAATCAATTAAGGATGAAATCTTCGAAACAATTAAAGCAAACTAGTTCACTAGTTGCTCCTGTTAAGGAGATACACATACTAAATCAATTACTGCAACGAAGACGAAATAAAGAACGTAAATAAGAAAAAAAGTTAAGCGGAGATTAGAAAAAGTGGTGCACATTTATAAAATTATATATCCTAACTGGTGCAAATGAATGTGTTTTCGCTTCTTTCATTAAACTTTTCAAAATTAATATCAGCTTCTACTCACGTTGTAGCGAGTTTAATTACGTATAAGGTTTGTACAAACTTAGATGCGTGAATATCTTTAATGTATAACATGCATTCTGTAACGTTATTAACGATCGAGGAACGTTGCTCGCAGACCGAACTACTGTATTGCTCTATACGGATCTACAGAACAGAGTAGTACTTCATACGGGAAACACATCCAGACAATGCTTCAAGTTTCGCACAGTCAAACATAAATGAAATTCAATTACATAGTTAGTGAAGTTGGCTTGGAATGCTACACATCTTGGTCAATTAATCATGCCAGACTTTGAGATAAAGGCGAAGAATTTAATCAGAATGTTTATAATAACGCTGAAATCTGCTTGTAGCTATCAAAATTATACAAAAGAATCTTTAATAGCACAAAACTATTACAGAAAATAAAATATGAAATCACCGCGGGGCTTACCTCTAGGGATAGACCAATATTCACCCAAGCCGCATACTTCTATAGCTTTAGACATACTTCGACTGATAGTATGAAGCATAGCGCAAAATTTGCTATGGGAGGACCGTTTTTACAAAGTTATACGACAGATCATGGAAAGACTGATCAATGAATTATTTGCTCCTAGTATTCTTTCATACTGTTTAACAACAACTGCAAATTAATTTTCTTACCACAACACCAAGCTGTGTTAATTTGTGGGTGCAGTACAGTACTTAATAACCACAAGTTAAGTTGAACGAAAACCTATTTCTTGAAGGATGTGTATCAACCCGTATTCCAACGAAAAGGTATTATTAATGCAATTCAACACGCGCTCTCTACTTCACATTATAAAATTGCTGCCATTGTACATCGTCGCATGCATGATAACTAACAATTATCCGATAAGAGTAGCGGTGACAATAGACTAGAGTACAAATAAGATTTCTCCTAACCATTGCAATTACGTTGAACAATGCTTATAAATCCAAGCGTTGTTAACGTGAAATTCCTCTTTTCTTTTTAGATGCACCTCGAAGACGAATATAAGACGCTGGCTTGAACTAAACATTTTCCGTGTTTTAATTTATTCCTCAGACTCTTGTATGCTAGAAATATTTAGTTGCGCAACTCCTGCGTTTGTTGGAGGTATGAAAAAGAACTTTGATTACTTTAATTCCGTACATGCATCAATTTCGAGATATTGTTGAACTAGGAAAGCGAAAATGAGTGCAAAATTTTATTTTTTGTTCAAGCTCGCATGTATGAAATAATATTTTAGAGCAACCTTCATCGTCTATGTGTTATTGTTATTGTTACTTTATGTATTTAATGTTGCGGCTTTTAGGATCCGAAAACTTCTGGATTACACTGAATGAAAGAGGTACGTTAACGTAAATTTTTTTTATCAAAATCAGTCCAACGTACGAGTTTATCATTTTAATAAATGGCTGTGTATTATATCGATGATCGCGTACTCCTGTATACAGTATATAGAATAAGTGGATTTATTGATATAAAAAATACATTTGTTAATGTCTAATGATAAGTCCCTAGGTCGTTTTGCTTCCATAGTAAGTTAATAAACGGGAATTTATTATATTGATAAACAGGTTTCAATTTGATAAATCCCACCAATTGTTATAGTGAATTTATTGGTTGATATAAAAACTTTCGTTGCTTTAACAAAACGAAGTCAACGAATACGATTTCTTGAATTCATTTTTTCAGTGTAGGTTTAGGCGTTTTGCTTTTGGACTCTTTCTTTATGTTAAATTTGGTGATGCATTTCCATTTTGCACATGCTTGTTGGTATTCCTTAATCGTCTATTGCCATGTGCTCGTCCACCTTCTAGGGTATTACACCCACGATCCTCCTAATCGGGGGTGATAGTCTATCCTGCGCTTTCACTATGAATTGGGCCAACGGGTGGCTCGATTCCTAGGCTCTCTCATCTAAGTATTTTGCTTTATTCTGTGGCTTCTCATATAAAGTGGAGCGCCGGCGGTTCAAACGTTCTGGTTTTCCCCTCAGCTACAGTAGACCGCACTGCTACGTATGTTAAAATAGGTCTCAATGTGAGAGTGTAGAAAGTAACTTTTGCTTTCATATCATAAAACCGTCTTGTCCAAAGCTCGCCGCGAGTGACCTGTCAGCATTCCCTCATATCTCGAAGAGGAAAATAAAGCAATTAAACTCCAGTTGCTAATGTAATCGATGCCCCAACGTGCTTAGCCTCAAATGTTGGTGTAGGTCTATGATAAGTTTTTGATATTTTTTGTTGACTGTTATTGACTTGATGTCTACTCGTTTCTGTAGCAGGATTTCTTCCATTTTGTTAAGTAACTTTCTCGTTTCTGTTTCACTTTTACAAAGTGAGGTGTGCTCATCAACAGCTTGTTCCTTTTTGACCCATAGATAGTCTCACAGTGGTTATAGTAATATAACTACATAATTAACAAGCTACTACTACTAAAATATAAATACAACTTCACTGTAGATCTGTATTCTTATATTGAGTTAGGTTTAAGCGTTTAAGTTTAGCTACATACACGTTATACATACAACATTCATATATGTCGATACTTTCAAAACAAGCAATTACTTCTGGGTATACATTTCAATAACTGTTCTAAAATTGAAGACGAGTAAAAGGAACATCGCAAAAGCATTAATTTCCTGGGGTAACTGTGTTTTATCGTGAATCGTTGCGATCGTCTTTAGTTCGGGGGCGACTTTCAAATTTCCTTGGCTGAAGATTTTCCGGTTGTCGAGGGTAGGCGCGGTAGAACCCCGTAGCTGCACGTTTTCGTGATTTATTAACTCGCTCAGGGCAAATCCTTATGAAATGTATAGAGTATTTCAACTGTAGACCGCGCGTCAGATGACATTCCTTTTTATAAATCTATAACAGACAGGAAATAAATATGGTAATCTTGTTATTTCCTTGACTTCAAGTATTTCACTTTCACCTTCGTTCCGATTGAAAGGAAGTCATTTGTTTTTCAGTTTCCTACGAGCTAGAGACATGCAAAGAAACTTCAAGTGAACGTTTTTTATATTTTTTATTTCCTGTTTATGATTAAACTATTTCTTTCAAAGAAGAATATCCGAAAGAGGGATGTAATTGAAGTTGATTTATTAGAATACCATAAAAAACAAATTAAGTTTAATGAAATTATTCGCTAAAAATAGTAATAGTACTCGGTAAAAATCATCGGCTACTATTTATAACGAGCGATTTCTAGCGACTACTATTTTTAGTATCATTCGAGTACATTATTTTGAAAATTTTCAGTTTCAATATTTTATTTTTATTATTATTATTTTTATTATAAACATTGGGGTGGTGAGGTGCATTGGCAACTATTCCTTAAACTGTTATCGGTAGATGCCTGTAGATCGATAGTATGTATTAAATCCAAAATTATCTTATGGAAGGTAAAATATATGTAGTTGTTTGCAAAACTTGTAGCAACCTTTAGAGTAATCCATTGATCAATATGGAATCTAACGTGCAAAGCGACCTGAATGAATATCTGCACTGCAAGTACATTTGGCGACTACGTTTGAATTATTCCAAATGTTTCGACTACATTGAAATGCTATTCTTTCATTTATACAAAGATAAATGTACTAATTGTTCTTCTACTATGTTACAAGAAAATGCAATCCATTACCTTTAATATACCGCGATATAATTATAAATTATGATTGATAATTTTGAAAATGGTTTAACTATAGGAGGGAAAGGTATGAGGCTAAGATATAATTTATTATTTATTTTCATCGCCTCAAGTCGTCAATTATCTATTCAAGACAATGTAGGCACGTATTTAAGTATCGACCTGATTTAACTTTTTTATTTTGTATTTACACGTTTTCATTAGTTCAGTGAATAATGCTGAGATTAATTGTTACTATTAGGCTCCTTATACCGATAGCAGTCGTTGAATAAACAATGCATTCTTAAATCTAAAAGCAGTCCTTACGATACACGATAAACGTCAGACAAGCAGAAAGATGCCGTTCTCTTCTTTTGATCTTGTGCACTCTATTGATTCTCGTGCAAAGTTTTTGACTTCTTAACTTTCTCAAGTTCGAAACTGCAAGCATAAGTTAAATTATATTTTACAGTAACCTAGTTTTCAGGCAGAAATCGTCCAAAATCAGAAATGCTGGTAAATTTGCTCGCATAGAGGAGTTTCCTCTGCGCTGCTGCTTCGTGTATTGCTGCCGCTCATTTTGCAAGCAAGTACAAAATAGCAAGGAGTGTCAAAAAGAAACACATAGATTAAAGAAACACGGAAATGCGCAGTTGAAAATAGAACAAGAATTTAACGGTATAATATGTTTACTAGAATACAGCGCAGAATTAAATCGTTACTTGGTGAGAAGTCATTGTGTTAAGGAAACAAATTATTTGGAAGTACATACAAAATGGAGTTTACTTAAGGCCAAAATACCTGAGAACGGAACACAGGTAAAACATAGGGAACATGGAATACAGTAGTTGTAAGAATAAGAACCGTGGGATGCCAGAACAGGTTTCAAAATTGTGGTGAAAGTATTTAAATAGTGTTCAGTGCACGGAATAACTGAAAACATTAATTCACGAATCCAGCGGGGCTTTATGTTGAATTTATGTATTTCTACTGACTGTGGTTTTGACACCTGATTAAATACTTCTTTTGTTTCCTACCTTTATTTTTGAATCGTCTAGTCGTTGATAAGCCTTTTCAATTGCAATGGAGTCTTGGCTCTAAAGCCATGTGTTTCCCTGAAACGGGTTTGTTCCGTGATGTTCACACAACGATGATTTTAAAATCAGTTTAATGTTGGCCGCGTTCCAAAATATATATAATACCAATACGAAACGGCTTAATAGATTTCAAACAACAAAATCTTTGAGTCTAGAAACTGCATGGAGAGGTGATAAAAATGTATGTGTCTCAGGAAACATTGAGAGAGTGCGCCAAGCGATGGAAACACCTCTTGTTCAGTGGAGCGTCAGATGTTGCGCAGTTCAATTCGCAGTACCTTACATTGGACCTTCATTTCCATCCTTACAAGATTTTGATTGTTCAAGGACTGTGCTATCTCCGATTTCGTGACACGGCATAGGTTTGCAGAAAGGATGTTGGGATTGCTGACCGACAACATTGTGTTAATAATGAGTAACGAGGCTTACTTTCATTTGCTAGAGATAGTGCAGAAACAGAATTCTTAGTACTGGGCATTCGAAAACCCGCAGGACGGGAGTAATGCATCAACAACCTCTACACTGCGAGAAAGTAATTGTTTAGTGTGGCGAACCTGCATTATTGGGACTGACTTTCTTCGCGAAGACGGAGTGACTGTTAACACAGATCGCTACCTTGCCATGTTGTGTGATTATTTCCTGGCAGAATTAATAAGACGACACATTAGGCTTAATATTGGTTGGTTCTAGCATGAGCCGATTTTCCATACTTCAAGATCAATAATGGCCTTTTTGAGAGAATATTTTCCTGGGCCCTTGATTTCATTGCGTGAAAATGTGGAACGGCTCCCTTGGTCACCTGACCTGTCATCTTATGACTATTTTCATGGTGTAATTTAAAAGCTCAAGTATACAGACAGAAACCACGTACTTTTGTAGGACTTTCCAAAACCATAACGCAACGAAGACCTACCTCATTATACCGGTTTTAAAAACACGCTAAGCGTCGGCCATAATCCAAAGAATGATGGACGGCTTGATGATGATGATCCAGAAACCTATCAAGACAATAAATTTTTAAATTCGTTTGAAAGTAACTGTGGGGCAGTCATTCCAAAAACACCGTTCATCCTTGCCGGACTTTATATTGAATTTCAGGCTGTTTCCGTTAATCATAGACGACGATTATCATTAGCGTAAATTTGTTAAGAAATTATGACTTATTTTGACATTTTATTGAAATGCTTAAATAAAATTGAGTCTAGTTAAATAATAAGAATAACTTATGAATCATTTGCAGACAGATGTGTAGAATCGAAGCGATGCGATGGCGCGCTACGCTATACCATACAGGCACTAAATGTTCATAATATTATTTCAACTCTAGCGACATGTCATAGTACAAGTGCCCTGCAGGACAAAGAATTGGGGTACAGTATTCTTTTCATAAAACAATAGCGATTGACGTTAGCTTCGGCAGAAGTTACGAGGTGAACGAACGAGGTATTCCGTTCGTTCGAGATACTTGAAGACTTTCACTCGCCAGAATCGACATCAAAAGGAAAAGGGACTCGTGAGCGTTTGTTGTTGTCTGTGCGCCTTATTTCGTTCGGAATTTAAATGTCAGCCGCATTCCGCGAATGAACGAATGGCTTAATGTTTCATATTTTTATTGTTTGCGCGTCGCGCATGGCTAAATTGAGTAAAATAATCCTGGCCGGCAAAGATTAAAGTGTGCAAACGGCGTTTAGAAATAAAATTTTTGAATTACGGTCGCTTGTGCTTCTACCCGTCTTCGAGGGGCGGGATAAGGATTGGGGTTAATGAGATACGATCTTTATTATGTCGAGTCGAGTTTCCTTCAAACGAACTCGAAGTGCTTTTAGAGCGTTTTGTTTATCTCTGCCCTTTTCGGTTCTTGCAGATAATACGGTCAATTTGAGATATTTTACGCAGCTCGCCGGGAATAAAGATAAACGCAAGTCCGCTTCGTATTTCGTGCGCGAAATAACTGCGACATAATAATTTATCGTAAGAAACGGCCGAGACATATTTCGAGCGGGAACGTCAAAATCTTTGTAAATTGTTCGCGTTTTTGGTTCTTAATATTCAATTACTTTGTGGAAAGCGAAAGCAATGTTTCACGTTTTAAATTTAAAGTCGCTTTTATCCTTGACATTTCCTCATTTGCGTGTTTAGCATAAATGATGCAAGACTTCGGAATTCTTCGGTAAATTCATAAAATTAAATCGTTGTAAGCGTACTTATACCTTTCTAACGGTTATTTCACGTAAAAGTTTGGTAGATTATTACGGAAAAGATTTATTCTATTGAATGTCTAATACATATTTATATTGCGCGAATAAGGACTGGAAATCTTCCTAAAACTGTGCGCAATCGTTACTAGCAGGTGGGACCATTCACACTAAACACAATTTAATATTTATACACGTTGTTAATTAGCATGTCTTAAAATATATTGGAACATAGAACATTTCCTTTATATAACCTCTGAGTATTGTTACTTAGAATCCATTAAAGAATTGCTGAATAGATGATAGATCCATTTACCAATGAAAATCTTTTAGTTGTAGAATAAGCTACAATTACGTTACTTAATACATTATTAAGCCAACTAAATGAAAACAGGAACAGCTTTAGAATTATACAGAGGGATACCATATGAAATTTGCCCAAACCCAAGCCCGCCGCTACCCGTCTGGACGCCCGTGTGCCAAACTGATGTGTACTATTGCATTACTGAACAAATATTAGTAATACAATAGGAGAAAATTATGAGAAATATTTTTATGTATATCGTATGTTATGAGATTAAACAACAACAAATATTAGTATCCTGCAAGCAGACATGGAACATTATAATTAAATATTAATAAATATTAAGTGTAATAAAGGTCTAATGTTTGAACCTTGCAGAATATTAAAAACAGTGTACTAGCAATCGAAAAGGGATTTCGATATTTAAGGCGATACTTGGAATATAATAAAATAAAATATTTCAGCAATCATTAATAGGGACTTTAATATTAATAGTGCGTTAATAGTATCAATAACGATTTTTTTCTAAATATTGGATCCACAGAAACTACTTCCATAATTTTTGAAAAACAAATTTAACGCTGTAGAAAACCAATTCCAATACTTTCTCTTTTTCCATTAAATCTAATAAGTTGATTACATTACATAAGTTCACGTATTTTAAATTTCATCTGGCAGATAAAATTAGGTTAATAAGAAACTGCGCGGGCAAGTTACATATAGAGCCTTTCTTCCTGATAAACAGGACGGAACCATCCAACTACTTCTAGAAGACGCAGATGTTACGACATAGATTTCACGTGAAAGCAGCTGCAGTTCCTAAACAATTTAACATGTTATACATCACTCGAAGAGTTGTAACAACTCTGTGCTATTTAAAGAGTTCATTGAGTAGCGCAACACTTTAAGAGAGAGACTGGTTGCGCTTTTGTTTGCGCTGATGTATTGTTTTCCTACGAAACACATATGGGGTGTGGCTCCAACGGAAACATTCAAATAATTGAAGGATGAACTGCTGGTGTTTCAGCAAATGTTTCCCAATTTTCCTAATTTATTCTTGTATTGTATCTAATAACTGCTTGCTAAATTATAATTGTAGATAGCATTGGGGACTAACAACAGTATCGGAATGTTTTGCAGTAGTTATCTATGCACTGCATTAGTTTCTTTACACTTTAAAGGTTAAACACATTAGGTGAAGCAAATTTATACCTAACAATGTGGATTATGGTGTTTGTTTGGCGCCTCAAGCTAGTCTTCGTAAAAAAATGCCTGGTTCGTTTATCTGTCACCTCTGTTATACGGAAATATTTTTGAAAAATACTCTTCTGGGCTCCATTGGGTCATCAGAAAATCTAGGTTTTCCACTATTTATACAATAAATAGGCGCAATTAATATAAACGAATATACTTAATGAACCAGCTACCACCAACCACTATGTATATAGTGATTAGAGTATCTTTAATTATTTACCATCATTCAAACATAGTAGGCGCAATTTTGCAATTCTAGAAGGTTCAGTCATCTGCATATAAAACTATTTTGTTATTACGATGTCGAAGGTACTAAGCATCAAGGAAAACACACCTTTGTATACAATTTCTGTATGGATATTTTTACTTAAACGGATGTCCACGCAAACAAATTTCTTGCTGCTGGGACGAACAAAACCAACTTGCGTAGTGATTAGTCTTTGGTGGGTCTTTGCAACATATATCACTGTGGTTTCTTGCTTTTCTGAAGAAGGAAATAACGGTAATCGTTACTTCGGAGCGTTACATTCTAATGCTAGTAAACTTTTTGCTTTCTTAATTCAGGAGCATTCAATCATTCAATCTTACAAATTGTTCTTATCATATTTCTCGTAAACTAATGAAATCTTCTGGGGCTGCGTGCCAGATTAAAACCAATTCCTTTTTTATATAACTCTCAAAAGCAACTCAATTAGGCACTTGGGAGGATTATCAAAACTTGTTTAAATCCTTGGATGAATCAAACATAACGTGACTGATCCCCAGTTAAGAAGAAATTAATATGTCGAGATTCAAAAGGGTAGTAGAAGAAGTATCATTTTCCAGTGGAAGAATTCTTTCTCTGGCGATCTTGCTTCCTGTGGTTACTTGTGGAATTACCTCAAGTGGAAAGTGGTATCAAACTACAAACCTTGAAATCTTCAAGAACGACCTTAAAATGACTTAACAAAGCATGTAATCATTAAGCAATCGCATCGCTTATGATAGCCATCATCGTCAGGACATGCTTTAGACTCTGTACCATGCCAAATTTGACTTAAGCAGTAATTGAACATTTAGCCGTACACCTTCTAAGGGAGATATGTTATTCTAAAGTTTGAGTTACAATGATATTAAAATGGGTGCTGTAACGTAGTGTTAATCTTTGATCCAACCAAAGCAGAATTAAAATACATATGTAGAGCATTCTTCACTATAAGTGAATATTCGCCTTCAAAGTAAAAAATGTTGCTGACTGAAGTAATTCTTATTGAATTTTGAAAATGCCGGTAGTGATACCGTTTTAACACACTTTTGCAATTTGAATAATCTACGCATATAGGTTGTTTAGTTTTAGTTATTTTTTCCGGTCGTTATTTAAATTTTCTCTCGGCCCAACCTTTTTCTCAAAAAAGATATGTTGATTCAGCTGTAATAAACCAAGCAATAAAATTAATCCACCCTGATTTTAGGCCAGAAGTGTTCGCCAGCATCATAATTATTTTTTAAAAGAATAATTACCTCTTAAGTTTAATACAAAAAGTCATCAAAACATTTTACGATTCATTTAAGGATTCCAAAGAAAATATTAAAACCCAACCTTAAATATGTTAAAATTCCTTATGCATCTTTCAAAGAAACTTAATAATATTTTAACACCTTATAGCATTCGTGTTGCATATTAAAATTATACTAACTTACAGTTTATCAACACCGTTCTTGAGCATAAGATCTCAGAACAAACACAGACTCAGGCAGTTTACAAAATGCCATGCCACAGTTGTAATGGAGTCTATATTGGACAAACACAACAATATCTAAATGACCGAACGCAATACAACGAGTGAAAACATACACCACCCAAGGACATGTTTCTGCCTACCCGGCGCCATAAGCGTGGTTCCGAAAGTATTTCAACTCTACCCTGTGTCGCTGGTGCCTCACAGTTAATGCCATAACATTTCAAAACGACAAGCTAGACATTTCTTGGCACCTTCTAATGCCAAGAAACGTTTAGAAGAAACCGGGTACTGTTCCCAGAGTTAAAATACTCTCGGAACCACGCTGATGCCGCGGATAGGCTGGAAACATGTCCGTGGGTAGTGTACTTTTAATCTCCTTGTGTTGCATTTGGTGTGAGTGATTCCATCAATACCGCGAGGATGCATTACTTTTTTCGGTTATTGGTTCTAAGAAATGATCCAGATAAATAAACACAAAGATTCTGTCAATAATAACGTAGAAATTGAAAGTTTATCCGAAATTTATTATTCTATTTCGATTTATTTATTTATTATTCTATTCCATTGTCTTTCAACATTTCTTGTATATCCTCTTACATCTATAATAAATAAACATTCTCAAACGCTGTTTTATTAAATAATACAAATATCAATTGAGAAAAAAAAAACCTCATATTTATGAGGTAGCACTAGAAGTTGGAGAGTTCGTCCTTTACCTATATTAATTTAATTTGACTTTTATTGGTGAATTTCAATTAGACGAAGATTGCTAACCCCCCAGAATTTTCGAATATATACTTGTTTTCTTTTCTGTAGAGGTCGATATAGCTCTTACTTCGGGAATTTTTTAATAGTTTACTACATAATATATTTGTAAGTATTAAAAAATCCAAAAAAACATTCCAAAAAACAAATATTAACTTAAAATTATCCCAACTGCAGATATTCATTAACGAATTTTTATTTTGACTATGTAACCGTTTAAATTTCTGAAGAAGGCAATGCATTTATTGCTGAAACGTAAAAAAAGAAATTTTGAAGTATTATTAGTAACCCGCAAGTACCAAGAATTTCCTTTATAAAAATAAGTATACAATGGTTAAAAAAATCACTACCTCCATGGAATTAGTCACGTTAGGTAATCTCCTAGCATTAGCAAGGTGAATTGTCTGTCATGCTGATTACTAACTCCAACCATTAAAAACAATCCGTCATCATTCAGATTCGCACAATAAATAAGTAAGCGCCCCATTTGATTAATAATTTAGTATTAATCTGGGAAGCAATTAAAGCGTTTGCACTGTAATGCGGCAGTTTCACTGGATAGTCGTCAGGTGCATAGGCACACACTTACTACATAAATCGCTTTGAAAATTTAATTAACAAAACGAACCGGTGCTTTTATTTATAAACTAAAGGACTGTAATTTAAATCACGCTATATCGGCGATTTGTAAATTAAATTAACAGGGCTCGCGAACCAATATAAATGGAATTTAAAAAAAAATAGAGAAGGGATTAAATAGATATAGCAGTAACAGAATCACTATTCACTGTTACTGAAATTATTGTTAATGATAATATTAGTTCCCTTGATTAATAATGAAATTATTGCAAGCCATGAAAAGCCTTGTAGTATATAAATTGATTAATATCGTTTGTAGAAAGAAAATAAGCAATCACAGCCGACTACAATGTATATTTTCTGTTTGGTAACTCTCATAGTTGTAAAAACGTATTTGTCGACTAATATGCGCTTCTATTGAGTTGCTTTCATGAATTCAAAATACGTGCGAGCCTTTAATTGTATAAAATATTATTTTCCCTACAGTTCAGCTCGCGCTGCAGCGTATAAAAAAGGGGACATTGCTGCAAAGTGCAAATTGCAATTATTTTTCCATTCAAACCGTCAATCTGACGCGGTTGATTAAATTAAGTCGAAAAAATTGTTCCCCTGTAATTCAGCTGTATGTGTACCAATCAATCTGTATGAATGTAAACGGTGCGCGCAGGGACGAACAGGTTTTGTGTTCCTAGTCGAGTATTGGGAAGAATTAAAGTAAATAAATAATTTGTATAACTTTATTGACTTCTTTATAACTTGTTTGTTTATATTGTAATGATCAAACGAGCTATTCTACCTTCTTATGTCATGTGTGCATCCAATGGGATAAAATGCATTATAATATTCATACAATACAGGAAACGAAGGGCTCATAAAGGCACATGTAGTAATAATAATATCATGCATTGCAGATAGAGGGAAAAAATAAATGTGCACAAATAGTCAAGTATTGTTGATTAGACCTTATGTATGAAATATTATGGTGAAGATCAAATAACGAGGTAAACCATTTCCTTTCCTTTTCCTGACCATAGTTGTAACTACTCAAAGCTATTAAAGAGTCAACATTTTCAAAACTCGCAATTAGTTAAATAAGTGAATAGTAATACTAACATTGATAAATTGTATTAATCAAGCAACTTGCAACGGCAATTGTTGTCCCCACTTGTTTTAAGACAGTGACGTCGTGAAGCTGCCTTGTACAAAAATCAAAGTGGATTTCGAGATTATCGGACTTATTATTCTTGTGTGTTTTGTAACAATTTGCCGTGTATTGGTTTTTAATTGTATTGATTATATCGAAAAATAAGATCAGGCATGATGTAACGGAGGTTGAAGCAAACCTTACTCGAAGACGGCAGAAGCGTTACGTTGCTGGACGTCTTAGTGTTGTACAAAGTGTGATTTGGAGACTGTGGAAACGGTATCGCGAGACTGAACTTCTTACGTGAGGACGTGGACGGGGCCGCCAAAGACCAATTCTGGCTGTGTTTGACCGACTTTCAACAATTCAGGCACTTTGCAGCCGTACGTAACAGCAGCAAAATGACCTTTCAGCAGTTAGGATTGTGTGTATTTCAGATCAAATTGTGAGAAATCGGTTCTAAAGAGCCAACATACGAAGCAGAAGACCAGTTAAAAAAGTAAAATCTCACAAGAAACCATCGGCTTACGAGAGTGGTGTTTACCCGAGTGCATCGACATTGGCAATTAAAGCACTGGAGTCGAATTTCGGATGAATCCCGGTTTAAAAATGATGGACAGGCTTGAGTATGAAGAAGACCCCATAATAATATGTACCATCCACAATCTAAAGTACCGTTGCTTTTGGTGGTGGATCAGTAATAGTGTGGAGATAAATGGATCTCTCGTGGCACATAGACATATCGATGGCATTTTAGAGCTTCACATCCGACTTCTGGTAAAAGTAGATAGAGAGAATTTCAACAAAGTCTTGTGTTCAATCATCTTAAGTTTACTATGTGTATTGCAACAGAGTAACTTGCTAAACTAAAATGAGTTGATATATTATGTAACCGGAAAGTGGCTTAAGAAAATAGAAGTCGGTTAACTTTTGACCTCTCAATTATTTTGCGTATATTGCGATATTGTTTTGTATACAATAATTGCTAACAAACTATAAGAAACAACAGACAATTAAAAATTCTCTTCATGTTTAATCAACCAGTGGCAATACTTTTGAATTGCGTGGATATATCAGAGACATGCATTCTGAACTTTTTGGATAAGACCAGCGATGAAGGTATCTAAACATTTCGGGACACTTCGTGAGAGATAAAAGGACAAAGGTATCGCAACAAATGTGCTTTTTATTTTTATTATAACGAAAGCTGTTGTCGAATATCAATCCTAAATTAGGCGCTTTCGTGACAAACGATGTATTGAGATTGTTTATTTGTAACCTACATTTTTGCAGGTTTCGTCCTTACCGAAAATTAGAAACTGTGATTTAATGGGATTCGTCTTCAATGAGTCTTCAATCAATAGAAATGACATGTGAATTATTCAAATCAGGGTTTAAATTTTCAACCTTCTGAGTTCTACAGTCAAAAGGTCGAAATAAGCAATAAGCAATTAAGTATTAGTGCGTTTTGGGGTATAAGTGCGTCTTGGCCCACTTATACGTCACTATAGCCCAACATTAAAAAAATTAATTCAGTAAATCGTGTTCTTGACTTCGTTTTGTTAAAGCAACAGAAAAATAATCATATTAATTAATATACTTTATTACACTACTGAACTAGGTTTATCAAATTAAAATACGTTCATCAATGTAATAAAAACCTGTTTATTAACTTACTTTGTGAAGCGAAACAAACTTTAGGGATTTTTGTATGGAAAGTATTCTTTATATCAATAAATCTGTTTATCGTATATTGAAAGTAAAGTTTCGATGTTAGAAACAGCTATTTATTAAAATGATAAACTCGTTTGTTGGACCAAGTTTAATTAAAAAAGTAGTACATTAACATTGCCTTTATTTACTTATTTTATTTAGTGTACCTAACGGGATGTATAAAGGCAGAAGAGCGTAGCAGTCTTAATTGATACTGTGCGATTATACAGGATAAGGAGAAAAATGGCTTTCAGTAATAACTAGAGATGACCAAGGCAAATTTTTAATTTTTCGCAGCGACTAGACAGACTCGTGTCTATTCGTCTCATAAGAAAGGGTTCGTGTTGCCTACTGGTTTCCCCGAGAGTCGACAAAACACGAGTCTGTCTAGTCGCTGCAAAAAAATAATAATTTCGCCTGCCTTTGCCATCTCTAGTAATAAGCTCGAAATGAACCTACACGAAGAAGATTACTGGCCCTGATGAACAAGATTGAGTTAATGTAAACGATCTAGCAATTAACGAACTATCTGAAAAAGTTGTACTGGGACAGGCCAACGATCACCTCTTGCATTATCAAATCTAATCTAAAGTTTTTAAATATGAATCACTTCAACACAAAAGGAAGCACTAATTAGTTTACTAAATACGCTTAGATATTGTAATATAAACTAATGGACATGCTACTTATCTGTTCGAGGAATTATGTAAAAGAAGTCGTCACTATTGGAGATACACACACTGCTTTGCTAAATTTTGTGCAGTGACAAGTAATATTGAAAATTACTGGTAAATTGAATCAGAAAACTGCCAAATCAACGTGACAAGAAAACATTTTTATAAATGTTTTCTTGTCACTTTGGTTATCCAAAGGGGAGTTTAATAAAATGTGAAACTTATTGAAAAATGAAGTTAAATCGATATTTCTTGTCATATGGATGTATGCATATTCAGGCGAGAATCATTTTGATAATTCCATGCTGGGTAAAATTAGTGAGAAAGGTAGATTACTTAAGTAAATAAATATTGTAAGTAAAAAAGAACTTATTTTTCCCTTAGCATTAACTACGAAGGTATATTAGGGCAATAAATTGAAACGAACAGAAAATTACTTCTCACATTTTTGTAGCGTTGTACATGATTCTACTAAAATTGCACATTAGCACAGACTTAGTGATAACAATTGAATAATGAAAAATATTTAATTTGTTTTTAAAAATGTTCAAAACTGTAGCATAATTTCTTTTTCTAGGGAAGGCAGTTGTTATTTTAGCATTTACTATTATTAAAATCTTTTAAACTTTCTATTAGTTTTTCTATTTTTATTTCGATTTCCTTTTTTTTCAGAACAAACACATATAGCAAATTATTAATACAATTTATACTTTCAATTTAAATCTAGATAGAGTAGTTATACCAAAGCGTAACAATCTTAACGCAATTGATTTTATTGAAATTCGTTCGTGCTTTAGAGGGAATACAATTTCATCGGTTCTTCTAGTAAAGACGTGATTGAATTTGTAACTAGCGAAACAAGTAAGCGATCACAGAACGAAACAAAAGTAGTTTAGCAAGTGCGAGGAAAAGGAGAAAACGGAAGTACGCCTTTGAAACTTCCTCTCGAATTAATTTCTTGAAGCCTGAGATAAATTTCGTTTATTTTCTTAATTCGCCTGTTGCACAGTGTCGTTCCACTACAATGATGTCAGAGAAGAATTTTTATCGAAGGTTACTTAATTGTACAAATGACATTTAATAATTAACGAGATAAACTGTAATAGCGGAAAAAGTACTGGAAATTGTTAAATGAATCTTTGTGAGGGTTAAGTTGATAACCTTAATGACAAAGTCTAATCAGCTGTTTCAAAGAAACATAAACAAACATAACTGTTTTTGTTTATTTCAAGATAACAGCCAGAAGAGTAACGTAAGATTTTTGTTAGAGTATGTATGTATGAGATGGATGACAAGTGTCTTTGTGTTGTTAACTCAAGTCCACAAAGGCAACCATGTTCGCACTTCTTCTGAACCGTTTAGCCTTTAACCGAAGGTAAATGACTTTCTAGACCATGATGTAATCTAATAATAACAGTCGCCCCAATACCGTACAAACAACACGAAATATCGCACCATCCATCTTACAGTCCTGACCTTGCTTCATTCGATTTTCATCCATTTTGCCTATTGATTTAAGCGGCACCAAGTTCGAAGATAACGAAGACCATCCAACTTGTTGGAAGCTCTGAAAACGATGGAATAAGTGCGTAAGTTAAGTAGCGCAAGTTTCATTCCCATTATATAAAACGTTTTTTGTCCAGCCTTTTGCCTCGTAAATTTCTGAACATTCCACGTACGTAATCCGGTACTTATTTTGTGGACTGCACTTGCTAAATAAACTGAAAGTTGGTTCGTTTCGACGTAAACATTTGGAAATCACGGCAACATTGGTAACCACAAACTGATGGATATGTATCTATGCGTTAGATCTATTTTACGTAAAGGATGTTTGGTGCAAAATAAATGAATATGTTTGCGTTTAAGTCCATTAGAACGCTTCTGAATCTGACGATTAATTTTTTTTTATTCCAAAGAATAATATAGAATATATAATAAAGTAAAATAAAACAAGTCCTTTTTCTAACAGAATTCTTAGATAACAAATAGTGGCCGATTTCGTGCTTAGCACATCCTCGGGTAAGGATGTAATCATGGATCAAATTAGATCTAGTTATTCCAGTATTCATTATACTGATTTATTCTTGAAGTCCCTATACGACAGACTGAAGGTAATTCTTTCCCGCTTTGCTTTTGATCGGTTAATAGCAGATATTCATTCCTGAAAATTCTTACCTGATGATGGGGCTGCTAAGCACGAAACCGGTCACGATTTACCGACTATTTAATATATGAGAATTTTTTGAGAAAAACAATCTGATTCCTATAAGAAGCAAACATGACTGTACAATCATTGGAAATTATATTTTGCTCCATATAATGACGACTATGAATGAAATGCAAATCAGTTGCAAATGTATAGATTTAAGTATTGTTTGAGTTGCAATATCGGTTATTGAAGAAACATTGTTTCAAATTACCAACGAATTACTTAAAACATGATTCTTTCCATGATTTTTAAAAACATCACTGTAACATTAAAAACGAAAATTAATATTCTAGATTGCTCTATTGTTGCTCTAGCTTTCACTGAACGATTACCGATTAGGTTTCAGAAAAAAACGTTTTATAAATTAGTTTTTGCAAATTAAAAATAGCGTTGCAAAAAAAGAATAGTGCTCCGGCTATTTATGCGAAAAGTTGCAGGCAAGTTTGAAAATTTGAAATCTGAAACACACGAAGTTTAATAGTATATTTTTTTATGGCGTCTCTGGATCATAGTCCATATGCCTCAATGTTAGATCTAGCTACAATATTCAACATTGAGACCAACTTTGTAAAACTTGAGGGGTCAACAGGGATACACATTTCATATCCAGGCGCCTACCGGGATGACTAGCAGTTCAGACATAACAAGAAAACAGTCAACGGACCATAGGTTTACCTACATAGATTTGGATGGATAGTCTTATAAAACCAATGTCAGACGTTTACTTTTATTTTCCTAAGGATAGTAACTAGAAGGTCAAATACAATTTTTGAATTGGAATGCATTAGGGTAATTATACTTGTTGGTAAATGAATGCCAATGCAGATTAATTGGGAAAGAAATTTGTCTAGGATTACTTCATGTAAACCACAGTTATACAATATGTGATTGAGATCTGCTACTTTAGTACCACATTAACAAGCTGCAGACTCTATTATACCCAACCTATACAGATATGCTGGATATAGGCCGTGCTCGAATTTAATACGAGCAATTATAGTACGGTAAAATCTTAAGATCTTGCCTTGTGAATAATACCACGGCATGTTATCGACTGTTACGCATAATGGGTCATTTTAGTGACCAAGAGTGTTGCCAACCACGATGTGGTCATCTATAAGTTTGACAAGTTCTCGACTGCTCAAGATAGGCCTATACAGAATACCATCACTACAGCTTTCTTTGGCAAGATTGTCTGCGTTCTCGTTAAATTCAATGCCTGCATGGCCTTTAACCCAATAAAGCTTCTTATTCACATTTTCCTTATTTAGCACAACCATCAAAGTGAAAATGTCTGCAACTATGGGGTTGGTAGTAAGAGTCACTATATAACTGTAGACGGATCGTAGAACACTAGCTGAATCAGAGAATATAGCAATGGATTTGGCTTCCGTTATAGCACCGAAGTGTAGCGCTTCCAGAATTGCAATTATCTCAGCAGTTCTTACAGCGTGGTTGTCGGTTCATTTCAAAATCTAGTATATACTAAATTTTTCGATATACAAATTGCCTTAAGTCATTACATTATTGTCTAATACATATTACTAAAGTAGATAGCTTAGCGTGAATACCTCGTTGTCAGATAATTGCAACTTTATAGGCGGGCCAAAAAACTATTTGTCAGCTATATAAAACCGTCAAAATGTCAGGTTCGGAATGAGTTACGAGGTTTTCATTCCAAGCTAACGATATGTAAATCTGTTTGCACCTTAATATCTTTCCAAATTTAAGTAAAATTACTAGAACCCGGGGGGAATTCTATATTTAGCTATAAACCCCGCCGATTGGTGTAATTTCACATAGAATATTCACGCACTCGTACACACGCTGTAATCTTCAACTTAGCGCTAATGGATTCATTACGATTGGCGCTGTTTAGCTACATGCACTAAGGTACGTTCAGGTAACCATGACGCTCTACAGAAGTCTAATTTGAGATTGGAGTGACTTGCAGTTGACTTTATCCACTAAACATATATAAAATAATGCTATTGAATATTAATCTCTAATTAATTAATAGTATATCTCAGATTAAATACGGTTACTTAGCGAATTGTTAGGTTTGTTAGAGAACGTATTCAATTTAAAATTGCAGATACGAAGCGTCAACGCAACAAAGTATGGTAAACCTAAATTATGTAAATTTGTTTCTAGAACAAATATTTAAATATTTTTAATGGAAGGTTAATAAATGTTATCAACAACAGAATGGACGCTAAGGAAACCAGAATTTAGCGCTAGTTGTGGTAAAAGATAAAAAAATAGCTTTTAAGAGTGAAAATTATTGATCGTAACACTTCGTATTGTAATTCTTAAACTGCTGAAAGAGTATCATGTTGCTACTCTCGAGTAAAATTATTCCAAAATATAACATTACAACACATATACATATATATTTTCGCTTTTTCTTCAGAACTTATGGAACATTATAAATCAGGAATTGGGTAAAGTTAGTAGCTATAGTTACAACACTACTAATCCTAATGCTTTAACTAATGCATTTAATAACTTTTTTAACGCTTCCTTAAATTTAAATGATTTAAGAAATTACTATATAAAATTAAACAAAATTCATTCACCTTCTTCTTCAGACCTGTAATACCATCGGACTTAAAGGAAATCATACATCGATTAAAAAATAAACACCCCGCTGTCGTTGATGAAATGCCGTTACATATTATAGAGAGTTGTTTAGCTGTAATTGCTGATCCCCTTTGTCATATTGTTAATGCGTTCTTATCTAGTGGCGAGTTTCCAACATCATTGAAACATGCAATTATTGTGCCAGTATATGGTATAAGAAAGGAGATCATAATAACGTGGAAAACTATAGACCTATTAGTCATTTAACTACTTTTGCAAAGATTTTCGAAGCAATAGTCTCGGAGCAAGTGTATTTGTTTTTCACAAAACATAATCTTTTTAATAAAAACCAACATGGTTACATTTCAGGAAAAGATACTAATACGGCCGTATTTGAATATACAGAGTGGGTACTATCGCAATTAGAAAATAGTAATTTAGTATGTGGTCTTTTTTTAAACCTATCGAAAGCGTTTGTCACCATATCTCACTCTATTTTGCTTGCAAAGTTGGAGTGTTATGGTGTCAGAGGCACAGCTAATGACTGGTTCAAATCGTATCTAACTGACAGAAAACAAACGGTAAAATTACACAATATTAGACCGAATGTATTCAAATACAGAAACCAGAAATATTTGAGTACCACAAGGCAGTATCCTGGGTCCTCTATTATTTTAAATTTTTATTAATGATATATTTGAAAATATCTTCAGCAGCAATCAACAAATTGCGAACTATGCCGATGATACTAACTTGCTGTTTAGTGGTGTTGATTTTCCTTGCTTAACTCAAAATGGTTCAATATTTCAAAATTTTACGGAACAATGGTTTTAGCAAAATCTTTTGGAAATAAATAGAAATAAAACCCACTGCCTTTTTTCTAAATGTAATGAAGGTACTGAAACTCCGAGTAATATTACTTTAAATAACCAAAAACTTCAGTTAACTAAACATTGTTCGTTGTTGGGTGATGCTATAGATGATACCCTAAAATGGGATCAACAAATAGAACAGATATGTGACAGACTCAGTAGTGTATGTTTTGCATTAAAAATATTACAGAAATTAACGAATTTTACAACTATGAAAGCAGTGTATCATGCTTATTTTGTGTCAATCATCAGATACGGAATCATATTATGGGGATGGTCGTCGAATGTGAAACGAGTTTTTATTTTACAAAATCGAGCGATGCGGGCACTGCTGGGTCTGAAATACTGTGTCTCTCTTCAATCACTATTTAAAGCGAACGGTTTACTAACATTGTTTGGAATTTATGTGTTATCTTCAATTTTATAAATAAAATGAGATTCAAAGAAAATGAAAAAATGCATGAATATGGTACTAGGCACAAAGCTAACTATAATATTCCAAAATACAGATTGACAAAATTTACAAAAGGCGTACAATACAATAGTATAATGCTATTTAATAAATTACCTGAAAATATAAAGTCTGCGACAAATTTTAGAAAATTTAAAAGAATGACGCATTCGTATATATGCAATGTTGAACCATATACGTTAAAGGAATGTATTAATTATTGGATTTATTATGAAATGTGATATATCTCACTTAGTAATATTATTTTCTTCCTTTGTAGTTTGACGTTTGTTTCTACTGTGCACTTTCCTTGTTACGTTTCAGTAGAAATAAAGCATTAAAATTATTAATTATTACTATTATGTGTAACTTCAACTTTATAATTTGCGCAAAAAGAGTTTACGTGTTGACTATAGACATATTTATAACACACAAAAAATATCTTCTAATAACGGAAAATCGTGAAAAGCTTTATTTCAAATAGTTCTCATCAATATCGTTCCTGGAGCAATTCATCTTTCAAGCTCCTCTATGCCATACTACTCAACTGCATATGTCGTTCTTCTAGTGATCAATTTCTAGTCCCTTTCCTTATCTTTAATAAATCTTTTCGACATTCCCTCTTTTAGCTACAGTATTGTCATCGTCTTTCAGCCTTGTAATATTCGTTTCTTAATCCGATCTATCAATTTTCTCATTTCTTCTCAAACAATGAAATACTCTTTTAATAACTGTGTTTTGCTCCCTTTTCCTCTACACATTGCACATGTTGGTTCGCTACAATCACTTAAAATTCCATACAGTAAGATAAAATTTGTGTCACTAGTTAAATAATAAGCCGTAGATATTGTTGCAAGCTTTTAATAGTACTTTTTTGTCAGATGAAATCGATTGGATATAATTCGTTAGCATCTCTGTACTTTCAATACATCTATTTATTATTTCGTTATACTGGTGTTCATAAAATCCAACATTCTCTAATATTTCACGTAGTACACAATAAATAACGACAAATAAAAAAGAACTTACGGCTGTTATGTGTAATTTTAACCACACCTTGATAGTTGACTTCAGTAGGTCAGCTATAAATTGCTGTTTTAATACGTTATACTGTGTATAACATATTAAAACAGCATATATATCAGTGTAACTGAAAAAAAGCGGGCTTATAAGCCAGACTGCAGAGCCACTGATATGCGCTTCACTTTCCAGAATTTCCCGTCTAATCCTAATAAATAAAGCGTTTTTTGTTCGGAATTGTGTACGCTTCAGGCGCTGTATTTTACATCCTCGTTACATTACGTGTTTTTGCCGCAGATAGTGTTAATTTAGCGAGTAATGTATTGATTCACAGCAGTGAAACCTAACATCTGTAGTGGATTGAGGTTTGTGGAGCAAAAGAACTCGACTAAATATCAAAAATTATTTATTAACTTTAGCGTTGCTATAATTTAAGTATTTTAAATATACTTATATGTGTGTGCTGTACATTCCGTATCTCAGATATACGTAGCGACTAAGAAAGCAATCCTATATCGGTCTTGTTTAGCGATGGGAATGTACAGGATGATCTAAATTAAGTGCGCACTATTGGTAATTCTTTATTTTTGAATTTACGTGAACAGTCAAATTAGCAAATTGCAGCATTTTGTTCCGCCGACTACTATGGTGAGGTCGGAAACACAATTTAACATAGTGTTTTTGAGTTTGTGGACAAAATAAGAATAGAGCACCTTGTGTATTTTTTATGAAAATTATTGGAATTTTAATTAAAATAAAAAGAATATTTTTATCAAGTCCTCTCGGAATATTTTCAGTAAATTCATTTAGATCACCGGCAATATAGTGCCGATACGGTTTCAGAAAATGTAATCAACTTTCCGAGCGATATTAGTAGTAAGCGTTCGGAAAATTTCGCGTAGGTATTCCAACTATTTACTCTTAAAGTGGAATGCAACGAACTAGTCGGAATGAGTATACGGGAAAAAGGAAGACGTAGAGACGAAGAAGGCAATAGCGTGAATGAGTTCGAACCCCTCAAGGGATGATTTGAAATGTAACTGGGCAAAACTCATTAAACCAATCAGTTCAAATTCCAATTTCTGTAATCACACAAGAGCTTAGACTAACTTTGTAAACACATAGTTGCGTTCTTATCATCCGGCCACCGACTGTGTGCGACGGAGATGATAGAAATGTCTGTCGTCGTCCAAATATCCTCATTAACGTGAGAACAGCACGCCATTGCATTTGCATGTAATTAAATATATCGGCTTTTGAAGTCTGCAGCTGTTAAGTGCATTAAGGATTTTTGCACACTTTAGTTTGTAAGAAATTGAAAGGGACAATGAGATACTCGTGTGCACAATTAGTGTAATTATGGACATCTAAAGTCCGTCAGTGGGAATAATATCGAGACAAGCAATTACAGCCTAGGTAAGGAAGAAATGGTGTTTCGCAAAAAGAGAGCAAAATGTATTCATATAACTTTTTTTTATTTTTAAAACTGTAGAAGTAGTGGTAAATTGTACGATTGCCCATGCAGGCGCTTGATTTGTTGGTTATCTGATAACAATAGAGGAATACCGTGACCTTCAATTAGATTCTCATTTAGAGTGCTCTGTCACTCCAATATAAGTTTGGAATTAACGACTTTTTGCAGTAAAATTTTGATAAACGTCATAATAAAATCAAGTTAGAATGTTTATAATCAGAATGTTAGAAAGATAACACAAACTTGTTATTATTGGAAGTTATTTTAGAACTGGTAGATTGGAAACCGGATAGTGGGTTCATGCAATTAATCAACGGATCAATCAAAGTAACTTCGTTAACAGTTTCCTAATTTCGCAATCACGTATGAACAGCTGGCTACGTGAAACGGACTCATTAGCTCGTAAATCAGGGAGCGGAGCATTTAAAAAGAGAACTGCAGATTGTGTTTAAGATATTTCGCATCGAATGGAAAACCCTCCTCAGTCCAGGAGGTCCAGGAAGTCCATTGCGTCTGTCACAAGAAGTTCAATTATCACAAAAAGGACTTAAAATTATGTCCATATAAAATTCAAGCTAACCACGAACTCAGTCCTGTTGATTATTATAGAATTGACCATTGCCGGCGATTTTTGAATAGCTTGAATAATGATGACGTTCCTGATAAAGGTTTTCCCTCTGACGAGACCCGGTTTCATCTTTCGGGATATTTGAATAAACAAAACATGAGAATATGGTCGCCAGAAAATCTTCTTCTCCATTTCAAACCCAAAAAAATAGTGTTTGGCCGGCCGTGTCGAGGGGGAGAGTCATTGGACCCAATGCTCTAGCACATATGTATGTACAAACACTCGTTCAGAAGAGTTTCTAAATAATCGTCTTGGGAATTTCCATCCAATATCTCCAGATCTCACAATTCTGGATTACATTTCTTCGCACATGAAAAGCATGATTTTTAAATCGCTAAAACACAGAATTGAGGAACTTTGTGATAATATTAAAGAAGTTTGTGATGCTTCTATTGCTATTAACTTCTTCCGAGTTTCGCCGTGAGTCAAAACTTTCGTTCGACGTTTCGCCGTTTATGCTGACGGCTTCTTCAGTTCCATTATCCTGAAAAAGCCGCCAGCATGAACGGCTAAACGTCAAGCAAAAGAGAAACCTGGAAGAAGTTAATAGCAGTAGCAGCTATACCGGCTGTGAAAGCCTCCTCAGTGTTAAGTTTGTGATAACATAACCGCTCAACATTTGCCAAATACTTTTGAAAACATGAAGCGTAGAGTTTGTGCGTGCATCGAGACTAGAGAGCAACATTTCGAGCATTTTCTATAGCATGTAATATTTTGGCAATGATCATAAATTAAAGGTGTTATTTTACATTTTCCAAAAAACTAAGATATTGCTATAACGTAATCTGTTATTATATTACGACATTTGACAAAATTTTGCTTACTGTTACCAAATTTATATTGTTATTATATGTTACTGTAAATAAGAATTTAATTGAAGGCACGGTATAGCAATGCATGCATCCTAATTTTATATGTGCGATTAATGGAATAATCAACAGATGTCAGCTATGTTTTGAACAAGACGACCAATAATTTCAGCAATTTTTGTAAATAAGTTTTGTATTTTTTGAAAGTATATTTACTTCAAATAGGAGAGGTAGTGAAAGTATTACAATCTTCTCCACGTTTAAGTCATGATACTGTTGATAATTAAGAGTTCGTTGTTTCATAGCAAAAAAAAACTGGATCGATAGTTTAGGTTTAATCGAGTTCCATAGAAAATGCCTGTCGTATATATAATGTTGTTTGTACCTAAGTATTGAGAATTCAATTTGTTCAGATTGGATAGATCTACCAACGCTGATATCGGACATTTACATGATAAATCTGAGACACAGTATGGAGGGAAATAAATTAGACATGTAGAATAGTATAATGATGAACAAGGAGCATTGGTATTGCAAGAGGGAGTTAAATGAGGAAATTGCGATTGATAAGATCGTTATAGAATTTATATTTAAAATGAAATATAACATAATTATTGTTAAGAGATTATTTCAAAAAAATACGTAGTGGGTTTAGAGAAAACCATGTTCTTACAACCTTATAAGTGAGGATATAAAGTATGGAGTCTAAAAAGCGATTCACTTGATGAAAAATTGCTCGGACAGGGCTGCCTTATTTTTATTTTGTACATATTTTAAAAAGATTTTTCGTTATACAGGTTGGCTCAAAAAGTTCGACCACAAGTCAACTTTATTTTTTGTCGAATGGTTTGAAAATAATTCACGTCGAAGATTAATTTGTAGTCTTATTTTCGGCGATGTAGCAGCAAATAACTGTCACAAAATCTTTTCAAGCATTACATAAGTTATGAATGTTTTTTCTAAACGTATTGCAAGATTTGATATTTTTTAATATACAAGGTCGCCTAGAAACTTTTTTCAACAATTACTATTCACAGTTTGAAAAACATTTTTTTTAATTAAGCTAAACCGACCTGAGTTTAATAGTTGGTGATCCTCAATATTGGGTACTGTAAAAGTGTAAATAACTCTATTGGAAAAAGCTTGCTATCCGCTTAATAAATCAATTTTTACCGATCTACCTGTTTGGAAAAAAAAACAAAAATCCTTCGGTAGGTCTGGGTATCCTGGATTAGGACTTATTGTCGCTAAAGTTAGAACAAGCTCTTCTACTAGGAATCGCAAAGGTCTATTACCTGTTAATGATCCTTTAAGAAAATAGTGTCCAATAACTGCATTACCAACAGTATCTTCCCACACGTTTATTTTCTGTTGATTTTGCGTCTTCCTTATGTATCCCTTGGAGATTTGTGTCCGATAAGTACTGATAATCTTGAGTATTTACTTTTCCATTGAGGCAAAATGTAGATTCATAAAAAAATACAACGTTTTTTAACTAAATATGGGTCATTGTTACACATATTTTGGAGGCGCCCATAAAACTCCTAACCTTTTGCTAATGTCGCCATCTGAAAGATCTTGTACAACTCGCGTTTTATCAGGGTGTCGTTTCTATGTAATACGTTTAGTATGGATACTTTTGTAAGGTATACATTTCCAGCCATATTTTGCATTACATTCTTGGACACTTGGTAATAAGTCTAGTTCTTTACCTTGATTGATACAAGGACGACCCGGTTTAAGAGCACGTGACCTAACTTTGCAAGTTTTTTTTGATTTTATTTACAGTTGATTCTACAATCGACACACGACCTGGATACTTTTCATTAAACAAATGACAATCTTCTTGTTGGGTACGCATTCTACTCTACTTTTAATAAAGGTGACTTGTTCCCACTTTTTTGGGCCATCCCATATGAACATATGAAGAACATTTTTAAAACATGAAAAAAATACAAATAAGTTTGACGTATCTGAGTGTTTTTCTATAAAATGAATCGTTTTTTAGATAATAAATTTATTCCGTACCGTATGTTCTCGCCGTATTAGAAATATAATTTGAGTTTTTGTTACCATTTGTTTCCAAACTTCAAAGAGATAGATGATGATACCATGTGATATTTAACAAAAGTGTGAAGACTAAAAAAATTAGACAGATATGGACGCCCAGTATCTCTTTCCAAAATTAAACCACGTCGAAAAATCGCCGTCATTTACGATGGGTATTTTTGCTACCAAAAAAATTCAGGAACAGCGAAGCCGTAGCGTTGGAGATTCTCCTCACGATAGCTCGTGCTCTCTTTCTCTGGTTAGTATGTTTAGGTTGCCTCATCGCGCTGTAGGCGGCATACAGTTTCGATGCACACGCTTAAATCTCCGACAAAACACGGTACCATGCGGCCGATTTAAATAGAAATAGAAAACGTGCATGGCAATAAAATTTCCGAACACAATAAGGAATCGGATCCAATCATACGAGAGATTTAGTGCAGTTACCGTGGTGTAACCGGGGGATTTTTCAAACTCAATCCTCGCTTGTTATTCCGGGCGGAGATTTCGCCGGAATTCAAATGTGTACGTCCGCTACAGATCATCCCGGTTTAGTTTTATTACGTTTGCTGTCAAATAAACACAACGGACGCGATGGTTTGTAGTCTTTTATAGAAAGAAGTTGTTATGGTAATGTGCCCTGTAAGCAAGTGCAATCGTACAGAATTCAGAAAAAAAAATCGGCAAATTATTGCTTTGTTATAAATGTGAAATTTGACTTTACCTCCAATAAAATGCAAAATCCAATAAAAATAAATAAATCGAATATTCTGGTATATAGGCTTCCGCGGTTGCCAATAACACTATACTTTTGGTTTCTGAGCTAGACTCGCGTCGTTGTTGTAGTTTCTGCCGACGTTTTGTCCACACTCTTGTGGGATATCTTCAGGGATGATATTGCACAGTAACCTAGGACATTGATCCTGGAGGGGTTGTGGCTCAATGAAGCGTAACGGTTGCTAGTGGCTCCAATTAGCTGGGATTTCCACGAGACAAGATGCGGGTAGAGTTACTATCGCACGAACCCGGTAGACATCTGAGGCTTCTAGATGACTGGAGTCTTAGAGCTTAGAAACAAGCCTGAAAGTTTGAAATTTGTTGGTTTTTATGTTGTTTCTGAAGAGAACCACAAACTCATGCGGTCGGTGTCACCTTGAATCCAGAGCAGATACGCCGGCTTATAGAAATTAGGGTTAGATAAGGAGATTTGCTTTGGAGATGAGTTGCTATAGTAAATGCTAAAGTAAGTTAATGGTAGTTTGAATATCTTTCCTAGAATAATTGCTGCGGAGTTTCGATGATATACTACAATTTTTGAAGAAGCGAATTGCGTTCAAATGTGGAAATTGCCCTTTGAATAAGAGAAATAATAACACTGCGTTTTTGGGCTGATGGTGTAAGGAACTATTGAGATATCTGTGCGTGTGTGCGGAGTTTCAGTAAACGGAATCTCCAAGCGTACTTTTAGGACGCCAGTATGCGAGAACACCTAAGGAAGGAAGGTAACCAGCCGATTCGATCCCCATGGTAAAACGTTTGAGATCATGTTTAGAATTCAGAAACGATAGAAAATTGTTTAAAGAATCATATCCACGCGGCCAGGTGACGATGATGTCGTCAACCTACCTGTACCAACACTTAGGCTTAAGATTGTAAGATAATTGAGGTTGTTGCTCGAACGTTTCCATAAAGACGTTGGCAACGACCGGAAAGGGAGGAAACGTAGCATTTGCCATGAAACTGGAAACAGGTAGAAAAAAGAGAGGTTTCAACCACTACGGGTTAAGACACCCTATGCATTACGAATTTCGTCATGTGCAATAAATTGTATGCAATTTATTGAATTACATCGAGGCCACATATTATTATACTTTTCATACGATTACTTTTGCATATACTTTATATCATTTCCATTGAACGTAACAATTCTATGAATTCTAACAAAGAATATGTTGATCAAACGAAATTGTGGATTAAAAGTGTCCTCTACGTTACAATAAATGACTAACCTTGTACGCTCAATACACTTGATAAAACTGGTGAGAAGTTGGGGCAACCTTACTCACCTAGAAATCCGTCTAACGATTACACTTACAACCAGACTTCTAGCTGGTCTAGTCTACTAGAACACTGATTGCATGCGTCATCCCGAGATCGTGTTGCTCCTACAGGGTCGGCATTAGACGTTTTTTAACATAATGAAGCAGATACTGCAGGGACGTGCGTCAGACGATTAAGTATACGTTAACTTTCAGAAAAGGATAACTACGTGTAAATCTATGCGGGCACTCTCACCGAATTTGAGGAATTACATATAAGAAGCAATGAGAGTAGATTACTGTTGGTGGCTTATAAATAATAATAAAACCACAATAGATCAATGAATAAAGGATACAAAAGAGGCTGAATGTGTTATGCAGTCACCTTCTGCTATAACACATAGTTACATTATTTTTCCACTGGTATCAGCGAAAGGTCGGCTAAAGTATCTGCTATTTATAGTTTTAAGGGTAGTCAAAGAAGGACTTGGTGGTTCCAAGTACAGCGGAGCTTATTTCAGATAATAATAATTATTTTTAGGCATCTAAAGCATTTCTGGAAGCATAGAATTCCGGGAAACAATGAATCGTTTAGTCAATGGTTAAGGATGAATATATACCAAACTAGACCACACCGTTTGGAAGAATTGCTGAAGCAAAAACATACGTTTGCTTTGAATAGAATGCCTAAGTAAATATAATTATCACAAAATAAATACACATAATCTTGGTGGAGGATGGGGATCTCGCTTGTTACGTTCCTATTGCATCAAGTTTAGTGTATTTTGATAGCCTTTTGAAAATGCCAAACAACTATATGTACCCATAATTTTTATGAACATCTGAAAACAATTAACCCGAAACCCAAAAACCCCCGATTTTTAAAACCTCATTTCATCCTTCAAAGCGGTTTTTCAGCCTAAACAGAAAGCGGTTTTTTACATAGCCTTATAAGGTTTACAAACCACCCAAGTTTTATTAAATTCTGGAAGTGCTAATTGGGCACTACTGATAAGGTGAAAGAAAATTCTGTAGACATGCCGGACAAATATCTAACACTAACATACGTATGTAGGCAATGAACGGGGAGCAAGACTGTTGCAAACTGAGTTGTCAATTATGTGTATCAGGTTGTCATTGTAATTATTGTTGTTAATTTGGGCCGCAACATTTACAACCACCTGCTGCGTTGTAGTAAAACAATATAGGGAAAGTTATAAAACGTCCAAGACTACATTACATAATAGACGTTGCAGATAATTGGATAGATAAGCTCATGTTGACGTACCTTTGGTTCTACTTTCGTTCTAATTAGTGCGCTCCTTTTGCATTTGAATAAGCCATTTTTATATAGCCAGATATCTTTTGCTACGTTCACATTCGTAGAACTAACAGTAGCAGCACTTGACACGAATAAATAGCACAATTTCACAGTAACTTTATGCATATTGATATAGTGGAACTCTGACGAATACAGTAGATTTACACGAATAAATTAATAATTCAATGATAATGGTGTAGTACTGGAAGGAATGTAGTTGCTTATAAGGTATTTGGATTTCTTCGGGAGAAAATAATTTGTGAACTTAAATTCTCAAAACAGCTTTGTCGTCCAATTTTCCACACGATTAGGTACTACGAGATGCAACAACAGACATATCCAAACAATGCCCTCACCCTTAATATCATTTAATTCCAAAGAAAAGAAGCAGAACAATTGCAACGACGTATCTTGCATCTAGACGTCGTTGCACTGCTTGAGAAGTTCTTTTTCAATTTGATTCGCCCTTGAGTTTATATCATTCACAGGCCATGAAGTTTAATACCATATAGCAACAATGTCCAAGTGCAATTACTACTGCCGCTCGCAATAGTTTATTTGAACGGAGGACTCGCGTTATGCAATGTAATTTATTTTATGTGTAAATTAAACCTAGCGATGCTGGGCTAGCAATGACTTCGAATTAACTGGCCACGCTCTAATTTAATGACGTTGATTTACAAACAGTAGCGGGGCGTGCTAGAATATACCCATCTGTACATATGCTGAGTTGAAAATGGGTGAATTGTACACATAGGAAGAGTCATGGTATTAAACAACCGGGAGACACGCTGCCATTACTTGCAATAAAACTTTATATTATGCGTCCCATTTACATATTGGCCATTTAATACTAGTGCAATGTGTTGAAATTGAGCCTCGTTTATTACAGAGTATTTACTTTAGCCGAGTATTTTGCATTTATCTGCGCCGAGATGAACATTTCATTCGGTGAACGGGAGCGAGGTGTTAGGTAATTTTTAAATTATGGAGGACGTATAGGAATGTGGGGTCCGCTTTTATTATACAGAATGAATTGAGCATCCTTTTTGTACGCAAGAAAATATTTATTTATTTCGAAGTAAACTAGTTCTTGGAAAATTAAATAAATTCTAGTTACCCTTACTTCAGCCAAGAACCCCTTCTAAATATAGTGTAATGGTTTCAACACTTCAATGTTAATTTCAATAATTCGAATAAATAAATTTTGGGTTCTTTTTAATGAAAATTATTCTAGGAAACATTTTTTAACTGCCGAATTCACAAATTATATTACGTCTTTTATACTGGAAGGAACACATAATTACACTCACTAAGAAGCTGTCGGGATTCATCTTTGTACTAAGTGTGATCTCGTCCCAAGTTCGAAAGAGGGCCGCCCTCTCTGCAGGCGGTATCCAAACTATCCCACGAACTGATGTATTGGCAACGGACGCAAGGAGAACCTTCCGATTACAAGAATCGTGTATATGTAATATCTTTCACCTAAAAAGGATGGAAGCCAGCGATGTAATGTTTAAACAATTCGATTACACCTTAGCTACTGTATATCTTTAAGTGTTTAAGTGCTTCGCTAAAACTCCATCAACTCCATGAGAAGCTGTATTAGCATTATCTTGGTTACTGTTGTTAGGCATTTTTTGATGTGTTTTTAATACATTATGGTAAGCTTAAGGAACCTTGCGCATGTGCAGCTACCTATAGCATTTCTAGCCCAGCAGTCCGAGAACAGCTCAAAGGTTAATTTGGGAACTGTACCCGCTTTTTGTAGCTGCTTTCTAGACGGCAGACGTGTTTCTTTTGGCACTAGATGGCACTAAGAAATATTTGCATAGTTGTTTCGAAGGATGGTTATGCAAGCACTCAGAGCAACGCTGATGACGCCCGGTAGGTAGAAGCATGTCCGTTGGCTAGCATTTTTTTCCTCACTTTACTTTTGCCGTGACTGATTCCAGTAATACTATGAAAGACTGCGATAGCATTGTTTTGTTTAATTTTCTTACCTACTTACTACAACAGCTCACACTGGCGATTGTCTCAACGTTCCTTTGCTCATCCGTTCTCGAAAAGGTTTTCAAATTTAATATCTTAATTTGAAAAGGATTATAACTCTTTCTTGGAAATAAGTAAAATTACAATAATTTGTTTTTCTCTTTGCAAGAAAATATTTATCTGTTATTTACACATTTTCAAGTAAATACTTTGGAAGAAATTTGTTATCCTTTTTAGCAAACAAACACTGTTTGACATACTAAACATTCTTATTAAAAGACGTAGCAAATCGATGGCGTTTGAACACGTATGAGGTTAGTTTTATGGCTAGAATAGATCAAGATCTAAGGTACACGCAGTGTCGTCTGTGTCACCGCATATAAATTTAATACTGATGTGGTATTAATTCCCGAGGAAGATTGCGTGTCGGTGTACGAATGAGTTTGTTTTGGTTCGCTTGAATTGGAGTGGGAAAAGAGTATTTCCTAGGTAGCCAATTAACCTTCACAAAATGCGAGAAACATTGCATTGTTGAAGTGGAAAAACTGGTAATCATTGTTTTGTCTGTTGACGTCATTCACAGTAATGAAACAATGCTTATACGTAACTTAAACCTTAAAAAAATTTCCAGTTCCATAAAAAATTGCCTTCAATTTGTATCGAACTACTCCGCTATGAAACGCTTTTGGTGCTATTATCTAATACCGAAGTGACAAGTGAAAGCTTGGCCATTTTTCTCAATCGCTTCGAAATTGGATTAATCAATCGATTACCCCACGCAATCCAATCGATAATATCTTCATATTATGATAGTCCCGGAGCACCTGCGGCGAATCTCGTATTTAATTAGTTCGAACTTGACATGCACGTCTGACGCAAACGATAATTTAATGATATAAAGCAGACGTTGTTTTAATATAAGGTGCTCTTCTTCAATTACTTACTGTGCAAGGCGGTTTTCCGTAAATGTAGAGGATATAAAACAGTCCTGCGAGGATCAGTGACAAGAAGCGAATCATGGATTCTTGGACAGTGAAAACGACTGGCGATGTTGTGTATCACTTCAGGTTTTGGAGTAACTTTAGACTAAAATTTTGAAATCCATTCTGCCGCTGTGCACGGATATACAAGTTTGAACTTATTGCGATAAATACAGATCCGTGCAAAACGATTCAACATATCAGTAGAAGACATTTGAATCCGAAGTATTACATTTTTTATTCTCTTTTTTTTTTTGAGTCTATTGTTTCAACAAATGCTTATGCCAAGTTTTAAGAATTTTCCAATGTATACTCTTTCATACATCGATCGATGCAGTTCCCGCTGAGACATGCTGTATATTTTATTGATTTCATAGCTTCATCCTTATTGAGTTCTACTAAAACCAAAACAAGTAATACAATACAGCGTAAACCGGTACAAACTGTGGATACTGAATACGTACCGCGAAGCGCCCGCCATATGTGTACATTTAACCTGCATTCCAGAGTAGAAATCTGGAGAAAAACTTGTAAGTTATTTAAGCGAGTTTCAATAATTTGAATTGGAAATCGGTGTGGAAGTTATGCAATATTTTTTATTAGATAATGTCATATGTAATAATCAACTATAATAACACATTTTTCTGTTTCAGGATGGAGATTACTTTAATGCCCTCACAGCTTTTCTATAGTGTAAGTATTTTTTTCTTAATTTTATAGTTTAGTTATTCCTTTTGTATATGCTTCTAATATAAAATTTTGAATCAAGTGGTCAAAATAAGCATTGTCTTATTTTCTTACATTTAGTAAGTTAGCAAATGGGCCTGCTAAAACATATATCTTTATAATTTTTTTGTATCACATGCATGTATTAATAGTACATGTATACACAAGCATATTGGAATGCGCGCTTCAAAGTAGAAATAAATATTAATAGTAAATCTCTTAACAGCTTTCTCAGCTCAGCAATTCCTTCAGATACAATTCTATTCTTAGCAACTCCTTTAAACGTAAATCCACTTCCATTCTTTACATGATGTAACAGGAAATGCCATAGAGATCTTGTGTATGGGTACATAAGAAACCGTTTACTTAATGCTCTTACGTTCAACGTTAGCGTACTTTCCATTTCTTCAGATTCTATACACTATTCAGTAAAACGTCTTATGTAGCACCTTTCTTGGTAAATAAATCTTACAAGGAAGCATTAAGCTTTCACGTAAAGGTCCCCCGTATAAAATTCAATTGATCGGAACGGTTTTTCCCTTTAACGTTTATGGTAACGGAACACAGACTATAAACATTGTTTGTAATTTGATATCGAAGAAGCAATGCTTGCTAACGTTGCTGTTGTAAAAGGAAACGTTTGGTACTTTTATCTATCGATCGATCATAATCTTACAGTACTTTATGCTATATAACGTAGGCTTCCACGGCTAGAGTCGGTTAAAACTAAACGTGTTCCGGGTGTATTTGACTATATTATGCAAGTTATAATAATTCAAAAGAATGTATAAGATTATTCGCTGTATTAATTTTTTTTGTACGCTATTGCTATAGTGACCAACACTTTAAAAATGAAATTTATAAGGTTGTTTTTAATTAATATTTTTAAAATGTACAGCCTAGAAGCTTCCAAATCCCTTCCGAAAAACAACTTGACGTACAGCGCACACATCCAAACCAAACATATTACGCACAGTCACACAAAAGACTAATGGCAATAATACAACCCTGCTGCGATCGGCGTTACACCAATATCTTCTTCTACAGTTTGTCGATCATTTTTAGATTCGTTTCTTGTTTGACAGTATGGGGTGTTTACGAATTAAGTGTCTAGAAAGAAATATTTTATTTATTTGTTCATTTGTTCTTGTTGTTATATACGACATTGGTTGAATCGCACTTGAATTATGGTATGACCTGTTGGATTCACGCATCATGATTGATGGTTAGAGAAACATCCAAAACCGAATAACTAGAGTATAAGTGGTTGCGAAGAATTAGGAATCTGTCTGGCGTCAAGTATGGGAACTGAGTGAATACTTCTTATTTCGAATTAATTGCTGACTAAAGTAAGATATTTGGGTTCATTAAAAAAAGCGCTAATGAAGCGCTTGTTGGCGTGGACTATGCCCGAGCATTGTATGGTATCTAGCAGATTTTGTATGTCTTGGTGCAAGCCTCATAGTTCGGGAGGTACTCTTGAATGGAATATTAAATTTACAAAACAAAACAGTGGAATTATGACTTTACAAAATACAATAAATGACTGTAATAAATTTGTTGAGAAAATGTTAAGAAGCTTTAATACATATTTTTTGTAAAACGGTCTAAAAGAAAAGTAACAAAGAATTATTTATTAGCGGTTTGCATTTGTCCTTCGTTTGTTTTAGGAGATATTTATAACTTGGAAACCTGTAACCCAAATTTAATATTCCGTAGGTGTTTGTTTAATATTCGACATCATGTTACAGCTGGTTTGGATATTATACTAAAAGCTAAATAGTAAACGTTAAACATTAACTGGTTGCTAGTAAGTCATCGGCGACACAAATGTTAATATTTAACCGGGAAAGGACACTACGCTGCTGTATTTGTTTGGTAATAAATGTAATGTAGTTGGCGTCTATGGTTCCCAAAGGTGCAGTTTCGATATTTTGGACAAGATAAACTGTATAGTCATGTTAAATTGCGCTCTGGCCAGACGAAGTAGCGAAAAAAAGACGTCCATTTCACTTGACAGACCGCATTTTCGGAAAGATATATACCGCGCATCAGCTATGTAAATTTACCTGTTTTTTCCTACGCGTCGCGACAAAACATCTGTTTCGCCAGGAAACTGCTTTCAAATATGCGCATTGATTTAATTTATAATGTTACCTATGATTTATTTAGGAAACGGGCCCTCGGACAATTGGAGACTCGCAATCCGTACATAAATATTTGTCCGCTGACAAAAATCAGAATTTATGGGGTGTTTGCCGTAGACGCTTCTATATATCAAAATTATAATAAATCTGACACTATGCGCGTAAGTTTGTTGTCAAGAAAAAACGATGTAATGAAGAAATGTGGGCACTGATGTATCGTCCTCGAGCCCACGATTCTATCCTTAAAAATAATTGTGAATTACTACAGGGCACAGCTTTTGTTTTAATGGAATAGCTTTAGGGGGTAATGAATTATAACTCTATACGGTGTCATTGAAATTACTTGTATTGTTGCTATATATTTCTTAGCGTATCATACCATACTTATTTTTAGCGTGACGGCAACGCTTTTATAAAACATTAAACCGTGTAAGATGAAGATTAATAAATTATTAAGGCATACCTTGGCATGAGGTTCATTTGATCGATGTTTAACTCTACTTGACTGTACTCTGAACTGAAGTTTGGCAACCATAAGATGTTCTAGTTACAAGTACCGTAAATAAGACGATAATATTGGATCAAAGTCGCCGCGGGATGGGAAGGTCGATAATTAAAATTTAATGAAGTATTAGTTTTTCTGTAAATCAAGATGAAATGTATTGCAATTTAAAACAGAGGAAATTTTGTTAGATAAATAAAATTTTCGCTGAATAATGATTCAGAAAAGTTCGTCATCGTTTATAATTAATGGATTTTTTTTTCGATGACGAATTGCCATGTCTACATAATGAACTTTAGCAAATAATATTTCACTTGATATACATCAAATACCGAAACTACCCAAAGTGGCGAAAGTCGTTTAATTCATTATCGTTTAAACAATATTAACGAAAGAGCTTTCTCTTTAATATTTAATTCGCAAATATTGTTGCTAAAACATGGTATGTTAATTCTAATCAGGAATTTGACTTTGTCCTAAATTTTTGATAATTTTGCAATTTTCTATGTATCGCTCAAAATATTCTGGATATAGTAATAACAATGACTTTATTGCAGTATCAATATGATAATGGCAAACAACAGATAGATATAGCCTGTTCCAATATTCTGGAGTTTTAAGATTGCGCCTACTGAAACCTAACATTTTACACACCATTCAGGTTGTTCCATTTAACATAAAGTAGGTGCCTGCTTCGCTACTTATCCTTAATTTAGGTAATCCATTGTGCGATTTAGGCAATAATAATAATAGTTTTGTAAGAAGTTGAAATCGGGATAAATATGAAAAGTGGCAACCTTACCCTATTAGAAAACAAATCAATTTATGCATAAGTGAGAAGCTGTCTCTAAAGATTAGTTTTTAGAGTAAATTAAGAGTATTTAAAGTTTGTTTTAGTTAAAGCCTTATTACATTTTTTAATTAAAGGAAATATATGAGGTGACTTTATTTCCATTCACAAAACCATTTACGTTTGCAAATAGAAAACCACTTTATCCCAACTTTATTTTGCAATTTCTGTAACTCACGGCGTAACTGCAAAACAATTAGTTTCCGCGCATTTAATAATGAGGAGCATCTAGACCGGACTATTTTCTTGTAATGCAATTGTATAACATAAACGTAGTTTACCGTTAACGCATTTCGCAGTAGAGCTAAATGGTGCAGTGGTTACATTCTAAAAAGGATTGAAGTAACACAGATTCTAGAGTGAACTGGTATGGTATATTTAGAATGTCAAGCTGCGGATATTTATTACAAAACCGCAAATGAAAAGCGTTCCGTGAGACTCGGTAAGTGTTACAAATGAGTCAATGTTTAACGAAAATTTGTAAAAAGTTTATGCTGAATAAAATCTCGTATATGCTGGGTGATTCATTAAGGGTGATCACCATGTCTCGTAACCATAACAAATTAGAGGAAAACAATATACATATCTAGTAGTAAATATAAACAAAAACATCTCTAAAAATATTTTCAGGATTTAATTAATTTTTATTATTGTTTTTTTAATAATAAATAATTGTAGTAAATAGGACAAATTGACACAGCGCTATCTAGTTTCTATTTAAAGCAACACACCACCGAATTGTTTACACAAAAACGTTTGGCGTGTTATTTCACGAAAAGCAAAAGAAATCCTGTCCGATTATCTTGACTAGGCGGAGCTTCGTTGTAGACAAGCTCCTTCTGGTGTCATAAAACAATAAAGATGTCAGTTCACGAGATACTTGTGGCTTGGAGTTCCACGATGCTGAAATTATATGTTAAATTTTCAACAATAAACCTTGTTTTTAGTCATAGAAATGTTGATACTTCAGGACATCCATGACTGAGGTATCATGATTTATACAATTTCGCTAGGCTTCCCCAATAATATATATCATGTTGAGTACTTTTTTTCTTAGAAAAAAATATTATAAGAGACTTAGAAGGGAGACAACATGAGATAAATAATAAAACACAAATAATGGATAACAATGGAGTTAGGAGAAAGGTAAATTAATCTTTGGGAAAAATAATTATTTGTAGAGAATCTGACGCAGTAAAACACATTTTTCACTTTTTTGTTAATTGTCACAGTCCACTAAATTCGTCTGGAAATTACCTATGCTATCTTAAATGTAACTCAAAAAGTATTAACTTTTGGTATAGGAAGGGTGCTGTAGATATCAAAGAGATTTTAAATATGCCTCGAATGGAGCGAAAATATACAATGCGTTCCATTTGAAATAGGCGAGCTTCAGATGTCTGAAGGTGCTCCAGTTAATTTTACCTTTCTGAACATCTTGTATGATGAAATATTTTGTATTGCTTACTGAAGTTGCACTTATCATTCTGTGTAGCATATAAAGTCAAAACAGAAATTATGAAAATCTCTACTAAAATATGATATTGTAAATCGGATAAAAATTATCAAAATGGTAGAAAAGTTTGTAAAATTCATTTCAAAAGCACTACACAGATTAGTTATTGTATCGTTGGAAATTCATTGTGAAATGTTTGTATATGAGGACGAATGCAACATGTTAAAGCAAATACCGATAATGCAGCAAAGTTCAAAGGAACAAAAGTTGTGTGATTCTTTTCTCCTTATACCTCACCGAAAGATATTTTGAGTAGTTTTAAAAATATGTTGTTGTAGACTTCCGTGGTCATTATTTCTCTCAAAGCAGCGATACAACATGCAGCAGCCCAGAAGAAGCTCCATGCAATTGATAGCGAAACATCGGTAGACTCATACAATTACGACGCGGTTTCAACGCGGAAACCTAAATTCTTAATTTTAAAAATTGTGATATTTGTTAATTACACAAGTATCTATACCTGACTGTCAGTAACACTTTCGTCATTAGTAATGTTCATTTTTCATCGCAGCGAGCTAATATTCTCTCGCTTGCAACATGTCCCCGTCAATTTGTTTAAATGTTTTCTTCTCGTTCATATTTAGCAGACCATATATTTAATATTATTTCAATAAACCAAGAAATTAATATCTGTTTTATCTTACTTTCTGTCTATATATAATTATTTATTGGATATATCTTGTATAAGCATCACATAATTGTTGACCACATTCTCATATACAGCAATAAAACCTTGAAACGTATGTTCCTCTCAGGAGTAGTTCGCCTCGCATTGAACAGATTATTGTACACATTTGCATGTATACATACACACTGCAATTTAGGTTAAACATCATGTAGTTGGTTATAGGTAGTTAGCGAAGTAATGAGCGGCATGTTATTGGCTTAACTCCTTGCCCTCTGTTTAATGTAAGTTGGTCGGTACCGGAACTGTAAAAATTACAACAGCGATAAATTAAGTTTTAGTAGGGTGTTTATAGATTTATCTTGGTATGAGTATAATACAGATACATCCATGCCGGTGTGGTTATTCCATCAGTGCCTGTAGAAAACTATATATTAAATTATTTAAGAGAAAGTACTCGGGTAATAATGGGTTAAGACATCAAGTCAAAGCCTCAATACATTATTATAATAAAAGGGTTTATTCCTGTATTCAGTTTTGAATACTTCCTTCTATAATAAAAATAGTATTTTCTAAATGCGGAAGCAAGTTTTTCGCATATTGATTTTTCATTTTAGAAAATTGCAAAAAGATCAGTGTGAAAGTTCGAAATTTGCCCAATTCTTATATACGGGCTTCTACTTCAAGCGGGGTTCCCATCTATGCATTTAAATGTCGCAATTGACATACGGTATGCGTCTATTTTAGGTATACATATCACACATTTCTAATGCAATTTTTGATACGGCACCGAAATTTAAGCCTTAAAGCATGCTCTAATTTTATGCGTTCGCTTTTATGCTTGTCGCGTTTTTAGTGATTTTTTTGGGTTATTTCACCAATCATTGTTTAAGCTCACGCCGCTTCTTTTATGATCTATGAACATTTAAATATATAAATATAAATGTTGGTTATTTCATGATAAATATTGTCAAACGTTAATAATCACACATGTAAAACAATATGAATAAAAAGGCAAAGCCTGTATTTAGTTGCTTTTCATTTCTTCCTTCCCCAAAAAGTGAAGTTTCGTATTTTGGGCTGGATGTTTCGCGATTGCTATAGATCATATTACATTGTCGAATGTATTTAAAAATGCAATAATCACTTTTAAGGTGAAGCATAATATTATTTAATGCTGCATTAAAATGGATAAACCGCTTAAGTTTTAGTTTGGCTTATACTTTAGTATCAGTTTGGTTTTAAGGCATTGTTGTGTGTGAGTATGGGTAGGAAATTTCGCTTTTGTTTCTGTTTTTGTTTTTTCGTGCTGACTTATTTCAAACATTATGAAATAATGTTATATAAAAAGAAAAGCGCTGGTAAGAGAAATGATATATGCGGACGATGTTGTGATAATAGCGAAATCAGAAAAGACCTGCAAAATAATATCGATGGCTTCAAAGATTACCGACTGAACATCGGTATAGAGAAAACCGAAGTCCTGATAGAGACAAAAGTAAATTCATGCTTGTGAAATGCGTTTTCTCCGAGCTGTTATGTAGAAAACAAGAACAGACCGAATTAAAAACATGGCGAGGGACTGATGCAGTGCAGAACCCGTATTAAACATATTCGAAGAAAGGCAATTAGATTGGTTTGGGCATATTGTGCCGATGAAAAAGTGTAGCGGATATGAGAAGCTAGTAGCGAAGTAGACCACGTAGAAGTGTGGCATAATGAAGTAAGCAAAACACTTTGGGACAAAAATATAACCAGGAAGCATGCAGAAAGAATTGCGAAAAATCGAAAGATGTTACGAAACTTCAGCTCCGACTACGCAACACCGTAAGGTAATTACACTTCACACAAACTGATTATACTTGAGGAGTTTTTAAATTACCACAACAGGTCAGAAATACACACAACTAGCGGAAGCCCAACTTATCGGCTAATATCAAACTTTACACGGTTGCATAATTTTTAGAAATGCATTTTTTTACCGATTGTGTTCCAATTAGTTTTATTAATAATTGTAATATGCGTACTAATGTGTTTTTATTTCTGATGGGATCTGCTTTAGCCTAATGTGTTTGGTTTATTAAAATACAAAAGTTTCAGGTTTTCTGAAACACGCTTCTTTCCAGAATCTCTTTCAGTAAATTTATATTATTTGAATTATTCGAATAAAGGTGTTCTCTAGTTTTAAATCCGTCATAACTAGTACTAATCAATATCATCGATATTACAAAGTTGTAACCCCAGACATCTAATGTGTATTTGTCGCGTTAAACTTACCTTCACTTTTGTGTCTATTTATACAGATGAGACGCCATTCAGCTGGTTGGTTTCATGTTCTCCGATTAGCATGTAATAAAGAGTTTGTAAGCATCTGAAAGCACCTATCTTATAAGAATCAATGACACATAACTAATACTGCTATTAGTTACATCAGTATCTATTAATATTTAGGTATCGGCATTTGTGGGAAGCGTAACTTGTTTGGCAAGTATTGCTTCATTAAGACGAAAACGATTCTCGATGTTGGAGCGTAGACGGAATATCTAAAGAACCGCTCGGCGATCGTTTGAATTTTCATAGGTGCAAGTAGACGCGATCATTAAGATGTTATAAAGCGAGAATTACATTTATCCAATTTATTGGGAGCTATTCTATCGTTAATATCCAACCTCAAGTAAGATCATTTAACGGATAATGTTACTGTTTCATACTCCATTCAAGCAAACCAGACGCATTAGGTGATTAACCTGTAGAGTGCATGTCTATCACAAATGGAATCAGATAAGTGCGTCCTGTCTGTGTTTGGATATAATCCCTTGATAATTTAATCTGCGAATAGGCATGCATAATGAAAAGTCTATTAATTAGTTGCTTTTAATTGTAGTTAAAATAAATGTATGTATCATCTACGGTTTGGTATTGCTTTTGATTAGTTCTTGAAGAAATAGAATAGTAGAATAGAATGGGGGTCATTCACCCAAGAATACTGAGTTCTAGTAACAGAAATACTGAAATTTTTAGCAAAAATAGAGTATTGCTAGCAGAATGCCAAAGCGTAACATCTCCCATGTATGATGGTACAAAAGTAAACTTGGACGATACGCAGTAAACTTGTACAAAAGTGAGCCTTGTGCACACTGCCCATACTGCTTCGACGCTTGCCAGCTGTCCAAGTATGCTTTTGTCCCATCATACATACAAAAGTAAAGATAAAGGAAATCTGGATTTATTGATTTTTACACGAAAGTTCCTCAAAAGACTAATGAATAAAAATTAACGTACTCCTTGTCGTCTATCGTGCTACAAATTATTTTGTGGCATAAATTATCTGACTTTGAGCACCTTCAGATAACCGTAAACAGATCCTCCAGCACATGTGCACTATGAAAGATGAGCTGCGGGTGTGTTCAAACAAAGCTGCAATTAACATAGTTGAGGCTACAGTTTACAAAATAGATCAATCCGTCTCAAAATATTATCAATTGATACTTCGAAATGGCGTATTCGTTATATTCTATCTATTTTATTTGTTCGCTTAATTATTCGCATCAATCGCAGGGTTTCTAAAGTCTTGGAAAGAATTATGGAGCGCTAACTAAGAAATTTTCTATCATGGTTATCATTCTAGTATTGGTAGACTTTACCAAAGAGTTTAATGCAATAAATTACGACTTGTTCCTTTTCAGCCTGCATTATATTGACTTGTTAGATACTGCTCTTGAGCATTTCCAGGCTGCTGAGTCCCTTGATAATATTTCGAAATTTAGGAACGTTACTTCTGCTATCCACTCAGGGTTCTATTTTACGTTGTTTTCTATGCATCAGATTGTCTACTTGCCTTTTACATAGTTGTTGCCATTGCTTCGCAAGTTTTCCAGATGAACTGGTAATAATTGAATTGTTAAATCTTAAAAGGATGCAGAGTATTCTAAACAACACCCTCTTGAATTGAATCTACGGAAGTCGGCAGTCCTCGTCTAGATAATAGCAATACTATATAGATAATAGTTGCAGTGACTGTTTGGGACTGTTTGAATCTAGGAATCGATATAGACGCTTTAAGGAAAATGTTTCTGAATACTTGCAAATGCAACTAATTCTTGGAATTAGGCAATATAAAATAAAATTAGGTGTAAGCTGAAAGATGTTAACTGGCTTAAAACTAGCTTATAATATTAGAGCTTTTTGTTGTAATGTTCATCATCTTAATTTGAGGGTTAGATGTCTGATTAACGCTAGCGCGAGGTAGATTAACGCTACCTGCTCCTAAATTAACACTGTTTAAGGGTTCATATTCATACACGGCTACTAAAATTTGTAATTCTATTCCTCCTACCTTGAAGTCTGAATCTCCTCCTTTTTATACAATCGGTTATTGCTGTTGCCTTAATTATCTCATTACAGTTAACCTGGGGGCGATATTTCTTTTTTTTCTCTTTTTTAAACAAATTTGCGCTCTCTGTCTCGTCATTTAATTTTTAGTTTAAGCTTTCCCTGTTTTTCTTTGTTCTGCCTGGTTAAGTTGGGACAGTGTTAGCTGAATTTTTTACATATGCGTACCATACCACGAATAAAGTTTATACTTTTATTTTTATTTACTCAGCTATATATAAATATATCTAATAAATACAACCAATTTTAAACAATAACAAGATCAAATGAATCTTTTGCAAATAATATTATTTATTTTCTAAGATAACTGTCTTCTATGCCATAGTTTTTATGTCAATTAATTGCCCTAATCAACACCGAGGTCATCAATGCACTATATATGACGAAGCTCAATAATGTTTAATCTAATTATAGCCGTCACTGGATATCTTTAATCCTCTTGAGCCTATTATATCGAATATGCTTCCTAACATTATGTATATCCGACCGACCTGAATACCTATATTGTATTTAGCTGGGACAATAAGTAGGTTAAGAATAAATTTTCGCAATGGAAGTCGTTCAATTACGCTAGAATGCACTGTGACACAGCCCCTCCATAAATAAGATGTCGCGCAACACAAGTTGTGTCAATTTCATCCGAGATCCATCCGCGTCGTACAGTGGAAGGATTATTTTTATGGATTCTTTCCTCCCGAATCCACTGCTGCTCCTTTTTCTTGTTAAACGTGATGAGATGCTCGTGGCGATAAAACTCGAATTTTTAGGGTATATCTATTTCCTTTTCTTACTTTGTCACTTGATTACCGGACGACCTTCCTTCGCGGAGGTACTATTATACGAATGAAGGATTTTTAATATAAATGTTTTGTGTGTAAGTGAGGGAGGGTAATATGGTATGAACGTTGATGGAGAATATTGATGTATATCACAAGTAACTCGTTTTCTTCACTGCGTACATTTTACGCCTTGGATATGATAGTTGATAAGTAGGTGTCGCGCTTACTTTTTTTAATTTACTAAGGCGAGTATTGGTTAGCATATTCAAGTGGAGTTCAAGTGAACGATGTTCTCTTAATATTTCGTTAATTAAATTAAGGATACGTTACCATAACAAATTCGTTGAACTGCTAAATTTATATCGCTAAAGACCATTCATATTTTTAATTCAAGTTGGGCTTATTAAGGGCTTCTGCTTGAGTACGTAATCAATCTTCGAAGCTAATCATCATAAGAACCTCTATTCTTTTTTTTCGGTTAAATGCATTTTGAAATTAATTAGATATGCAATCTAATTAATAAACATTTGAACACACTTAACATATGGTTAACTATGATTTTTTGGATTGTTAAGCTTATTTGCCGCCATCATCAGGGTATTGTTTGTGTTCAATTATTTAATCGTCTACCTAACTCTATAAACATATACAGGGTATTGTATTTTATATAACAGAGATTCTATTAGTGCCTCTCAAATCAGAAGTTACATTAAATTGTGGTATAAGTAAAAAGAAGACACAAATCAACAACATACCACGGCATGTTTGAACATTTTTGTCAATACAAGGTTGCTAGGTTCGAATCTATTCCGTTTATCGCGAAGGCAGTAGTATATACTGTAATGTCACAAAACTACAACATAGAAGATACCCGTCTTTAGCGGCATGTATGTTGCGTTCAGCCAACAGCAGTACCTATTTCCATAGGACAAGGTTGTGACCTCTTTTTCGGTGTTTCCAGCCGCTCTCTGTTGCGGGCGTTTTCTAAGGAAAAGTTAACTTCCTTGAACGATGATTTCGTTGGAATGGGTAAATCACTCGTCTTCTCTCAATTTTCTTCGCATCCGAAATCTTTATTTTATGATACACCGTTTCCTTACAAAAATCTAAGGAAGAAGTTCAGTTGTATCTTTGTCCTAATTTCGAAAATTTAATATTAGTCGTGAAGTTGTGTGATAGTAAAGGTCAACATTCAAGGGTTGCTTGTAATTCCTAAGACAATAGAATCAGTCTTCTAGTTGCGTACTCGGATAGCAAATTGTCTACTTCAAATAGTTTATTTTTAGAATAAGATAATTTAAGAAAATTTAATTAATATGTAATTAGGAAGGTATAACCTATTTGGCAGTGAATTAACAATCGCTATTCCGAACAAAGGAATGAAGCAATTTCTCAGTTTAGTTTAAATATTAATTGTGTTATTACGTATTTAGCTAAGTACCTTACTTTTCAAGTGTTTAGTACATTAATTATAATTTCTTGTTCTTCGTAGTAGTAAATAGTGCTGGAGCCACCAGGATACAGAGTCTACTTATTGTTGGAATCGGTTACCAACACCGATGAAAACATTGACCATAACATTGGTTCTTCGAGGCGAATTGACGGAAACAACTGGTTTCGATATGTTAGAGTAAAGGATATTTGTCTTAAAGTTATTTGCATCATATCGTTAAGTTAATTATCTGCCTTTGCTGTTCGAGTCTTTACAATGATCTCTTAATAACAATGCAAGGTTACTTGCTTCTTTTAAAACCCTTAAATGCAACTCTATATTTAAGTCAAAATAATAATCAACTATGTCACACACTAGAGGTAAGTGGGCGAAATCTTTGAAATGAGAAATTTTATATTGAAGAAAGAATTCCTATAACCTTGTGAGGCTTATACAGTATTTATTGTCTCTAACACAGTATGCGCCGAGATAAATTTTCCACAATATAATATACTTATTACTTATTTGGCAAACAAAGGGCCAACAATGGCTTTTGTTGTTGTATTTGTTAACAAATAGTGTTCAGTTAAAGTGGAACCTGCACAAAGGTTTAAAAAAATAGAGAGAAACGAGCTTCATTTTGTTATTAAGTGTCTACAGTAAAAAGTTTAAGGTCGTAACAAATTTATTTGGTTAGGAGATGATTGGTTAGGATTGGTTAGGAGAAGATGGTTAGGAGCTTGGAGATGATGCTCCGTCATATTAGGGAGTGATCCGGGGAGCTTCGATGTGATAGAACAACTCGCGAACATGCAAAAGGTGCTGGCCGAGCGCAAACTGTGTGCACTCAATGAAATATTGACCGTGTCTGTGATTTGATTAAACAAGGTCGTCGGTTAACTATTAGATGTTTAGTAGAGATAATAAAAATTTCAAGGAGTACAATTGGAAAAATAATCAAAGGCTACTTGGGACTTCATAAGGTGTCTGCAAGATGGGTACTTCGGATGCTGACGCCTGAGCAAAAGCGAACGAAAATCACCACTCCAGAAGCGAATTTAAGAGTGACTAATTGTTGACGAGACCTGGGTTAACAACTCCGATTCTGAGTTTACACAATAAAGCAAGGAATCGATGAAGCCCAATCTAACTTCTAGCAATGTTTTTTATTTCCGAAACTAAAGGAAAGTCGTCGAGGAATCAAATCTAACAGTGACAATAACATTATGGCAGCAGTTCAAGAATCTTTCTCTAATAATAATCGTGAGTATATATGAAGGATCTATTTCGATTAAAGTGACTTTAAAGTTCTTTTAGTTATAGAAAATTAACACGAACTACAGGACTGTAGCATTTCTTCGTAACCTTAATACAATATTAAGTTTTGTGGTACCCTTTAATGTTTGCACATTCATTCAAACTTTTGTTTTTTTATTTCAGTCCCAAAGTATTTTTTCTTTTAGAATAAATGCCTAAAATCTTGTGTTGTAAGCACAGCCAGTGTTCATGACGAAAGCCACATCGCGTTCTTTAATGTCTCAATCTTCCTGAAAGGATCATACACAAAGGTCGGTTTGTAATTTTAATTTTCTTGCCTTTATTTACATTGAACAGAAGTGAACAAATAAATAAATATTATACTCCTTTGTTGGATTGCTACGGATTATAAAATACAGAAAGTAACGGGAAGATTTCTGAAATGATTTCATAATTTAAAATGCTGGATACCTTCCAACAATAATCGTTTTAATTTCACGATCGGGTAACTACTCTCCATCTTTTCCGGCTTATTATTTCCACTCTATTACTGCAAGATTTCAAATAAGCGTGAAATCTCCAACTGCGTTTGTCCATTCCTGCAATAAAAATAGTCCGTCGCACTTGGAACGTGCATGTAAACAAAAGGTTAAATCACTTTCTAAAACCTTGTAAACGTTTTTTATTTGTATAGGCGCGCAGGCACTACGCGTCTATAAATTTTACTCATTCCTCTGAATAGGTAATTAAAACATTCTTGGTTTACAGTTAGAAACATGTGCAAAATTATAACTGGATAATACAGCTACGGAAAACGCAATCTCATTTTTCTATAATTACTTGAACTTGAAGGTTTGACGCACATTATTATATGATAATGAGCATTAATTGAACACGTGTAACTATAACCATAACTTAAATAATATTGAGTGAATTTCAGTTGATCTGGAAATGTGATGAGCAAATTATTGCGTTGCTGCCGGTCCTTTTACTGTATCTTTTAAAACGATTAACTTAACAGATTTATAATTTTTCTTAGTTTGTGTCACCAGTAGGTAGCACGAACCCTCTCTCATGAGTCGAAACACGAGTCTGTCTAGTCGCTGCAAAAAAGTATTAATTTCTCCTACTTTAGTCATCTCGCTATATATATATATTTATTCAAACAACTCAGAGTAATAGATTTAAAACAAATAAATATGAATACAAAAGCAAATAAAAGAAATTCCGTGACTGATTGTTAGCGTGTTGGTAGGTGCGGTCGGTTGGCGGGAAACCGGTAGAGTCTCGTTGGCGAGAAAGGGGCAGAGTCTTCTCGCCTTTCTGGTAGCAACGATGACTCTGACTGGCGGCTCTCCTGGTGATGGTAACCAGCTTCACTTCAAATAGTTGTTTAGCTCACTCAAATCATTATTTAGGGTGGGGTTATGATGCAATATTACGTGATTTGTTTATACTTCGTTCGTGGCTCTTCTGGCCATGACGGAACGCCAAATATATCTTCTTCCGCATGATAAAGGGGATTTATTATTATATCGACTTCTTGGACGGTTGGGATTTGATACAGCCAACCTCGATATTTCGACGCTGGTCGCACGTCTTTCCGCCTTGGCTGCTGAGAGAACACTTTTTTGTGATAATTTTATAACGCTCGGGTACGTGATACCATTTTACTCCTAAATCCGCGTCATCTTGCACCACTCATAATGCGTACAGAATAACACATGGGAAAAAAATTAATACCTTTCTCCAAGCTCAAATTGAATATATAAAATATGAGGAAAGAGCTTACAGGGGTGAACTAAAAAATAATATACAATTCAAAGAAATAAAATAAATAAATATTAATTAAAATAATATTTTAAAATTGGACGTCTCATTATAATATTTAGATTCAAGGATGACATGTGCACACTGTTACCTACATATTGCATACTATATTGGCGCTTATCGAAGTTGATAGCAGAAGCGCTCCAAGTCCAAAGCGTTCATTCTGTTACGTAGGTATACACACCTGTGGTTTGTGGAAAGCTCCACACGACATTTACTTGCGCGAAGGTTTTCATATTTAATCAGACCTGAAATCGCAAGGATGCAATTTAGAGTCGATTGCACGTTTGCGCTACAACGGAACGCTAATTGAAAGGTACAGAAGCATGTATTTGTCGTTATTACTTCGACGATGTATAGAAGTCAGTAGGTATTAACACAGATACGTAAAACCTTTAAGGAAACTTGAATCGGTCATGATGCTAACCTATAAGGCTAAATTAGTTTATTTATTGGTGATTGTCGGATGGCAATTTCTCTTAAATGGTATAAGTTCCACTTGACTTTACTGGAATTCCAATGGCAATTTATTCCCAGTACAGGTCTTCTTAATTATTGAGAGCACCAACTGGTTCATTAGACATATTTCTTTATTCCGAGGTCTCCTTTGGTAATGACCACCATCGTGGTAAGTCGAGGATACAAGAAAAGCGCTTTATACATAATTGCAGTATGGTGAGCAAATTTGTAATTTCAGAATGGTCTAATGATTAGTACCAAAACGTCAGACAAGATCGTAAATTTAACGTAAACGTGTTGTAGAGAAAAAGAAAAAGTAAGAATAAACTGAATCGCTACGGAAATATATTGCTTATCATCTAATCGGTAACCCTTAAAGCTGTACATATTTCGATAAAATCTGATGTGTCTTTCAATTTGAACTTAAAACCCTGAACATTTACACTAACAATGAATTGTTACGTTGCTGATGTTTTTTATCAAACATTTTTCGTGGGAAGTGTTCGTTTGAAGTTTGTTATCTTGCAGATCTGTGTAGTGGTTTCGGCGAATATGTGCTAATTTTTGTGTAGAATTCTTGGATCCGGAAAGGCTGAAATATCCGCTAGGGAAACAGCAAGAAGAGTAAATCGGCACTTACCTGTAGTATTTCATTGCCGGCGCGCATCGACGGAAGAAACTATAGAACATTAAGACTGATTACTACGACTTTCTGTTCTAAACCAACACGCACGGTATACTGCTGGAGGTGGGCTAATTTCTATACCAACCATGTATCGTAGATTATCTGATCTAAAGGTGTCTCATTTGGAACTAAATAGGATTTGAATTGCGTACCATTTGCTTTCTGCAAAATATAGGGCGCCCATATTTAGCGAATATCATCTGTAAACCGTACAACGTCGACATGGTGCGTTTAATTGTTGAGCACCGAATACTTTGTGTACAATTGTTTCATGGAAATGGGCGATCATTTACGATTGCATTAAGGAAAATTCGCACAAGATTAGGTCGATACCAAGCGCCTACAGAGTTAACAGTTCGTGTCTTAATTAAGAAATTTGAAGAGACGGGTTCTGTTATCCATGAGGCAACACGAATACGTCGTCGTTCTGCTCGGTCAAACGCCAATATTGCAGCAGTGAGAGAAAGTGTACTTGAACATTCAAACACATTAATTCGGCGTCGTTTACAACAACTGAATCTATCTATATCTGAAGATCTACTGACAGCATACAAAATCAGTTAATTCGACAATTGAAAGTTACAGACCATTTGCAGGTCGTACATTTGTGAATTGGGTGTTAAGGTAAAAAACAAGACGATCCTGATTTTTGCCACAAACTTTTTTAAGCGATGAAGCACATTTCTTTTTCTTGACGGAAGAATCAATAAACAAAATTGTCGAATTCGGAGCGAAAAATATCCATATGTTGTTCACGAGCGAGAAATGCATCCTCAAAGATGCACTGTTTGATCCGGCAGTGTAATCGGACCATAGTTTTTCGAAGATGAGACGGGCAATGCTGTCACAGTAAATGGGGAACGCTATCGTAACATGTTAAGCAATTTCTTCTTCCATCAAATTGATGACTTGGATTTGAACAACATCATGTGGTTTCAGCGTGACGCTGCAACGTGCCACACAGCACGTGAGAACATAACTCTAAACCAAATTTCCAAATCGTGCTATCTCTTAAAATTGTAACATTAATTGGCCTGCAAGATCATGTGACTTAACACTATTGAACTTTTTTGTCTAGTGTTGTCAAGAGGAAAGTGCAGGCCAGCCAGCAACAATCAATTAACTCAAAGAAAATATTCATCATGTTAGTCGTGAAATAGAGCCGGGTTTATGCGCCACAGTTATGAAAAATGTTGCTAAACGAATGACATCATGCCAGATGAGTCGTGGCGGCCGTATGAATGACATCTTGTTCCATCTGTAGCCGTAACGTCCTTATAGGAACTTATGTTGAAAAATAAAAAACATTAATGTTAGAAATACTAAGCGTTTTATTCGAAAATCATATCCTATAGTTCCAAATGAGATACCCTTTATAATCTTATCGCAGGCATTTAGTGTTGCTTCTAATAATTGAGCAAAATCGTCAACATTTGCCATGGCGAAATAGATCGACGTTAACGAAGACTCCAGATACAGAGGTAAATAAAGGGGGTTTGCGGCAGCTTGCTACAAGCCACATTGCTTGCACAGCATCATGGTATCTACATATACTTAAAGGTGGAATAAGGTCGAATGGTAGCTTTATCAACGTTTTGGTCCTATTAATCACAAGCGAAAAAATATTATTTCTTGCTTGGAATTGCTTATTATTTTCCTAATTCTCACATGTGTATCAATTTTCCTTGAGATCTGATTACTTTTAACCAACCCTTAGTTATTTATTTCACGGCTCACTGCTGTCCTGATGATGTTACCGTGTAAAATATGTACGTTAAGAGTCAACGGTACAAAAATGATACCATAATTTGTATTCATTTTTGTAAAATAAACTGTAATGACAACTAAGCATTTATTAAAAAAAAAAAAAAAAATAGGCCACGAGGTGTTTGAAGAAATTATGTATTTTCAATAATTTAATGGTTATTAAATGTATTGGCTTCTTCATGCAGTTTTCCATATTTCATCAATTTGTCTTCATCTGTGTTAAATAACGAACTTAAGCTAAAAAAGAATCTGCAAAATCATAATAGCTCGAATTATCGCGGCTTCTCCAAAACTCCATTATATTTAGTTTTTGTGAATACTAAAAAAGGATTAATTGAAACTGATATTGAAAGTTTTCGATTTCCCCCAACAATAATTAAAACAAAGAAAAAAGATGTAGATAGTACGAATAGTGTGTGTAACATTCGTATTTAATCAACAAGAAAACTAAACTGTTTTTACTATGGATAGCCAGGGCCTTGGGCTGCGTGTCCTAATGCATGCAAATCTAATTTCAGTTCATTCAGGAAATTGACCAACTGAGTTAGATTTCCGCAAATCTTTCTCGGCAAGTGAATAATAGCTTGAAGGTCCCTCTCTGCGTATACCCTAGTCGGACAATGCTTGCGCCTAGTTCTATGTTGTTCGCATCATACCTTCATAAATATTCTCACAAGGAATGCTAAGGACGTGCTAAATCCTTTCTCATATATAATTTTTGATGCTTTAGTTCTTGCTTCTTCGACCTTAATTTATTCCTTAGTTGTTGTTTTATTGGGTGTTTAGGTTTAAAAAAGGAAAAACATTGCATTAAAATAAAGCCAAAAGAAACGGAGACATGTTTTTCCGTTCTAATTTAGGCAGTAGAACCTCAAAGGAAATATTAATGCAAACATTTTACATTGCAATAACTGGAAAAGCTTACTTAACTTTATAAGTACCGTGTGTACTTGTCTCCTTCTACTACGGTATTTAGTTTTTGGTCAGTAAAAGTAGTACTTTTCTGAAAGAAAATAGGAGTACATAGTATTATGCTTGTACGAAAATTTCTAAGTTATACATAGTATAAAATACTAAGATTTTCGGATAATTTTGAAGGATTTAGGGATGATACTAGTGTAACTGATGCATCGAATAATATCGTTTCTTGTTTTCAACGCTGTCCCGGCTCAATAGCTAATGAAGTCTATTTTTCTATTACTATTTCTTACGAAATATGTTACATTACATTAATTAAAATGCAAATATGTAACATAATTATCTGATAACACGAAGTGCTGTTGTTTTTGTTTGCTTTTGAAATTAATTTCACGCAGGAGAAATTTAATATGAAATTTTTATACAGACTAATATTGATTGTATTAATTTGCAATTGCAAAGCTTTAAATAATTAGTTTTTGCACTATTTAGGCTCACATTTAATGAACGTAAATTAAAATCGGAATAAATTGGAGTTACAAAATGCTACAAAATATAACAAAACTGAAAAAACTCAGTTCTGTTAGATATATTATTGGAATTCCAGCTGAGAGGAACTCGAACGAATTAACAGCATCAGAGTGTTTGTTATATAACAAATATTTTCATAAATAACTATATTGTTTTGAATCATCATATATTCAGCTGCATTCCAGTTCTATAAGAGTGGCAAGCATTCCGTCCATTATTAATTAGTCCTTTTTTACTTTGTTTACTTAGATTCTACATGAATAATCTAAGTTATAGTTGTTTATAAAGGTAAGCAGATGTTAGGTAGCTAGAGCGATTGTGGCAACTTCTTAACTTGGAATAACAAATGTGGTAGAGGGAATGGATGCTATTATTCATTTAATTGATTATTTAGATCTCATAAGAAATTTTCTAAGCGTTAAAGATAGCTATTAAAAAATAAATAAAAGTAGTAACGAAAATAATAATTATTATTGCAATCTGTATGCCATAAAAACGAATAATAGTGACATGTAGGTTTATTGTTAATATGTGGTGAGTGTAATCATAATTCATGAAGGGCTGCTGCGCTGTATCTAGAAAAGTATCTTAACAGATAACATCCTCCACGTGCATAATGAAAATGGAAAAGACAACAATTACTTTCTGGAGTAAGAATTCAAGGTAAATAGCCTTGTATAAATAACGAAGCCAACGACGATGGAAAAGAACGATAATTGCAGATTTTAGCCTACATGCGACTACATTGACCTTTAGGTTTGTACCTCAGGAAGCTGCGACATTAGTTGCAACGATGTACAGAGTTGTAAAAAGAAATAAGCTGTGTTCAAGTAAATCTACTTCAGTGCAACACTTAACCCAACAGACCCTTCCGGTTGGATGGATCGTCAGCTAATAATGGCTTCTCACCGGTGGTTCACCGAGATCACCTGATCTCACATAACTTGATTTCTTTTATGGGGCTGTCTCAAGACGGTAGGCAGGTCCGCCTCAAAACGTCGTATATAAAAGACATGCAACAAATGAAGAACTGCGAGAAAGATTAGAAGCATGAGTTTTACAAAATAGTGAAAATTTTGTGCTAATTTGTATTAGTTTAAAATCTCAGTATTATGTCTTCCCAATTCCGCAATAAAGTATGTATTTAGGTGTTCCAGGTCGTTTCCTTGAATTCACTTATTGAAACACATTTATTGTCATTCTAAAGAACACCTTGAAATATATTATTTCTCATAGCAGCCATATTTGTTTGATATTTAGTTTTCTTAATCTGATCTTAATGTTTGGCATTATTTTATTCGTAAATTAGAATCCTTGCCTTCGTCTACCATACTATTGCTCTCTAAGGATAATTTATTCCTGGATCCGGTTTCTTTGAAATCATTTGCTCATTGAACTATCGCAAATTTTAAATTTTATTTTACTGCTCCCAGTGAATTCATATTCGTAAGGGATTCGCTGTGTGTCCAACATAGTTAAATTTACAGAAAATACGGCTACTTAAATTGCTATCTGCATTGTATATTGCTAGAATTTATTATACACATACGTTGTATATATGTATATTGTAGTGGTATTTTTGAAGAGCATTCTAATGTACGCTGGAGATTATTGTTTGCTGATTTTTTTTGTTTATTATGCGAGGCCACGCAGTGTTGGTGACCTCTTCCCTGGATTTTTACTAGTTTTATTATATGTCTCTCTCTTACACCTGGGAATGAAATCTATTTTGTTGTTAAGAGAAGAGAGTCAAGACAACAACTTTTAATGTGTAAATCGAAATTCATCCTCGTATGTCATAATTGTATTTCTTTAAATTAAATTTTATTGGATGTATTGTATGTCAGGGCTCATAATACTACTTATGTATATGCAGTATTTGAATTCTTTAATTATACATCGAAACCATTGACACCATTTCAACATTTCGGCACGTGTTGCTGTAGACGCGAAATACTTTGGTGTGGATAAATTAGAATCATATGTTTATGAAGTAAAAATATTAGATATAAATAGAAAAACAATGGAAGACGGCTAAAACCAAACGTGTTCCGGGTTCGGATCCTGTCATAGTTAAACGAAAACTCGGCGTTTTGCCCACAATCATATGGGACTTCTTCAGGAGAGGGAAAGATGGTAGGCAACAGTTACCATGGTAACTGAACGTGTAAACCACGCCACGGGCGATTAACTGAGCGGGGAGCAGTTGATTACGGTAACTCAGCGTGTGAGCTATGTCAGAGGCGAAGATTAACTGGTAGTTAATTTTCACCGTTGCTGAAGAAGCCCCATATGATTGCGGGAAAACGTCCAGTTTTCGTTTAACCATGACACGGTTCGAACCCGGAACACGTTTAATTTTAACTGATTCTGGCCAGGGAAGCTTACATTATTATTTCAATAGGAGAGGGATCTGAAAGGATAACTAGCTAAATTTTCAAGGAACACGTACATAAAAAGTATGAATTGAAATAACTTGCAGAAAGGAATTCAAACAATTTTGGCCATAAGTATAAATGTATAAATTTAGCTGTCGGTTAGATTTTCTGCTAGGAAATTGTAAAAATTTAAAATTAAGTGGCATTGAAAATTTGTTTAATTTCATTCAAGCTGATTCAGTAATTTTCAAGATATTGCTTAGATCTCACTTATTTAATTTCTGTTCTTTTATTTAATCTTTGAGAAGTGAATTATAACTAATTAACCATTACAATAAACAACGTATCCACTTAGCGTGTGGGCGGAAGACAGTTCTTCTTCTTGGCAATTTGGACAAAAAGTTTTCATATATTAGAAGACGTATTAGGAGACAAGTTCTACACAACATAAAATTATATTCAAGTACACAATATGTTCAGTTTCCCCGGCGCTCAAGTATGGCTTATTAAATGGAACATCCTATATCAAGAACATTGAATTATCTCAATTATTTCAAAAAAGACAGATAGGTACAGCAAATATTGAAAGTTGACCCAAAGTAAAGAGAGGTATCTAAGAACGTAATAGTATATAGGCTGTTCCATTTAACGAAACAAATTTGTATCGTGCGCTGCGGAAACTGAACACCCTGTATACTTCAATATAATTTTATGTTGTGATGCTTGAAAACTTTCTCTCTAAATTGGTCAGTAAATTAAAGAATTATCTTCCGGTCACGTACCAAGCGGACACGCTGAATATACAAATAAAAATTCCATATATTCTTTACCTTGCATAAAATTTATACGTCATGATTTTATTATCCCTTGAGTTTAATATTCATCACAGCCTGCATCAATGATTTACTCTATCGTGGAAAATTAAATTTTACATTACACATAGGATAACCTAGATTACCTTTACACACGCACACGAATTGCATGGAATTATTATACTAGGTTATAACCATCCACTCGCGCAATTAATTTTTGCGTGTGGCTGCATACCAAATGACGGCAACGTCTGCTGGCGTACCCAGCCATGGCACTAGACGTATTTTAATAATTAGCTACTGATATAATTCATTGTGCGTTTCAAAGCACAGACATAAGTACGGAATGATAATTTCAAAATATATCTTAATTAAAAATAAAAAAATTGCTCTGACCTGAATAACAAACAAGCGCTGGCACTCAACTAAATAAATAATGAAATAATTTCAAGGTGGACGTAGCCTTACGTTAAGCTTAATACATTTATTCATGACATACGCGTACATGTGTACGTTCATACAAGATTATGATAAAGTTAATAGCAATTTACTATAACCATACATAGTAACTTGCCTTTATATGTGAATTTATTTATTTTCGCTTGAAAAGGAGTCTGTAGTTAATGACATTCATAGCTATGAAGTGGAATTTTCTCTTGCATGTGGTTGAGGCTTCCTTTTCTGTACGCTTCAGTGTCTTTTTGCTCATAGTATAATGTGGAATTGGATGTCATAAATATCAAATGTAAATAATATAAATGCCAACATGTTCTCGTTTGTTGCTAGTCGATTAAAGAGAAGACAGGAATTCTAAAATCTTTTCGCAGAAATGTTGTTTTAAGACGGAATTCAATATAATAGAAGCTCAAAAACTCAAATACTTGCAATGTTTGCCTTAAGATATTTTCGAAAAAGCTGCTTGAAACTTTGATGGTCGTGTGCACCTCTTGTTCGCTCTACTATTGGATAGCATGGCCATATTGTAACCGGAAGACGATGACGATACGCCTACATCTGACAAATTTCAATGCTGCAATTGGTTTGACAAGCACGTGGACGAACATCCTTAACACTAAATTACGTACTCGAATACTGTGGCACTAGAACACTGAAACACTTCACTATTACCCCTTACCACAAACACTTCACTGGCACTGAACGTACGTTTCGATAGCTAAGCTATCATCTTCAGCAGCAATACTGAACTTATTTAGTTTAGTTTAATAACTAGTTCAGTATTGCTGCTGAAGATGATAGCTTAGCTATCGAAACGTAATTCGTAACGTAAAATAATAACGGTTTTATTAACAAACGATGTGTGTATGATCTGGTGAAAACCCTTATGTCATGATACAGAAACTACTGAATTCTGAAAAGGTTGGTGTTTGGATAGTATGTTCATGGGGAAGAATTATTGGCCCACTCTAAAACACTACAACAAATGAACCTCTTCATAAATATTTGGTAAATTTTTCTTCGCACACATTTTAGATTATTTTATTTTTTCACACCGAAAAGTTACACACGATGCAACTTCGTTTTGTTAAAACAACAACAAAATTATTATCTTAACTAATAAATCTTTACTGCAGCAATGAACTAAGTTTATCAAATTGAAACCTGTTTATCAACATACTACACACCCGTTTGTTAACTTACTTTGTGAGAAGGGATTTCTCATTGGACATTAATAAAAGTATTCTTCATATCAATAGATCAGTTTCTTGCACATACTGTATATACGAAGCCATGTCTTCATTGATTTAATAAACAGCCACGATAAACTCATTGGACCAATTTTGATAAAAAAAATTGTGCCGTTCACGAACTTCTTTATTGTATCTGCGTAACTTTCTCGTTTGGTGTACCGAGTTATTCAAAACGTTGGTGACAGGATGACGTATCGTGACCACATGAAACGATTTGTAAGAATGCATATTGAAACAGCATTGCATTTACTATAATTGTTTGCCTAATTCTCCTTTCAGTTTTACTAACTTTTCTGATAGCTTAATTATCATTGACTTGGATTACCTCATTTGCCATTTACGCCTTAAACAGAAACTGCCAGATGTAGTAGTATCCAATTAAACTTCTCTATTACGTTCCCTTATGATCATATTGTCTCTATTGGTGTAAGTTTGTAGGCCAGAGTCCTACAGGATCAACACCAGAATTTTGCCTAATTTAAATGAATAATTTGATGGCATACCATATTCTTAGGAAACGCTAGACCTTGTTCGTTCGCAAATTCTATTTTCTACCGTTTTCAGTGTGTTCAAGATGTGTTATACTAACTTTCCTACAACATGCTTCATCGGATATATCTCGATCCTATCTTGCGGGTTTTCTTCGTTATTTGTTTTTGCGCAATGTGCCAATTATTTTCTCTAAAAATATTGTTTTTTCTTTATGGTGTGGTATGTAAGTTTTAAATTCTTGACGATAATTTACGTTATCAGGACCATATAATTCTTATTGCTTGTTTTAGGTTCTTGTTCCATGTTTTGTCGGTTACTGCCCACTTTCGAAAGTTACTGTATTCATAAAATATGTTGACTTCGTTTTATTCTACTTAATTACTTGGAATTTGATAGTCGTAGGCGTATTGAATTAATAGTTATGAAGTTTTCTTGTACTTTTGTTCAACTTTTTAGTTTTGACGTCTAATTACCAAAACTACTAGTAGTAATATAGCTAGCTTCACTATTACTGTATTTTGGTTCTTAGAATGAACCTAGCCCATTCCTGGTTACGCGTTTTTCATTTTTTTATTAGACGTTTTAGCAATATTACGTGATTTGATGATTGTTGTTTTATAAAATGCTATTTTTTTGAAGCATATACAGAAATAAACTATGTTAAAATTTAAAATACATTGTAGAAGCATTTCGTATTGGACTCGCATTCATCAATAGAATTTGTCATGAGATTGAATAAAAGAATTGCAAGAATTGGCACACATTATAGTGTTATAATTTACAACATCGCGTTTAGCTGTCATCAGCACCAGGGAGAGTGAGTTTAGTCCTCTCGTTGAACGTCGAATTTCCTCTGGCGGCTATAAGGTGGTTTTCGGTACCTTCAACTTCTTTTGTCTCCTACTATTAAGATGGTGGGGGAGTTATATTAAGTTCGGTTAACGACGGTAGGTGTAGCAGGTAAGTAACTTGCCTTCTGTTCAATTTCCTCAACCCTAAATCTTCCAAATTTTCATACAACAATTGTGTCTTACTCATAAAATTCTAAATTAAATATTTTTCTTTATAAAATTGTTATGATCGTACTGTCTGTAACAGTAAATGTTAAACTGAGTTCACCTACATATGTCTTTTCAAACTATGAAGATATGTTTCACGTTTCCTGTCTTATGACTAGACCCCCTATTTACCAACCGATGTAGCAACGAAAACTTAATTATTTTCTAATGAATGATCTCTTTATAGTCCAACCAAATTCATCATTAATGGTACTGGCAGTGTAATGCCCAGTGAGACTAACTATCAGACTCGGAGCTTCGAGTTCCAGCCCGCAAGACTCAGAGCAAGATCCTTCATAGGTACTTTACTTCTCCAAATTTTAGCGAATGTTTGAGGGACGAAATAGTATCCCACAGCCAAATCTGTAAGTGGCGACAGCTGTACGGGTTACGGAAATGTGAATTCATTATCGCTAACTCGTTTCCATCCGATAATAAGATGATTGTTACAAAAGATTACAGGTAACTAGTATAAATAATACTATTCTAGTATTCCAGAAGAAGTGAATTCCAATTCATAATAGTAACTGGACATAATAGTAACTTTTTTACATATAAGAGGTACTAGATACCATATTATTTTTTATAGTATCCCGAAAAATTTGGTGACAGAATAAAGGAATTAGCGAAACCTTTTCAATCCAACGGAAAATTGATTTTGCTGTTCCAAAATGTTGTTTTGTGTGCTCGTGCTTCTGCTGCGCTTTAAAAAACATATTTATCTTGTAGAATAAAAGTGGTTTCATTCGAAGAAATACAATACTTCAAAATGATGTGTATGAAATGCACACACATATGTATGTGCCTACTTTCATGTCTACAAGTAACACTGTGATGTAGTACCTTCCTTTCTTACCCAACAATGCAAAGCAACGTTATATACTTGTACTTCCAAATGTATGGTTACAATGGCGACAATTTATTAAGAAAATTCAGCAACGTATTTGGTGAATAGACGGAAACTTACGCAAAGCAAACAAAATAGAGTAGCACGCGGACTGATGGAGATAGAACGTTTGTTACATGTATCTAACCTGAAAATGGAGCATTAAGAGTCTGTTTTAGCCGCATCATTGTCGCACTGGTAAAACTTTACGACGGATCTACTTTATGTTCGCCGTTCGGAGACAAATTTATGTTCCCCTAGTTGTAGTGGTATATGCCGCGCTAGCGGTATCTATTATTTTTTAAATTCGTCTAGCTTTAGGAGTTCTAGTTCCGGCAAGAGTTCAGAATTCTAGGACACAGGCCTAAAGATGCGTCGTCGCGCTTACCGAGTCGAAATTATTTACCATGACTCGAAATAAAAAAAAGAGATAACTCCGGCAGATAAGCGCATTTGTATGCAAATAGGAACCGTACTCTAAAGTACATTTCGTTTTACGGATGTGAAATATCTGGGGTAGGTTCGTTTTAAATTTCGGTTAAAGTGTATTAGTTATTCACTTACCTCCGGGGTAGTAAACCACTGCTAACTATGAACAAAAGGGTCAAGTTTAGATTGGAGAATAAAAATTCTGCGGAAATAAATTACTTTTGTGAAAATAAGCTGTAAACTGTACTGCGTTATTATTACTTTGTCTACAGGGTAAGACGGGAGGAAAGGACCAAATTCCAGAAGTGTATTGTTCTTATACGAATTTTATTAAATTTGTTGTAAGTAAATTATTGAAAACAAAAGGACTTCTGTTCTTAATTCTGTTTCATTCACGTTTCCGAATTTGGCGATGCCTCCAGGATATTTCCATTAAGTCGAAATATTCTCTTTCATTGAAGCATCCATTTGTTGAACATTTTAAAGTGTAATAATGCAAATTGTCAAATGCTAAAATGTCTAAGTGATTCTAGAAATTCTATAGAGCCAATCCAGTTCTTTTCCTGGCTTTAAATTAAAAAGTGTGGATTAAATATGCCACTGCGGGAAAAATCATCTATCCGAAAAACATGGTTTTCCAATGTTGAAGCCTCTGATGAATTTGAATCCCAATTTTTGTTTAATTTTTAGTCGGAAATGGGACCAAATGAAATTGGAAATGGGGAAATGGAATGGGAAGGAAAGAAAGAATTATTTTATCAAGAAATACTGAATTGTACCATATAACATCTAACACCAAAGCAATTTTGCAAAAATTCATACATTGAAAGGTTTTTATGAAATATTGAGGATTTTGATGACTTAATTCCGCGATTCAGCCCAATATCCCACTAAAATACATTGAGATGTAACAATTAAATGTAAAGTTTATAATAATCATGACTTCGTACTATTTTCGTTAATTCGTTGACGACAAATTTTTAAAAATAACAGCTGTCAGTTAGTAGCTGTATCTAGGTCCTTTTTGATTGACTCTCTGATGTGAGATCCCCTTCAACTACTCTTTTCATCCCCTTGGGTTCAACTTTTCCTCTTCTATTCTTCTAAATGATTTTAAAGTCCTTTTGGTCGTTTTTTTATGATCAAATTACTTTAAATATTTGTTGTAATCTAAATTTCTAAATAGTTTTAACCAAAACTTTCTAATTCAGTCTGCTTACCTCTTTATTACAGGAATGCCAATCCAACTATTTCAATATTTCTAAGGTTTACCTATCCATGATTGTATCCGACGTTACAAACGATATTAAGGATTTTGTTTATTACATTCCATGATTTTTGTATGTTTTTTCTACAAAAATGTAATTTTAATAACAATTAAAATTTTATAGTATATTTAGATAGATTAACAGTATTAAATGCAAGTGTACGAATTTCATTTCAATATATATGTACATACTACTATTTTCAAATTATATTTTGTGAAACTTCCTCTTCTAGTCTTTAAGAGAAATCTTTGAAGTAACAACTGCTGCGTCTAATATCTAATTAATAAAATCATTGTAATGCAAATTATTGGAAAACTTTGTTCTACTTTATGCTTCGAAATTTTTGGTCGTATAACAACCAGTAGGTTGTACAAGTGCAAGTGCTTATATGAGTGCGGTAGCCACTCTGAAGTGTATAATTGTAATGACATTTATCAAGTCACCGAACTTGAAGTTTTGATGGCCACATGACCTCCATATTCACTGTAGTAGTAAGAAACTAACGATTAGTATAAAAATCTTTTCACTGCCCTAAAAGCTTACTTTCAATCCAGTATTAAGAGGTTCACGTAGAAGGACATAACACCTAATTTATTTTTGAATTTCACTAACTCAAACAACTATAACTATAAGTACTGCAGGCGAACAACTTGGTTTTTGGTGCTATAGCATCTTCCCATTTATGTTTTGTTTTAAACAATAAATTCGTTTTAATTTACGAAAGCCGTCCTCCCGCCGCGCTCAGCGAAGTAATATATAATTTCCTAGTAAAACCAGTTTATTTCTAATTTTTCACAGTCAATGTATTTTTGCATACGTCAAAACATATTATCCTATCTTCCTGCATTAAGTACATTTTTAAGTGCATCAACCGCTTCTTTGACCGATGGAAAACGGGAGCTTCGTAGCTACATCTGGAAATAAAAAGACATCAGTAAGTGGTAGGTTTGGACTATACGGCGAGTGACCCATTATTTCAATGTTTTGGGCATCCGAATACCTCGTACGAGTGTTATCTTGGTGTAGGATTCGGATGTTTTTCGCAAACATTTTGGAGAACTTGAGGCAAACAAATTGTAGTGTACCATTGAACATTAATAGTACGACGATTCATCCTTTTCTTCTGGCTTCTTTCACCAACAACTTTTGTTGGAACTAATGTGTTGCTTTTTTTCGAGATTATGGCGGTATAACCACGTTTTATCACCTGTAATAATGTTGTGTACGAAACGAGACGATCAATTGGCAAAGCGATCCAGTGCAGATCTGCACCATGAAATTGTCCGGCATACGATGGATACAAAGCTTACGTACCATAAAATTTTTGTGTAAAATTGGGCCGAAGACCTCTATATGCGTCTTTAAAGTTGCTCCAATACAGTAACATGCCAGTCTTTTCAATCATGCGTCAAGCAAGACCAATACTCGTTTCCGATAATTGCCATGTTTGCCGTAGGAGCTGGAAATAACAACTTTCGAGCTCCTAAGGAAAGTCGATCACATTGAAATTCATCGTACCGCTTCTTTACGGTAGAACGAACAGGATTTGTCACCAAACGCTCGATTGATACCCTCAAAACGTTCGTTAGGGATCAAGCTACGGTTGAAATTGTAAAAGAATTAGCTCAATAATACTGTTTTTTCAATTCGATGATGTCTTAGGGATTAAGAGAAGATTAGTTTAAATTATGTGTTTTAAAGACCTTCAAGTTAACGTTATTTCAAAATATCACAACCTGCTGGATAGGCGCATCGGAAAGAGAACAGTCCTCAAATATCGTTATAAACAACTTGGCATGATGTAGACTATTCCTATAGCCTGTATTTAATTGTACCATGCCATTGTAGCGGTTTCGTTTAATACTAGATTTAGACGTTTTTTATTCCGATGTCAACCTTCATCTTTACGTCTGCGTTTATTTTTTTTATAGCAGTTTATGCAAATACTTCTGTAAATTACATTTGCCATATAAAGAATATAAGCCAGAGATTTTATTAACTCTTTCGAAAAAGGTCTTTCAGTATTTAACGTATGAATATCCATTGAGCTCTGCTGCGTATATTAACATTCTCATATATATATGGGCTTAAACTACGGTATAAATCCGAAATATAAATTCTGATTTTATTGGACACATTTACGGGTTGTCGTAATAAATTTTATAGGAGGAAACGTCCAATAAGTGCGGATGGGTAAATTAGGATTTGGATATCGGAGGGAATATAAATTAGTTGTAAACAGATACTGGAGAGGCGATGATTGATAATGAGATAACTTTATTTCTCATGGAAAATATTAAGAGCCTGTCATAAAGTAAACCATATTTCTGTTCGGATGGTCAATTCTATTACAATACAAACATTTCTACGATGATGAAATACAATTAATTCTGGATTCTTATTGCTTTCTGTTTCCTGTTGTCGTTACCCATACTTAGATAACAGCTTAAGAGATGGCGGGGTTTTAAAAGAAATATTATGTGTACTAAAAGCCGTCGTTGAGTTTCATATTCTAAAGAAAATGTACGTAGAGCTATAAACATTTCATACATTTCGCGAAACTTTCGCTAAAACGCAAAAATTTTAATTAATTTGTACGTTAATCAAGTTGTGATATGGTCTACACACTGGACCGGTTTATGAATATCCGAAGACAAAGTGTTGCGCGAAACAATGTTGTTTAAGTCTTACATGACACGCGCCCTCGGGCAAAATTGATGCCAAAAAACGAAAGGCTGGGAAGAGAATTAGTAAATAGGGTTTATTATTTTAAAATTACACACAAAGGATTGGATCACGACTATAACGAGCTGAATTAGTAAGAATAATCCTGTTTGGCTTATTTTTATAATATTATCTGGAAAATTCGTATACAAACAAATAGATTCTTTATGAGCGGTCACCATTCAAATTCTAATAGCACCCTATCGATATCAAGTAACATTTGTTAAAACCATGACGCCCTCAAGAAGAAGATGTATGCGATTACATCGAAACGTCGTAGGACGTATCCAGTTCTTCTGAGAACCGACGCCGAACGCTGGATGAAGAAGAGAAAGAAGAACAAAACATCTTTTACCCGCGAAAGCATCCGCTACAATACAATTAACTATTATTCGATACACTTATTTCTACAATGCATCATCTTCGGAATATGTTATTATTTCAAGAAAATAAAATACTAGAGTGTGCAATATTAATAATTGATATTTTCTTGATTTTACTGATGTGAGATTCTGTGGTGTGGTGGCCCGATCGACAAACCAGAGTTGTAGGTTCGAACCCATCGGTATCTTGAAATTTTTGTCTCTTTAGTTAAATTTAATTACATTCGTGATATGTATTTATTAGTGCATACATGGCACATTAAAACATATCTGTCGAGATATCGCGATATATCTGCAGGCATCAAATGTATAAGTATTAAATGAAATTCCTACAGAGACTGGTAGTGTAGTGGTAGCGCACCCGGCAAGCGGAAATTTTAGGTTCGAGTCTTACGCATCGGTACGTATCTTTCCTATTTTAGTTAGACTTCTTATTTTTTATTTGTTGGACATTGTTTCCCTCAAGCTGAAACTATAGCAAAAGAATTTCTTGCAGTCTTTCAGGAAATTTTTTTAAATAAGCTTTAGAAGCTCTAAAAATCACTACGCAAGATGTTAGGTATTTGCAAAAATTATCGGTTTACTATAAATTCACGAAGTAGTCAATTACTAGAAAAGATACTTTGTTTAATAGAGTTAGCGAAATGCTACAGTTTACGAACTTTTCGCTAGAGCATTCGATACTTCCACTGCAAATCCATGGTAATTCACTTTCGTTCAGTACGCTCTGCACTCTGTGTCGCACTGATTTTATTTTAAATATTTACTCAATTCAATTTACCGAACTTTTATATTGCGGTCCCTCGGCAAACGACCTTTAAATTGTCGCTATATGTACAGTAATAGCAGTTCGTCGTAGTTCCTTATATGCTTATATTCCTTATATATTTGGTAACAATGTCTGTACTATGACTACATTGCCTGCTTGCGAAGGAACTGCAATGTCTCTGTTATATATGGAATGGGTTTTTGCCAAATTGTCTGCCCGGGAAGGGTAATTTTCATGGAACGTGGTTCGACAGATAAGGGAAGCCGATTAATGAACGGGAAAATTTAAAATTTTGGAGTTGCGCTACCGAACGTGGACGCTATTTATAAGCGATAGCGTTACGAGGGCATTGTAGTTTATTTATTGAAATAATCCGCACGGATTTAACGCAATACTGCAGTTCGATGCTTTAGACAATTTTAATCTTTGAGATCTTTTCAAGTGTCGCTATCCTTGTCCCCCAATTTTGGTACTGTATCAAACACGTTAGGCATAGTGGAAATATATTTAAACATTGAATGGCAAATTAGAAACAAAACCCGATGGAACTCAGTGCGCTGTGAGAAGACCATTAACCGAGAACATGGAAATAAATAAAATATCTTCGAAACTTCGTACTAAGGATTTTTAAGCAAATATTTATACTCTAAATAAACACAGCAGAATGAACCTGGATGAAGGGTGTTGGCATGGAAACATGGATGTTTGCTTGAATATGAGTCTGAGCTGTTGCCGGTGTGCCCAAGAAATTTAAGAGTGCAATACAGAGTGATTTATAATAACTGTAAAAATGTTCGACATCTTGTTCGGGAAGCTATTTAAAACAAAAAATGTTTTTTTATTTACAGAACTAAAACAGATTTAAATTTCAATAACATATGATTATTAAAATACAACTTTGAACATAAATGAAAAAAAAGAAACAAAAGGCTATGTAAGAAAATATTATGTACATAAGTTGCTCAGAAGGCACTCTTTGAGCTTGTATCATCTTGACGAATTTAATCGAATCTAATTGCTATTTGGTCAAGTAATTATTCGCATGTGTTTATTTTGGCACGGTAAACCAGCTGCTTTAAATGGCTCTAAAGAAAAGATTTCAAGGGGTTTAAGTCGAGATATCATGGGGGCCAAACAGCAAAACCTTTATCAATCGCTCAGAAAAATGTGCACTCAACCATTGAATAACTTGTCCACCGTAGTGAGGTGGAACACATTTGTTAGCGATTAGGAAGCGGTGTAGGTTCGGTCTACTTAAAAAGCTTTTATTTGGAAAAGTTAGTGTTCTGGATCTAGTCTGTGTAGTAAAATTCTTTATCCAAATGGTTTTCCGTTAAGGATACCATCCCAAGTATTCACATTAATTTAAAGATTCCATAAATAGTAACTGTGAGTCCTAATAAAAATATCTCTGAGAAATTGCGCGCCATCTATTCATAATATTTTGAAAAATATCGGATCTTCAATTTTATAGTATAGTTATAGAACGTTGACTGTAATCTTCCAGTTGTAATGCTTGAACGCGAATGGTCTAACTGTTCACGATGTAGTGTTCGCCATAAAAACTTTTGTGAGAGACGTAACTGCGCTGCGTCTAGTGAAGGATGAGGTTATCCAACATTGCATCTACTGCATTTTCTTCGCTGTTTACTTCACTTTCTATAGTGCGATTTTGTAGATTATTACTCATAATAACAGGTGAGGCAGTCTCTCTGAGTTATTGAAAGGTACGGCTGAAAACTGCGTGAGAAGGTTAGAACCTATCTTCCGCCGTTACCATCGCAGTACCCATACATCTGCATATTCAGCTACACTAAACTCATTCGTTTCGAAAACTATCAAACAAACCTTTTCGCAAATTATATTCTTCAGCTTCTAAACATAGACTACTACATTACCTAATTTAAACTAAAAGCTGCTCATTTTAGGAACTGTCAACAAATTTGTTTGGTTTAATGGCTTCTTGAACAATAGAACACATAAATCGTCCTGTATAGTAATGATGCTACCAGGTAAATAGGTAGAAGAAAAAAGAGCAAGCCGATTATATAAGGGGAGTTATTAATAAGAATACAAACGAACAATGTGACACATATTTTTATTTTTTAGGTAAATTATAGCAATTAAACTAACATAACGAGTTTATAATGTTTAAAATAATGAATGATCAAAAAACAATTGCTCAAACGAAACGGTTTATGGCTAGTTATGTTAGACGAAAAGTAAAAACAAACCGTCAATGTTCCCAACTTGAATACTACCTACCTATTCATATCTCGCTTTTTAACCACAGTTTGCATGCTTACGCAAATAAAGTGCCCGGTATGCCAATTTACTGTTACGAAATAGTTTATTCGGTACGTTATCTGCATAAGTAGTAATTGGCTATTTTAAGTAAATGTATGTATTGGGATGAAACACCAGCGACATACATATCGACAGACTATGTAAATCAAGACGTTATGTTTGCTCTTGCAAACAAATGATGTAAAGTTATTCCTATCTAGGGTCAACGGTTTTCCAGTGTGGTTCTGTACTTAGTGCATCAAATTCATTAAGCGATACTATTTGTTTCCATATAGATATTAAGACGTAACAATGAAACTATGTATCACCAAATTGTGTCGACGATCGTCAGTAAATAATGAAAGCAAATGGATGGAAGTACAAATGTCTACAGCATTATATATTATGCACATTTAGATTGTGCCAAATGTTCGTTCCTTACTTGCATGCAACGCACGAACATTTTCGCATACATTGACTTTTGCATAAATCCAACATCTTAGCACGGGCAAAATTATTTGCCGTGTTCGGGTTAATATGATTCCGTAAAACTCAGCATTACATTCCTATAAAGTAGGTCTACATATCATTTGCAACACTTGCAACAAGTGTCTCAAAGGTAGGAATTAAAACGAAAATTGGATTTTTGGATGTACGTCATCTAGTAGTTTGCTGGACATTTTGTGCATTGAATAATAAAACAAATGCTTTATGGAACAATTGTCAAAACATTTAGAAATTACATATCGAGTTAGAAAGTTCCATAATCAAGTGGACTGCTAAAATACATGGGCATCGTTGCAATACAAAAGTATAAAATTGATGCCAGATGTTCGCTACATTTGTGGAAAATAGCTTGCTTTATTTTCAATTTACCTGGCCGTACAAAGAACGAGCGTTATGCTCGTGATATTTGCTATCTTAGCCAATAAGAAATACGTAGTACACGTAGCGTAACGCTCTATTATGGACGGGAAGTCGTGCGACGGAAATGAATTAGTCGCGGCAGTTAACAAAACAACTTTATACTGAATATTGAAATTGGATTTAACGTTGCAACCATATAAGTTTCAACTAATGTAAGATTTAAAGTAAATGATTTAATTTTACGGAAAATTTTCGTTGGTGCAATGATCGAAAGGTTTACCAACTTTAATTCTGTTTTCGGACATGTTAATAAACAACGTTGTAGGTTTTGGAGGAGAGACAAAAATAAAAGCGAGGCTTCCCAATTTTCCAAAAGTAACGGTTTGGGCGGAGATATCATCAAAAGGCATTATTGGTTCGTTATTCTTTGAAGATGTGAGCGGAAGTTCTGTTGCTTACGTTCAAAAGTAACGAACGCTATAAACGCATCTATTTACCCACTATTGCAGCCATGGCTTGGGTACAATAAGAATATCTAGATGCTACAAGATGGGGCAACCTGCCGTACCTCGAATATGAGTATTCCGGTGGTGAAGGAGATGTTTTCTAACAAGGTGATATCGCGGAGAGGCGGCATCCCATGGTCTTCCCGTAGCCTGGGCTTGATACCACCTGATTTTTCTTTTTTATGGGAATATCTCTAAAAGCTGAGTTATGTGAATTATCCAGCTACTGTAGCCCAACTTAAGGTAAAAAATGCAAAAATCTCGTACGCTTTATGTGGAAGGCTCTTTGAAAATCTTGCCAGGTTCGAAAAGTGCTGTTACTGAGCTTTAAAAACTGCGAAAACATACGGGACATACTGCATTTTCACCAAGTTATCAAAAGATATATACCTATAATTTTTTCCAAATGAGTATGTTTATAATTTTTTTTGGTTACGTCATGTTAAACAACCTTCTTCTACTCACTATATTGATGTTGGATATTCCAATAGCAAAATTCATAGAAAAATTGAAGCAGATTAAGATACAAGCGATTTTTAGCGACTCAAACGCTTCTGTGCAAACAAATCAACGCGAATACTCATTCCTAGCAATGTCCAGCGGACAGAAGCGTTGCGCATTATACATATACCGCATACGCATGTGTATGAAATACATGGCAAATGATGTCAGGTACTGCAGAGCGGCTTAGCGGCGTCACTAAAAATCGCTTGTGTGAAACCAGTCTAATATAGTAACGAGCTTGCACTGCTAAGGGAAATTGTACGCTTTTGCGAATAATTTTTCAAATCCTGGAAGTAGAAAGCTTAATCTTTACACTAGTGAAGTTTACAAGTCTAGAATTTTAAAATTCTCGTAACAAAGTAATAAAACCACGAACAGTGTCTACCACAACCATTCGCTTCAACATATAATCCCAATAAAGTATTTGCGACAGAACATAAGCTTAATACATGCAACATCGTGGTAAGAAGTCATTAATTTATAATTTATTATGTAGACTTAGCGTTGTGCAAAGGAGCGAAGATTAGACGCCTCATTATTTGGTGACTATTCGAGTTTGCTTTGGGTGAATGTGTGACGCACTAAGTTGTTTTTGACGGAAATATTAGCATTTTACTTATTTTTGCTTGCTCAATCTTTAATACTTTTCAAGATTGCATAAGCCATTAAGAATAAATTATAAACTTGTTTTCATGTATTAACACTTCTACGCTAATGTAACCTATCGTGTAAAGGTTGAAAACACAATTAATGGCCATCCGTCTGGCGAGAGTGGGAGAATCATCTGTTTACCTAAAACGTCCATTACAAATAGCTCTGACATTTTGAATTAAATAGCGATAAGGACTTCGGACGGTCACTTGACACACAAAATCGTTTTGTATACTTATTTGGGCTCACTAGTCTATGAGATCCCGATAAAAATTCTATTAGAAAACAATTAGAACGCCGATGCATTACCATTACGCGATATCAGTGCCGTTCAATTCCCCGAACGTAACGCAGCGATGATAAGCAATTTCCACATATCTTCGTCAGTGTCGGTCGAGAAACACTCGCTGATGCTTAGTTAGTGTATTAACGGAGCCGTTGCACACATACATACGGGTTCGAAAGTGGTTAGACCACTCTTGTTGTTTTCTTTGGTTGATGTCCCCGTAAATACAGCGAAAGTATACTTTATTGATTAGTTTAACTGTTCTGGTCGATCTGATCCTAACGTGGCGTGTACTTTTTCGACTCGGGTTATAAAACGCTCAGGCACATAAACGGTTCTGTGATAATAGTAGAAAAGACCTTTAAATGTTTGCTAAAGAGAGTGCTGAATGTAATTGTTTTAGTTAAGTTGGAGCTGAGTGTTGTTTATGTTTTGGTATTCTTTTTTCTGCGGTATGCGACATTGTTTATTTATAGTTGCGCACCTAATGTGCAGTTCGTTAACGACAGTTCTATTCACAGTATTATCAAGAAAATTTAATGTATAAAGCAAGCCAAAGGCTTGCCGCGCTAATTATTAATTGGTAGCCTTCATTTGAGTAAACAGGCGTTATTTAAGGACAACTGGTCTAATTATACTTACTTCTTGAAGAAGTAACAATTCTGTTATTCTTAGTTTTCGAAATTATTTACCGAACGTTGTTTTAAGATTTCCTATATCAGTTATGTCTAGCAAGAAATTTATATTTGCAATGTTGCATTAGAATCGTTGGTGTCCATATTGTTGTTTAATTACACCTCTTTAAGGAATTGCTAATATTAATGGCAAGCAAATATGATGATAGCTGCTCCATTAATATTTTCCAGATATCGTCTTACATTACAAAAATACGGGGTTAATACAAAGTCGCGAAAGGGTTGGACAACTTTGCTGCCTGGGAAGTATATATTTTTTCAATTTGAATATATAGCTAAAAATAACGAACTAATTACTAAATTTAATTTTTTTTTTTGCATCCGGTTTGACAGGAAATACATCCGACTTATTATTTTTTTTTAATAGAACTCATACTATGAGCTTCATTTTAAATTTAATTTTAATCTGGAGTAACTGCTCTATGGGATCTAGGATGTTCCATTTAAAAATGACTTATGTTAGTACGTCTCCGTTACAGTTTTTTCGTTTTCAAGATAGTAGCTCCATAACTATAGTCAAAACAATCGCCATCACTTTTCTGGCTGATGGAACAGCCTCTTTCGGGGTTGATTCACTCTCGCTGTCCATTGTTTCGACCGTGCCTTGAGGGTATCAAGAGGGTACTCGTATAAATTGCTTCAGTAGGACTTCGAATGTTTATTCGAATGGAATTTTGGTCTCCAGTAAGTAAGCGCGGAATTCAACGTTCGGTCAGCTCTTTCATGCCCAAATCTTCAGTCTGTATATGATAAACACGTTCTTTCGAGAGGCTCACAACCTCGGCAATATCTCTAACCTTAATTCGACTGCCGTCGAGCACTTTAGCATTTAATGAACGTTTCTGGTGTTATCGGTTGCAGTATTTGGCCGCATTGTCAACCGAGCTGATACGACCATGTTTAAATTCAGCTGCCTAAAAATTAACTGTGGGAAATAATAGTGCAGAGATCCAGCAGACAGCATACATCACGGTTTTAATTTGCGTAGACCTAAATTGTTGCAAATGCAACTACCCTCGCATGCCTTTGTTTGATCATTGCGGATGGAAAATGTAATACTTAATACAAATTCGTATAAGCATAAGCAAACAAGGTGTTGATGTTCTCGATTGTGGTAGAGTTAGGCTCTGTGCGTTTGAGATTCACCACGGTCAAGTGACAGACTTTTCTGGTGGATTCGGCTCAAAGCTTATATGTAGTATTGGACTGCCACAATATGCAAAAAATAATTCCCATTACAGCAACAACTGGTTTGATTGCTCTAGATAACTTTCTGGGTTTGTACTTTGAAATGAGGAAAAGAATTTTCTGGTCGATACGGTAGCATTGCTCCATATGAGAGCATAATGAAATCTAAAACCAAGTTGACTCTATTTTTAATGTCAAAAGTGAAAGTACTGACTCTTGAATGGTGTCATTATTTCAGGCGGATCGCGTTTAAAGAAATTGACTAAGGGTGCGGGTGTTTCACTTGCTTTTGAAATGAGAAACTTGTTCTTTAATTTTTGTGGTGGAAGTAGTAAGCTAGTAGTAGTGTATATTCTTTTCTACCTACCTCGTTATTACTGTTAAAATTTGGGCTGTTAACGGTAAAAATATAATTTTGCAAAATATATATCTCATAGGAAACTGCAATTAAATTTTAATCAAACTGTATTGTCTTTATTGTAGTTTTTTCGATTTTTTTCAATATATCATTTTTGTAAGTACATGGAGTTGTTATCTGTTACTTTCTGTTATATCAGAATATGAGCTTTTCAGTTACCTTCTTCGTGATTACGTGTTACATTTTCTTGCGTAAAGTTCTTCTTCGCAGTCCTAACTTCTTTTTCTGCGCTTTTAATGCTCTTAGTGAGGCGAGAAATATCTCGCAAGCTTCTCGCAATTTCCTCTTCTATATTGTATTTCTCTTGTTGTAAGCTTTTTATTTGCTCCGATACTTTGTTAATTTTTTCTTCGATATTGCTCATAGCACTAATAGTTTTATTATACTAGAATTTTGAAAAGTTGTGTTCGAAAGTGAAGTACGTCAAAGTGATGTATTTCTAAAAGTCATCGTTGTGTCAACAGCTTTCACCATCTTTTTTTTTGATGGGATCATATTGCCATTCCTCTTGAAGTATTGCGGAATCTAGAGGCGTATTAGTTTCCATTAAGAACATTTTCGTGTTAAACATTATATCGAGCCTACGATTCAATTTCTTCATACAGAAGAAGAAATGCCTAAGATTGTTATTTGCAGTTAAAAACACACGTATTAAAAATCGAATTTGGTAATTTATTACTTAACTAAGGGAAGTAATAGTGATGGTAATAGTTCTCTTAAATTATCACTAATACAGAGTTACGGTGTATAAATTTGTGTTGAAGGCTTGTACGATACTCTGGAGAATTTTAAGATGCAATAACGTTAAACTCGTTTTTATGACTTTTCGCGGGCCATCTACAAAAATCGTTGTATGTGTATCGAAGAGTATCACTTGTGAATAACATCGTTGCCAAATATTAATGTTATTAAGTCGCAAAGAAATACGTTTTAGTGATAAGCAATAATGCTTTACCTTTGCCTTCTTGTTGATAAAAAGGATTATGTAATGCAATAGTTTCTGAACAAAAATTTGCAACTTCGGTGGCTTTCCGTAGCCAAATAAAAGTGTAACGAACACTTTCCAAATGATCGATTTATGTGGAGCTTTCACGAAAAATCACGCACATCCTATACATTATACAAACTGTTACTTTTCATCTCCCTTAAAATAATTTTAAAAGCTCTTATCAATAGTTAACAATCTCACTCATTTTATTTCTGATTTGAAATATTATTAACTGAGAAGACAATGTCGATGTAGTTTTAGGTATGGGTGGAAATTATGCTGATGACATGTATGTTACTAAAGTTACTAAAAGATGAATGGGAACATTATAAAGTTTCTCGAAGAACTTTGTTGTCTTAATTTCTTCTGCATTAATGTACAATGTATCATCAAATAGAGTTACAAGAAAATAATTATAAACAAGCAAGAGTCATGCAAATTACTTATTCTTTCTTATTTGTCACTTATTTAATTCTTCATAACCTGTATTCGTCTATGTTATTATTATCTAAAAGCAAAATGTCCAAAACAACAAATTTTTTCAAGATTATGAAACTTTATGAACGAAATCTTCAAGTACACTTCTTTTTAGCCAAAGAGAAGACATTATGAGAGTGAAAGCAATCATCAAGGTTAGAACAATTTTCGATTTTCAGCGTGGATATTTACAGGTACAGATAAAATATTAGTGCCAGGCATTAAAGTATTTGTTAGTATTTTGTCATCTATGGAAAATTTACTCGATATTATCATTCAACACCAACTACCAAACTACAGTATATGAATTGATGTGCAAAACAAAGTGATACTCATTAATATCACTGTAAGTGAAATTATCTTAAGTGAGGTATATCTATGGATCAGATAAACTGCATTTATATTTGTGTTTTGAAATCCAGCATACACGTCAACAACGTAATTATATTACGCGTGAAAATATGTAAAGTATGCTTGCCATTCTTCACACAGTTGCCACTGTGCAATAACCTTGATCCCAGCAAACTTAAAGTTAACCAAAGATAATATTTATAATTCGACACGATTGCCAACCATACCTTTATACAATGTTCGTTAATTAATGTGGAATTTAGATCGAAATCTTTAAAAAAGCTCATGTTACAAAAAACGTATTAGTATTTATGACTGCAACAGTGCTGTATGTATGCGGTTACCTCAGACATTCACTTGCTCGTTACGTAATATCGGAGTGATAAAAAAACCTTTATTCCGTTATAAAATTTATACCCATTTCAATGCTTCAGTTATTATGGCTAGGGAATTTAGTGCGCGGCGTGCAGATTTATAAACACTGTGTGTACATTTATGGGCTTGCACTTACCTACAAATGGTTTCGTGTAAGCCAGATAGCTTGGGATTATGTAATATAGAACATGTAATTCTACAGTTACTGTTGGTTCTTATTGAAACTCCTATCGGCGATCGTTACGTGATGGAATTCGCTTGAAAACGATACGCTAATAAAACCCATTTCGTATTTAGAACTAAAATATGTATAGAAATTATACAGATATACAAGATACATCTGTTTTACACCATCGTCAAGGTGAGACTTGAGCTATTATTTTTGCTTTCTTCATTTCGTATGAATCATACAATTATTATGCGGATGCAGCATATTAAATTCTATTGTTTTCTAAAATCAATAGAAGCTGTATACTAAGAATAAATAAGATATTGATTATATAGTTAAAGGTTGTATTACACTGCAGGAAGTGGATATAAAACGGCGCATGATATTGGAAGAATCTCCCACGGTTTTTGCGTTTTCATATTCTATACCCGAAATAAAAAGGAAAAACGTGTTTCGTTAGAATGTGTAATTATGGAGAAAATTAAGTCAAGTTTCACAAGATTTCCAAAATATTACAGAAATTTACGATAATTGCCGAAGCATCATATGTTTCGTCGAGTATACCACGACAACTCGTTAACCTCTAGCATAGTGAACTGGATAAACGCACGTATAAAACCTGCACGTGCCCGAAAAATAATAGCAGTCAAATGACCTAAGCATCTTTTTACATCAATACGTGACAAACACCTAAAATATCGGCTTATTCCTCACCACAGAAGTTATTTGATTGATTCGGAACAGTTGTTTCGGGAATTTGTCGATTCTCATTGCCAACCGAGCGACCGAATGTCAGATAATAGTGGTGCCAACCTCACTTAGGAAAAGGACGCAAACCCACTGGGCATAAGTCCGTTACTCACTGGAAGGATACTGGCTAGTCGTCGGTTGGATCCTTGTTCCCTCGTGCTCCCCATGTTAGAGAAGTTCCCTTAAATGATATATGATATGAATCCAAAGAATTCTCCAACCAGCCAGGATACGGTCGGTGCAGCAAAAGGTTGCTTCCTCCCCTATGTATTTTTTTTGCCCCCACCACGCCCGTTAGTTGTGAAGCTGCAGGGAATTCATGAATTCCCGAAATAACTGTTTCAAATTAATCAAATAACTTATGTGGTGTGAAGCCTGTTATCGCTTTAGTGTTCGCCATACTATCCCACAGCTCTTATATATATGTAAACACTCGTATAATAAAATCGTAGGTATTAGTTATGGTTTACGTTGCAAACCGTCGTGTCTCCACATTTGGTCAAAATTTAGTTTGTTATACTTCTCAGAAGCATAACTTTGCTCTTACGAAAAATCTTACGTTTCAACTAATCAGTTTATAAGATAATGGTCACTAGAAACCTCAGTGTTACTTTTGCCCCTACCTCATTTTACATACACGAGTATATTATTTATTTTTATTAGCAATGAACAAAACCAAATGGCTGTAATAATCAGAATATTAGTCACCGAATGAGCACTTGATCGCGGGAGGTTTTCAAAAATTATAATTCTTTATTGACAGTATGTAAAAGTAAAGGTCAAAAGCAATGAAAGTTGAAGTATTTTAGCTCTACCCTGCATTGCTGTTGCCTCAGAGTTAATGCCACAATATTTCGAAATGACAAGCCATACCTGCCGTTTAGAAGGCCAGCGACAGAGCTTGAGCAGTTCTTGGACTGCTTAACACTGCTTGGCACAAGTGAGCGCCAAGAAATATCTAACTTGTTGTTTCGAAATGTTGTAGCAATAACTGTGAGGCAACAGCGATACAGAGTGGGGTTAAACCACACTGATAACGCCGGGTAGGCAGAACCATGTTTGTGGGTTGTGTATTTTTTCTCCTCTTGTATTGCGGTTGTCGTAAGTCATTCCATCAGCGAGATGAATAATTTTATTCAAATTCTTACTTTAGCTTGTTTTTATTTTAAAAGTGCATGGGTTTGCCGTTTTCATTTTTCTGTGTATGAGACAAGAAACTCTTAAGGATGAAGTGGTGCTTTTTAAGATAAACGAGCCTGGAGTCGCGGAAAACCATATGGGAACTTTTCTTATTTCTTTAGTTTTAAAGTAACTATGTTTGCAGTTTGTATGTTATGCAAAAATTATTTGCATTTTCCTAGAGATAACAAACCCAACAAAGTGTGATTAAAAAATCTCAACTTTTGTTTTCGCTTACATTTTGTTAAAAATACAAACTGTATATTTTTCATCAACAGTAACAGATGGAAATAGGAGATTCGTCATAAAATAGAGAAAACCCAATTTATTTTTTATTGGGCCTTTCGCTGCTTTAGACGAATAAAGAAGGTGTACTTTTCCGAATTAAATCATTTTGCGTAGAAAATCTAGGGACACTCTAGTGCCATTTTCATATTTTCGTAACTGAAAATGTGAATAGTGCAGTCATACTGAGCTGATATCTTAGAAAATACCGCTGATTTTTTATGATCAAAGGGAATGTTGCTCCAAGAAATCTGTTTTTGATAAAACGTTCCTTTAAACCTTTAAATCGGAAAAACATAGAAATTACTTTAAATTCCGGTGAAAATAGGACCAATAGGGATACAGCAAATGTTTTTAATGAAAGACATCAAAATAAGTTTGTTTCACACATCACCGTTGGTCGTGTTAGCGACAAATTCAAGCGAAGTGAAGCGAAGTTCATTAGCATAGAGTAATTGTTTTATTGGATGCAGTGGAAGATAAAATAACTTCAGTTGCTGCTATTTTCGGCGGAACTGGGGCAAAACGTCTTAAATCTGTTTAATTAATAATAGATAACTCTTGCAGCAAGACTTCTTTTGATCATAAGAAATCAGACGTATTTTCTAACTTCTCAACTCAGTATCACTCCACTATCAACATTTTCAGTTAATTAGAAGTTCAAAGTTTACGAAGCAATTTGGTTATTTTATTTAAATATGACTTTTTGCAATATTTTCAGTAAATACTACATTTATGAATAACTTATTTACACTTTTCTGCTATTAAATAGATGGCCTTCAGTAACATTTTCACAGATAAGGATACTGTACTCTCACGAAAGCTTCACCCATTTTTCACGAACGCTTTAAAATTCATCTTAGTTCTGCTAGTAAAATACATATCAAATTTTTATTATCAAACGGTTTTCCATTTGTATGTACGTATGTATTTACTAAACAATAATACGCTTTAACTTACTAAATAAAAGAATTTGTAACATCAAGTACGGTAAACATTTGCAAAAGTATGTGTTTTAAATATAGTAGCCGATTGCGTTTGCTCCTTCATTATAATCTGTTTAGACTCAAAACAACATGAAGCTCAAATACACACATATACAGAGAACCGAGTAAATATGTATCTAACAATTATGTTTCCGTACACTAACGAAATACTTCATTCGAAGTAGAACACTAAATCATTGCGGGTTCTTTTACTCGAAGCAAAAAAGAAGAGATAATATTAATTTCATAACCCATCATTTGTTACCATGGCTTAATGTTTCTCATTCCTTAGCTTAAATTAGACACACCACAACTCTTCCACAACTCCCTAATAATAGATCTTCATTTGTTTCAGGTTTCGTTAACGCAGTCGTAGAGTGACGCAGGATCGTTATCTCTACTCGAGATTAATAAACAACTCCCTAATTAGCTGGACGAGAATTAACCGAAGCAAGAAAGTCGACTCCTCCAAATCTCCAGCTTTAAAAATAGTGAAGAAACGACGCAAACTTATCCTCTAAACAATACATCGTTAGTGAAGTGTGATTTTAGTGTTAATAGTCGTTACCACTATTCGTGATCAAATTGTTTGTATAACCTTTGCATCTTCGAAGGTAGGCGGAATTTCTGACGAAGCATAAAGGGCAAACGTAAACAACGATCCAGTGGTGGTGTATTGCAAGTTTGCCTTCGCTGAGACACAATAACGCGTTTCACGTACGGTTCAATGCCGCGCACCACACAGTGTGCGAGTTAATTACTATGGATGGTAAACAGCTGTAATAGTCGTGCTCCAATAAATCCGTTGCAGCAACACGCAGGAAACAAACATGGAGACCGAAGAACTTATTAAGCTCGTAGATGGCATATATAAGGTAAGCGAAATGTTAGATTGCCATGCGAAAGTAAGAATATAGTTAGAATCTCTAGAATCTGGAAGATTGTTTTCTGTAGTAACAGTCAAAATATGAACGCAAACTAAAAGGAATATGAAGCTTTTATTATGCAGTATACTGCTATAGCTTCGGCTGTTTCGAGTGTTTGTTTTTCCTTTGGTAAGGAGTTTTGGTTTCAGGTTCGGTTGTGTTAACTTGTTAATTGAATATAGTTGCAAATTTTGTGAAGCAGTATTGCGTTGATGGCTTGTCGCTGGAGTAGAGAACATTGCTCGTTTTGACTAATTCTTATATTCATATTCAAAAATCATCTCTCACTATACAAAGAATTCCAATAAATAGCAGAATAATTTTTCAGCACGGCTCGTAGTACACGATAAATTACAGAATTTTTAAACACTTACCTCATTAATAGATTGGGCGGTTTGAATATTCAAAATGGCCAGCTAAAGTGAAGACTTGACCCCCTTGGACCTTTTTTATTGGGGTTAGCTAGTAATTAAAGAGTTTGATAATATTAGAGACAGGCCTGAGATTTACAGGAATTGAAAAATATTTCAAGCTTCAAGCTTTCAAGCGACTGACAGCTGCAAAAAGTTAAAAGACATTTTAAAAATAGACTGGGTCATTATTTAACAGTTTGAACATTTTCTTTAGATTCTTTTCTAGATTTTAATTTATTATTAGTTTTATTGTCTTTTTGTGTTCTGTAGAAAAAAATGTTACTTCTGTTTATTCTTAAACGTTAGGACTTGTCCAGTAAAGGACATAAAGATTTCTAACTTTTCACAATAAAAAATTTATTTTTTAATATAATTTGTAAATTAATAATTCAACATAGAATGTCTTATTCACCGTCATTGTAATCGAGCTACATATGTCAATATGTCTCTTATGCTTATTGGTACAAGAATACTAAAACGTGATCTGAATTGGAATTGGAAATGGAAATCATACTGCAGGGGAAAAGGAACGAGAAAATCTAGATTAGTGTCGTAAATTTTTGTAATGTCCGATTAAAATACAAATACAAACAATTTAATTGGATGTAATATATAATCCAATCTCTTCTTATCTCGCATAACTTTCCCTAGCAACATAACGGTTAACAATTGTTTCTCTAACTTCATTTCCTCCCCGCTGAAGTACTAAATTCAGGGGTATCAACTGTCAAGCAAGGGATAAATTGAAGATTTCAAATTTGCTGCAATTCGGCGTTCCTAACAGTTGATCACATCTGATCACTTTTACCTAAACATTAAGTAATTCATAAATACATAATAAGCGTTTCTTTCTTTTTTCTAGTGACGTAAATGCTTCATAAGCGTCTGGACTAAATATTTATAATAAATACACTTGGCATAAACATAATTACATAAAGCATAACGGAGCAGGGAAATATTAATTCAACCTTGACTCATAAATATCATGGACACTTTTACGGTATTTAAGTGTCTTCAAATCCTGGTACGCCGATTATAAGATATCTACTATTGGGTAGAGTAGTCTGCAACATTTTGGAATTAGGTATTTATTTGTTCCTAGAATCGTATCTACCTTATTTTCTTGTTATTTCGTTAACCTAGATCAAAGTGACGTGCAGCTCTTCTCCGCTGGTTTTACTGCTTCTCGCACCTTCTTTGGCTCTTCACAATGATCTTCTCTGCTTTTGATTTGAATTCTTTAAACTCCTGTCATGCTCCTGTATAATTCTTTCCAACATCTTAAACTTTTCCTAACTGGTAGTGACAAAACAAGTTTTGAAGAGGCTTTACTAGTAATTTACAATGTGGTTCTATTTGCGTTTGCCTTGGTCTGAACGCCCGTTTAGTTGGATATGTAGACACGGTGAGCAGTTGTCCCACATCCAAAATAACTTCCTCTTGCTCTTTTCGCATTTGGGGCAATGTGTCGCTATGTTTCCAATATTATTGGAATTCTAATATCTTGGCCGTTCCTTGACAGACTGTTCTTGGCACTTGATCCTTTTTGTTCTTTTGTTGCTGTTGTTCTTGTATTATCTAGCTTCCTCTTTATTGTATCTTTCCGTACTTGATTTATTATTTCATAGTTTAAACAACTAGTCTTCATCTAAATGTTGCTTTAAGAATACAAAATTGCCTGTATTATTGAACGATAACTCAAGTGCAATTTGTTCTTTTGTTATTTTAAGGGAAGGAAAACAGATTTTCATATTGACGCTTTCTGCTGATAGTATGCACCCAGAGTTTCGTATTCTCTGTTGCATTCTATCCCATAAATCATTTTTGTTTTCCTCATGTAACGTGAATGTTTTCTGAAGTCTTCTCGAATTTCGACCGGTCGTAAAGTTCTCACTTCTGCTTTCTGTGACCAATGTTTTGCAGCACCTACCATATGATTTTGAGCCGTCTGTATTATAAATGCCTCAGCCCAATTGTACAAAGTTGCTGTATTATTTAACTAATCCAACCATCTCTTTCCAAGGTTTGGGTTTCCTTCAACTATAAAATTACCAATGCTCTTTGATAATATGAAATTTCTTCACCTCGCTGGTTTTTGCAATCGCGTGTTTTGTCGTTCTTGATCAATTTGCAAGTTCATCATCTATATGTTTCGTTGTATTGCGGTACTGAGAGCCTAAAATAAAAACTAAGAAATGTCACTTGAACATATGGATTTCGGTTTCTAGGCATATTATCACGAGAATCCTTCTCACTTTGCTACGCGAGCACAAATTGTTGAAATATTTCGCCATCCATTTTTCCTCTTGCAATTTTTTCAACGCCGTTTTCAGCAAATAATTTAAAAAATCATTGCTATCTTTAAAGCTACCTAATTTGAGTAGCATTATCTCACTTCTGAAAACAGCCCTAAATGTTCGTTCGGTCGGATTAAAACATAAATATACAAACAATTTAACAGTTTCATATCGCGTAATACGTAATATAATCTCTTCTCATTTTGCATAAAATTACCTAACAACATTAAGGGCTAGCTATTATCTCCTTAATTCCGTTCCACTCCTCGCTAAAGCTGAAATTGAGACGTACCAATTACGTATCACGGAACCGGCAAATTCAAACTTTCAAATTTACTACATTAGTATAGAAATTATGGACATATTGATTTTATATTCAGTATGAAATCTAATCGCCCTAAATTATTGTAGGCAATGCTTCAAAAAAAGTATCGAAGGATACACCTATTGAGTGAGCAATTATCGAGGTGGATCCTTTTATTTTAAAATAAATTTCTTGCATTCAGCCGTTTCTCATATAATAATCGTATGTATGGATTTACATAATTATCTTCTCTTAAATTAATCTTTAGAATATGTTCTACAAGAGTAAAGAAGCTCGTCAAGGTTCTTAAAATATAGAAATGCATATGACATTGCGTTGTTGACAGTATAAACGAAGGTTATTTTTGGTACTTTAATGTCCCCAGTAAATACGAACGTTACGTACTAATTCAATTGCTAATTACGCCCTTTAAATTCTTGCAACTGTTCCATATTATGTTCTATTCAGAGCCAACATTAGTGTTTTATGAAAAGTACCAAGTATTTCAGCAATAGCCTCTTGCAGGGTTTACCATTACAAACAAGGAATGCCTGTAATATATACATATTCGTATAAACTTGATCTTGGTGAATACATTATTATTCCCACTATCCGCTAAGTATACTAATTGATATGGATGGCAAACATTAACCGCCGATCTCGTCACCGTTCATTTCCACTAACATCTAGTTAGGAAATATGTACGAACATAAATGTATCTATAAATACATATAAAGAGAAATCTTATCACATTGGCAGTTCTCGCTTATGACGGACAAAACCGGATTCTTTTCATCTTTATATATGCACAAGACATTTGCCATTTGCATTTAAATTAAACGCTTTGAATTTTTACGCTGCCGTGGTTATTAATTATATCCAGATCCTACTGATTAGCATATTGGGAGAATTACCGCAACATTACACGTTTTTAGTGTACTTGTTATATATTCCGTGGAAGTGCTGGTGGGGTGTAATATGTTGATAATCTTCAAAAGATGTGGTGTAGTAAACACGTACGCAGATAAGGTATTCAGTTTCGTACTCCTACTTTGCTTATTAAACATGCTGATGCCTTGGTCGCTTAAGAAACAGAACATTTTATTGGATATTGCTTGATACCATAGCTACGACATTTCAATAAGAACCATACTTTATCGTCTAGCCATGATGGGTTTTATAGTGTTTATAGATACCGATTTCAAGAGCGTTGTTGGTGTTATCGAAGCAACAGCAGTTCAATTCAATTTTACAAATTTTAAAAACACATCAGTACAGCGAAATTCAGGTCCTCTATTTGTATTTACTACACGGAGAAAAATTTCTACTTAATTTAAGTATAAATACACTAAACCTGAATATAATTTATAGCTATATGTGGAACAGAAATGCTTAAATATAATTTTATACTTAAAAATTAACTAGGGAAACAAAAACTTGAAGCCTGCTTTTCCTAGCAAAGGCTGAGGTTTCGCACTAGTTATAATAAGGTACTTATCGTAGAAACAGATTTGGAAGAAATATACATATAATACTTGAAAACGAAAGTAGTTTTATTTGCGGCAAGTAAAAATATTTTTTTAGTGAAAGGAACATGGTGCAACTTCGAGATTAGTGCATAGGGATGAAATGTTTATTGTCTTGCCTCTTTCCCTCTTGCATTTTGGTTCCACCCAAAGAAACGATTTAGACAAGGAGAGTTTCTCGTACCTAGCTGTCAAGAAACTGTGCCTTTCGAGAAAATAGTTACATATAAACTAATCATACATTAGTTTACACGTAACAATCTTCTGGAAAACGAACAGCATACCACCAACACTACCGGTTGAACTAATGTCTATTCTTCATGTTGCGGATATTCCTGGATATGTCTTTGTTTTTAATCTAAATAGCGGATATTACAATTTTTTGTTTGTTTCAAGCCAAGGCGTTTTCCTTATACTATATTTTTCAATTCACTTTTATCGTATAGTGTTTTAATATGGAATAGGGCTTCTAGCTATGAATTGGTTGCTCATGCACATAAAAAGGATTCATAGGCTGACCTGTTTCTGCAGTCCTAGGGCAACGTGCTGTGAAAAGCGTATCAACCTTTAACTTTTATATGCTAAAGTAAAACAGGTGTAATCGCATACAATACTGGCGGATGTTATGTTTACCTGCAACAACATAAAACTACTGGCTTTGTTAAGTCGCTTCCTTTATTCAATTAAGAAAACTTATAGCAAACTGCCGCAATCATTAAAGAGTGTGAAATTTAAAGCCGCATCTCGCCATATCTTAATAGCCAAGTGCTATTGATCTTAAAGTGGCTTTATCGAGGAAACAACAACAATGCTACTCTTCATTTTTGTTGCTGGAGTACAGGGTGCCCGACTCACCCTGTAGGAACGTCAACATTTTGGGAGTGTAAAGGTCTCACATGTACATATCAAATTTTCATCTATTCCCAAGTTATGGCGTAATTAAAACATTTTTTGTGTCGTTCCTGTAAATGGTAAAAATTTTCATTTGTTTTCGAGTTAAAACGCCTTAAATAAAATGGAAATATCCTTGATTCTGATGACATCCCAGATACGTTTTAAGTTGAAAGCTTTTCTAGACGAAACATAATATGGCTGTATTTTTAATAATACATTAAAAGAACGCTATAATTAAAGAGATGCTAGTGTACGAAATTTGGTTATTTATTATTATATGTTACTTGAAAATAAATTAGGTTTTTTACATTATTTTCATGTGCACAATACAATCCTGGAGTTTGGTCTGTTAGTCTCGACTTACCCTGGATATTGAGACGCTAGAAGAATAAATTGAGAACAATCACAAGTCCTTTAATTTTCAACAAAAGTTTAGTGTATGTTTACCTACAGCTGTGTGTGTAGTAAAATCCTTATTAAAATCCTTTTCTTTCCCTTTATAAACGTTGTAAATCTTTGAATGCCTTGTGATTTCACTCAATGTCTAGGTGAGAGCTGAAAGTAGTCGTCCCTATCGCGATACATCCTTCGCTGCTCCCGTTGCCCCAAAAGTTGTTAACCGAATTTATACCTAATGATTACGGATTGCGTGTGTAGTACACACTATTCCTTTCCTATAAACGGATTTAAATAGCTTTAGTTTTATGTTACGGCTCTTTGTAGTATATGGCATATTTTGCAAAATATGTTATTTACAAAATTGACCCACATTCTTACAATTATGTCTGGCGACATTTCATTCGAATCCATCAATTTGTGTTTATAGTTGTCTAGTACTGCGACACTTTCCTTAGCGGTCTGTTCTAAATATTCTTTAGCAAGTACAGCTCTATCCAGTCTTGCCTTATTTTCTTATTCTTTTGCTATAGAGCAATAGTTTCTAGCCTAAGCCACCAAACCTAACTCAAAACTCTACGGCATTAAAACCAAAACAGCTGTAGTGCTGCATCGAAGAAATTAAAAAGCAACGATATAATTATCGACTTGTAATTAAAGAGCCACAACAGACTTAAAAGGTCGCAGGATAAGGACTACCACTTAAATTGCAACATCTTCGACAAATGATTGGACATTCCTTAACATAATATGCTCGCTCAAACCCAATAATTTGTAGCGTGGATAACGGATACATCATTATATTGGATATCAAGATCAAAATAATTACAAGGTAAGCTTCAATTGATTTCGCCATTAATAGATTAATTAGAAAATTTTCTTATTCAACCACCTACTTGGAGTTAAGCTTACCATCTAGAACCTGTTCCGATGTTTATTTAGCTTTCGTATATTCCGTTCTACCAGAGTTTATACTTATGCAATAAAGCGGAGCAGCTATAAAAGACAAACAACTAAATAGTACTTTAAAAATACAATTTGTAAGCAAACAAGTCCGTCTCAAATCTAAATTTTATGAAGTAAATGGAGACAGCTACAAAATTAATTCAAGATAGCGCTTGAATGCGTTGTACCTACAACGTGGTATTATACATTGCGGTTTTAGTGCTTATTCCCTCTAAAGCAGCCCCATTCAACTTATTAGTCTTGTAGACAGCAGTGCAAGCCGAGAGAGGGTTCCCTCGATATTCTATGCATTTACCCCTAATGTTTCATCATTTTTACGATTTGCATTTAAATTAAAAGGCAGGCCCGCACTTTCTTTACAAATATGTTTATTACTCGCTCTTTAATCTAACCAACAAACTTAATTTTGTAAGGAAATATTGGGAATATAATGCTAATTGCAAAGAACTAAAAATAATTATTATTACAATGTCAGATCCCACTAAAGACTCTGCTAGAGGCCATCAAAATTTCACCTTGCGAAGATTAAGTAAATGTTTCTGTTAATGCGTAAACTGGTTTTGTAACATCATCATGTTTCGGATTAGTTCTCAATGTACAGATTTTTGTTGTTATTATGAGGACGTAGAGGATAAGCGAGGTCACACTTAACTAAACGAAGTAAATGAAGCTCATTTGCATAATTATAGCCTGTATATCTCACCAGTTGTGTCATTTTAACGTGTCGTTATAAAGAAACTTAATCTGCCTATCCTTTTTTTCACTACATTCGCAAAATAGCTTATGAATATTAAATGTGCCCGAATAACGTCTGCTTTTTATTTCGTTATTCAGCGGGAATGTGAATTGTAGCATTTAAGCACCTTTCTTTATTGCCATTTTGTTGTGGCAGTTTCAAAAATAGCTCGTGGAATTCATTTTCATTGATATACCAGAGATTTTGCCGAAATGTAAATGTTTATGAAAGTTTCGTAAGATTTAGGATTAATAAATGCATGGAAAATAACCATAACTGTAACACATCAAACAGAGATCTAACCGCTCTCATTGCTAGATGGTGTAATTTGTTTTTTAAGTAAGTACTTTTGCATATGTAACAGCACTGCATTGGAAAATATCAATTTCGAAGCACTATTCCTGTACGTACACCGCGTTCTCTACTCCTTAGTTTTTCTGGGTAATGCAACAACTTACAATTCGAGGGTATAGAGCGAGAACCCATTAAGTGCCAAAAAATTAGAAATCTTAGTTTTAACTCTACTGTACATAATTTCTTATTCTCCTCAAATCTTTAATCTTTTTTTGATCTCAGAACTAACTTTCTTTCACTTATCAGGTTCTCACTTCATATCCTCAAATTCATTATCGGTCATCTGCTGTACGCGCTCGACACCAGTGCAGATTTTAGGAAATTTGTAATACCTCTTATTTAAGAATTCCAGTGATGAACTCGTACGTAATCATTTTCAAATAAATATTTGAACGTAGTATTGTCGTATATAGACCAAAGGAATCGTCTTCAATTTATAAAAAAAATAACCAGATTGCATTTTTCCATTTTCAAGTATCCAATAAAAATTATATCCACATTAACAAATACACCAACTGAAACACTCTATATGATGAAGTACTTCATTGGTGTACAATTTGTGCATGTTGACAACTAGTGATCTATTGGAGAGTTACAAGGTAACGAACTTTGTAGAAAAGACGTGCAACAAGAATAAATCAACAAGCGAACACAAAAGAAATTGATTATAGGAAAAGTATACAATTTGGTTCTCGTAGTAGCAATCATAGCGACGTCAAATAAAAAGACCATTAAAGTAGTAACATTTGTAAAGAAACTATTGTAGAAAAATCAATAATAAGGGGGCACGAACGTGCAACTCCTATTTCTCTTATCAAACTATATACAAATTGATAGATGTTCAAGGGAAACTTGAAAGGCGTACTTCGAACGATTTGAAATTAGATACGATTATACGATGCGTACAAAATCGAAATTAAATTTTGGATACCTAGATGTGGTTCGGAAGTAGATACAATTACCTGCATTTAAATTTATCATCGAGAATCTTGTTATTGATTTTCTCCGAATAATATCCAGCGGGAGATAATTTCTGGGTTCTTATGGTACATCTTATCTTTTGAGAGTGAGTAGTACCACTATCAATCATGATGTAAGTATTTATTTTTAAGTATAGTTCCACTTCTTGATTTGTTACATATGCCAGTTCATTCGTCATCAATATTATAAACGCTGTTCCTTATGGCTAAATGGCTAAAATAATAAAAAAAAAAAGGAAACCGATTGAACGTATCTTGTTTCAGAAATGGACAGTCTTGGAAAGTGCTACGTTATAAACATTTTTTGTAAGCCATTCTTTTTCATAGAACACCCGTACGTGAATTTTCTTCGTTTATTTGTTCTAGACAAGAAATATTAGTGGTCTGAAACCAAATCTTTTCGCTGTTTTCAAGCTCAACTACTTTTATTTATTCAATGTTCCGTGACAGAAACAAATACGTTGGGACATTTATACATCCAATAATGTAAATTCATTGTATTATAGGGAAATTAAATTTTTTGCCGATATTTATATGTATATATATAATTAAATATTAATTAAAATGGTATATTATCTGAAAGGGATCTCAAATCGTCTTATAACTAATTATGAGTAAACACGGCAGCAAATTTAATTCCAACATAATACCATAATTTAGCATCATTAAATATCATGAAACTCAATAATTATACCGTGACCTATTTTGTCTAGAATTTTGACAAAAATATACCATACAGGCTTAAATTAAGTTGGGAACTATGTACGTAACGCGCGTGCATTTATATCTAATGAAGGTACCAAAACTCATGCTTGCCTAACGTGCTAAACTCTTGATTTTAGGACGATTACAGCTTATTCCCTTTTGTTTCAGGATTTAATAAAAATTCAAAAAATCCAATAATGCAGAGCATGCTCCATTTACAAAAATGAACTTATGAGGCATTCTGCAGATTTCAATGTAATTTTAAACCATGTTCCCAATCACAAAAAAAGTCGTTTTAAAAAAGTTCTGCTCACAAAGACACGACTCGCCCTGTATACATCCAAGCTTCATGCATATTTTTGTATTTTGTGTTTTGGTAATATAATCTATTGTAATGTGTAAAGAGGGAATTAGCAACCTTCCGTAAGGAAAAATGCAGTAACTGAATCAGCTCAAATGCTGTGTACAGAGCTTTTGTTCTTTTTGAAATGATGTTTAAACCCCTATTTGACTAATAATAAGCAATTCAAATAATCCTATTAGTAAATTCTTCAAGTTAATAGCAAAAAGGGATTGTATTTCACATGAGTGGATTGGTCCTGGATAGCCTCAAATATCTAGAAGTCTTAAGATCGTGTCATTTTAATAACGCGCTCATTTCTTTCGGTTAATGTCGCTATTGTTATGTTAATGTTTTCGCTGAATTCAAAGTCGCATTTCTGGGGAGTATAACTGCATAAATTAAGTTGCTTGAAGAAGGAGAATTTCAATTCTTCTTGGTTGTAAGGTGAATACAAAGGCCTCTTGAACCGAATACTTTATAATTAAAAAATGTCAGTAAAGTAAAAATTGTAAATGCGGCGCCGTTACATGTAAATCAGAAATATTTACGTAATTGTTTTTATGTGACTATCTATTTATCATATAAAAAAATACATCCGTATCGATCTTAAATCTTCCTGTAATATAACTATAAGGGCCGGTTGAACATGTTCGTTACAATACCATGCTCATAATTGCTTATTAGGGAATAATATCCTTTCCTTTCCTTTATCTGCAGTCTCTTAGCAGCTTTAGGTTTAATTACTTGATAATTTTAATTAATTCGGAATAAAGTTTTTGAAAATTTATGAACTTCCATTGTTAACTGTACGACCAAATGATAAGAAAGAATTTTTTTGTACTTTATTACAAGATTTTCCTGATTAAATATTATCTGAGATTTTGTGAACAGAAGAAGAAATTTAGAATAGCGCCTGCAAGCAACTGCAAATAGTTGTAGGATCTGTGACGCAGATAATTTGTAGCACTTAGTGAAACAACATTGTAGGAAGCAAGAGTGGTACAATACTTGCAACGTTTGCTGCCACAAACCTAGTTATATAATTAAAATATTTTATATTAAATCGCCACAGAATTGTGAGGTGTTCTTATTTGAAAGGAGTACCAATGTTTTGGATAATAACTGGGAAGAATTTGCTGGTCATACACGAGCAGGTATGTGTCTATTCCTTCAAGCTTCCCGTAAAATTTGGAAGTGTAAGGTAAACTAGTGAACACCTTATTCTAAGAGAGTCGCGACACCAAAAGCTATAACTGGACAATGATAGCAAGGACTGCAGGGTAGTATGGCAAAGAATACTAAAGTATCGGCATACTCCGTACGATACAAGTTAGGATGCGTCGATCGGTTGAAAATGCGGATCGACGCATTCTCGAAACAGCTGTCTCGGAATAATTAATTAAAATTGTGTGGTGCGGAGTACGCCGATAATTTTGTGTTGTTCGATGTTTTATTAGAGAAGAATTAAGTTTTCCGTTGTAACATTTGTTGGTGACTAGTCAATACCATCTGAATCTAGTGCTAAGGCAAAAAACATTTAGTTCGTCCACTTAGATAGGCTGCGATAATGAAATCGCCTGTACAGATAAATGACGATTTACTTACAAACGCACTCATTTTCTATTAGTTCTTTTAAGATAGGAAAATACATCGGTGAACATTCAACCTCCACGATACGGGGTAAGGTGACGGATGCAAATCTGCCAATTCAATTTCACTGTTGTACGAATCTACACATGGTGTTATGTGGATTAGAACCATATAAAACCAATTATAATTCAGCATCGAAAAGTTCATCCAAACTATTTGGATGAATTTTTCGATGCTGAATTATAATTTAAATCTTTTGTATTTCTCAATATTTCTTGTAAACAAGCTCTATTGAAAAATCGCATCGCGTAATATCGTTTCTAGTCTTTCTAGCAGCTATACAAATTATGTTCTTTACTTAAAGAAAAACAGCGGCGATTTCGGATTTAACTGTTTGACAGCTATTTATTCTAGTCACAAAATAACGTGAAATTCTAATAATTAAAAGCAGCAGCTATCTAAACATTATTTATTAAACATGTAACAATTTTTCTACAAACATTGATTTGTAATATTTGCATACATATGTATATGTATATACGCAATCCCTCACTGTTTACGACAGTCGGAGCAAGTTGTTATGCATTCAAGGATGTAAACAGAACTTGTTTATCTTTATCTGTTCCACTTCGAACTTTTGTTGATTCTGTGCAACGATTTCCATATACAAAGTGAACATCGTCAATATTATTTGTCGATGTTTGTACACATATTACAAATGAAGGTAACATACTTGAACTGCTTTAATCCAGATATCTATCTGAATCACTGTTTAAGAGGGATATTTAATAGAAACTATTTATGGCATATTAAGTGTAAATGAAGTATGAAGTCAGAACTACTATAGTCCTTGTTAGCAGTCACGCATTTAGCTACTTATTTTTTACATACAAATTTGTGCTTACCTATTCCTCATAAATTATTTATTACCTCCTTAGCTCTTATTTAATTTAACGTACAGATAACTTTTCTAAATGGATTAATATTTAATTATTTGTAAACCAATAATATATTAGCTGATAATATATTAACGACACGAATTAAAGTAGTATGAAAATATGCGACTTTGCAAAAGCTGTTGTATAGCGATAATCGCTTCGGTGCAGTCAATCATCACAAATCCTTTCCGAAATAAGCTATCAGAGCAACTGACAAAAAGAAGCTACAATCAACCTATCAATACTTTTTTATCCAGAGCGTTAATCATATTTGTTGCTGATATCTTTATCTGCTAATATCTTTAGTGCCTGTACGTATAGATTAAACATCTCGGCTTGGTAATAGACAAGAGGGTTACCTACCTGAATGCACCACATAACAGAGGTGAAGAAAAGTGTCTGGGTGCAAAACTCAAAAAAATAAATAACGACAGCGATTTAATAAGCTTTATAATCATGTTAATAAGGTTCATTCCAATTATCTTCCAATTATCAATACACATCGCTATACCACTTATTAAAAAAGTCTGGCTATCCTAAGATAATGAAATGTATAATAAATTATATTAAAAGGAATTACATTTGTCACACGTAGTTTTATCTGCTTCTTTGAGTCCATTACTCTTGACTTACGTAATAAAAGAAGGCTCTAACTGACTAAATTGAGGCCGTATGGCGTGAGCCATAATAGCGGAATATTAGCTGAGGAATTTAGATACTACTAAATAAAACAGCGCACTGGATGGCTAAGTTCCCTGATACGTTCCTTGTAAAACGAACAAGTAAGGAATGACATCGAAATATCCCGTCAGGAGGATTTGCAGCGTGGGAAAGACCTACCACCAGCAATAATACTTTAATTAAACAGGTGGTCGAGCTGCCCCAAAGTCCGGGCATCTCGAGTCTGTGACTGAATAACATGACATTTTAAGATATGCTTAAAAACGTGGAGATATGCGTGAACTGGTGAGGAAGGTGGTGTTGATCAGTCTCAGCAGCGAGAGTTGGACAGCATCATTGAAGACAAGGGAATAGAAGAATCTTGGTCAGACCATAGGGAGAGAAAGCGAGCCATTAAGTAGAATGCGTTAATGTTATCTTCCAAGGTTTTTTTTTAATAGTTCATCAATATTGAAATGTTACAATAGTGAATTAAATTTTTCACTTATGTGAAGAAATATGAAGAGATCTAAGGTACGCTATATATCTTGTCTGTTTCTTAGAAACTCTAGAACTCATTGACGAATTGTTCCAAGAAAATTTTCATAGAATGCATTCGCTTAAAAACACGTAATATTCTGGATATTATACATTCTCTATCAGATTTCATGAATTACAGAAGTTTAGGAAGACATCAGTTATATGAAAACGTGCGCATCTCGTATCGGTAATTGTGTTAATGTGTTTCTGTTCATGACATCGTTTCTGCGTTGTATTCTACATTATTTTCGATTTACGTTTATTTCTTTTTTAATTTTCGGTCCATTTGCTGCCTGCCTGTTGCCTGGCGGAACACGGGTAGTGAATATTAATTTTTGAAATTTTATCCGAAAAATTTAATGGCGCATATCGGATTCGGGTCGCTTGTAAAGTGATTGACGTTTACGACGCAAACATTTGAAACCGTAACTGGTAGAGGTGGATGTATGAATCAATGTAAATAATTGTATTTTACGTATTGCTAAATTATTTCGTATTACTCTGCAGCTCTAAACGTAGAGGTAAATACGAAAATCACAGCAAAAATAAGATAATATTCGTATATCCTCTACTACAGTATTCTGTAGTAAAAAGCTTTTCTACTCAACATTAAACAAGAAAATTACTATTTTCCAAATGCTCTTCCTCGATCTACTTAAAATTAAATTGACATTCTTCTCGTCTCTTACATATTTCGCATTTTTCAATCAAGTATCTTCAAGGAATGTCTTAAATTAAAAACTACATTTCAAAGGGCTACTCGCTCCGTGCGCCCGAGATTACTTCAAACATTTAATTTCCGTGAAACTTAGTTTCATTAAAATTGCAACTCAAATTTAAATTTGCATGTGACACGTCTAGTTTGTTTTTGCCATCCAAACTTAAACTTCAACCGTAATATATAAACGTAGTTTACTCGAGCATGTTGTGATGTTCTAGATTCATAAATAGAACTTTAATTCATCAACGCACCAAAGACTCCGCTTTTCAAAAGCAAAATATATAAAGGAAACGTCCAGGGGAAAACGAAATTCATGCGAATGTTAGTCCATTTTTTTGGTTATTCCTTAAAGAATAGGAGATAATTTTTTAAAGTAGTGTTTGTGTTAATTTTTGTTTGTGTTTTCATGTTAAAATATGTTTACACACATAGCAAATTTTTATCATTTTATTACATTGAAATTCACAAAATATGTCGTTTTCACGTTTATTAATACGATAGCAGCACCATACCAACAAAGATATTGGTGGATATTAAATCTCATATGAATAAAGGAAGTCTTTTGTCACTTATCAACATATCGGTGAGTATCAGCTATCCCATCGGTGAGTATCAGCTATACCATCGGTGTCGTGTCAAGCTAGTTCATTATTTCTTATAAGCTCAAGTAGCATTAGAGCATTAAACCTTACCTTTGGGATAAAACGAAATACTTGGTATTGAAATCGGTCGACGACGGTGTCAAGTTTACGGCAAATAACCGGTAATCACCAGGCAAACGTGAAATTACGACGAAATTCAATCTTGCTTCACACCCACCCTGGAGTGATTTGATGTACATAAATATTTTGGTTTTATGTGGGTTTCATTTGCAAATGTAAACAACTGCTTCTGTGTCAAAAAATGGACGTAACCTTATTAGGGGGAGAACTAATGCAATTGTTCTTGGTGTCGATGAATTCTATTCTTTATACTTCACAAATATTCCTAAAAATGCTTGAAGGTTTCTTCTAACTAACTAAATTCATTTGGAGTCTTTCTTCATATTCGATACCTTTGTGTTTGTAATTTCAAATTGTTGTGTGTTTACCTTTTACATAATGCCATGTTCCACTCTTTTACTTGTTACTGGTAACTGGATGATTAACAATGGATTGCAATTGCTATTTATTTCATGAAGAACAAGATTGGCTATCTTTTCTCTAATTTTTAAGAAAAATTCTCCTGGTTCTTTACATTATTAATTCATATTTGAATAGTTACTGAAATATGTGAGAAAAAGAAAACATTTATATTCAGAGGTCCTCTCAAATTAGTAGTACTTAAGCAAGGTACTACTAATCTGTCTTGCTGAAGATGAAGTTATACATGTATATTCCTGTAAAAAAATAAAGTTGTCAGGAGTTCGGCGCACTTTTTGATCACTGTAGCTGATATCCGTTTGCACCACTGTAGTAAGTTCAAAAAAGGAACGGAGATACTGCTTGTTCCCGAAAAGCGAGCAAAAACACCAATTAATTGTCGTCCGGTACATGGTTTTGTGGACTATTGTTTAATATTTTTCGTTTAAATAAACAATAAAATTTGAATTTATACCCTACGCTTTTTAGGGAGCAAGGCCGAGGGCTTTGTCCTTAATCTTGATTGGTATGTCCGATGACATAATTTTTGTTTTCGATGTTGCATGCTATATCCACTCGAGACTGTAAAATATTAAAATTCTACTAAAATCGTTCAATCGTGAGGCAAAGATATTGTTCGTATAACTTCTCGGTTTCCTATTTGGGCTGGAATTCCCTTACGTGCTTTTATTAGCCATGAGTGCAAGAATATTCTATTAGATTAGCTTCTGACGAAAAAGAGAGCATACCGCACGGTTTTACCTTTGGTCTGCCCCTCTCCCTAATGTGCATAAACGATCTCCTAACCTATCTTCGGGGCGATCAGTACTAATTCACGGCTGGTGTTACGGTGATCATATGAACAATCGTCGTACCAAGTTTTTTGACGACTTAATGCAAGAATAGTGATTATTCGTTAAAATCTCCGAAGAGCTACAAAGTACGAAAATACCACTCAACTCCTATAGAAAAACACACATAAAGAATCTATTTGCTTCTAGGCATTATAATTACGACAGTACCTGACGTTATTATATAATAACATTAGGTAATGTCGTAATCCTAAGAATAATAATTGGGTATTATTTAAGCTAATAACAATACAGTGTATGTTACATTCTTGGTACTACTAAAAAAACTTTATAATCTTCAGAGGTTCGTGCGCATCCATAAAGCAGCTTGTTAAATGTAATTTCTGTTCTCTCATATAACGTATAATGCGTTTGTGCTTTATTTACTCAAGAATTCGTTAAGGTAACCTGACATAAAATATCAACAGCGAAACAGGTAGGTCACATTGACCGGGTGAGCGCTCAAATTGCGTGACGTAAGAGACGTGTATATTACTACGGCAGCCCAGTCACCCGGTGCAATACCAATAATGCAATCGACGACAATAAGAACGTATAAGCACACCTGCAAGTATGAACAATATGGGTGCAGTGTTTATGAGGGCCACGATACAGGTGTGTCTAAATTATGAAGTTACTTGACTTACTTGCGAGAGTATGGTAAGGTTTGTGTTCTAATTTATCATTGAAATCTCCGGCACAATATTAGTTATATTAGTTTTGGCGACTAGTTAATTATTGACTACTAACATCAATGTTTATTTATAGCTGAAAAAACACATATGCGTGTGGTTGGTCGTGAATTTTGTCAAAATAAGCTTTAGAATAGGTATTTATATGTGCTTTCAATAGTAATAGACAAACTTACTATCTCAGACAGAGTGTAGGAAGACGAATGAAAATTAAGCTTGTTACTTATTCGGAGTTGATCTTACATTTTTTATACATGCATTTGTTTCTCATTCAGTTAAGCGTTTGCTGTGGATATCAGCGACGTTAGTTTTTATTCTTTCAGTGATATTGGAAAAGTCCTCTAAAGAGATGCCGTAACTTTAATTGGTTGATTAAAGTATGTAATATCTGCACAAGTATTTAGGTATTTGTTTTAAAAGTGTTTATAGTCATTAATAACATTTAGGTAGCTACGTTATTTAATAAATTTAATTTAACCAATTCAGGAAAGTAGAAATTTTGGAATTTTAACAGGCAGCAAGCCATATTTGACACTGGGGGCAACTTTCGGAATTTTACTCTAGATCTGTAGTTTCTTACGATTGGTGTAACATCACCCACACCAAATTTAAGTTACCACCAAGCTTACTTTTCAATACACAAGATAATTTCGCTTAGTAATATTACTTTTTGGTGGGAAAAACTTCCTGGCAAGCTTATTTCGTTGGTTATGGTAAAGAAGAAATTTCATCCAATGTCTAAAGTTTATAAGCAGGTAGTACTTCTGAATAGCGTGCAGAAGTCTATTTTTGTGGAAAGCGGGAAATGAAAATTTCGTTTTTACAATAGTGTAATCTTATTAACTTATTAACTTCTTCCACGATTGAATGTATACCTAATAGTCTTAATATTCTTTTAATACGTTCATTAACGTAACTAGCTGTGTTTTAGAAGCAATTGCTTTTTTATTTGTTGTCCACTGGCCCCTGTGAATTTGTAAAACGTAGCGTTTGTGTTCGCTGCTTTCCTTTTGTAACCGATAAAAAAAGAGATTCCCAACTATACCTTGTAAACCTGCTAAAATAAGATCTCGAATAATAATCTACGATATAATACGTAATATAAAAGGCAACGTTAAATGATGAGCTGTGTATATACATCGCTATCTGACATACAATGTGGCTCTGTTAAATATGACGTTATCCTAACTGTTGTCCCGAACAGTACTTTTTATTTTTCTCTAAGTCTCACATTTTACTAATGTAATTCGAATAAATCAATACTGAAAAAGATTCACAACATTAACAGCATAATAAATAAATTTGTATGAAATTATTCTTCTTTTCTTTACTTAGCATGTGTGAATTATACATACGTGGCTTCTATCTAATTATACGCATTAGACATTTTTTGCTCGATGATTCTTCACAGGTCTTGCTGGGACCTTGGTACGAAGACAAACCGTCCACATTTACAAAACATGTAATCTTCTCAGCAACCCTTCGCTACCAATCTCAGAAAGTTGGTACCATGCTCAACAAATTTCTCTAAGAATTCCCTCAAAAAATGTGGGCAAAATATTTTAACAAAAATTATTTAATTTTGCAAATACAAAATGCTGCATTCTAGTGCAAAACTAGAAGATAGCTTGCAGTCGAACACGATCAGCTGATTATTGAATTGCGTCTAGCCAAGTTATGGACTACCTAAAATTGGCTCAAAGAGGTGGTTTATATTACTAGAGTGCGGTTAAATTAATTAATGAACAACATACATTCGTACAGCTTTATTATCTTATCAACGATAAAAATATGAACAAGAGTCATTGATGTAAATTCTTATTTTATTTAGAATTGGTTCAACGAACATCTGAAAATTTAGAAAGAATTAGTCAACGCAGTAAGTGAGTACAGCAAACAGATTTATTTGAAGTTTCTATCTTCAAAATACCTGAATAAATATGTGCCTTTTCTGGCAAAAAAATCGTTCCCAACTCCTCCACGCAAAAGGGTAGGTTTGAAAATATAAGCAGAATAAAGAAAGTTTGATATTTTGCCTTTCACTCTCCGGAAGAAGCTCCCTGTGATTGTGGGCGAAATGTCGAGTTTTCGTTTAACAGAAATCAACATGACCCGGTCCAAATCCGGAACACACTAATTCTAGCCGTGGAAGCCTACGTTTTTATTACAATAAAGGATACAATGTTTCTGTTCATATCAAGAAAAATTCCTACACGTTGTTTGCGTTGATCCAGGCGCTGATATACGTAGTATGGCCATCGTAGTCGACCTACGTTTCTGAAAACGGTGCTGTTGTACTATATTTTGCATAAAACTCAACAACGTTTTCTGGCATTACTTTCTCAAAGATTTTCGAAATTGAATCTGTAATTAATAACCAACAATTTATTTGCAAACCTTTGCAGTTTTATGTATTTTTCCAAAGAGTTTTGCGATAGTAATAGTGTGTTTAAAACAACGCAGTGAACCTGTTTGAAAGTTCTGTAGTGGTTCCATTCGGAAGTATCTTAAGTGTTCATGGTGAGTCGATACAAATTTGTAAGATCTGCACATGACATCCCTATACTTCTAGAGAGCCAGCTGTTTTTTTGTAGTTTGGGTTGATCTTGATCTTTTTAGGAGTCAGACATAGATCTATAACAGCGCAATGATGAAAGTATAAATTTTCACGGTGAATGTAGTTCTTTTCCTTGGAATTGATTTTCCTGTAAAGCTTTATGATTTAGTCACGATTGCAATACAATCTGAGCGATTACTGTTGCATTCGCTACTTCTAATATAATTAACATCGAATAATCAAGCGGAAAAAAGTAAAACCATTAATAAAGAACAACGTAATACTAATGTGTTTATCTTTTGAAGAGCGCTTAGACTTTTGTGCACCGACATTTTTGCGGCAGATCTGTGCGTCCTGTAAGTTATTAGTACTGTTTAATTGCAACCGGCAGCGACAGGGAATCCGTCCGGAATAAGTGATTTATTTGTGCGAGCTAAGACCCCTTATTGTAGATAACTTTCGTGATACTTTAGTTGAGTAGGTTGTTAAGTAGATTCCACTTTCACCACGATCGATTTTGCCATAATTCACCACTGGATCTACGGTACAGCGTTGCGAAACTTTCACACATTATTTTCCCATGGAATTGCTTTATTCCAATAATAGCGATAATAGCCCATCGAGGTCGAAGATGCTAGATTTGAAATCTTATTCGGTTGAATGCATGCAGGTACGCGTTTATATCGTTTGGAGTGGTAATTACATTTACGCTGAAGAAAGTGAATGTATTAATATAATTGTTAATAAGTTGCATTCAGTAGCAAAAGTAACAAGCATGAAGGTAAATGATCCCATATGCTAGTAGAAATAAAACTGAATCAAATTTTACCCTTCATGCAAAGTTTTATAAAGAATGAACATACACAGCGTTTTTTGTGTCTAAAAATCGCAACCAAGCGTTGAATGTATTGTACTGTAATATTATACCTATACAACATAGGAGGTCACTGTCATCAGCGCTCTGAGGAACGTCGTTCAGCCAATGTTTACTCAATCAACAGACAAAGACAAGGGGCGGTAAAACTATTCTGACTTCCTTTTCGGTTTCTCCAGTGGCTTGTAGAACATCTGGCTCTTCTCCTTATCGCTGACATTTTATTACGTCGTTTCCACTCAGCGACAATCTCTGGGGAACCAAAACATTACTGGTTCCCGCTCCATTTCCTCCACACCACAAATGTTCCTTTTTAATGTTTTAATTTTAATGTTTCCTACAAGTAAGTATTGCGTCTTTACAATTATTTCGTAAATTAAATATTACTCAGCAAGAAGTCGAGTAGTAAATGTCCACATTTACAACGTCAAATAGTTAGGTGTTAGATCGCGAATTCTTTGTGCACAACCATCAAGCCAATTCGACGCGTACTTGCAGCAGCATATCATACACTACCGCTCACACAAAATTCAGGGGGCTATTGGGGCTCGAAGTCATACAACCTAATACCATTGCTTACTCATGTTTTCCTCCCTTTCGATTGTGATGGTATCTTATACAAACAAGTTATGCTGCGAGAAATCAAAATTACTATCGTAAATCACAATTATATTTCTTATTATGAAATTTTCTCAATCATTTCAAATTCGTGTAAGCGTTCAAATGTAAAAATTAAAATTAGTATCATCGTTATGGTAACCAACATAATTTCGACATAAATCTATGTACCTGATTAGACCGTACCAGGACATAGAAATAGTTGTTATTACATCAAGGATGTCATTTGATTTATTCGGGTTAGCAATCTATGGGTGAGATTTTGAAAATAATCGAAAAAGAGACAATCCTTTTTCGACAACGACATCTTTTTCAAAATTCCTCCAGAAAAGTTAAAAATTAAATATTTAAACGAGATCTTTTTCATAAATGGTTCAAGTTCACACTCAGTAATAACATTTTGGGCATTTCATTAAATAAAATGTCACCACCTATGGATTTGGGATCACTCGGACTCGTGTTCGCATGGACTTCAAGATTGGAAAGGATTTCTGGATTTGGATTTGAAGACTAGGATATTAGAGATCCCGAAAATTAGATAAGCAAATGATTGATAATAGCCAAAATAAAACTTAAATTCAAATTTCTTTTAAAAAATCAATTTCTAAATTTAATATTCGACTCAAAAATTAGCTATTGGTTAGAGATTAAAATAAGTTCTTGTATCCATTTAATTTAAAAGAAAATTTGTAAATAATTTCAGAACTTGATATAAAATAAAAATTAACTCGCATACACATATATTTGCTTAATTTATCTCTCAATCGTGTTTATTTTTGCAAACAGGAAGATAGATCCCGCAATTCAAATATAGAGAAATTCTGAATTCGTAACTTTATTAACTTTTAACCCTCAAGTACTATCGTGTTTTCAGGTAACACAACTGCTATCGTGGGGTGTTTTACACCCCACTCTTTAAATTTAGCTTTTTTTTGTTAGTTATCTTTTTTTTTTCACTTTTAAACCCACAGTGTAATAACTAGACCTTTATCTTGCGATTGTTGTAAGGAAAAACAAAACTTTATTTAAAGCAAAACAGAAAATTAGGAGGAAATGTTACATTCATAAAAATTATGTAAAAAGTATTTCTTCGTACAATTTTTTCTTTTTACAAAATTGTGTTCTGTATTGTTAAGATGTCTTGGTTTTTTCTGTTACTGGAAACTATGGTCTTACTCCCTGTAAAAGAAAATGCCATTAGCATTTCACATAAAAATTCTGACAATGACGTTGTGAGGCGTACATTTTATTTGACAAAAAACATGTAATGTGTTATTTCATGTAATCAGATTTTTATAAATTTCTTACAATTTACCTTTGTAAGCATTCTGCGCATTTTACAAGTTGCTCAGAATGTTCCTTGCAGACATGCTGATGACATCTATGACACGTGGTTTTTATTTTCTTGTCTCTATTTCGCCCGCAGATGTGACACCTTTTGTAGGTTCTTGAAGGTTCTGCTTCTTGTGGCTGTTGTTGTGGTGTTTCTAAGCCTAGTAAATTTTTGATAATTGAATTTAGCTTAGTTGACAATTCTTTTGTTTGGTATCGTCTTTTTACGTGGTCATTGACGAGTTCTCTTCCTAGACGAATATAAAATTCTCTTCGTGTCATGTTAACTGTATGGTCTGAAGTGGCTAAGAAAATTATGTAACTGTTGACACGTGAAATGTCTACCATTGCTCCTAATATAGCCATTGGCCATCGTCTGGTTCGTCTTTGGCAGGAGTACGTCATACACTTCTGGTCTAAAGCATCAACTCCCCCTTTGGTACAATTGTAGAAATTTATTATTTCAGGTTTTGCATTTACTTCAACATTTCCATTGTGATGCATAGACGAAACCAACAAGACACAGTTGTTCTTTTTTGGTATGAAGGAAACCAACGTATTATCGTGCGTAAATCCAAATTTACAGGTGTTTATTGGTTGCTGTTTAGTTTGTAAAAATGCTGGCGGAATTTCGCGCTTATTCTTACGAAGTGTTCCAACATACGTTATACCAACCCGTTTCAATTCATTCAACAGCTCTATAGAAGAAAACCAATTATCTCCTGTTAGATTTCGATTTGTATTGATGATCGGAGAAATTAATTTGAGTACACTACGTGTTGGAACTGAAAGTTTGTTTGGATTGGGTTCGGTTGTCTTTCCTGTATAAACAAATGAATTGATCAGATAATGCGTTTTCGAATCGCATAAGCACATAATTTTGATGCCATATATTTTTGGTTTACTCTTGATATATTGGCGAAAAGAGCAGCGGCCGCGAAATCCAACAAGCATTTCATCTACAACAGCATATTCGCTGCAACTGTAATTATTCGTACAGTTTGCGTTGAAAATTTCATAAATTTTTGAAATGGCAGCAAGTTTATCACCATTGTCAATCCTGTTCCTTCTAGTTGTTTGATCGTCAAATCTTAGCACTGACAAAAGAAACAAAAACCGTTGTTTAGACATGACACCTCTAAGAATATCTCGTCCCGTACCATCCGTTGCAAAAAGACTTCTAGTATCTTCGTGGTTTGATTTAAACACTCCTGCCAAAATTACAAGTCCCAGAAATGCTTTCAATTCAATCATGTCTACATGTTCAACATAACTTGCCGTTGGTCCATAAGAAGAACTCGTTTCCGTTATTTTTGCATTTGTATGCTCTAGTATTTCATTTAGAATTTCTTCCGTAAAGAAAAGAGAAAATGCTTCAGAAGGTGTTCTTGGAGGAGTATTTACTGCCGGACCCTTTGCTCCCGGTCGAAGAGTGACTATATTAGAAGATCTGGTACGTGAAGTAGCAGGAGGATTTTTGGACCACTTATATCGATTTCGTCCATAGAAGTAACTTGTTCTTGCACTGACATCACCTAAGTCTTCTTCACTTTCGTTTTCAGATTCGACTTCAAATTCTGAACATGTGTCGTGATCACTATGTTCGCTTGCTGCATCACTCAAATCATCATCACGTTCATCAGGGCATTCACTTTCACTAACATCATCGTAAAAGTTTTCGGCAAGATTTGCTAATTGTTCATCAGTTAGAAACTTTATCATATTGTTTTTACTATTCAATACACGTATTATAGAAGGGAAATAAGGAACAAGTTGACGACGCTCTGGTTTGTGAGGAACTGAGTAAGAAATTTGTTTGAGTCGAATATTTATACGCCGTACAGAAATCAGGGGAAATGCCACTATTTGATTTGTAAAAAATCACCGAAGTCGAACATAAATGAGTGAATCCCCTGTACATGTAGGTACTATAATAAAAATCGCCGAATTGGAACGTATATAAGTGAATCCCCTATACTTACATGCACAACAACATCTGTGATTTCTCCAAAAGAGGACGAGGGCTATTATCACTATAAAATTCTAAATCATTGGTTAGAATACACTACGCTATTTTTGAAAAAAACAAACGTAATTGCTATCGTGGGGTGTTGAGACACCCCAAAAGCTATTTTTTGCTAAAACTGTAGAATATGGTAAATAATAAATTACACTATATTACATATCTCATTTGCATAGGCGAATACCTGGAACCTTAGAAATGTGACAAAAATAGTTTTAGAAAAAATTAAAAAAAAATGACCTTTGGGGTTCCGAAACACCCCACGATAGCACTTGAGGGTTAAATAAAGTTTCATTATAATATATTATTATTAAGTTTTCGCCACATTCTACCTCTGCCAATTGCTTCAGAAGGTCTTATGTCTAGCGACTAAATGTTTCTAGTTCGCAAAAAGAAAGTTGTAGAGGTTCCCCACCGATGATTTTTTGGAAACCTTATTGATAATCAGTCAGTATCTTATTAAATTCGAATTAACATCCCGATTGTCATTACGGTATGTGTTACATAATCTTATCCGATGCTGACGCATAAAAATTAAAAATACTTCTTGATATTGCAGGAAGTTTTTTCCAAACACAAGAATATTATGTAAAAGGATTTTTTAAAAATTTGTAACAATGCCGCTTCGATAATCGTTGATATTTCCCCAATGCAAATCTAGCACTGATGGTAGTAGCGCTTGATTTGCGTTTGGTTGATGCAAATTTTCCTGGCCTAGTGGGATTGATACAAAAAATTGTGTGTTCAGTTCTAGTAATAATGTCGTTATGAAGCTGTTTGGCATTTCGAATAAAATAGCCGTTAGAATTTTTTGTTTAGGATGGGTTTGTCAGCGGAAGTTAGGTAGGTAATTTTTTTTCGTAAATGTCTTTTTCACAGTTAGTGTTTCATTTTATAAGTTGATCAGGACAACAAATCCATGCATTTACATTGTCTGAATATCCCTACAAAATAAATTATTCAAACTTCCCAAAGCTATAACTTGCGTACATACGCTTGTACTAACATTGGAATGAAAATTTACAAAATTCAACACAACAACTTTAGGGATGAGAAAAAGAACATCTAAAGTTAGATACGCTTATGAAATGTTTATGATATGAGCATTTATAAGTATATGTACGTGTCTGTCCACTTGGTTTGTCTGTCGTATGTATTTTACGTCTAATTTGACAATTTTTTTCTTTAAATATTACGTACCTAGTGAAGGAGTTTCTAAAATTGAAAGCGACGTACCCTAAACGTTGTTTTGCTCTGAAATAGATTTTGTAAAGCATAGTTTACATATGAAACGAGACGTAATTAACTAGTTAGTATCCAAGGAAAGACACCAAATTTCACGACGGTAAACAGTGAATACATTAAATTAAATATTCCGAGTTTGAGCCGAACGGCATATATTAAATCCAATGGAGATGTTCTGATGGGATTTATAATTGGATTGAGGTGAGAACGCAGAAGGTCATTGTCAAAGAGAACAGAGGCGTAACGTTAAACGAAAAAGTTTTAATGATATCTAAATTAGTAAAGTTTAAAAAAGCATTCGATTATATTCCTGGATCATGCTTAAGTTTTGAACGAAATTGAGGTAGTTTAAAACGGAATGAACGAGTTCCTCAAATTCCTATGTATTCATCCCGTGCAATCCCTCAATTGCGAAAACATGCTGAACACGTTTTGAAATCCGAATACCTTCAGCATTGAGTTTGCCGTTACGTTGTATCTTCTTTTTATCTATTTCCATAGAACTGACTATAGATATCTTTTTTTGTTTTCTTCGGCTACGACAATAGTAACTCTAAAAGGACTCATCTTTTTGAACTATGAATTGGAAGAAATATTTGAATGGAGAAGACGTTACATGGATGAATGCTGAAGCGACAACAAGAATGTTCGAGCTGGATGATGGCGGTAAAGAACACTATATAGAAGCAGTGATGCCGGACAACAAACTTCAAATATAGAAAATGAATTATTCTGCTGAAGCTGTATCCTTAACAAACGTCACGTTATGGACCATCTTTCAGTGATAGATATCACACATTATGTAGTATAAGCATATTTCCAGTATCCACGTTCGAACAAGGAGAGAGAATATTGTGGAAGTCCTGCCTAGTGTACCAGTAGTAACGCATTTAGAGATATGGACACACTTCTTTTAATGAAAATATAATCAAGATTATTGCAGAGAACTATCTCTATCAATCCCAATAAGAGGCATATAAGATCCGGTACGATTGGTTTCCAGCAAAATTGCGTATTACAGTCCCACGAAAAATTAAAGTGTTTTTCTCTCAGTAACCCTACGTCACAACCATAAGTTAGATGGAGTGACATTAGATATAATAATTGAATCTGTAAGTGAAAGAAAGGTTTAAGTCTAGAGATAAAGATTTTTCACGAAATTAAAGAAAACTTATTCATACGTTAATGGACAGGTCGTACGTTTTTCCACTCAGACGTCTTTCAATCACTTTTTCAAATTTTTCCTTAATTACTATGCTATAAATACATACAAACCATGTGAATAAAACTTAAAATATTTGCTATGTAGGATGAAGGATATAGAAATTTAACATTTTATATAACTAAAATATATGTGCAAGCTTCGTTTTCGTCGATACTTGTCCAGGAGGTGATGTAATAGAAACATTTTAGCCGTTTCCCACTGATATACTCTACAATTTTCTTCATATACGAATTGTCGATATTCAGGAACACTGAAGGCTTCATATTCTTCAACCGATTTGCCTGCCTTTTTATAGCAACTTGGCTACCAATTCTTATAATCCACAATGTCAGAAAATGTTTTATTCTTCTAGAATATAAAACATTCTATAAGACAAAGGCTTTATGAAATCACAAATCACTTTTTTTCAAAGCCAAATCAAATTCAGTAATGAATATTTGGTTCGTGAACATTGTACTTCCTGCGACAGAATGAAGGACCAGCCAATAGAATACTACTATCGAGTAAGTTGTAAGTTAATGCATTTAGAATACTCGTGGTTGAGTTGGAGTCCATGCTTTGAACATTCACGAGACACCCCCCTTTTTTTAATTGTTTTTTTATGTATTCTTTTCCAATGTTGATGATATATGTATATTTGGCTAAATAATAGTATTACAAATTAACTTTGCATAAACATTGAAAATGTCGAAGTATAGCCAATTGCAGAGTGTTATTTTGCGCGCGAGCAGTGTTGTCATTGGTACGAGGGTTTCTTCCTAAGTTTTTACAAAAACAATCAAGGATTTTTCTTAAGACCCTTTATTCTTTTTCAAAATATTCACCGTTAAAATTTATACACTTCTGCTTGTTTTTTTTTCACTTTGAAGGATAAATCAGGTGGATGTACTGGCAACGAGACACTAATTCGATGTTTTTCTCCTTCAAATAATTAATTGTTTGATGTTATCAGCTGTCATACAGCACATCAAACAATTGAACAGTGATGATGCGACGTTGTCAATTATCCGTCCTGATTTCATCGATGACCTCCGACAAATAAATTATTGTACACTGTTCAGAATTAATTGTTTTTCGATCTTCTAAAACGACGCTTGCAACATGTTTAGTACACTGAAAGAAACAAGCAGTCATTTTCTTGAAAGTGTTTCGTAAATGAACACCTTTTGTTGGATTCGATTTATCTGGGAAGACTCAAACTGTTTATTGTTGGTTAGTTTTTGGTTCGCCCCCGTTTTTGAAAGTCCTCTGTCAAATTGTTTGGGCATTCACATTATACTAATTGGCATGAGCCTTTTTTGTGCCTAGGTCAAATTATGCGGACTCTATCAGGAACACATTTTGTTTACACCTAAATGTTCATGCAAAATCAAATGCCTTTGATTTGACTAAGGTTGCTTCTACCTCACGATAAGTCAGATGCCGATCCTCTTCAATCATGTTGCGCACGGCATCGACGTTTTTTGGAAGAACGACAGATTTTGGCCGACGTTCACGAAATTCGAACGGAAGCACGAGTACAAGGAAATTCGGCAAGCGAGTAGTAAACCGTCTCTCCTGATTGCGCTTTATTACTAGAAGTTAAACAAAACGATTCAAGGCCTTCTTGTTGTGTTATCCCTTTACTAAAATCGCAAAGAAATATCCGCATGTAAAATTTCTATTTTTCCACAAAATTGCTCTTTTTAAACACTCAGTGCAACCTTCAAGCAAGTCGGTCGATTTTTGCGTAGTCACTGCTGTGTCAAATTTTAGGAAAATAAAAGCTCAAGGTGAGAGTACTGTGGATGAAGCGCTTAACCTCCAAGATTAGGTTAAGGTAGAACTTAAAGGTCAATCATTACCTTATTACTTGTGCTACTACTTAATCTATTTTTCGTAAGATTCGAGAATAAGTAGATGTCCGATCTTTCGGGTATTTCGGTAAAAGAAGGATTTTAAAGGAAGTGTGATCATACGAAAGGTTTCTTAATTATTTAGGACATGTAGTTGCGTTCAAAGTAATGCTTAGTGTCTCCAGTGAGTTGATATTTACAGAAAAACATTTATATATTATAATATATCAGAATATGTAAACATAAATCAGTTTTACGTTGGTTTAAACTTTTCGTAAAAAGTCATAAAAATATAAATCAATATCCACCCGTGCTAATATATAAAATGAGCATATACAATACAACCGGCGCACCGGAAATGGTTTTCACTAATATTCGGAGACCTTTCGTCCGACCAGAAATTTCATCTCTCTCCGGTGAAATACGGAATACCCCAGTGACCAATATATTTATATTTGAATATCATTCCTTACATTGCCTCGTTCGTGATCTTGGTGACCCACTTCCCTCATCAGACGCTAGCCGTGTCGTGTGTCCGTACACCTCCCACACCAGCCTCACTCTTCATATGTAGGTACGTGTAATATTTACTTGCTTGATCGTTTATTTATGAGTGAATTTTTGTTTCATCGATCTCTCTTTGTGAGCTCATAACTGGAACCGTTTATTCGGTCACTTTTATTTTTACAAGTTTAAGGTCAAAGTATATTGTCCATGTGGCCGGTCTCGAACGAAATCCGGATACTTTCACAAATTAGCATTATATAAATGCTGCTAACAAAAGACATTGCGGTGATTGCGTTTTTAGGTATGTGGAGAATGCATAACATAAACCTTTTTGTGTAGTATTTCGTTTAAGAGAAAGTATTTTCAATTTACGATTGCTATGATCTGCACGTAAAGGCAACAGTTATAATTGAAAATATCTTTTTGTACGTTTACCACACTTTATATAACAAAATTTAATATTCAGTAATAAAAAAGAAAACCTTTCTTTAACAACTTACAAACCTAGGAACACAGTATCACCAACTTTCAAGTTTTAAAGCAATAACCTAAACGAGACTCAATTCGGAAAATAAAATTGGTAGTCTGAGAAGCTTCACAGCTATAAGGTAGGTAGGAGTACTCGCCAAAAATATTCCGATAATATAATTGCATATGCGTTGAAAAATACTTTCGAAAATTTCAGCCATGTTGGGCACTCAGTTGTTATTTAATAATTGCTTGCGTCTATCGATGCCAGCGTTTCTGTAAAAATTCTTGCATTTGAAAGACAATAGCCGATATGGACGGTGTTTACGGGGACGCTGCGCCATCATTTGCCACAAAGATATTTTGGTTGTATTTAAACGTGGTTGCACCAGCTTAGTTGGTGATGAACATTCAAGATTGCCAAAAACCATTACCGATGAAATCGGAAAGGTTCGCCAAATGGTGTTAGACGACCGTCGATTTAGGTTAAAGAGTGGGTTACGAAGTACGAATCGGCTCAGAAAAACGAACGCAAAGATTGTTCCATCAGCCCGACTATCTCGAAAAACGAAAAACAGTAGCGGAGGCATACTATCCACCGCTATTTGACGAGGTGAGGGCAGAAATTCCGGAAAAGCAACCGCATTTGAAGAAGGAGAAGGTTTTATTGCAGTGTTCTCACATCTCATGGGTGTTATGGCAAAAATTTGCGAAATGGGTTGCGAATTAATGTACTATCCATCCTATTCGCCGGATCTGGCCTTCAGAACTTTTTTCTGTTCCTTAGGCTCAAAGTTTCGCTTGGAGAACAGAGATTCTCATCGGGTGAAGAGGGGATCACATTCGTAAACGTCTATTTTACAGAACAAGATGCCAATTACTATTTGAACATGGGAACATCGCTGGGAAACGTGTATAAACTTACAAGCAGGCTATGTAGAGAATTTGACAAAAGAATACCTGTTTCTGTGTTAGATTAACATTTTAGACCTTCCCCATATTTTATATGTACATACACGGTGAGTTTCTTTTTAATTATTTAATTAGTACAGCAATCTCGGAAAGTAGCGAAGCTAGAGAGATAATTAAGTGGGGAAGGATTTGCAGTTTTGTGGAGTCAATTTAAAATGCTATTTTCTTTTGGAGTTATGACGACTTAGTCGAACGTAGCAGCAACTTTTCATTAACAGACAAAACTTCTTTTTAAAAGATTTTAAAACTGGTTACTTACATTTATATCATAATTTGTGCTTCTGGAATGGTTGTGAGTGAATTCGTTGTTCATGGCTTTCGCTTAAATTTTTATTAAAACGCAAAACGTCTTTCTGTTTTCCTTTTTGGAGGATTTGCGTAAATCCATATCGGTACAGTCATACATATATCCATGCATACATTTTGTCAACCTAGGAAGGAAACTACATATTGGAACTTACGTATGCAAAGCTGAGTTTTCACTATAGCATCCATTTGCATCAAGTTAGCGCGAGATTTTTCCAGAATTATTCGTCTCTTGCTCGTGAACGACCGTGTAACATTTGTTAGGCTTTTGTTAAATCAAGCGAGCGTGTTATTTTCTTTGCCGTAGCTCTTCCTATTTTCTCTTTCGCTGTGATAATGCCGAAGTTCGTTCTTCCTTTCTTTCGTCTGCATTATCGTGAATTACGAACCCAGCAACCTGCCTACTACCTTCCTGTCAACCTACACCTTAGCTACCTACATATCTGATGATTTTCGCTGAATCCATTTTCGTCGTTGCCAAGGTGCGGAAGCCGGTAATCATATGCTCCATGTTGGAATACTAAATTGCGAGGAATTCTAATATTATTCTGTAACAACCAATTTGAGAAATTTGAATTCTATTTTGAAAGAGCACATTTGTCAGGGGAAAACTTCTTCATACCCGTACGCGTCAGCGTTAGGGGAATTTAAATTCGGTAGTAGATATTTAGTTACACAAGTAACTTGGAATTATTACAATATATAATTCGGCTTTATTTGGAAAATAGATCAAATTTAAAATACAAATTGCATTAATACTTCCCAGAGAAGAAAATACATTATAAAAATCAGCATGTCTCTTCACTGCAGCCTCTATGGATAGTTCTCCTGAAAGAACAAAATTGATTCATTAGCACCTGTAATTTCATTTGTTCTTGTTAAATTGAAATATGCAGCAGTTACTTGCAAAAATTTGTGTTTATCGTAACGTAGATTCTTAATTCTAAGGTATCGCTTACTTAGTGCTTTCCTTAGCCATTTCTCCTTGATCCGCAATAATTGCTTGTTCACCCACTAAGGAATTTTGGTGGTACTTCGTCCTATATATGGTATCAATACACCTTTAAACAAATAACACTTCTAAGCCAATAATGATAAGCAACCTTAAAGTATCGGGGCGCTCTGCACCTCATGAGTTTAATTGGTTAGTCCAGAGCAGCTGTTTCTAGTATGCGTGAATCACCATTGTCAACAGTATGACCGAAAGATGCGGAAGCTCTAATTCTAATATGGCTGTTCTATCCTTACTCCCGAGAAAAATCTTTTATTTACAAATATCTATGCCGCCTATGCACGTTAAAACTAACATATGCGAAATATACGAAAAAATAGACGAAAGGATCTTTTGTTGTTATCACACGAAACGTAAAACATGTGTTCGCCGTAATAAATCAAATTTATGTTCCTTTTTATGTAAATCGTTTCGTAAGAGTTTAATTCCCGCGTTCTTAATTAATTTCAGGTTTTCTAATTTAATATTATGTCCGGTTTCGTTTATGTGTTGTGCTACATTTGACCATTTTACTTTTTAGTGTCTATAGCACCTAGCGTGCTTATTGAATCTGGTGTCTGTCGCCCTTTTCGCTTATTTATTTATTCATTTAGTTATTTAATTGTCCAACAGATTATTTTCGTTTAACGACAAACAAAAACTAATCACATATCACACACACATATATATATATATATAAGCACATTAAAGTAAACATTAAATACACAACTAACTTTAAAAGCTAATTTACAATAATCAATGAAACAATTAATGGTCAATGAAAAAATTTGACCAGAGTTTATCACACAATTTTATAAATTCCCGACCTTTCCTTCATGTCCGGTTTATCTTAAACAATATGAATTATCAAGAAGGTTTTTGAATGTATTTCTCGAACTGAAACATACGGTCATGTCTTGACCCCTAAAGCTTTACTTGTAGTCTGTGATATGCTGCTTTACAAGGAGAAGTTTTACAAATTTCTTATCACGGGTTTCTGTCGGAATTAAGATTGCGGAATTTATTACATGATGGTTACGTTGAATCTTCTTAAGAATGCCATTGACATCTATAAAAAGGTAACCATTGTAAATAGTTAGATTTTTTTAGGAGTTTATTAAATTCTTTATTGTATCTACTTTTACTTATAGAATTTTACCAACCTATTAATTATGAAACTAATTACGGACATTTTGTATTGTTCAGAGTGCTTAGAATCCGTCACAATGTATCTATTAGTGTTTGTTTTCTTTCTGTTGATGTGTATTTCCAGTTTTTCGTAGTCTGTAATTATTAAACTATTCAGGAACCGGAGTGACTCGCTTCTTCTTTTACTGTAAATCTAAACCACTTTCCTAAAAGCCGATAAGGGATTATATAAGGTACGATAGCTAAATTTGAAGACTTTGAGTTCAATCTTCCTGTAGCTAGTTTTGGATGTTCTCGATTAACGAGCTAACATAAATCGTTTGTACAAAAACACACTTCAAAGATAGTTGCGTGCATTTTGTGTTATATTTTATGTAATGGTGAAACCATGAGAACTTCACCTGTCCTTGTTTAATGTACCTTTCAAACAATTTTGGAATATATATTGGATATCATGATTCCAGTTCTTTGGCATGATCTCAAAATTTGCCAAAAAATACGAACAAGAGACAATAATATTTTTCTTAAAAGAGGGACAAACAAGAGGTCTTTGCGAGAGAAGATTGAAACCAGCCGTCTACTACCATTAGTCGATTCCTTGGCCTCGTATATTTATGATGACGTTGACTATATCAGCGCCAACTAAAATTTTACTTCCTACATATTCCTGAAACTGAAAGCTGATTTTGATATTAAAGCGTTATTGAAAGCATATTCTAGGCTTTTACATTCATTTCTCATATAATGTAGTTATGTTGAGGTGGATACAGAAGCGGCGGAAAATATTATAATTTACAAGCGAATTAGGTAGATTATTAGTTGCCCTTGTATTACTTCAAACTTAAAATTCCAGTTGTTAAGGTATATTTAACTGTTAGTATTTCATTATACAGTGAGGTCCGTTTGAATAACAGGATCTAGTCTGTGAAAAACTGGGTCGTTAAAATTAACAACAAAATACTGAAATGTAAGGACGTTTTCTTCCAAAAATTGACAAATCTAAACAAATCTACTAAAAGTTCGATAAAATAGTGATAAATGCAAGACACAATAATAATAGAAAATAACGCGTTCTTAAAATTGAGATCTGATAGTCTGATAATGGTTACGATTACTTTGGTAAGCAACGAGCTTTTTATATCAACTTGGTAGCACAGCATATAATTTGCCATTTTTCTTAGCCAACTTTGCATAACAACAAAAACAGGTTACTAACACCTTTTTTGCTGGAATTCGAAATAGGCCATACGCTAACACATGTGAAGGTATCGCTGAATTCGTCTTTCAGTTGTCTTACCAAAAATGTGAAGATATAAAGGTGCGTTATTAAGAGATGAAAGTTTACGTCACTTCCAGTTAAATCAGAAATGTAACTGAACTGCGAATAACACCAAAACCAAACAAAAAATTTGTTTTCTTCTAAAAGCACTAACCACGGGCGTTCAAAAATGTGTTTGGAGGAGAGTGCTTTAGGTCCTCAGTATACTAACTTAACTAGAATCTAGCTATAGATCTTGCAGGTTACAGGAAGAATCAATAAATGTTCCAATTTGGGTAAAATGTTCAAGTACAGTTTGTCCAATACTGTTATGTTTCTTCATCAGTAGGATTTAGGATAGGTGGTAATAGATATTTATTAGCTTCCTGCACCAGAAGGGTGAGAAGATCAGTCTTATATCATTACATCATGTTTTTAATTAAAAGGTAATGGCAATACAGTAACAACTTATTTCAAATAATTCGAACATATATTCACTGACGCCAGCGACGGTCGTTGGTAACGTAAATAGGAGATCAAAGACAACGCTTCGATTTTGTCGTGTACTTTTTTCGTCAAGTACGATGCACACGATATACTACGGAAATAAACGAGGAAGTTGAAACCTTGACCTAGATCTTCTATTTACGTCACCAGCCACCAGCTGCCACTGACTGACGTCACACCTCTCTTCTATTAAAGAATTTTAATTAGATAAAAATTTGGTTCTCGTCGTAACTTTACAAACAGTTTACTTTAAAAAATTAATGATTGCAGTATTCGTACTAGACCTGGTTTACATTACAGGATTTATGACGTGCATTGAATATACATGGATGTGCAGATTATATTGTGTAGATTACACAATAATCGGCTTTATTATTATGTAAATTAAAGTTTTCGTTTGTATGTGCGGCATTTCCTAGCGGGCGTGATTTGATAAAATTCTCTTAACGCGAAGATGTGCGCGTGAGCGTAAATTTTGTACGGCTACACGGCACACGTTATTCGCCTACAGGAAACCGGCAGAATTAAATTTAGATCTAACAGTAATCCAGAAACCAACGCGAAAATTTTCATTGCACCTGTAATTAATCAATTAAGTTTCGCATATAAATGACTCGTTATCATGATCGATTTGTTATATAATTTGATATACCAATACGTGCAGGGACCATTAGTTAAATGTAAAATTTACATCATCTAAAATTCACTTAATTATAAAACGGGGAGGTATTAATTAAAATTAATTTTCGATCGAGTACAAAAGCTTTTACTTCAAGGAACACGCGTATATTTGAACTAATAAAATTACATCTTACAGTGATGCTTAAATCTGTTAAACAAAAATTATATTTCCTAATTAGAATATTCGTTCAACTAAAGGAAAAAAGCATGATAATTATTAGCTCAACTGATCCTGGGGTATCTCTGTAATATGCTATGAAGACATTTATTAATACCAATCAATAACATAACCAAATATTTATTTTTTAACCAAATGTTGAATATATCTTCATCACTGTAAGGTATAAAGCATGTTTTCCTTTATTCATAAATAGATATTGCAAGAACACAGCATTCTAAAATAACCAAGCTTACTTTCCTTTGGGATCTTTACTTCTGTTTTTCAATTGGTATTGATTTCAATGCAACGTTAACTACATACAAGCTGTCTTACAATGAGCTACATTGATCGACATATGAAACAGTGTACATTGAAAAATTCTGAAAAGTTTTGAACCCTGTTATTTTATACGAAACGGCGTATATATCACATTTTTGAATTCCTAGTTCAATTTTAAGGTTTATTTGATGTTGCTATTTTTAACCATATTTGAAATATTTGGGCAAGATGATAGTGGCATAGCCTAATAGTGGAAAAATAATTTTGGCCATACAGGAAGATTTTTATTTTCCAACATAGATTCCTAAACGTTCAATGCACTTAGGATTTTATCCCATCGCGAAAACCATCTTCATCCGAAGTAGCTCTCGAGGGCGGTTTTGATTTTGTCATTTGTGGAAAATCGCTGTCCACCAATTTTTTTTAAAATTTTGGAACAAATGGAAGTCAGAGGGGGCCATATCTGGGAAATATATTGGATGCGGAAGCAAATCGTGTGTCAATCGATGAATTTTTGGTAACACTGATATACGGACATGCAATGTCGTGGTGGAAAATGATCTTCTTATGCCTTCTTATCAGGCCCTTTTGGTCGATCTTTTCCTGCAACTTGTTCAAGAGTTCTCCATTTATCGTTTTTCCTTGTGGAAAATAATCAATAACTAAAATTCCTTTTGGATCCCAGAAAACTGATGCTATAACCTTACTCGTTGATTTCACGGATATTGCTTTCTTTGTAGCTGAGCAGCTAGTTTCTGTCCACTGTTTACATTGAGGTTTTGTTTCTAAGTGAACCAGCTTGCATCAGGTGTTATAAATCGCCTTGTGAAATCCATCGGATTTGTCCGTATTTTCTTGCGTCATTTGCATTTATACCAAATTCAGTGGTCACAATATTGCAAACCCACCCCTTCGAGATATTCACGACATTAACAATTTCACTCGACTTACACCACGACAGACGCTTTTTAGACGGCCACTTCGGTACGCATCAACAACACTCGTTCTGACACGTTTATGCTCAGCCAGTCACTTTTTTATGGTGACATACGATGATTCTACTATTTCATATTATTCGAAATTTCTGAATTTTTTAAGTCCTTCAGGTATGCAAATTTAAGGACAGCACGTTCTCCAGTATTGTCCTTGATTTGAACTAAACAACGTTTTCTTTCGAATGCTCTTGACATCAAACTAATTGACAGACTGGTTTGATATTTGCTGTGTTATCAACTATTGAATGAAGCTTTATATCTTTGTAGAAATGGTAGCCATGCAAACGTCATCTACGTGAAGGCTACACAATTATCATCCCGACCCCGTACCTTGCATTTTGTCTGGAATGTTAAAGAAATCCATGACAATTGAAATAAGTAATTATTTATATCTACTATCATGTAGTATAGCAATACCTCAATTATCACTTCAAAGAATGGTGCTGAGAATTAATTATTGGTTTGATTTTCTTTTGTCAGCTACTATGGAAACAAACGTTTTCCATCGTCCGAAATCATAATGAAGAAGAATACAAAAGCTGATTATGTATAGCTTTAAAATAGTTGTTTGAAAGAATAATTAATGAAACCCAAGTTATTCATCCCTTAATTAAGCTATTCGATATTAATATTCCACCAACTCAAGGTAATACATCATTTTTATGCAATAGAAGTGGTATGATATAATAATATCGATCATCTGAATGCCTCTTAACATTTTTTAACATTCTTCCTTTACATTATGTGTAAGTATTTCCATGATGTAATGTATTTATTAATACTAAATGTCTCGATTCAAACCAGTTATATATTGTGTTCAATAACAAATCTATGTACATATGCGTGTATTTTTTATTTCACACACGGCGTGGCCGTAATTTGCTGCGAGAATGTTTTTGTAGGATATTTAAATTCTTATCAAAGATAAATTTTTAAATGATCGAAATCTAGATACTAAATTATGTATATGTGCATAAGAATGTCTGCTACAACATACAATAATAATTCATAGAAACTACTGCGCTAAAATCACACACGTGTATAATCTACACTCTACAGCGAACTGGTTGACCTTCGAGTGTCATACTTTTACTTTTATGAATAAAACTTGCGGAGATGCATAAATTACACGGTTAGATTAGGTAAGGCGAATTATTTCCTTTTAACAGCGTAGCAGTCAGTTTTTTTTTAAGAGGCGGTATAAGAAATGGTGGGTTACCGAATAACTTGTTTTCTATATTAATTCCTGGTTGAATATTTACATTTATTCGTTATAAGTGGAGACGGTTGAGAAAGATCTCGATATGTGTTTACAGGTTGTATTAATTGTAGGCGATGGTTTATTTTCCTGCAGCCTACGTTCGTGAATAGAATAGAGAAATAGAATTGACGTGACAAACCTTTGAACGAATGGAATTGTTATAAAATATAATATTAGATTGCGGTATGTCGATTTGTTATGCGTAATTTAATATGTGCATATAAAGCATCTTATTGAGAATTTATAAGCATTATAGAACCCCGCTAGAAACCCGTTAAACATACAGGGTTCTTCGTATTAGTTGGAACAGTGATTTTTCTTAATTTCTGCGCTTTTTAATTTTTTTTTAAATTAATATGCTTTAGCAAAGCGGTAGAGATGCTGCCATGTTTTAGCAGACATTGTGGTCAGTCACTTAATATGTAGCAGTTCATATAAGCTGGGTCTTCTATGACATTTCTAATTTCCAAATGACGTATTTTGAAACCGCCATCAAATACATTTTAATTTACGCACAACGATGAAATGGAGAGTGGTTCACTGAAGAAACGTGTCTAGCAGAGGGTGCATTACTGTCGTTAAACGGTTATGAGTCTTCACTTATAGATAAACTGCTGATCAAAATACCAAACAAAGTTACAGAGAGATAACTCGCCTCCATTAACTACTGCGAACCGCACTGGTAGACTCAGAGATAAAGTCTTTCAGATCGATTCCTTATATCAACCCTATTTTATATAGAATAGCTAATGTCGTTAGTAAATACGCTAACGTATATTTTAAAACACTACATCCATTAAAAATTACTTCTTGAACAACAAAGATTGTATAAATGAAATGTACAAATGTGGAAGTTTTGATGCAAAATACGTAGCTAGAACTTTCAGATATTTCGACGTTGAAGTCAAAGAACATATTCGCTGTCTACAGCCCTCAGCTTCTGGTTTCTGCTACTTTATCTCACACTTGTTATAAAACAATCACTCTTTTGACAGGAATTTAAACTTCAAAGCATTACCATTTGCCAATAAGAGATACCTTTGAATAAATGAGATTAGACTGCTGTAGAAATGTAATTCTCTGAATTCGCAAATTACGACGGATTCATTACTTGCTTTTCAGATACTCTTTGATAGTGGTAGTAATTCCCTTTCTGTTCGCAGTTTACAGTCTACTATGCAACACTTTCCTTAACTTTTTCTTAATTTAACGTATAATTTTTTATGAACTTACAAAGAAGCACATATACTGTAGCTGTCACTTTAATTATGTCGTCAATTTTTAAAGTGTTATTTTTTATTCCACTTTGCATTGCTTTTATTAATTTTTAATCTGTTATATTTTATCTTATTATCTCCTGAGATGATTGTACTATTTGTGATATCTCTTGCTATCTAATTTTATTATAATAATAAGTACAAAAGAAAGAGATCGTTTTTAAAAGCTCCGATTTTTTTTTATCTCCTAACAGCTAGGTAACGGAGGAACTAGGAGAATATTATAAGTCCAGCCAACGATGGTAGTGGTGGCATAATTTTAGACGTATCTTAGTGTAATGTCATCGTTCGTCAGAAAACCCCCATATTTGTCAGTAAAATTTAACATTGTTCAGTTGTAGGCAGTGAAAAAGGTCAGAAAATAGCATAGAATCAGTACTTCAGTTGCTATTTCTAAAGATAAAAGTATCCGTTTCAATTTTATTTTCACATTTTTAAACAGTAAAATTATCAAAATTTTCTATGGTTAAAGCAATCGCTATCGCGTTTAAATAAAGGAGTGAGGAGACGCTAATTTATCATTTGGACTTTAATAGTAATTCGAAGCTCTAGTCAAGTGTGCTAGTTTGAATGAAGCTGAGGTCCAGCAAAGAACATATAAACGTAGTGGTTATGTGTCGGAACATCTCTATATCTCGTTTCAGATTTATAATATCTTTAAATTCATTCCATGTACTTAAATTATAGAAAGAGTGTTCAAGAAACATTTGTGAACTCCAAATTAATTAATGTAATAGAGGATAACATTAATTAATTAGGAGAAATCATCTACTTCGAAAATTTTCCCTCGTACAAAACATTACAATATATAAATAACCTTGCTAAAATACACCTGTACCATGTTAATGATCTAAAATCTAAATCGACAACAACCCAAAACGTACTGCGTTACGTTTTTGTAGTATGACGTTGAGGGATGCTAACTTCTTTATCTGTTCATTCTTAAACATGATATAATTTAAATTGCAGAGAGTATAATTGTCCACTAATGTCTCAACATATTTACATTTTGCGAAGCATATGTTTGCAAGTCCTGGTACAATATTTTATCTGTACGACTGGAACATACTTCGTTGCTTTCACAATTGCACCAACGTATGGATTCATTAATAATTGATATAATGAGTGTACGGCGTCTGTGTCCATATTCGTAACAATCTAAAAAATGCAAATTACGCTGAGAATCTATAATGTGTGTAATCAAAAGGTATATACCGACAATAACGGCCACCATTTGTTAGTATATCGCAATTTACAGGCCGAAAGAGAAACTAACGGGTATTTACTATCGTAATAATTTCTAATTAAACGGAAATAGGTGAGTATAATGCAGACTTTTATTGAGAAAGTAACATTAATTCTTATTAAAATTACGAAACTCTGCAATAAGCAATCGCGAATAATGTTGAAATTGCAGTTCCTATTTATTAAAGGTTTTCAATTTACTTTAAGCATTTATAAATTTAACTTATTTTCTTATAGGTAAAATTATACAACGCGTAGTACAATAGCATTAATCACTTATGCATTTCTATACCTTCACAGTAAAGAAATAAAAATCACCTCCAACGTATCCAACCACAAAGAATAAACGTATGGCGGCCTTTATGAAATATTTATCGAAATAATCTTTAAACCATTCATTAAATATATTCCATTGTATGGAAGACATTTCTACATCAGACACACCTGCTGGCCTACGCTCAGTACCAGTCATTAGGGTCAAACGCTAGTCAGTGGTGTTTGTTACTCTGTAAAAAGCCTAGAACTTTATTCGATGCGGTTCTTGTTCTCTTTACTTAAGTACTATACACGGCTTGAAATATACAGGTTTTCATAGGAATACCAGTAGGTATTGCAAGCATTTACCATCTAGAGGCAATAATGGAAAAAGGTTCCTTACTGTCCAACTTACTTGCTGGCGCTTGTAACTTTAGATCGATATTATGTTTAAAGTGCTAAGAAGTTTTTGAAAGTTCTTTGAATTGTTATTGCTTTACATTCTATAGATTGTACTCTATCTTTATACAAACTTGGAAGAAAAATAGAGTTAGGCGATTCTATACTATCGATTCAATTAGTTTATTTTAGAAAGAAGATAAACTAGAAATAGTAGAAGTATTAATACTCGAATATATGTAAAGGTATTATATCTTCAAATGCTACTTCGGTAGCGCAAGAAATAAAAGGATTTGATTTATGGGAAACCTTCATACTTACAAGTTAGTTTTGTAGATGAAGTTATGGAATAAACAATCTAAACTCCGTCTGTAATTATCGTTCATGTTACAAAAATTAAAGAAAATGTCCAATTGCGTACGAGGATTGGTAATTGGTGGGCCTGCGCAGTTCACTAATTCTGGACACTCAATTTTGCTTTTCTGGCTGTGGTGGGCACAAAGGCAAACGGAGATGGTTTCAAAAACAATTTATCATTTTAGTCTACTTGGCTTACATGAGGCGCATATATTCAACCGTCCACCGCGTGTTAGTTTTGTTTCAGTTTTGATCGTGGAAAATACAGATATTCTTTTCATTTAATAATCATACTAATTAACGCGACAATAAACATTGTACACAATTTTCGGAAGGAAAACCCGGCTTGGCCACTAAGACCTGAAAAGATATTTTCTATGATGGCTCCTAAAATAATAATTTTCAGTTTCGCTTCCAATTACATGGAGCCTTCTCTAGGCTGTTGTGTTTGCTATTGCATAATGTGTTGAGGTTCCATTTCTGATCTTGGCAGCAGACCCAGAAGTATATCACATCTAACTTTCAAATCATTTTATCGCTGCTTTGAAAAAATGTTAATACTTTTGAATCCTGTTGTACTCTAACAGTAATCCTGGAAAAACGAAGATTCTGTATTAGAGCCTTTCGCGCAAAGCACTGTTCCCATAAAGTGCTTGAGTGAAGAAAAGGAATTGAAATGATTTTTTCAGTACAATATTTGATGTATCTTGTTCCGTTCATTATGGATGCCTAGTAGGAGCGTGTACATAGATCCAGTGGTGCAATGTTTCGTTCTGTAGTGTCACACAACTATAACTGCTGTAGCAATTGTATAATAAAAGATTTGGTCTTTATCATCGAAGCTTAGGAAAGGAGTCATATCATATCGACCAAATAAAGTGGTGAAGAATTGTATTAAGAAGTTGTTTACAACACTGTTTTTAATTTTGCAAGTCTTATGAAGAAAATAAATTAAAAGTTTTAAAAGCAAAAATATGTATCTTTAGAAAAACAACGTTAGATGACGATATCTTAGCAAATGAGAATGGTATCGGTGCCCCGTTATGATCTTGTCGGTGTATGTAAAAACAAACCCGCGAATCGTCACTGACTATTATACTCCCTCATGCCAACCTTATAAATCGAGGTTGTTGTGCCAAGGAAATCTTTAGCAATGGCCGCTAAATACGGAATGCAAACCATATGTATTTAATCACATAATCAGACATTTTCAGAAAAATAATGCAACCTCCCCATAACTCGGCAATTCATGCGCCTTGAAACAGATTAATTGCTTATGAGGAACACGGTTTCGTACGCTGGATAGTTTTTATGATCTTCGAGTATACATTACTATAATTTCGCCATCAAAGAGTACTTACTGTTCTCACACAAGAGTTCCAGAAAGAACATCTACACCGGTGGGAAAAGCTCAATCTCTCATAAAAGTCTCATATCGTAATGTGTTGGCATTCTCAAATCTAGAACGGTCTAGAACAACATATTTTAATATTTAAAATTGGTTCAATTTGAACTGCATGCAATGTCGATAAACGAACAGCTTTGAAAATGCTCAAATACTTGACAAAGCTTCATACTTACTCTAGAATTTCTACTTCTATACCAAAAGAAGGTATTGATAACGTGAAATGTGCAAGTAGTTGTGGATTGTGAATAGTTTTTTTTTATTGAAATATATGTTACTCTATTACTTCGAATTTATGGCAACAATGTGATAAAGGCAATTCAAATAAATTGAAACGCAGAGACTTTAATTTATAAATATTTAGACAGTACATTTTCGTAAAATAGTCAGTGAAGATTCTTAACAGCTTTTAATGTTGAACATTACTAGTACAATGTAACAATGTACGCTCCAATGAGACAATAGACTTTGTTATTTTTGTAAAATCTTGCTGAGCATAAGATGTTTTGTAGAAGATTGTAAATGGATGGTTTTCTTTCAATTGTAACAAACACTACATGTTTCCATCTTATGAGCTCACTACAAACATTTTTGTAATATTATTGATAATGTTTCGGACCAGTTCTTTAAAACTCTGATATTTAGAGAGTCTTTGTATTTGACAGTATAGATTAGACAGTATAAATCGGACCGTTTCTTAAGTTACGTTTATTTTCTTTTCTTTTTTTTTTAAAGAGGCGTGTTATCACCCTCCCCCTTCTTCTTTCTTAGAGCTGCTATAAACAGAGGCATACAACTAACAATTTCATTTGGGCCTCGCTTTGCGTTTCCTCCACGTCACGTCTTTTTGTCCTTATAAAAAAAATAGTAAAATTAAAGAGGCTGAGTTTACTTTAATAGTAGAAGTGTTGCAGCAACTTCCATTATTTATCACATGGCAAACCACCACCGTTGGAAATTGTAACTTGTGCATTAGTTACGCTGCAGTCCGCAAAGTTTTCACATGTATTTCACACTATTATGTAACAAACACTATTTTGTAAATAGTTTTGAAAATATTGTTTTAGTATAGCATAATGTTAGTTACAATGTTTGAGTCTAAATGGAGTATATAACTCAAAATTCTGATTTTTGCAGTTGCTGCGGTATTGACCTGTGGTATCGATATGTTCATTAGAACATAACAAATGGTTATGGTTTGATACACTGTGCATTGTCGCAATGGAACCGGAATATCAATAATAATATACTTTACTAATAATTGCTAATAACACTTGTGGGTTACCAGAAATCTCTCACAGTTACGACGTTAATTGCGTATGTAACTGGAAAGTTAGGCATAATATATTCAATAGCAATTGTATGTAAAGAGTCGCCCGTTTGATAACAGAAATCCGATATTATCAACGGATTCTTGAGTTCGAAACATAATTTATTTCACGTCAATTCTATATGTAGGTCGAAACCATTTCCCTACGTTTCCTTAGGCGAAAATATATTTTCAGAGTAAATAATTTTCCTTTAAATGTATGGTAGAAGCGATAGAAAAGGAAACACTTTCCGTTATCTAATCAGCAGTGTCATTGCTTACAAAATGAAGTTTGGATTCGATCGGAAAAGGCTCGGAATAAAAATAAGAAGGCTATGTACTCCTTTTTTTTCTTTAATACATTCGCTCGGGCAATTCGGACAATATATCCAATTTCTTTTTATTATTTTTACGACGGCGCATGTTTCTTTTGAAACGCGGTCCGTTGCGGAAGATAAACAGATGATGCTCTTAAACGTTCAAAGAACAGCCTCGTATGTGGACGAACACAAAGGCGTCGATGCGTTTGGGAATTTTAGAATGTCGTGTTTCCTTTGTTCCTTTCTTTTTTTTTTTTACTTAAATCGTTGAAGTAGGTTGTCGTAATAGTGGTTGCGTTGTTTTGCTTTGAGAAATACGCGCTGGCTAAAACGTAATTTCGGAAACCATTACTTATACATTTAATAAAACTTATTGATCTCTCTTTAATACTTTCAACGAAATGACCTATTTTCCAAATAATTCGCCGCATATAGGAATAGAGATTACTGAAGCTTGAGAGTGTGGTAAATATATGTATGCACTATACGTATTTTCTCATTACTGCATTGCGCCTTAGAACAATATGAACTCATTTGCTTAATGCGCAAATTTTCATATTATCATGACCTCTGTGCTTATAATTCGGAAGATATATTTGAAACCATGACAAATGGTGCTAATGTCATAGTTGACAAAATTGTGTCATGAATGAATTATATGATTCTAAGCATAACATAGAAGAGAGCGTGTCGTAGGAAAATCTGTTTATTATTTTTCAATATAATCCCCTGTTACTTCAACTTAATTAACGCCCCAACACCACTATAAAAACACGATGGCTATTTGTTGTCAAAATGCTTTAAAACTGCTTTGTAGATTTCTACATCGCGCATCCCGCTTAACTCCTACTTTAATTTTAGGAATAAAAAATTGTCGCTTGGAGTAAGGTTGGGGCTGTACAGAGGGTGATGGAGTTCCTTGAATCTGCACTGGCGCACAGTAGTCTTCTAAACTGCAGCTGGGTTTTTCCATAATGAGTCATTAGTTCCCCACGTCGTCCCATGAGAATGGGTTCGTGTTGCCTACTGGTTTCCCCGAGAGTCGATAAAACACGAGCCTGTCTAGTCTCTGCTAATTGCGCGAAGCGTACGGAAAGATGCGAACTTTAATAATGACTTATGTTAGTTGGTGCAACTCGTCGGCATAATATACTGTGGTATTGCGTTGTTTGAAGTCGATAAGCAAGGTTTCCTGGGCAAAAGGAATAGGCCACTCTGTTGTTTATCTTTAAGAGAAAGAATCCTCGTATAGAACCATTGCTTCATCCCCAGTCACAATTTGGCTAATAGTTAATTTTCGTCTCCGTTCGACATGTCCGTTCCTTCTGAACAGTGTTGTGCAGGATGTATTGCCCTATCTCCTTAGCCTTCAGACATTGATCAATCAATATGTCCTCCTCGAATTTTTTTAGGTGTTATTATAATAACTGGCCCTCTTACATGTGCGTCAACTTCAAGAGAATTTTTGCCCCAACAAAACAGCCTTATTCCTGTTGCTAATATTGCAAAAGATTCACTCCAGTAATTACTTATTCGAGTGTATTCTTTGGTTATAATACGATTCAACAAGGTTTTATTACCTTAGTCAGACACATCACCAGATCCGGCCGCAGAATTGCTCTAACACGTCAGGTTTTCGAGAAACGAAAGAAAACGCTTCTCGGTGATATTTGCAGTTATGTTGTAAGGGCTGGGAATTTGTCTGCTCACTTTTGCTTATGCTACCATTTAGTGCCACTCTTCCCCTTCAAAATCAGTTTTAGTTTGTTTCCATACGTAACCATTTTGCATAATACCATTTCCAAATCTAGAAGAAATTTCCGAGAGATACACAGAATGAAGTTGAAACTCAATCATTTGGACTTACGCAGCAACCAGTTTAATGCGACAGTGAAAGTTCACAAATTCTCTTGCGGGAAAGCAAGGACTTATGCTGCTAGTGCGGCGCATTTAAATACTCAGACCCTGAAAATAGTTGTCTTTTTTTTCTTTTTCTTTTTGAGAAAAATATTCATAACCGTGGCTTAAATTGAGCTATTATAAAAATTATGACAATCAGAGTGAGTCGACGAATAGTTTAGTCCGTTTCTATATAATTACCATGAACTTACACCGGGTTATCAACTTTAAAAAATTTTGTTGAATTGTGATGTCACTGGAAATATAAACGAAAACACGATATAATATAGTTCACAGTTGTTCGAGAAATCAATAGTTCTTACAAAAATAACTAAACACATGATTATGTAATTCCTAAAAACTGTGTCCATTAACCTTTAATGCCAATTAACATAAGACGGGTATTAATTTTACACTAGTTGCTTTCATAACATTCTACTATCATCATCTCGCTATAAACCGTGCAACAGGTATCTCTAGGCCTCATTCGTTTGGCAGTTCTAGTATGACGATTAATTTTTCGAACGAAGAACATAGAGAATATTACGTAACCTCGTTAAGCTGCCTCATATCTACTACCATATCTACCATCCTGCATTTTTCATTCCAGAAAGATAGTCATAAACACAAACGATATTATACAGATTCGACTTTCACTTCGCCAGTATGCTCACGTCCTCTCGCTTATGTAACCTCAAACGTAAAGCGTAGTAGTAATTTTAACGTAGATATTCTTGGGAAGTAGTAAAGATGATACGAGAACTATTAAGCCGGTGCGTGCTTAGTTCTAGAAATGCACATATTTTTACCGGCGAGATAAGATCACCACCGTCTCCTGGTCGTTTGGGCATAGCTAACGCCAATTAATACTCTTCTATATGATATATAGTACTTAGCAAGTCTATACAACGTGTTATAAAAGTTTTATGTTATCTTTTCCAGCTACGAGAATGCAATTTCTTCAATATAAATGTCTTGGAATTTTTTTCAAGGATTCGATATGTAAACAAAGGATTCAATAAAACTTGTTTATTATAAATTTAATGAATAGGTAAAATTCATATTCTACGAAAAGCGACTCTCAAAATGTATTTAGGTAAATAAATTAATATTAAACAAATAGAACTTCAACTTTCATTTTGTATATTCATGAATAAAGCTTTTCAAGTAGTAATAGGTCTATCTAAAAGTATTGTAGCATTAAAAATATAACAGACAAGATCGCTGTCATTAGCGCCATGTAGAGTGATGTTCGCCTAAGTGCTGTCTGAGAATGTATGTCAGAGTAAACCTGTTTTTGATCCATTTTCAATTCTTCCAGAGTCTCCTTCGTCTAGTTTCTGGCGTTATTAGATAATTATAACTCCTGACAACGATAATCCCAATGGATTTGCTAAATAACTCTCCTTCACTCCATTCTTTCTTTAAACTTATAGAGAATTCGATTCATTTGCGCTCAGAATGAACTGGAAACGCTCTATGTTCTGCGTGCAAATGTCAAAAAACACAGTGCAAGTTCAATAGGGCTAAAACGAAACTGACGTAAACGTAAAGTTTGTTGTTATAGTTGTCACTTTTCAGATATACACGTATTAAAATTTTCATCTGTGCAAATGTACAAATGTTAGTCTTTATGTTCTTTTCATTATGTCAACCTTGCGATTTCATTTCAGAATAAACAACAGTATCTCCTCTTTTATTTTTGAATATAAAATAGGAAGAAACGAATCGCTTGAGGATGAATATTTACAATTGCAACAATTTTCAACAAACTTCCTTGATAGTTTCGATGATTTCGTCATTTTCAGGGTTGCTTTTCGCCATATTTGTTCTGCAAGACGCACAAAAATTGATGGAGTTTTTGCGAAGAAGTATACACCCACCGCAAATCGCAAGTTGTTTAGCAAGCAAACGTTTTCAGTACAGAGCCAGTTGCAGTCAATCGAATTCGCCCTTGAAAGATGTTATTTTAACAAGTTATAATACATGCAGTTTGTTTATTTTCAGCCTTTACCCGCGTCATTCTTTTATCGTATGAGTAAAGGTAATCTATTAATTTGTCTACCTTTCTCAAGTACTGTTAAAATTTGCCTTGCTTGTCTCGCAGACAAAGATCTACAAGGTTTGATTTTATTGGAGTGATAGACAGTGTACGCCACTACTGCAGTATTCAAGTGGTGCCCTGTTTACCTTTTAAGTGCCTGTTGTCAGTTGTCAAATGTAGGTTAGGATCGTTTTTGTTTATTTGGTTTATTACTATTTTTCGCCAGTTTCATACTTTGTTGAGTACGAATAGAAAGTCTTCGGTAAGTTATTTCGAATAAATACAATACATAGAACAGGTTAACGATGGCATATTTTAAGAGATAAAACAAAGACCCTTTATTATCTTTGGGTGTTGCTTATTTTTGCGTATTTACAAAGTCTGTATTGATGTAGAAAATAAATACTTGCTGTGACTTGACAGACTACTTAAGCTATCAAAGAAATTGCAAAGGCCCATGTTCCATCTTCTGGTAAAAAAAGGCCTCGTACTACATCGAAAACAAGGGATTCGCAAGAGATGACAAATGGAAGTGCAAAATATCAATGAAACAATAACAGTTGTATACCTAGTTTATGGCTTGGAAAAGACAACAGACAAGCGTTAATCAAGAAACATGTCATTGCATTGTTGCGAGGAGCTTTTGGCTACGAAACACTCCAGGATGTGTGGTGACACATTATCAAGTTGCAACTCCTTTCGGCCATGCCTATCAGAACGCAGTTACTATCCAAGTCTCGATGAGAATAATTCAAAAGGCTGGTCGCATCATCCGCAACCGGAACATTTTTTCTGATGCCGATTTCATCATCCGCACTGGAGGAGGAAGTGATGCTATTGTAGTTGTCTACGCTACAAACGGCACAAATAGAAGAACAATAATTAGCGGAGAACCACAACTTTAAACTAGCGGAGAACCACAGTCTTCAAATACTCGAGAACCAGGACAGAGTCGGTAAAAGCAGCACTGATAATTTCTAGCTCCCATCGCAAACAACTGAAGATGAGTTTGAACAGGGCTAAGAAAGCAAAGGTGGCTGCAAAAAAGAAGTTGTTTGTGACGAAAGAACAAACTACAAAAAAAGCTGGATCCAAAAAGAGCAAGATTAGTTCATCTACTGAAGTATCTGTTGAAATCCAGTTGAACGATTCCAGCGGTTGAGATTTTAATGATGATGCTGATGCTGAGCGCGCAGGATTTTATTCCGGAGACACACATGGGGAAGTGTGGACTCAGTGTAGTGCTTGAAGTCGCTAAACACATGAAGAATGCGGTGCTTACAGAAGACCATTCATTGCTCAAGAAAGAATAATAATCATTACTGTAAAGCTTCAATACAAGTTTTAAATGTTAAGTGTTATTCTTAATAAAGTATCGCTACGATTGTTTGACATAATTCAATTTTCCATGTTAATCAAGATAAGTATGTATTTCTTACTTGGAACCCATTTTCACATTATCAATTATTTCTACTTTTTGTTTTAATTGATGTTTAACTAGCAAGGAATGCATATTTGAATTTAACGATCTCAAGTCTAAGAATAAACAAGTTCATATCAGTTGTAAAATATAATTTGTGTACAGTTTATAAAATAGTGTCTCTTGTTTGGCTACTTTACCGTTTACGGTGCAATAGCCAAATTGTTTCTGCTTTTACATTCATTTTTGTAATTGTTTGTAAATTTAAATTTAACTTTTATGTTGTTGAAACCTTCTTGTTTAAAGTAATTTTTAAAGAGAACTCTTGGCGGTGCCCCGCATTAGGCTTAAGACAAAGCGCACTACATTTGTAAGCACCCACCGTGAACTTCGCAAATAAATAAATCAACGAATAAGAAATTCGGGAAACTTTCCTGGTGGTTTGAATTATAAATTTAGTAGGGTTTGCTCGTCAGATGGAAACAACGTAAATTTCCCCGTTTTTCCTAATGCAACATTACTCCTTATTTCTATGTCTAGAAACAATAAATTATTTCTTCTATGTTCAATTCTTACATTCGTACCCATAGGTTTAAGTTGTTACAGCGAAATATGTTATTCACGAGTTTGATTAATGCCTTCCGGAAAAATATGTGCCTCTGCTACAATTCTATTTACCCCGTGCCATATTTCATAACGTCAAAATCCCTAGTTTAATTATAAATATTTCACGCTTTCAGTGCACCTCGAAATTACATACGATTAGGACTAGTATTTGCAGCTTCCAATTATATTATTTAATTTTAAATATTGGGATCCTCGTCGTGTACATATTATTTAATTTCGGGGGAAAGCATTTTATTAACTGGCACTATAGCGCTGTGTTGCGAATTATATTGATAATAATCTCGAACATTCTACTTAATAGTCTCGCCTGTGTTGCACGGGATATAAAAGCAAAGAAAATTAAACAAATTTAATATATATACGGTGGTATGGATTTCAGTGTGTGAGTAGTATACGGGCCAGCGTCTTAACCTTTTATAAATGACCACTAGATGGCGGTATTGAGATTTAACATTGGTATTTTTGTAAAATTTGACATTTGTTATTGTTGTAGTAGTGACAGCACAGAAATCGGCTGAGTAGTTTGTTTACAGTCAGCTTTAAAAGGATCAAGCGAGGTTTTCGTTGGTTGATCTTTGCTGATTTTAGTAAAGGTCTAGCACAACCACAATCCCTCAAATCGCTTCGTTTAACTTTTGGTAATGAAGCACCGTCAGAAAAAGGCCGTTTACACCTGCTTTGCACAATTTCGTTGTGATCGTGCTTCCATCAGTGATGAATTTTGTGAAGGTCTCGATGCTGTACGCAACATGAAGAGAATCAGCATATGACTTACCGTGAGATAGAGACATGGTTAGGCATGAACATTTAGATCTGTTTTCGATGGATTCTGCACTTGACCTTACCATAAAGGATTCGGGTCAATTAGTGTACAATATTATAACAGATAAAAAAGTTTGGATATATTGGTATGAGTTGAAAACTAAGCAACAATCAACTGTTCCAAGATGAAGCGAATCAAACAAAAATTGCTCGTTAACGAGGCATTTCTAAGAAAGAAGTTGCTAGTTTCTTCAACAATGCCGCATCATTTTTAATTATGACACGTCAAAACATTGATTATTTGAAGGAGAAAAACATGGAATTAATGTCTCATTTGCGGCCTATTGACTTCTCTTTGCTCCAGAATGTCAAAGTGGAGAGCGATTTTTATCATTTCAAGCAGCTGTTGAAGTGTCCAAAAACCATACTTTGGAGGTACTACCTTCAAAGCGGAAAAAAAAGTTTCTAAAATTGATTCGAATGCGTGCAAAACTATATAAACCGTAATGGCGAATACTTGAAAAACAATAATGCAAATTATATCAATCTTTTATTATTTTTGTCAAAGCTTGAAAGGTATCCCTCGTATATAGATACTGCTATAGAGCGTACAATAAAAACTATAATAAAATATTTAGCGAGGATGTAAAGCATTAAGTTTACCAGAAGCTAGCATTAATTGAATATTTCATAACATTATAATGTAAATACAATAAACACAAGAAATTATGTACAAATTATAATCCATTAACAATTTAATTTCGCTTAAATTGTTCCAACAACACTGAACCCATCCGAATTAAACTACGTGCTAACGAATTGCTCTTGTTGCAGAATATACTGGACAAATTTAATCCGGGAGCGAGGCAGATGATCAACGCCGGCAAAGCTTATTTAAAAGCTCTTCATGGTGAGTATCACTAATGTATTTATTTATACCGAAATCTGCAGCCCTCGAGTCTCTCGTACATACTGGATAATTTCACTTCGTGCATAATATGGGCACATAATGAAACGTCATGTAAAACGTAAATATATTATATATATGAATGGCAGAATAGGAGAAAACATATGGCTACAGTCTGTATATTTGAATATAATTTTTTGCTATGCAGCATTTGTCTCCGACAACCATGCAGTTGATATTGGAATGTGCTAAGATTATAATTTTTTTTACCGTTTTCAAAAATATTTGTTTCCCTTTCCACATGTGTTCATTTTTGATACTACGCATGCATTTTTCATTCATTCAACATTCTAACAAACATTCATTTTAAAGTTAATCCAATTCAAATGGTTCAACCAATAGTATGATGTTGTTTTAAACCATACGGAGTGTTGCGTATAACATGCTTGGTTGAGCCAACCATTTTTTGATTAGCTCAACAATTTTTTTCTCTCAGTGCTTGATTTTAAAATTTTTGTAAATATCTAGAAAAGAATTTTTTTGAGAGTATTTAAGGAAACTGATTCGAAGTTAATGATTTCAGCTTAATAATCAGCATATGTCATAATAACATTTCTCCACAAACGAAAACCTGAAGGCATCCTGAGATCGTACCACTTCTATTGTTTCTTTAGGTATATTAAACCATCGAATTCTGAAATTTGGCAACACAGTGCTCACTCTAAAATTGATCAAAAGAACACTGCTTGGTCTGATACTTGGAAAAAAATATCCCGACCCAATACGCAAATTTTGAAATCATTTAGAGTGAGAAGAAGCGATAGCGTTTAAGCAATGATTGCATAACTCAAAAAGCAAAAATATTCGTAACTATGTTGATGGAATATGAATGATGTTATATTGAGGAGTGCAAAGACTGCATAACGCCTTCAACGGTTTTCTCAAAAAGTGAAGCCACATAAGAATATTTCAAGTTTAAGTTCAGTGTATTCCACGAAATAATTTCAATACAGAGAAAAATGTCAAAGCCAACCATGTCAGAGTAAATAACAATGAAGTTTATCAATTCTTAGAAGATATTAGACCCGTATGATTTGGAATTAAATTACTAATGCCTTTCACTTGAAGTATTGTTTGCTCTACATTATAATTAAAAGCATGTTTATAGCCTATTGCCCAATGCAGGAAATCACCGCATACTTCGAAAGAAATAACTTCTCTCGATGAGGATATTTAAAAAGCAATTTTCGAAATTCATTCAGAATATAATAAACACGGTCCAAAAAGACACTTATTTTCTGCATACCTATCGTGAGAGACTCATATATCAACCTTTCACAAGCCCATACCTCTGTATAATTAAAGTTTTGAAACTGTGTCACCGGAACCAAGCGTCATCAGTCAAAATCATGATTTATCTCGCCACGTGATGGCTATACATGCGCGTGCCACCCACGCTACATACATATCGTGCGGTAATGAATTCATTTATATGTTCACGGTGGTCGAAATTAAAACAGAGCAATCAATATAAGATACGCAGGGACGTGAACAAAATACGAAAGAAGTGATAAAGGAATTGCAAGGGAGCTATATATCTTAGAATCCTCTACCATTCAACAGGACCGTATCTATAAATCTGCCGTCCTTATGCAGGCGACTCTCTTAGTAATAGAAGTATGTAAATAGTAAGTAATAGAAGAAAACAGGCAACAATTAATACGGATTTAAAGAGATTACTTTGAAACATTTCCTGGATCAAGAATTCGCACACTTTCAATGATGTTACGGGTAACAATTAATAGTTAAATTGATAAAAATAAGTATTAGTCATTGATTTATTGTCGAGTAACGTATCGAAGCATATTTTGAAATGAAGAAATGCTTTTTTCAAAGTTAAAACAAAAAATTAGTGCTACTCAAGTTCATTAAAAAAAACGCTTCGACAACTAGACACAATGCTACTGTATGTGATCCAGTGACACTCCAGTTTTGACTAACGTTAGTGGATGGAGAAGAAAGTTGGTGTCGACTTTTTTTTTGGTAACTGAATAATAAAGCTACTATCGATTGTGGCTATTTGAAAAAAAAGAAAAAACCAAACAAAATAATTTTGGTGAAGCCGGATTATGCATGTTCTATGAAATTCAAAAACTTACTGGACAAATTTGACAACAATGTATTGTTTCTCCGATGTTCGCATTTTATTTTATTCTGATTGCAATGGTGTATACGTTGCCATAAGGCATTACACTTTCAAAAATATTAGAGTGGATTATTCCACCATTATTTTCTCTTTCAATATTGGAATTGATATTTAATTAATATTTAAAAACGCTTATAGGGTTATCTACAATTTTTTATATGAGGTACATAATAGTTTACAAAGTAACGTGGGGGAACTTTTGAGATCATGTTCGATGATACTTATCTATACTTACTTTTTTCTACCATTCATTTTAAAACTGGGTGCTCTCTAAAAGTAAGCCTGCAGAAACCAGTTGCGCTTCACGAAATTAGAAGAGACTAGACAGACTCGTGTTTATTCGTCTCATGAGAATGGGTTCGTGTTACCTACTGGTTTCGAGTTTGTTTAATCTCTGCTAATTTCGTGAAGCGCACGGAAAATGTTCTCGTTTCTACAGGCTTATTTAAAAGAATTCAATGCCCTTCGCAATGAAAAAAGAAACAATCGCATTGTACGCCATATCCGATTTTTGATGTAAACTCTCGATTCCGTTATATGTAAAAATAACTTGAATCACTTACACAGCGTCGGCAATAAAGTGCACCACCTTGAACTTTGCAAAACTTTACATTTAATTAAATATATTCACATTGGTGATTATATACGTATGAGAAAATTCTACATCTTAATGAATATCGTCTATGACCTCCTCGGGCTTTTAACTCACTGCTTGGTTGTGTTTGGACATTGCGCTTACTAATTTTTTACAATTCGCTTATGAAATATTTTTCCACTCCCTTGTTTTATTTTGGTTTCAAATAGTGTTAAAGAGCATTTGTGACCCTTTATTCGCAAAGTATCACAAATGTTCGATTGGATTTAAGTTTTGAGATTGGTCAGGCCAAGACACAAAGTGGAATCCATTTTCGCGTATCTAACCTTTAGTTTTTTGAGCTGCGTGCGGCGGTGATATATGAACATTTCCTCAATGCCTTCTGATGACATGCACTCCCATATCATGATGTTGCCACATCCGCTTAGGAATAGGAACAACGTAATTCTTATGACATTCTCCGTTGACTTCACAACGCACAAAGGTAACCTTCTAACTGCTCCAACCTAAGTTTTTGGATCACCTTCTGCTTTAATGTTTGCAGATAACTGCAAAGACCTGCACATCGTAAACACTTTAACTTTTGAGCAATTTCAGTTTTCGAGTTTCGTGTAGAACCAAACTTAACCAAAACGAAGATCAACGCGATAATTCATACATGTATAATCAAATGTATTTTTGTTTTACCTTGACATTCAAAAAAAATTATGTCATTTTCCATTATGTGAAAATAAAAATAGCAAAGAAACGATAGAGTATAATAGATGTACATTGAATTGGTGTAATGTTCGAGAACGAATCGAATTGTTAATTGTAAAATTCTTCTAAACTCGTCTCTGGTCTTTTTTATCAACTTTTCAATAGTGTTTCAGTTTATTCATTTACATTTTGTTGTAAAATTTGCAGCTTATCGGCAGACTATTTTGAGCAACTAAGTACCCTTTAAGTAAATTTAAGCCGGCATAAATAAAATAAAATTTCTTGAAATTTTTCGAAATAAAAAGAGTTATAGCCTACAAAATGTAGGTGTCTTACTAAAAAAATGTAAATATGGCGTCGCTTCCTTGAAATCTATGGCACAAACTACTGCTTTTACACGAATTGTGAAAACTACCGTTTAAACATTATGTGAATCTGTAGCATGTCATCAAATATGCGTAGATAATCAGATAAGCATGACAAAATATTTACACATTTTTAAGGAATAGGACTCTATTTTCATAGCAAATCAAGGACAAATTATGCTGTTTTATATCTATACCGTCTAAACATAAGGAATCTGTGCATGAAACCAAATATACTCCTAATAATTTTTTCTGGCTTAACACCTCATCATTTCGAACGCGGCCCTGTTTCAACATACCTGTATTTGCAGCATCCCTTGTCTGACACTAGCTAGAGGAGGTGAGAGAGTAAGTGAGAAAAATAAACGAGGAACGCTGATGTAATAAAGAAGAGATCACCAACTCGCGTTGAAAGAAATTAATGACTTTCGAATGATTTCGGATTTATTGAATGCTTTTATGGAATGAAGACGGGAGCAGTGGAAGGGTGCCTGGGTATTCGGAAGCGGAAAAAAAAGGCAGCGGCTGTGGCAATTTAAATATAGGCTTTTGGAAAGTGAGAAAAAGATGAGGAAGGAGAATAAAGGTCAAATATTCCTGTCGCCGAGGCTACGTACGAAGAAGTATGATGAGTGAAGGAGAGCCGTTCGAAAAGCGTAATTGCTCTTTTTCTTGAAATCATCACGTCCTCTACTGTGTTTTTTTCCTAGACTTTTCCTGCAGAGACCGAGAAATCTGTTTACATTGAGTCGCATTTGCGTTCGCGATCGTGTTGTTATTGATGGCCTGACTTCTTTTACTTCCTCCTTCGAGAGAACGGTTTATGTAAAAGTCGATATTAATTCACTTAGTTTAATTAATTCTGTTTGAGGACGATGGTTTTATTAGACGGAGCACCAATTCCTAATTTAATTTCTTTCTGATGGTAATAGACGAAATATAGTCGAATATTTAATTAATTATTCCTTATCTAAAGCTTCTATTTAGCTTTAAAATCATATTAGAACATTTGGTCTCTTGTAAATGTTTGAATTTGTTTTGAACATTGAGTTAATGAGATATCAATTAATAAATAACAGCTTAATTGAAAATCGTAAAATCAATGTATTTTTGATCTCTGCACAACATATCGCATTAGATGACGCTTGCTTTTAAAATTCACTATTGGCAGATTGCAATCAGGAAATTCTTGTAGCTATTATTTAATGGATCGTTGGGTTACTTAAATATGCTAAGTCTAATTACATTTCGCTGACATCATTTCATTTGGCACGGCTGTTTCAAAATGAGAATTAGACTTAAACTATGAAGCTTAGATATGGGTAAATTTCAAATTCCTACTTCCTCGGAGAGATCCATTTCTAAATTCATTCGGGCACCCATTCCTGCTGTTGATCTGACAGATACAGGATGTTCCAATCGTTTGAAATTATAAAATTGTGTCTAATGCACTAAAATTTTCTCATATCATAATAGTCCACATAGAGCATTCTCCAAAAATATTCCGTATAAAGAAGCTGGTCTGCAAGTAACGGACCATTTATTTCAAATGAAACGCCCTGTGTATTATTAATGTTTTCAGTTTCTCCACCTACAAATAAATCAACGTAATATGAGTTTCATATGTTTATTTCTAACCAACTTCGAGATATTTATAATTTTGCTCTCAATCACCTAAATTCAGTTGTATCTGTTACCTTCCAAAAATTCGTAATGTGTAATGAGTTGTGTTAAAAGGTTAACTACTTATTTATGTATAGTCAATGCTCAAAATTCCTTCATTTCACCTGAATACATTTGAGCAAATGTTTATAAAGGTTGTTTCCCATTTTGCTTGGTGTACTAATAAGGGAACACCGACAACCCCAACATTTAGATTTCGATAAACCTCTAGAGACTTAAAGACTACCTTGGTATGGAATTTGTTAGCGGTTGAATCGCCTAATTTTAGGGCGCAGTCTAAAAATTTGCGCAATTTTAACATTTTTGTAAATATTTCGGAACTATGACGGATATAATTTGTTTTTGGAATATATGTTGAAATATATTACATAGTTGTTACGATTATGCAAATTATTTTCGGAAATAGTACAGGTAAAGGGGTATTTTGAAACTTTCGGTGTCAACTTTTAAGGTCAACAATTTTTATAAATCAAGAAACGCATACTTAGTGTCGTCGGATTCAACCATGGATGGGAACGCAAGGTAATGTTTCCCGATCAATAATTCATAAGCTGCTATATAATATATGGACAATTTTTATGTAAATTAAAATAACAATTGTTGAATTAAGATACGTACGTAAAATAACGTTCTGCTCGTCCAGAATAACACCATAGCTCACCATAGTTACCATTTATGGTGCTCATTTCGAAATTTTTAAATTGTGGCTTTTGTATTAAGACCACTTGAACTCTTTTCGTGAAAATGCAATAAAAACCTTTCACTACCCTTCATACCTTTGCAGAAAGATCTCCCACTCATGTATAACTCACTTTAGTGGATACGTCAACCTAGTAAAGAAATTGATTTAGTTCTGTAAGAGAAACCTTTGGGGAAACTCCATTACGTTAATTTGTCCTCATATAAAGTTACAGCCAAATTTACTTTACTCCAATTTACATACTTTCATCACTTTCACTTTCGTTAAATACCTTGAACCCAGAGGGAACACTGAGCGTCGATTAAGAAAATAATCAAATCCAACTTGAGCGTCGACGCAAATCCAATTCTTTGTAGAAATTCAGCCTAAAATATTCCCAGCATTGAAAATCTTTAACCTAAAGTTTATTTTACGCTGAGAAAGCGCAATACCTACCGTTATTGCGCATATTCATACATGAAATTACCAGATAATCTGTGTTCGTTGTAAAGCGACCGCTTCCTTCATACTAGGGAATTGTCTCACTAAACAACATAAGTTACTATCTTGTACCACGGTGTTTAGTATAAAATACAGATTAAGGGAACTTAAGCAAAATATTACTTTAGCGCAGTCTTAATGTTTTAGGTGTAGAAGTCGTTTTAAGATTAAAGTGACTCAAATCCTAAATTTATGTCGGAATATGAGGATTGCTATACTCCTGTATATGGTAACATTTTAAATTTAAGAATGTCAACATTTTACGTATAAATAACAAGTTGTGTAGGTTCCAGTATATCTTTATGTTCGTTTCCACTTAAATTACGTAGCAATAGCCTTGTTTGCCTCTTCTGTGAAAATCAATACCAACTAATCTAAAAATCTCCTTAGGTGGTAGAGTTTATATATACTTCAGGTTCCATTAAGTTGCGCGAAAATGTCAAATCTACTTCCCTCATAACAATAAAATTAGTCGCCGCTGACGAAGGGTCAAGAGGTTTTTCAATATAAACCCAACGCCCTTAAAGAATTCGTAAAGGACAAAAGAGGAGGGAAGGATAGAATTACATTAGGTAAGAAGGAATTCGCTATGAGGAGGAGAGGATCACTCAGAGTTAAATTATGTGCGTCTAAAATTAGATTTGTCGGGCAATCTTATTCTCATCATTAGAATGTGGCAATAACGTTACTTTTCATATTTTACGGCGAGGATGAAATTTGCGAAGGAAAATATTTTTAAACATTCTTCTTATTTAATGTTGATTAAGGAATGTCTATGAAGTGCTTTTGAAGTTGAAGGCATCTGGTTAATTTATGAATATAATTATAAGGAATGGTTTAAAGTATTGTGATAACACTGAATATATATATTCTTTGGATCTTATGTTTGGTGAATATATTTTTTTTATAGAAATGTCTTTCGGGTGATGTCGTGTAGTTGATATTTAACTTGACGTTTCGCTGACTATCCTGTCAGCTTCTTCAGAAGATTTCTAAAGACTGTCTTTAGAAATCTTCTTTAGAAATCTTCTGAAGAAGCTGACAGGATAGTCAGCGAAACGTCAAGTTAAATATCAACTACACGACATCACCCGAAAGACATTTCTACAATGGATTACGGTCGTGAAAGCCTACACTCAACTATATTTTTTTTAGTAACTATTTTCTTTAAAAAATATTTTGGAATATAGAAGTAAATAAATATATGAGGAAATCAAAATATGAATAATCGTTGGTAAATTTGAGTACCAATTAGCCATTATAATAGACAGACAAAAATACACTAACACCGTCTGTTCCCCATTTGCACAAGCAGTTAGAATCGACGGAGTTAAAATTTTACGATGTTGCTTCAACACCGTCGCGTTGTAAGAGGAGTTGAATAGGAACAAAAACTTTTAGTGTTACATATGTTTCCGTTTCGGTGAAAAAATTCTCCGTTTCGGTGAAAAGTTTCCCCGTCAATCCGTCAATATTTCATCGTATCCATAACTATGTTGATTCCTCATATGTGAGCAATTATTTATAATCTACTGCTCTATGACGGGCTCTACAGTCATCACTTTTTTTAATTTATCAATGTGCAATTCCTGATCACCACACTGATAAAGTCTCTTCTTTAAACCGCTGTCATCAGAGAACTTTCGAGGAAGCTGACAATATATTCAGAGAAATATCAAATACATTAGTGCAACATACACAGCAAATCCTGGAGGGCACTCAACTCTGTAGCAACTACTCTTGCTACTATGCTTACATTGCTATTCAATCAATATGGATTAAAAGATAAAACTTGATGGTTATTCCATGTGCTCAACTTTTACTCGCTGTAAGGGCTTTTCATGTAGTTTTTTAATGATTTAGTCTACGGTATTTCATACGAAATAAAATTATTTTCGAATCGACTTTTGCTCACAATTAGAAAAAGTAATCAAAAATCTAATAAAAGAAAAATGTCGTTTAGGATTCCTCATTAATGTAGCATTCATTTTTCTACGGATTGTTATATTTAGTTGTTTAAATTCTTGTGAGCAGCTGGTTTTCAGCGTAATGGCAGTGTTTATCGTTTTACACGGTGTTTATTATAGATAAAATTGAATTATTCATTTTAAGGTAGGTATGCATGTATGTCTAGCGTCTTTGGTTTAGTTTTCAGAAGCAATTTCGTTTAAATGCTTGTTTTTGAATAAGCAATAAAGAAAAGCTCGTAAAATATCTTGGCGTTTTTAAATAGTCTTTGCGAAAAGAATGTGTTATCGGCAGTAATTTATTAATTTATAGCTCTAGCCGTGAATTCCTTTCCTTGTTAAAATATTTCGTTCATTAACCAGCAATTTGAAGAATGCATTACTTGCCTGAGGCTTACGAGTTGAACGACATTGCACCGAAAACTGCTCATAACAATGATTTATTAATTCCATTAAGTGCACAAACAGAAGGCTGTGTGAAATAACTTCATTAATAACCAAGTTTCATCCGTGATGGAACCGTCACTTCTTGTCTGCGATAAACAATAATACGAGCAGAGTTTGAAAGTTGTTTGTTTCATTTGTTACAATTGACTAAGATTGGGACAAAGTCAGTGGAGCGCAATTGATTGTATTTAAGGAGGTAACGTGTATCCACAAAATGTTAGGAAACTTAGCTTGAAGGAAGTTTTTAGCTTATACGTCAATATCAAGCTTACAATTAGAAGTTAGTGTAGAGATAATTTCTATGTAAAAAAAAGTAAATTGTTGTCAATATTTTAATACTCTCCAATACTTTATTTCAGACAGTTTATTAATACAGAAAACGTAGCGAGATTTTTGATTTTTAAAGGTATTATTTTCTTTGGAATTTACGGATACAGATGCCTATTCTTATAGCAATATTCTTTTGTTAACGTTTGTGGTTTGTGAATAAGTACGCAGTCCAGTTTAGTGTTTCTTTCGTGCAACCTTCTATCAAGAATACTTAGTTTTTTCTTAACCAGGAAAGGGGCAGTTCACTTCCTGTTCTTTCTTTTTATTATTTGAGTTGAGGCCCAAGATAGTTTTAAGCTTAGCAAGAAAAATACATTTGTGAGTAACACAAAAAATAATTTGATTAAAAGTATCAGTGTCCATATGAGGAAAGACGTCATAAGATTTGCTTATTCGTAAATATAAGGTTTTTAGAACAAGCCTATGGTGTAATATCTACCGGAACCTATTTATTAAACGAACACAACCAGAAGCAAATATTGCGAGAGCTCACAATAAGACTGATATTTTTAATAGAATTCTATTTTCGAAATTTTGTAGTTCCTCCTGGTTCTGCTATATATCGTTCCTTGTAGTCATTTTTTTAGATAGTGACGGATTGCTACGAAATAACTTGCTATTTTGTAATTGTTGGCTGTCATTCGCAGTTTCAAGCAGTTAACCAAAATCAAAACACTGAAAGATTAATTCAATAAATCGTGTTTGTTGACCTCGTTTAGCTAAAGCAACAAAAAAGCTACATTAACTAATAAATTTGTTACAACAATAAACGACGTTTATCAAATTGAAACCTGTTTATTAACTTATTCTGTCAGAAGCGAAGCAAACTTTAGGTATTTTTCATTGGACATTAATAAATGTGTTCTTTACATCAATAAATCCGTTTATTGTACATAGTGCATATACGAAAGCACATATTCATCGATGTAATAAGAGCCATTCATTAACATGTTAAGCTTGAGAAACGGTTAACTGTACGTATAGGGAAGGCTTTACATAATTAATGTAAAATGTTGTCAGCAGTTCAAAAGTTGAAAAATATACAGAGTGTCTCATTCAAAAAAACTATTACACCAACAGACAATGCTAAATTCGCTATTACTGCAGCTTTTACACCTTTTAAAGTCAACAAAATAAACTGAGATGAAACAATCCATTCTTTCTCCACTCACTACAACTCACTACACTACACTACAACACTCCACTACAACTCACCTCCACTATTTCATTACACTTAGAACAATCTTCCCTTGTTCTGAATCGAACTAATGAAAGAAACTAATCGAAAAAAGTATTTATAATGAACGTCCCGTTTGGTTCGTTGGTTACGAATTAACGTTTCATAGTTTTTCCACGAAAGCTCGTACTTCTCGTCGATTGAATAAAACAATTAGTTTTAAATTTAAACTCGCCCCGTCTGTTCCTCTAAATGGACGTGCATAATCGAATTATGTTAGAATGAATGCGCCCCAATCACCCTCTTGATTATCCGACACACTGTCTACCATCCGGCTTATCTGCCTTGTAATCACTGTTAATCTAAAAATGCTCGAATTCGCTCAAAACTCGCTTGATAGGTTGTGCAACACCGACGGGCAATTCGGAATTAGCAATAACAAACGTGCCTGTTTTGCAGCGACCGCTAAATTTATAGCCAATCTGGTGAAACTATTGTGTATACACCACTCTTTTATCTCGCTAATGAAGGAAATATTCAACGGGCAGAACGTTACCGAAGGCAACCGTGCCACGTTTAAATAAAGCCGGTTATTTAACCGATTATACCTGACAGTTTTCGATTTTCGAAAAAATTGTGTAGAGATTATTTTGCAGGTTTCTGTATGTGACTGTGTTATTAGGATTTTGGAAATTGCACTATGAAGTAGTGGAATGCAAATCGATTTGGGGCAAGTGTATATAGTGACTTATCTAGAAAAAATCCATGTCACATTTTTTGTGCTGCAAACAAAGTGATGTGAACGATTTAACTAACTATGTATATATTAGTTTGAACTTTTATAGGAACCTGTCATTTCCACAATTTCAAGAAATAGTTAATTTTACTTTGCTACACGATTTTGACACAACAGTTTCCCAACTTAGAGAAATTCCAACTAGATCATTAAAAAATCATAGACGTGAGAAATTATGCGTCCAACAAAAGGCACACTGTTTACATATTTGTTAATAGTAAAACTCGCACTTATTAGCAATTTTTCAGCAATTCAGTAGAACTTAACTGGTGAAAACAATAATAGAGCTCTGCTTATGTATTAGACGCTCTATAAAGAGAAAACAACAACATTTACACAATTTTTGCATTTCAAAGAAAGAAAATGCAGCAGATTCATGGAAAATAATTTCTTTAATGAATAATTCAGTGAAAAAGCTTCCCGATATAAATTACATGGATGCAAATCTAAACATTCTATTGATTTCTATAGATGCTGTTAGTATTTTCCACGTCTGTCTAAATTATTTTTGCAGATATATGGCGTTATTAAAGATTTTTGCGAAATATCGATGCTTTAACGACAAATCTCTCGAACATCATATATTGGATTCGCGATTCAAATTTTATATAATCATGTGGCTTTCAATGTTTATGTGTATTGTATTAGCTGTTTCTCAGAATTTCCATCGAAATCGTTTCAAAATTTAGTTCCCGTTGTTGCAGTTTTCTGAGGGAAATACAGTCCACATTTTTACAGAATTTGGCAAAGAAATTCGTTTAGAATAATTTTTATAAACTGTACTAGATGCGTTTTTTTGGAGTAGGTCAAATATTACACCATGTCATGTATTAAAAAAGTTTTTCGTTTCGTTATTTATTCAAAGTAAAGCCCATGGTTTAAGAAATAAAATGTAAAATACATTGTTTAGGGCAAAATTACAACACTCTTCGTTGTAGGTATATATTCACAGTTCAAAGATTTCGGTTTCATATATTGTAATGAGACTCTAAAGAATTAAAAGCCTACTTTTTCAGGGATTAGGTACGAATATATAAAAAAAAATATGAAAAATTAATTAAGTGGGATCTAAATAAAATTTTGCAATTTATTTAATGAGTTTTATGTCAAATCAAATAATTTGTAAATGTCAAAGGGAGTTTAGAATATATATTTAACAATTATATTATTCTTATATATTTGGATATTTTACAATTACAAGTTTATTGGCTCAAATAATAAATTCTTACTACTCACTTTCCGAAATCGACGCTGTTCCTTAATTTTCTTTATACTTTCTTGTTTTTGATTAATAGGTTCCATAACACGGAAGTCTACACTATATTTACACATTTATATTCATGGTGTTTGATGTTTTTCTGCATTTTAATAACAGCTTAGTTTTCGTTTGATCAAAAGCTTCAAATTCTATCGTCTATTGTTTTTGTATTTAAAACCCATCCCCACTTCATAAATAAAATAAGATAACTACCTATAACTTGCTTACGAAGAGTACTTTGTCTGTACAGCAACAAATGTCAACTTTCAAAGTTAGATACGGTTTCAGTGGATTCGATATTTACGAGGATGGTATGTTAATTACCTGTGCTGCAGAAGGCAACGCATTTAGGAAATTTACTTCGAGATATAATCTCTATACACTTGGTCCAGTGATATTTCAACACTTTTAAGCCATCGAAATCATAGGATCTATTTCGACAAAGATCTCTTTATTTGCGGTAAACCGCTTTCCTCCTCTTCAAGTTTGGAAAAGGAAAGAACTTACAGAGAACCAAATCTGGCGAATATAGTGAATGGGGCAGGAATCCGTACCACAACTGGACTAGTATTGCTGTCGAAGTTGCCGATGAGTGAGCCGATCATCATGGTGATAGAGAATTTTTTCCTCCGCCGGATCGGTCCAATAAATCAGCATAGTACTGTACCGTAATTGCCTTTCCCTTCTATAGATAATCAATTGAGATTATGCCTTGCGAATCCCAAAAACTCATCGCCATAACTATTCCGACTGATGGAATCGCGTCCGTCTTCTTTGGTACGTCTGGGAAAGCCCACTCTGTCGACTGACCTTTAGTTTCTGGCGTGTAGTGTCTCACCTACAGTCACATAACGCCGCAGAAACTCTCTTGTATTTCGCTTAAACATATCCAAACATTGCTTTGAAATTATATTTCGGTTTTGATAGATCGTTAGCAGACGCGGTACTCTTCTCGACGGTAGCTTTCTCATACTTGTTTTTCGTGAAAAATGTTTTGCATACGTTCAATTGACATGTTTGTCACATTAGCAATTTCTCTAATTTTCACTAGGCGATGAAATCATGAATTTTATTTATCACACCGTTCGTAGTCACCTTTGTGAGGTGACTTAGCCGCTCCTCATCAAAACCGGATGTTCGGCCACGCTTAAATTAATGAAGCAGTAGTCATCAAAGTAGCCAACTTCCCTTTGATTTCTGCACACGTTTTTTCATAAAAAAAAGAAGTTGACTCGCTCACTTGCACTGCTTTTTTTTATGATTCCAGAACAGCCTCCAACAAAAGTCAAAACAACACCACTCGATGAATCTCTCCAAAATTTTGACAGACGTCGACTAAAGAATAGTAGTCAGTCGCTAATGCAACTTTGACACAAAACTTATATCAAAATTAGGAACTTGAAAATTACACTGCGCTCGTAATTTGTAACATTTCGTGTTCTAAGTTTTATTATTAATATATAAGTATTTCTATTCGCACATACATATAATGCCAGTTACATACATATGTATGACAACGTAGCGTAAAAGTAGAAAACTTTTTTAATAACATGAACGTTGCTCTCTCGCCTACCTTTTAGAGGAAAATTGCTTATATAAAACTAGACACGTGTCAGGCATTTGTCTTTCATGATATGTTTGGATAATAATTCGGTTTTATAGGGGAATTTTACGAAGCGTATGCTCGCAAGTGGAACATTTCAGCAGTAGTTTATGTAACACATATTTTACACTATATATTTAAGTATAATATACATGTAGGACTACGGCGAAGAAACGTGGTACTTTAAGATACCTGAGAAAAGGAAAAGCAGAAATCTATGGAGCGGAAAACGCTTAGCAATGTTGTGGAAAACCAATTGTTCGAAATATTCCATGATAAAGTGTCTTATGTCGGCAAAAAATCCGCTCCCACAGCCAAAACCATTCTCCCATGCTTTTGATATCAGGTCAGATGGGAATATCATTCACCTACATAAATGTTAAATCAATGGAATGCGGGGAAGTCTTTTTTTGCGGTTCCTTTTCTTTTTCGTGTCCCGGTTTGCTTTTCGAATGCGAATAATCCGATTGTTCGATAAGAATATTTTGTTTCATCAGAGAATATCGGATAACGAAATATGATAATATGAAAATCAATGCCGAAATATTCACGCAGCTTCTCGTGTTCGTGAAGGTTCTTCCGCGTTGATGCCATAAAACATATTTCCATTCAAGATGGGAATACCAAATTTTCGCATGAAATTCTCTGTTGTATACACAAGATGCTACTGCGTATTTTAGATGTTCTTGTAAAGCAATGTATGCAAGTGACACTTCAAAATTCTCCCTTATCCGTATGAGTTCTTAAATTAAAACCCAGAAGAATTATGGAAAGTTGGTAAACGTTTACCGGTTTGATTTTTATGGGAGTTATTTTGATAGTTGATTGATATTACAAATCTTACAATATACAAAGAACTTTCTTGAAACGTAGGAAATTATTAACTTTTTTAAATAAAAGTAAAGTTTCGACATTTATATACTTCATTGTCTTTTGTAAAAACATAAAAAACATGGAATCTGGTAGTCAAAATTCACAATGTTGTCTGTAACATCGTAGACGGTTATCGCTAGACCGATTATAAAAATATCAACTTGTTGGATCGGTTTTTCTGTGACAACGAGATAAACACGGAAATAAATATTAAAAGATGTTGACAATAGGCAAGTTTTTTCAGAAAATTATTTATAAATTCTACTGAAAAGTAATCTTCAAAATAAGAGGATAGGAGAAGGAAGAACACCGTAAATATATTAAAAGTACTATTAGGATCATCGTCGCGATAAGCCAATATCCAATCAATCCTCTTCATTAAAATAGAACTTTTCTGTACCAATTGTCCTGAAAACCCTGTTCTTGACGAACGTTCCTTGGCCCATTAGATCTGCATACGACTACATTATCATCAATTGATAGCAACGATCACCCACCTTAGATCATGTCTTCATTTTATATTTCTCTCTAATTTGCCGTCATAACAGTTACTAAATGCTATTCCAAATAATACACTATTGTGTTAAAATTACTGCATCGACGGTAGCGTCTTGTGGAGTGTCGTTCAGCCGGAGCCCACCCTATCAACTTATGGCAGTGTTAAGCCGCACGAGTCTTCGTTTTGGCTTCTCCAGCCTTATATAGCGTCGTCTTCTCCTCTCACTGTCCCTGGCGTTTTGTTAAATAATGTTATGCCCATTCAATAATAACCACGGTGAAATCGATAAATAACTCCTCTCCTGCGATTGGCAATGAATTGGCAAGTGCTATCGTGAGCAAAAGCGACAATCCTGTTTAGTTCAAATCGCCATTGAGTAAACATGTATTTGTCCTACTTTTCAAGCAAGTCCTTAGTGTTTAAATTAGATTTCAAGACTGAGGTAAAGTCAAGTTTTATTTCAAAGAAACGCGAGCTTTTGAGTATCTGATGCGTTACCATAGAGAGTTTGCTCAACGTCAAAGTTTGAGAATTTTTTTTCCAATTCGTCATTATATACCGCTGGTTTTTATTTAGACTGCCAAAAATGTCTCGGAGATACTCCAGAACCTACATACCGTGAAAATTAACTAATTCATTTAGAAAACACGTTCTGCTCTTGTTATATATTTTGTCAAGTAAAATACCAATAACACCTACTTCACTATTTAAATTAATTTATTCTGTTGTCTTTGCCGAATGTTGTTCTAAAGAAAATTTACTTAGTTCAAAAACGTTTTACACATTCGAAACCTAAGAAAGCCACATAATTATGATAAAAACATTATTATTCAGAATAAAAAAAGTCCTTGAAAGTCCTACATTAAAGATACAGTACTTTTCTCTTTTACTACGCCCAAAACGCCATTATCTTTTTTCCATTACTAAATAAAATCCGGAAACCGCAGCCGAAAACATTCGCTTCTAAAATATGTACCCCTAAGTAACTGGCAATCGCTCCAAAACATAACAGCTCGTTTTTTCAGCTAGATCCACGAGACGCAACATCGAATCATCGAATAAATTTCCCATCCCAAAATCTGCAAGATTTGCACATAAAACGGGAGTACACGGGTAGTATGCCAAGCCTTCTTTTTGTGCGTTTTCGAGGAAATAAGCAAAAAATTACAGAAGTGGAAGCGGATCTGACAATAAGTCCTGTATAGAAGGAAAAATATAATGGCGGGACACTTCTCACTTACCGACTTGCCCCGAAGGAGAAGAAAATGAAAAAGCGTTGATAAAATATATGCCGATGGCGACGGCTGAAGAAGGGATCGTCTATAGCATCTCTGTGAGGGTCGCTGACGATATATAATTTTATGTACTTAGGTGTATACCGGGCACGTCGTGTTCTTGAACCGATCAGATATATCAGATAATTCTAATAAATAACTACGATGTTGAAAAGACATGGATAGGTAGTAACCGCATCTTGAATTTTGAGTCAAATTTTTTCAAAGGAAAATCGTTTCTGTTAAAGAAATAAGTGGTATTTTGTATGTATATTCGGTATCAGAATAATTTGACGAAAGTGTAAACGAAGCCCATTATTCTCGTTTTTTGAGCTTGGTATTCATAGTTATGCGATGGGATTCACATACTTTAAAATTCATTCTTGCTTCATAATTAATAAGGCTATGTAATAATTTTGTAGGCGCGTACGTATAAGTAACAGTAACTGTACCATAATTAACTTTCCATGAAGTACTTGGGTTTAAAGAATTTCAAATATACCTGCTGGGCAGTTTATATAGTATTATAAAGTTTGTTCTTAAGCAAAAATGCACCTTAATATAACGCTGAATGAATATGGTGATTCTTTTGATTTAGCAAGGAACATCTCCTTATCCTAAACGTTGTTTAATGGTACGTTAGTGTAGATTTTCACGATCGTTGTTCTTTTTTTCGGGGCATCATCTGGGCTGAATCATGTCATCACTGTTTGACACTTGATGTGGTGAGTAAAAGTTAAAAGTTAAGTTAACTAAATTTTATTTCGGCATTGAATAAATTAAAATAAGAAAGCTCGCATTCTTTCAAATGGGCGGACTTGATTCAAACCTAAAACCTGAAATTAAACTCAAGCACTGAGAGGCTAGATCGTGAACCGCAGTTGAGTGTTGCAGTCTATAATTTTAAGGTGAAGTGTAGTAGTTATCCGTGGTTGACAGTGAACAAATGCGATCAAGTACAGATTAGCGAAGAGACGTCGATGCAATCGAAGCCTTTTAGCTCGATTTGTGTTAGAGAGAGGATTCGATAAGCTAACATTTGTATGTATCGCCAATCATTAGATGTAGACATTCACTAGCGAACTTGGTGGGTCGTTAAAAAATGATATTTAATTTGGGAAATTATTTTTAAAACCAACCAAATTTATTTCCCTTCTGGTTATAATTCTAGGTGAAGAGTACCTATGTTGTCGTTTTCGCGGTACCGTCGTTTGGCGGAGATATGTTTACCGAACAAAATCCTGAAAACAGTGTGAAGGAGAAGAGAAAAGGTCTCAGCTATATAAGCCTTTCCAGAGTTGAAAGAGGCTTAGAAAAAACATCGTTCTGACATTATTATGCTAGCGTACTTAATGACTTAGTGTTAGTTGAGAGTTAGTTTATTCAAAGACTTTAAGTAGACGAGCAAAATATATTTCTACCAGTTCTTGGAGTTAACCTTCTACAAGTTTCTTAAATTGCTATTCAGGTTAAAGCTGACCAATCGGTGGCGTATACATTTTATTTAATGTGATCCCAGAAACATGCTATAAAAGAAAGTTGAACCATATTTCATAAATTGTAATCCCACCACTACGTATTTACGTCCCGCTTAAATTCTTGAGGTACTAATTTCACGGTAACCTTACAATTTCCCTATATAAAAAAAATTTATCGGTTTTGTAATGAGTATTTGTTATGCAAAGATATTTTCTATTTTATTCTGTTTAAATTACACATCCGACAATCAATAGTACAGTAAAGAATACCCATTTGGTAGAGACGGATAGATCTATCGTATTATCTAGCTTTGGTATAACATAGGCCAACGAAGGTGAATTATCTTCATTATCACTATTAGTAATGTCATCTGCTTTTCTCTACTCAAACTTTGAATCAATTTCCACGTTTACTTACTAATTTGAAGATACAAGAGATGGTTTTACATTTCGAACTACATCGCATCTGTACAGTTCACTGGAAACGAAAGAAAATAATTTTTATTTAGCTATTGCATAATGTAATATACGAGGATTCTATGCTTTGTACATATTCTAAAAATTCGTAGTCGCTTGGAAACGTGGGATAAAAAGCGAACTTCCATAACTAAGTAACGGGCGAATTTTCGAAACCCTATTAGCAATAGATTCTCTCATATGAATCGATTTAACTTAACGTGACACGCCCTGTAGACGTTCAAGGAGCGAATGACGCTAGAAAGAGATAACGAAACGAAACGGAAATACTTTTTAGGGTCGAACGGAGCATCACAGAAGGGCTGCTTAGAATTTATACAATGCAATTACTTGGTCAAAGCAGATTTAAATTTATGTCGACGTGAAAGCAAGGGGGACGGTTTTGCGGATAGAATGAACGAAAGACGCCGAAAGAAGTACAATAGGTGTGAAATTTATTGAATGTGATTGATACTCAAATCTCTTTAATCAACACCTTCTCGTCTTCTTTACAACTGGAAAGATGAAATGGAGGAAATTGTTTCCGATGAATTGCCTCCGTTCGTTAAATAAATGGAAGGTTTTAGTGAATTTAGTTTTAAGAGGAATTAAATGTATTGGAGACAATACTGGACGTTTCCCTTGTTTTGATTGATGTTTGTTGTTTTAAAATAAGTAAATAGCCGGAATTACATTTGGTATTTCTGTAGTGTTTTTCAAGACAATAATAATATTTAAATGTTAAATAAAGTTGGTAATAAGGAAATTGAAAAATATCAACTGTATCCTTAATGAAACCGGCTTTGGAATTCCAGTATTCCAGAAAAAGAGGTTTGAAGCAGAACACAATGTGTTTAAGAGGGATATAGAAGGTCAGAAAAGAATGCTTTTGAGAGAGACATAGTGGCTTATATTTTTAATCATACATATATGAAAAGTTTACCGTTCAATCCAACTTGTTACCCTCGTTACTCTAGCTTGTAATCGGTTCAAAAGATGCCCCATAGCTGCGCAGTGATAATTATTTTCTTGTGTCCAATTTGTGATAAATATTGTGTCGTTATTGACTTCAGTATTTTTGAATGGAGAAATTTTAACTACTATTAACTGCGTCAGTAATGGTTGAGACTAGGTCTTGAACGTATTGGCTTATTTTTCTTATTATGACCTTCAACTTTCCAATATTTATGAAATACTCTATGTGTGTATGTATCTATGGGACTGAACAACAGCATAGGCACTCCATACATAACTCAATAAAAAAATAACTGAAGTTTGTGTTGCTAATTATAGTTGTGTTGATATCAAATATTGGAAGAACTCAAGGAAGCTAATTTATAATTTCATCCGATAAAATCAACAATGCTTTTAATTAAATAATGTATTCATTAGGTTTTACTCACTAATTCTACCAAATTGTTCTAAAAAATAGGCATTAAACAGCACTGGAACAGAATAAACATACGAATGGCCTTAGTTAGTCGACTACCTCAGATTTCTCACCGGAGCGCTGACGTACATAGTTATTATCCGCTAAATATATGGCAGTGTGTTAGTGTTGCTGCTTACTTGTCAACTCATAAAAGCGGCCGTTGCGATATTCCTTAATGAGCTGTCCCTCGATCATCGTTTTTTCGATTTGTTGCATATGCAGGTATTCCAACTTTCTGGAATCGACGAGTTACGCCTGTTAGGAAGCTTAAATTTTTAAGACCTCATATGGGATTTTCCAAAAATACATGCAGACTGATCGCTAAGTTGCGAACCGGGTACCTACTTCATTATTATAAATAGAATAGCCTGTATATTATTACATTCTTAGTTTCTCCTTTTACAAATAAACTAACATAATACGGCTCTCATATGTCCATTGCTATTAGATGTCGAGATATTCATAATTCCGTGCACAATTGCCATATCTACTTCCTTCAAAAAATCCAAAATAGAATATACTCCAGCGTTAATATTTATGAGGTGCATAGTTGCCTCTATCGAAACATGGTATTAGAACACCCTCGAAATATACAGGGTGTTTAGTAGTTAATACTACAATTTTACCAAATTTACAAGACAAACATCAGAAACAATTTTTTTTTTAATAGAAAGACAAGAGATGACTTTTGCAGGTATCTTTAAGGAGACCACAGTTAGCGGCGGAGTTTGCTATTGAAATTAAAGTTCCAAAGATAACAGGACGTCAGTCTTATAAAGTAAACGTTGTGAGAAAGCCGATTGACGAATATTTTAGAATAAGTATTTTTAATCCCTCCCTGGATTTCTTGTTAACTTCTTTGGAATTGTAGTCCTCCCAACATCAAACTATTGCGTTTTCCATTGCTCGTTTACCCGTCTAACATCAAGAAAATGAATAACACTGTGGATTGAGATTTCGTTAAACAAGGTGGAAAGGTGTTCAATATCGAACATTTGGAAGCAGAGTATTTAACATGAGTGAACATTTGGGAATATAAAGAAATACCAGAAATTCTGGATTTTGATGAAATAATTCCAAACGAATAGATGTATTTTTTCCGGCTATAAAAACGCATTTCAATTATTTCTACCCACGTCAACATTAACATGTTCTTTAGTACAGCGCTCGTTCGGTACCTTAAGGAGAATGAAAATGAGACTGAGATCGGCGATGGAAGAAAGTCTGTTGTCCGGGTTATGTCTATTAAGTGTACATAAAAACAAAGTGAAAGAAAATAAGACCGGTTTATAGAAGGGGTTATCAATGTCTTTGGTCAGAAACGAAGAAACCCAAAATTTTTGTTTGCTCAATCTTTTGTGTAAGTGAAAATATGAAAGTGTTATTCAATTAGAGCTATTAAATGTTTATTAAAGGTATATTAAGTGTCTGTTTATTTATAGTATACCTACAATTTTTATTGTTTGTCATTTTAGTGAGCTTTTAATAGTTTGAATGGAAAAATTTGCATTACTACTGTGTGTAAATAGGCAACATTTATGCACCTAACGAGTTACTTCTTGCAACTTACTTCATAAGTAGTTATTCTGTTAATAATTTGTTTTAGTCTAAGTTTGTCCTCTCTGAATTTTGCTGTAACGGTGCCAGTGATAGCCACCTACTACTTATTTATCTACAATCGAAAACAGCTTTCTTCCCCTGTGATTTGCGTAATCGTTCGTAAGAGCTCTTCTGTACCTTTCTTAGCACTCTAAAATGTTATCCTTGACTTCATTTATAAATCATATATACCTCTAAATACTTAATTTCGTAAGCAGCTACTTACCTTAAAGTTGTGAATTAATTGTTAAAAACAGCAATATCTTTCTGTTTTCATGGTAACTAAACAATACTAACACCAGAATCCACTAACTGCAAGACTTGCGTTTAACACTGAATATCACTTTTAATTTTGGTGTTGTCAATGTAATTGTGTAGGTAGAACCTACAGAAATACTGATGTACCAATAAAGAAACGTGTGAGGTGTTTACAACCGAACCCATAAGGCTTTTCACACTTCGCTCAACATCTCGTATTAACTCGTTGTGAATTTAAGGCGGACGAAAATTTCCCAAATTCACGCGTAGCTAACAAGGGTAGTTACTTGAATGATCTTGAATGTTTGGAAATTCTTCGGCATTATAATACACTAAATATTCAATTATAATTTGAAGCAACACTTACTTTTCAGGTATTTCGTTAAACCTAATTTGTCACGTGTGGTTTTCTAAGTTGCTTTGGTTTCTGGGTTTTATATTTACGAATTTAAGTACAGATGTCAGGGTTGCTTTAAATAAATTAAACAAAGAGATTTTTACAATATTTTTTATTATTCACTATTGCAGTTTTTAATGTGTTTGTGATTTACCACTGTTATTAAGTTTTATTTATAGAACTGCCTTATTAAGTTTCGTGAAGATCTTAGATAGCAGATAGAAATAAATATATTTACATAATTTTATGTGACTTTTAACACACAGAAAGTTAATTAAAACTGATGGATGGGTTAATTGTGAATTTGCCTGAAGATGTGCCTGTAAACCGATAGCAATTTCCTTCGTTTCCTTATAAAGAATTGTGAGAATCCAGACTTTTTCTACTTCATCGGTTATTTAAGCATACCTCGAAAGCAATATAATTTGAGTTTGTATTCGACAAGTATCGAACAAACAAATAACGCTGGTTTATATGAGAATCGGCCGTAAAATGCCTCCCCAATTAACCTTATAGCATCGTTTATATTTTTATACGTTTAAATTTGTCCAGAGAGATATCGAGGAATATTTACTGAGCAGTAATGAAATCCGGTTTGCAGAGTAAACAATCAAATTAAGTAGATCTTGGCTGTTTGTCGAAGTTATTTTGCCGACTAAGGATAATGATATCGTTTAATTAAAAATATACTTGTTATATTTATATATTATTTTGTTACATTATATACAAATCTTTGTAATGTTATGCTATTGAGAGTAGATCACGTTGAACGTATTCTGTTAAATAAATATTCCAAAAAGACCCATGAAATGGCAAAGCATTCGTTTCTTTGCTTGCATTAAATAATAATGAAGTGATCACCTATCTTAAATAAAAGAAAGCGACTATCTACTCTTGAAACCCTTAGTTTTAGCATTCACTTCCTTGGCTGCATTAAATAATAATGAAGTGATCACCTATCTTAAATAAAAGAAAGGATATATTTACTTTTAAAACCCTAAGAGCAGTAAAATAAGTCAGGAAGAATGAACGAATATATCAAACGCATTCTGTGTTCTCTGCTCGCCTCTGTAGCTTTTTTTATAAACTAGCTCGTTGTGGAATGCACCATTTATAACACTTTATTTCAGCTACGAGTGAGCTGTCAAGAAAATGCTCTTTCCCCATCTCATACATCACAATTACTGAAACATTTGTTAATATCAAGATTCCATTGTACTAACTAAACCGAGGTTTGAACGCGATTAAAGTCTCCTGTGGTCTATTTCAGTATTGTATGCATATCACCCCGTGATATGTTTATTTTACTTTTCGTGCAGGATGCTGCTGCATACTTGTAATTTTTGTATAATCCAACAATAAATTTTCATTTACGCTGGTTCCCAACATCCAACCAGAATAAATTTGTTTCATTGCTGTTAATGATTTAGAATATATTGAAACTACCTAGACCATTAGATTGAAATTGTGTCAATTTCTCGCAGTGCTTATACAGTGTGTTAAAAGAAGTGTCACGAACCTTGAGAGGGATAATATGGTATAAAGTATGCAAAAAGGTCTTAATGAACATAGGTCCGTGTATGGATAATTTTGGAGTTACGTAGGACTATTGCTTTTGTAACACACGTATATTTTTCGCATATCTTTTCTTTCATTCATAACAATTTCTGCTGGTTCTGTTACCTAATCTATTAACAGTCGCTGGTTGCTCCCACTTTCTGCAGGACGCAATGAGTTGTCTTTGAACCAAAGGCAACAAATGTGGTTACAACACAGTGTTTTGGCACATTTTTCAGTTGCCGTTAGAGAGTATTAATACGGAGCTTTTGGATAAAAATTGTCCAATTCAAAGTTTCTTTATTTCTCTATTTGGAGATACTTGAACTTTAAAACCCTATATCTGTAAATGATCTCGAGATAGATGCCACCGAACCCAATCCAATGCAGAGATGTTCGAAAGTTAAGTGGAAAGCTCATTTTAAGTCGCGTAAATATTTCGCATATCTGAATACGTCGATTTGTGGATCCACGTTCATTAAGGCTTTTCTGCATATTTTGGCACATACAATCGCCCTATTGGTTTGTAACACTATTTACACCCTGTAAGTAAAATTCGGCACAACGTTGTGAATAAACTACAAGTAATGATAACAATTAAAGCAAATTCAGCACCATTTTATCTTTAACATTGGCTTAATCGATGTCAAATTCGAATTTCTTCGAAACAAGAAATATTTTTCGACGAAAATAATTGAACATTGCCTAAATTGCAAGTTACAATAACCTATATTGCATTTGTTGAAAAAAGTTGGGGATCGTTGCTTAAAAAGGTTACAATGACGTACTCAAAAAGATAGGGACCATCTCCTTTTCACTATTGTCTGACATTGATTGTTTCTGACATTTCCCGATGCTACACACTAATTTTTCTTAAGATTGGCTGTTCGTTTTTATATATGAGTATTTTAATTCAAAATTAATTCATTTTACAATATTGTTAACTACAAATTAACAGCAAAAATGTTACTAGAAAAATTGTTCTAGATTCGTATTTTCATGCGGGCAATTGATATAAACTACCTAAAAAAATCTGTAACACACACACCACTTTTTGAGATGTCTTTACTACTAAATATTTTACTAAAGAGGTACATTTGTCTAGTACATTATATAGAAAAGATTTATATCTTAACTTCCTTCATATAACAATAGGAGAGGGTTGGAGCCTTCGTCAGAACAACAGCACATTTCGAAGTGAAGGGATTTTCTTTTGAATTGAACACGTTTCGGTTGTTTATTAACCCATTTCGTTTAATTTCACTAGGTACATAATTAACAGATTCAAACAATTGTATTAACATTTGTTTCCGATAAAACCTTTAATTGTATATCGCTAAACGGGGTTTTCGAAATGAAAATGGACATTTTTTTGTATCTTTGTCAAGTCAAATAAAGAGATTAAAACTACACTTAATTAAATCTGTGTACGCATTAAATATGAAGGAAATTTTGTTATCTCCGAACTTCCAAGAACAATGTAACGAAGAAGTTGGTATTCCTAAAGTTAACGAAAAAATTAGCGTAGTCATCGCCTTGTTTAAAAGTCAATATTGTCAGTACACAAATTTATTCCACTTAACTGCCTTACATAAGTTCTTCCGCTGGTTACGGCGGTCGATCCATTTTAATCTCGAAATTTATCTTCTTCGGAATGAATTTTAATCTCAAGTCGGTTTTATTTCCCATTTAATTTCATTTGTTTTTCAGTCTGAATCTGATAACTCCCGCTAATAAATTCGGCGTTGTAGAACGAGGTCTCGTTCTTATCTGAAGAAACCGATTCGCTTTTCGTTGTAAACAGTAATTTTCGACCAGAATCTTACATGTGCTGGGATTTCCGTTTGGGTGGAAGCGTAACAATATCACAAAGGAAATTTAAGTTTGATTAAATGGTATACGTGATCGCATGTTGATGATGACATGATAACAACATGAAGACTCAGATTTTTCAAGCTAATTATTGATTTAGTATTTGTCGACTGGATTTAGCAATAATGTTAATTTATAAGAAGAAGAAAGCAAAGCTAACGTAATGAGAGGGGAACCAGAATAAATCTGAAAAGATCACATAGTAATCTAATCTTTACCCCCCTTTTTTGAATAGACTTACCGATCCTAGAAGCCGGGGTATATAACGTTCAACCTAGTTTCGTTTTCGACAAACTTTACATCTTAAAACACTGCCAGCGATGAAGGCAACTTATTCGTAGACGGCTCACAATTAAAAGAACCATAGCCGCTAGAGACGGAAATCGCTCTTTGTTAGGAGGAAATCTCAGTGTTGACCTTGTCTCTGCACATGTAAAAATGTAGGCAGGAACGTCAACCTGTTTACTTACAGCAAACAAATATCATCAGCATTAAATCGAACAATAGCACCGAACTTGCCAGTACACTGCCGTAAAGCCGTATTTCTCCTTATTTATTATCCTTAATTTCTGAAGCAGCTCACATAAACGTAATATTGCTGAAAGGACACAATAGAAATCCGGGTGATGAAAAAGCAAACAGAGTGGCTAGGAAAAGTTCGGGCATAACAGCTCACGGCCTAGAATTCTTCATTTGAACGTAAACAGTATTATGATAGTTGAAACTGTTCAGAAAGTACCTTCGCGTGGTTGTTGGGTTTGCGACTGAATATTCTAAGCTAAGAAATTATCTCTTTAGCGTGGGATTAATCGATGGTGTGTCATGCAAGCTAAAGATGAGCCGGGGGAACGCTCCTTCTGCAAGTGTACCGCGCTGGTGTTTATTATAAAAGCCATGTTGGATCAGAAGCAGTTACTCCTTGCCACCAGCCAAGCGATTACTTTGGACAAAGGGTTCTCCAGTACGAATCCAGTCTATCGTGGCCTAAATGCTGTGAGATCCCTTTCACCATGTCGTCCTTCATAATTGTAATCGCAAGTAGGTTGTGAAATATTGAAAAAATATCGGTCAACTGGTAAATTAAGTCCTCCGCCATGTATATTAGCATTGAAAAGAACGGTTGCGCCAGGAAAATATAATCGAAGTCCTTTCATCCTGCCTTAAAGGAGAGTAAACTAAACATGATTCCTGTTTGGGCCAACATTACAAATGATCTACGACGAGCTTCCTCGCAAGGAAGTACAAATTTATGAGCATAAACATACCTCATCAAATATTAAAAGTATCCCCACTAGCAAACGCCGCGCGCTGTTATTTATAATCCCAGCGCGCCACCAACTTCCTTCAGATGACTTTAATTACCCTAATCTGAGAATGACGCAGAGGGAGAAGCGCGGTTAATTATGTACATGAGGGGCTTGAATAAATAATCATATTTTAAACGCGATTGGAATCGAAAACGGTTTGATTACTATTTACATTTATGCAAATTTCGCCGTGAAAAAAGAAATCTGCTTAATTAAATTTATTTTACTGGTTGTGAAGATGGGATGTCGATGAACCGAGTTTCTTAAAACAAAATTCAACCAAGTAGCACGAATACTGTTTTGGTATCTAAAAATTCTAAACTATTTTAACAGAGAATTGTTCATTTATAGTAACACTATAAAAATGAGTTTGGTTAGTTATTTGAACGTATTGTTGTATACTTATTGAGAAAGTGTTTATATTCAGTATTGCTTACTTTTACTTTGCTGAATATTTAAAACTATATAATTTATAAAGTTTCTGTAATTGCCTGCCATGTTAGGGATTTGGTTAAATTGCCAAAGGAAATCTAGGCAACGACAATTAAGATGTGGGCTTAGAAAATTAACTATTGCACAAGTAATCACTTTCATTTTGAAGAGATATTTTTTTTTATATATTCGTTCACATTTATATATTTTAATCATCTCCACTAAGAAGGTTCCTTGGTCCTGAAGACGTTTAACGTCGCCAATTACTTTTGTGTAATTAGTAGTAAGATTTAATATGAGCTTGTATGTTTTTACATTAATATATAGTAAATTATATCGTATTTATTCAGGTTTTTCAAAATTTTATAATTTCAATTTTGTTGACTTTTTGACCTCGCTCTGAACTTTAGTTGTATCAGATAGTCGTTCTTCAGATTATTTGGCCTAACCCATATACTTTTGGCAATTTCGTTTATACCTAAAGTATTGTTATGTCTACGATCTGTCTCAGTTCATTTGACAGGCATTTTTTTATTAATTATAATCTTTCAATTGTTATTATTGGTTGTTTTCCTGCATCCCTTTCAGTAAGTTTCCTATTGTCCCCAATTTAATTAATACATTAACTAAACTCACGACCCTCTCTTTGCACCGAAAACGAACAATTATCAAATCATCACAAGAAGAACAAATCATGTCTCGCGTGATGTGTAGAAATTAGGACGTAAAATTGACCCTGACTGTACTAATGGCGAGTAAAATGTTTCGGAATTGAAATTTTGGAAGTATTGCTACTGCAATAGTAAGTATGAATGTACAGTATTGCCAAATGGATTTTTTTTAAATGATGTTGAAATCATGATTGACTATTCTAAAATTAAGAGCTTTCCATTCAGAACCGAACGAAGAAACCTATGCAAGCTTTGTACATATGTATTGTAAATCACTGCTGCTTTCTATGTGCGTTGGAATTATACGTAATACCATTAGAAATTTGCTGCTTAAGTTCTATAAAATTAAGCAATTCGCGTGGAAATTGTAAAGGCGGTAGGAGATTCGACTATCAACAGATTCTTGTGTTGAATATTAGTGCAGTTAATACTTCTTATGTAGAAGCGAATAGAAATACGATTTATGCGACTATTATTCTCGTGTAATGAATGGTTTCTTGTTGCTGGAATAATTGGCACATGTTAAGAAAACAATTTTGTATGCTACACAGCCTTCCTCGTTGAATTTACTCAAATTATAGTAACAAGAATTAATCACATTTTCTGACTGTGTGATGTTTCATTTTTTTAGGTGATAATCTTAACAGACAAGCGTGACGTTGTCGATTTAAATGATAATTTATCCTTAACACAGCAAGAATTATGATTATTTTGTTAATGACAACTCATGTTATTAATCTAAAATATAGTCTTTATACGTTCCAAAACGTCTTTCTGCAACATTCTGTAAACATTGATTTATTACCATAATCAGTTCCAAATATCTCTTTTAGTTTCCCTGCCAATACAATATTTTGTATCCGGTACAAATCACGCAAGTGGTGGATTTAGTATTGGAGTAGCTGTTTACAACCGCAAAGCCTATTATTTTGCCCTACAATTTAACCAATTCTATATTTATTCTAATAATATATACCCGATTTTATTGCGAGTATTGTACATAAATGAACTATAAATTCTCCGTATAACCATGGATAACTACCTAATAAATTACTATTAATAAAATTTATGCATTTATTAAATACCGAATACATTGATAGATAACACGTGCTTTGCGTACAGTTTTTATTAATGGATCGATTACCAAAAAAGAAACGAAGTAGGTATGCGTGTACCTTCAACATTATAACATATCCACGTATATTACTCCGTATAATCTCCATCCTCACCCATCACATTGATTTATATTGCAATTTATGTAGTACAATGAAACCTGGATGAAGTGGTCGTTGGACATTATTTTGCTTGACCGATTCTTTCAGTGCTACGTCCGAGCTAATAAAGATTAACTGAGCGCATTTTTCCTATCTGAGTGACAGATGAAAAGCTACAGTAATTTGCCCCGTCCAGAAATATGGCGTATAAAGGAGCAAAATACAAAGTCCAAGTGCGTCGAGGAGTAGACGTATATCACAGAATGATGATGTGAAAAACATTTCTCAGGGATGAAATATCCAAGGCAGAGGTTACGCATGTACTCCGTTAATATCTGCCATAAATATGGCAAAATAAACTAGATCTGAGTGAGATATGAGAGAGAACGCAAACGGAAATGTTGGGGAATTAACAAACGGGTGAAATGAACTGAGAACATATTAACCTTAAGTTTATGCAAACAAAGAAGTAGATATTGTTTTAATTTTTGGCCAGTAAATAACAATATTCAAACAAGGACACACGACAACTTTTTAGATTAGTTTTGTTTTATTAAACCTTGACTTTTATAAGCAATATTTGTCACTTGTCCAATATATATTAACATATTTTTTTCATGCGTTCTTTGAAACAAAACTTTAGCCGGTTATGTGTAAAATTATACTTCCGATTTCCTAGAAATAAGTGAATTTTTAAATGTTGCCTACTGAAAACATGTCTCTACGTACAGATAGATTAAATTAGTAAATTAGTAGTGTTGTTAACGATAATTAAGATGCAATTGACAAAAAAAGGAACAATTGCGTAAGGCGCTACGGAGAAATTTGGAAAGGTAATTTGTTATATAATGGCATCAGTAAGGTATAGTATTGAAATAAAGGAAGAAAATACGAATTTAGGTTTATTTCTAAGATTGACTTTCGTTGAGTTAAACTTTACATATATATAGCAAGTGAATTGTTGATTTAGCCCAGAGAGATCTTATTGAACAAAGTTTTACAACTAGTAGAAAATGATTCCATAAACCATGCTGCCTTAGAAATTATGATATTTTCTATTCAACTTTATCAATTCATTCAGCATTAATGATTAGTTAGCATTATTATTTCTCGTTTTATAATTCGTCCCATTTCGCTTTATACGTAATATGACCAGTCGTCCCATATCTCATATTTCGGTTTGCAATTACTAAACCTATTCCGTTTCGTAATATTTCATCTTCTTATTGACCAATATTTTATGATTATCTTCTATACTCGTCTATATTTCTGAACCAATATTTGAAAATGATTTTGATACAGTATCGCTTTTATGGTTTCCAATAATGAATACCTAATATGCTTACTTGGATGCTAACTAAAATCGATTCTGAATAAGCTAACAACTACATAGAGCAGATGAGCAGATTTTGTTAACAATTTTTGCTACAATTTTTAATACACAAACTGATTCAATTCGTGTTCATATTAATAGTTTTGCTCCTTTACATTTTTTCGTTTGTTCAAACCGTTTGTTAAAGCAGTTATGCCAATCATCAGTTGGAATAGTCAAAATTCCCGTTTTAAAGCATCAATTGGCTGTTACGGTGACTGGAACCATCAACCGCCCAGCCCATTCTTGATTTTAGGGAATGTAAAAAAATCGTTGGAACTAAGCTTAGGGCTCTACGGAACATGGTTTTTTGAGCTTTATGCGAAATCGAATTTTCATGGTGGAGGATTATTTGTCACCGCGCCGGTTGGTTTTTCGGAGAAGAACAATGACTCCCGCTTAATAGGTATTAACCGCTCTTCTAAAGAAATTTTAATAACATGGCGCGAAATTGAGAAAAAAGCTGCGACCATTTTCTTCGACAGCGGATTGACGTCTGGCATCGGCTTCGCAGAAATAAATTTATGATTTTTCGCCATTTATGATATTTTAAATGTTTTTGAGCTTCCGTTGTTGAATCTGCCCGAAGCTTTTCAAGACTAATTAAAGCGAGTCGCCTTTTGTTGTTCAGCTGAAAGATATGGGATCCAACGGGAACCTAATCCTCTCAAAACCAATTTATTACTGAGCATCTTTTGGATTGAGGTCTAAGGGTGTCCCAATCTCGATATCTTACATGTCAATCTTCCTTGATGAACTGGCTCACAGCAGTGGTATTTTTCTTGAGTAATTGCTGTCTTTTGCCGTTCTGCCCTGGTACCGTCGTTGAAACTTGCACTTCCACGTTGAAATTCGTACTGCCAGCGACAAATTGTCAACTGATGTGGTGCTTTATTACCGAAAACAGAAACCAATTCGACGAGATGTTGCTAAGATATAGATATAGTTATTGTGCGAAAATTTTCTAGGCTCAATTCCATTTTTCAACCGATTTGCCAGTTTGAAAGATTTGCCGCACCTTGACAAAACTTTGGATTTAAGCTCAATGAATATTGAAATTAATTTCGATAAGCAACGTTGGATATACCTATATCTGTCGGAATGCATTAAGTAAAAACGGAAGTATGTACTGTTCTGTTGTTAACAAAATACTGGGAAGTTTTGGTAAAGAAATTATATTGCACGAACACACGAAGACCGTGTGCTTAATGTTCCAGTAATAGAAAGAATGGTAAATCCTTTAAATTTCATGTTTTTTTCAAAGTCTGTGTTTCGCTATTGTTCCTCCTATAATAATAACGTTTATAATGTATAAAAAATACGATACTGGAAATATTCAATATAAGAAGGCAATAGCAAAAATACTTATGGTCGTACCCGAGGAGAACGGACAGAAACCGAATGACGTAAAAAACGGCTTCGCAAAATTATTTCGCCTCAAATTATTTAAATGGGAGTAGGTTGAAAGGAAAAAAGAAGAGAAACGCGTACGAAAAGCGGAAAGCGGACGATATATATCCGCACAATACAATACGAAAACGGCCCAATTTAGAAGTGCGCGTAAAATGAGATTATCGCAAAACTCCCGGCTTTGCGAATCTTTCTGTATCCATTTCATTTCCCCACGATTAAACAATTATTTGACATAATTTGACTGATGAATTTAATTTTGGCGGAACGGCTCATACATACGTACTATAGGTATGGTGTTGGTGGATGGTTTTTGTAGATGGTGGTTGTATTGTTGGCGAACATTTTGCGGTATGCAGTAGCAGTATTAATCATACAAAATTAATGCGGCGAAAGCTCTTTTTGGTGGACGAAATATGAGTTTATGGTAAAACAGTAATATAGCACATAGCATTAAGGCCTTAGCTAGCGTACTTCATGAAATTCTAATTAATTATCCCAGGTTTTTGAATTCTAAACATCTCTTATGTCGATTATACATCATAGAAACTTCGAGATATTTTCGTAAGGGGTAAGAGGATGAAAAGCAAATTGTTGGGACGTAAAGAAGCAACTTTATTATTTTATTCATGTTCTTAACGCATGATACATGTTCGGAAGGGAAACTACTGATGCTTTGAAAGAAACACGTTTTTAAAGAAATTCTCAGAAATAAAAACCAAAAATATATTTGAAACTGTACTGTAAGTAATTAAGCTTAGAAAGAGAGAACAAATCTTGATAACTAAAGTTGGGGCGCAGAACTAAGTTAATACAACCAATAACTGTAGTAACTCGTGATGTGTCTTTTTGACTAGAGAACTGCTCGAATACGTGTTGGTATTTTTTAAAAGCCTGTTACAAAATTCAGCATGTGTCAGCAACATGTCCCGAGTTTGGCTCTTAAAACGGCAATCATTGTCTTTGGGGATTGTTCCTCAGGTGCCATTCATTTTCGAGGACATTTAAGTCAGGGCGACCTAATGGCCCTGGGAAACAGGATGATACGGCACGCCATTCTGTTCGAAAATAAAATCGACTTCACTTCCGTACAGTTCTTTAATGCGGGGCGAGAAATTGTGCAGCAAATTTTTTGTGGCCCTTTGTAGCATTCACCTCACACTCCATCAATTCCAGTGGTTCAATGCCGGACGCACAACTCCGTATTATGCGCTCTTTTGGACATAGTCCTTTAGAGATGGTTTTTATGGAAAACTTCATTTTTATTTACAATCACCAGTTTTTCGATTATCCCCTTCATAAAGGTCAAACTTAGATTCGCTGCTCAAAATAACTTTATCTAATCGTTAAGGTTTCAAGATTAACCAGTTTCATTTCTGGACAACACCGTGATTTCCGTCATAGTGCTTCTGCGATTTAGTTTGCAAATGTTAACCAGGCTTGTTTGATTTTGTTCGGTTACAATTATTGGCCTACCAGTACTTCGTTCTTTAATTACTATGGCTCCAGATTGTCTGTAATGCTTAACAATATTTGCCATTAAAGATTTTGTAATACTTGTTTCAGCTGCTATTTGCTTTGATGATTTCCTCGATAATACTAGGATACAATAATTTTGCCATCTACCCATTTTTAACAACTTTACATTGTTATTCGCTTAGACATTGGTAACATTTTTCCACCATCCCAACATTTAGTTGCGTGCCAAGGCCATGGAACACTTTATACACAATTTTCACACTAAAAGGCTCATGAAGTTAAGCTTCAGAAGCTTATACATCCCGTTGGGCCGTCACCACACAAAAAAGGAAGAAAGTGTTTCTTTTTATATTATAACCACTTTCGAAATATTTTAATTATTAGGTCCTGAGTTATGATCCTGTTCGTAAACGGTATCGCTTTTGCTGGCTTTATCAAATTGGCTCCTTGGTAGCGTGATAAAAGCATAGCTTCTTAACTATAAGAGCATTGAGAGTGTGTATTCGGGACTGGTAAGTTTTCTGGCGGTTTCGATAAAATCTTAAGTGACCAGTTTGGACCAGTTGGGAGATAATTAGATATAGCAATAGCAAAGATATGGATCACCTTACATATTATGTAAGCAATAAACGTCTGTGCAGCTAGTAATTTACCACATACTATTTTTGTTTAGAAAATGGTTAAAAATTTGCTTTTGTAGGACGCAGGCGTTGTGTTGAACTACCGATAGACATGGTTTAATGTTGATCGTCTTTTATATAACTGCTCCCTAGAAGAGTTTAAGAACCTAAAGCATCATCCAATATTGAGAAAGCGCTCTAACTTTTATACAGCTTTTAGTGAAAATAATGTGAAATAAAACATGACAAACGTGTAAAGTTATACAATTACAGTATTGGTAGAGCAATATTTGTATGTGCTCGTGCAGTAAAACGCTGCAATGAAATGCCAAACATTCCCTTGCTGCCCTTTCACACAACGATGTGTGTAAACAAACAATAAAACTAGATTATTTAGTAATTAAATCCGAGTCGGCACTTACCATACATGCAACACGTATGCGTTGTACGCACATTGCCGCCGCATTTCATCCGAGTTCATATTTTTATATATGTATTTAATTAATTACATCAGTATCCATATGTAGGCACATCGAAGTGCGTAACTGGTTTACGGTTTTTGGCGTGATATGTGCGTGTTGTGTAGGATTTGTGCGGTCGCATATTATTTTGACGTATTTTTAATTAATATTTTTATCGTGCACGAATTTCGTTCGAGTCCATAGAAAACGCCAAAATTCATGAGGTAATGCATGAGCGCGTGTTTTGATTTGAAAATTCGTACGTGGTATGTATTCCTCTATTGTAAAAAATACGCTGGATATTTATTCCGCTATCTATAGAACCGTTGCTCACATATAAATTGGTACGAATGTTTTTTTTACGAATAAAGTGGATAGACTGAGGTATAATCTCAATAATTCATAATTATTGTCGGTATCTTTTTTATAAAAAATTGTATATACATGAAATATAATATTAAATTAATCCTTACATATTTTGATCCTTAGAAAGTTTTTAGGTCATATATCGGTGACCGTTTATACATGCAGCGCTTTCTTGTGTTGGTTATGTCAAATGAGAGCGGTTAAACCGAATTGGCCTTTTTGTTGTGTTTTATGCCACATTTTAGCGCAGAACTTATCGGTAAAACGTCTTGGCTATAACTTGAAATTTAATAACCAAAAATTGATATTTTACTACCTGATAAGATTTATCTGTTATAGATAATACAAAAGCTACAAAACGAAATAATCCAAACAACGACATTATTTCGTTCCTGTATTGAAGTACCTACCTAATAAGAAAAGTTTCTTTGCGTAAATGCAATATCTACAACAACCAGCCTTCTGAGCACTTAACAACAGTGCGTGAGATAAGTTTATTTGCTGGTCGAGGACGTCCTTGGCAAACTTTAGCCTCCTCTTGAAACAATGAGAAAGCACACAAACTCAAGATCGTTTAATCAACGTTGCCGCAGAAGAGGTTTCATGACGGCCTCGTTTCACCGGCTTATTTAATTCATTTTCGTCCTATTTTTACGTATTCATCCAGAGTACGCACACTTCAAGGCTCAGTTTTTAATGTAATTAGATTGGAATTGTTACAAAAGTGTAATAAGCCCGGTTGTGTTTCAGCGTCTGCAATGAAAAGTTTCTTTTTATATTTTTTGACACATCAAAAACGAAATTCGTTGAGAGAGAAAGATTTATAATACCGTATTTGCATTTAAATTAAAACCTACGATATGATTTTTTCAGTTCAGTCGGTGTGTTCACAACCGTTGGGTACTTACGCTTATATTGGTAATAATATTTAGAATACCTTTTTCAAGTGCTTTTCTTCTGTAGTTAAGATAGCATGCTTCATGAAAGGCGTTACATGCGAAGCAAAGAATCATGAATGAAGACGCTTGTTTGTATGCCAAACACATCACTACGCTCACACTTAAAATTCAGAATGCTGAAAAATTTCTAATTGAAAAAATGAAGGAAAAAAAAAAAAGGTGGTTATACTTTATACAAGTTTGTATAAACAACCTTGGTTGCGTTGATATGCAGTTCCAGGAGTCTGATTCTAAGAAGTATTTCATTCCGTTTCAATTAGTCGAGTATGTTGGTACTACCCGGGTCCAATACACTGAATAAAAGGCAAGTCCTGATTTGTGAAAAGCTACTGCATTTAAATCTTATTTCTTCGTGTATTAACTTATGAAGTCTACACCTGAGAGAAGTACTAGCAGTTGTGAGATAATCTAAATGCAAATCAAAGACCGTTACACCTAATAATATGCATCAGAAAAATTAGAAGAAGGTTGAAATAAAGTGACAAACATAATCAATACTAGTGTTACTATCATTTTCTCTTATTTTCTGTATTATAATATATTTCCTGCAAAATATGTCCACTTGAAACGGCAACAACTCTGATGTTGTCACTAAATTTGGGAATGAGTACCCTCAACCGCTAGAACCGGTGATAACTTGAGGTGTTTTCCTGTTTTAAAATTACTTCTCGAAAAACGTAAGTAATTGGTGCCGATCGAGTATCTAGAGCCACACCCTGATCTACTGAATTAGTTAGTTGTAGAAAAATCAATTTTTCCCAATTTTGCTCTTGTTTACAACTTTACAATACAGGGTAATAGATAAATGATCAGGAAAGTGAAGTCGACTTCATAATGAATTTATTTAACATTAAAAAAGTGGTTGGTAAATTGTAAGGTATTTATTCCTAAAATGGACTATGAAGTCTTATCCACTTTACAAGCGTACAGCAAGCCAACGGACTTCATACAAACCACGAGGTCGCCATGAATAGTTTAAGCATCCTATTCTGTAGTACTTCAGGGTGTGTAGGCGGAATCTGGTAACACTTCACCAGAGCTACAACAGGAGTTTGGTACTGGTGCCTAGCTGATCTTTTCTGCATAGTAGCGACTCTAGTTCCTCCCAGCGGAGATAAATTTAGTTCTGACGTTATTAGCATGAGAGTTCCTGATCAACCAGATATCTGATTTTTCTCTTTGAGGATAATCTGCAATCGTTAATGATTATGTGATCTACTCTCGTTTGCAAACCATACCACTAGGTCGTCGGGGCTTCCTGAAGGTTCTTGAGCATCCAGACTTAGTTCCTTGACGAGATATACGTTGCTGTGCCAGAATGAATTGGTCTGTAAGAAGAAAGCCATGATTCAACTTGCACATGGAGCGTCCAGTCCTCCAGGTAGTTCTTGATAAGCTTGAAAGCCCGATCAATCGTCATTTTAACTAACTTGCAAATCAAACCAACTTGCCAAACTGTGTCGAAAGCACGGACATAGTTAAGAAAAAAAATGGCTAGCAACTGTCAAATATGTAATAGGACATTATAGGGAACTGAAACAACTGAAAAGTCCAAGATTTAAGGTCTCTTACCACTTGGTATTTTTTATATAGACGTTAAAATATGTCCCCTACGTAACAAAATATTTACAAATGAATTTATAAAATCGTTTCGATTTTTTCTCTTTGGATTTAAGATTGTCTAGCCTCGATAATAAAGGCTGGACAGTCTTAAATGAAATGCAATATGCGGCAAGAATAAAGAAAAGTGTACAACTTAGAGTTGAAGACAAGCAAACAGAAATTAATGAGATAACTTTTGACTTAAGTTTAGAGCATAGACATCAGACTTTAATTTTAACTTCCAACTAGCATCAAAAATGGAATAGTCACGAAGAGTGTTTGCCTTTGATATATTCGTAAAACCGTTAAAATGCAGTTTCATTATGTTTGGCATGCTTCACTATTCCTTACATATTTTACATTTGCTTGGTTAAAGTAGCAGTGCAATGCAGGCTTCATCTCTCTCTTCATCGCGAACACGAAGCGAACAAAACAAGCCAAATCTGCAAAAAAAATAAAGAGGAATCAAAAAGGAATAATTCAATATAAGAGTTTATTTTCTGATGTATGCATTTTGAAAGAATTCCAAATTACCGTTGGATATTTACAACGAGGATGCCAGAATTCCTTGCCAAATGCTACATAACTGAGAAAGTCTACGATATCTAGCGTTCAAAGCATTTCTCCGCATTGCATTTCAAGAGACTGCGGCAACTTTATTGCCTCTTCAAATACAAAATTACTTTCATTCTTACGTTAGAATCGTCATATTCTCGATACTGATAAAAATTATCGTACCATCTCAACAGCCGGGACTGAAATGAAATTGTTACTGCCAGACGTAAATGCCGTAATTTTCATTCTTTATGACAATTCAAGCGTACTCTGTGCAAGGTAGATCGTCGCTAATTAAGGCATCTTAAATATGGTTATCATAACGCAAAACTTTAATTGAACCCTTACTATGACAATTACAACAAGCACTTATCAGAAATAGACGTGTTACGAATAATGGTCGTGGCGGTTGAGCAAGGGTAGGGAGCCGCTGTAACAAACGCACGGTACTAAAACAACCGTCACCTACAGCTGTACAATACTGACACTAGCTATGTACTCTCTAGATTGCACGACGTCGGATTAGATGGCTCGGCGAGGGGTTGCGAATAAGCTTTAGCGGCTTGCCTCCTGCCCTTACTGCCGCGTATGCGAATGGCTCGATTTCCGCTGAGCGCGTAAATATCTGGAATAAGGCATTTACGTGCGTAGCGTCGAATTAAATGGAAGTGTATTTTCTGGATCGATTCAGTTCGCTAAAGTATCTAATTTTCTTATCTTGTATGCCGAGGAAATGGATGCACGCGGTGATTATGGAAGCTAGTGGATAAGGTTAAAGCGAAAAGATGTGAAAATGTCTTCCATGCGATGTAAAGAATGTTTTACGATCAAAAGGAAAGTAAAATATGCAGAGAAGAGAGAATCGTCAATATTACTGACTTTGTTATCGCAAAAAATATACATATCTTGTAGGCCCATGTGGAACAAATAAAAATGAGTTGCATGTCAATAAATCGTTCACAAAGGATGTAACATATGTTACTGTTTATATACATACCATCCCTTGTTTCTAGGAAAATAATCTGCCGCCAAAAGTAAATCCAGAAATTAACTTTTATCTACCAAAGTAATGCAAGGTTCTAATATTTTAATAAAATTACCTATTACTTGTAAATAAGAAAAACTTGACAGCCTTTTACAGTAATCAGCATCTAAATGAGATCGAAAGAATCTGACTATACAAATAGGTACCTAAAAGTCGCTATAGGATATTAAAGTGTCCTATGCAAAACTATGACGAAAAAACACTTTGATCTGTCATGGGTTTTTGACAACGCTACTTTACATTTTTTCTTGGGTAAGCTTCAGAGATATGGTGTCAAAGGTCCAATCAATTATAAAGAATCCTTTTTGTTAAGTCGTGTTAATACTGCGACAATAGATCGTACTTTTTTGGAGCCTCATGCGCTTCGAATAAAAAACATAAAATACGAGTCCCTTCACAATATAATAAAATGTTGGATGCACATTTCGGGCAGTTATTATTATTTTGTAAAAAGACTCATATTTCATATTCTTTGTTTTAATCTTTCCTCTACACTCGCAATTTTAAGGTATGTGCTTCAGTTTGGAGTTCCTCAGGAACCAGTGCTGGGACCCGTTTATGTCGATTGTTCGTAAATGACTTACCTTCTTGTATCACTACGGACTATGTGTCGATGTTCGTGGTCTTGGCGACGACACCTGTGCTGGCTGCTGTGAAACCTGGTGCCTAACTAACAGATTAATTTTAAGTGTTAATAAAACTGTTTGCATACATTTTTAAAATCGTAAGAAAGTACATGAGAACTTCTTCAGAAAACATGATATTGTAGATGTGAGAATCAATTAATACTTTACAAGACAGATCCAGTAGGTATAGATTACTTATCGGTGTATTATCATTTGCAATTTAACGTTATTGCTTGGGGAACATCTGTGGATGTAGGCAGTCACCTCGCAGCACAGTAACGAATAATTAGAATGATACTCGATATTTCTCGTAGGCAGCTGTGCAGAGGAATCTTTAACAATATGTGAGGAATCACCTGATTACCTCTGTGCAAGAAGCTAGAAAAGATTACCTAACCATGTAGTAAGTAAATCTATGTGGTTAAGGAACTGCAACAACATATACTATTCGCCAAATGAATTTCTACTAGGCTAATTAATGATGATGTCAGATTGCATATACTTAGTACTGTTTTATGGTTACACATAATTTGATAGAAAAAAATTAAAAGAAGGTCCATTTTCTCACAAGTTCTTTATTATAAATATATAAACGGGACCTGTTTCGTGAAAATATCACATTATCAGGCAAGAAACTATGTCAGATGAAATATATTATAAAGTTAACATTATTCCCATCCTGCTATATAATTTAGAAAGTTTTGTCAGTCAGTAGAAAGTCACAAATTTAAACATATAAATAAATAAAACAAAATAAATTAAGGATAACATCACAGATTAAAATCGGAAAGTACGTACTTCGGTCGGATTTATATATTGAGAAGAGGGATCCTATTTAAATTTTTTGCCATTAAGATGACCTCATACAGTGTCAACGTCGGAACTTTACATATATTTTACATATAAAAATAATCATTATTGAGGCTTAACTGATTAATAAATATCATTGTTTTTATAGTTCCCATAACTAGGTGTTTGAAATAAAAATTTATACATTTTTTTTAATTTGTACATAAAATGTAAAATTTTCATTTGAGTAGGAACTATTCACCAGAGTCATTAGTTCCTCGTGGATATGTTCATATCAATGTTTACTAGTTTTGAAATATCAAGTACTTAGCGAGTTCATCATTAAGTAACTTCTTATTTGAACACATTGAGTTGCGGTACTTAAGATATAGACATATGTTATAAAGGGTTTCCCAAGGAGGAATCCATCTTTAAAAATGAGTGAATGATTTTTACGTGGTCTCATACAGAAACCATTCTGTAACTGGCTATACATATTGGCTAAATCTAGAAGTTTTCCTTATTTGGGAGTATCCTCTCTAAAACGAGACAGATGGAGTAGAGAAGTTATTGCATAAAATATGGCTATACAGATAACGTATGTAGTTAGTGTTTAATTCAGTAAGGTAAATTTACCTTTTGCAAGCTTACTTTTCATAAAAGGTTTTATCTATATTTACCTTTTAGCATTGCTAATAACTTATTTTCTTCATGAAAATGCCATAATGATTTATATTTGTTTCAGGTGCTGCAGCTGCCTCCCGATTATATGTTGACGCTATCAGCAAGCTTGCTAGGCAAGCACAACAAGGGACATGGGGTGGATCGTCTGATATTGGTGAGTAAAAAATCACGTTTTTAATATAATCAATACGCCGCACGCATGCTAGAGATTGTACGTTCATACGTACGGCTCTAGCATCCGTCTTTATGTGTTTAAGTTTGTTTCTTGTCGCTTGGTCTAGATCGTAAGCTTGCGATGAAGATCTATTTGCGATTAATTTAAAACTGGGAAACTTCTTATTCGATACACATCCATCTATCTTTGGGATAAAATGGGATTTACTGTATCAAACAGTTTATCTTAATTTTTTAATTAGATTTTGGTACTTTTGATACTGGTGACCAGTCACATCAATGAAGCTTGTATCGGTAGGTAATAAGTTTTGTGTATCAGGCAATACATAGCATTACACGAACGCAATAACTTGATCTACTTAGTTATGAACTTTGAAACTCGCAAGTCCCAGCTCACGTAATTACTGAGATCTATGGAGGTCTGATTGTCGTTTTATGTTAATTACAGATGTTTAATGAACTTTAAAACTAATATAGATTCCTCGTCTGGGATCTTATTTGGTATTGAAGATGGTTCTGTTGTAAAATGCATACACGCGAAAAAATAGATAATGGAACCTTAATGTTAGTAACCTTTATCACCATGTTATAGTGTTAAAAGGCGATTATGTTACCTTTTTGTTTTTGGTACGTACGAATAAATTAATTTTTCACGGTCGGTAGCACAGGGAGTGTCCCCTAGACATTCTTTCTGAAGTTTAAATAAAGCAAAGAGCAAATAATAACCCATTAAAATTAAATTGAACACAGGGAAACTAGTCTGGAACTTTGATGTTATACGAACTAGTATGATAGCGCGCGATGCACTGAAATCCTGCATACTTTGAATACCCAAAACTTGAGTTAACCTTCTAATTAAAATAAAATTTAAACGCTGAACACTTGGATTCTTTTCCAAAACATAACACTTAGCTAAATATGTCTTCACTCTCCGGCGGTTTGAACTAAATAGTCGTCCTTTTCCCTCGCTCCTTTATTCAAGGTAGCATTTGTCGAATATCAAGATCAATTACGATATACGTTTCAAATATACAATATTTCAGTTAAATTTCAATCAACTAAAAATACCATATCACAGCCATGCTAGTTCGCGTTCTAAAGCCCAACTGTGTGACCTTTGAAAGTATAGAAATTTTCTAGATTTATTCTGTACATTTTGACAAGGAATTTCATTAGAACCGAACATTAATGACGTGAAGAAACTGGAGAGAAGACGTATTATTTAGCAATTTTTCTGGGATTATTATTGACTGGAGTTATATGTAAGTAAGAAAACGCCAGGAACAGCGAGAGGGAAACCCGAAGCTACATAAACCATTTATGAAGCCGAGAAAGAGGGTTCAGCTGTAATAAGTCGGTTGACTGAATGCCAGCTGAACGCTAACGTCGGGCTAAAAATATTGTAAATTGTGATATAACAATGCAGTGTAGAACAAAATCGGAGCATTTAACCCACAGCTTACAGTAGTACGTTTGAGGCAAGTAAGACCCTGAGTTAACTGCGTCACTTTTATCGAAACAAAAATGAAATAACCGCTAACAGAGTATCCGCAGGTCTACTACCTTACAAAATGTAGAAAGTTTAATAGATGTCTCAAAAGTGTATAAATAATGGAAAAGAAAATTGCAAAATACTGAAGAGAACCCTATTTCTAGTAACAAAAGTATATTAAAGTACGTTAAACAAAATTTGTATTTCACGTCTGGTGCTTTAAATTTATCACTTTAAGGTGCACGGGAACCATTTTAAAATCGCAGTTATTAAAATTACTACTGCATCTACGTATGTAGATAATGCGGAATGTTAGTACTACGAATTAAACAATAAAACGCCGGCCGGTATACCTGATTAGATACAACCACAATCTATAATTATTCTACAAAATGTTTTCTAAATCTGCAACTATTAATCAAATTCGAGGGTTCACGTTTACCCATAATACTGAAAATCAATAACTGGTGGACATACCATCAACTCTTCGAGTGGAAATTGTTGTGCTCGATGGGGCGCTGTGGGGATTGGAAAGTCATTATTTCAGTGGTAAGATAATTAGAAAGTATAAATAATAGACTACCCGAGCGTAATTAAAAATTGTAATATTACATTCTCTTCCGGTACAGCGTTATTTGATTATATTGATGCTATGGGCTGGTCGAAATTAAAGGAGAAAATTTTTTTGTAATTGCAATAATGTATTTTCGGAATGGCATCATTATTTCGATACTAGAAATAACGCATATCGAGCTACAATTGTAATTTATATTGTGGAAGTCCAATATATTTGCGAAAGCTCGACATTTAAAACCCGGAGTTTTTTACAATCGCTAATCGCTGTAGCAGACAACCATTTTTAAATATTGGATATGAAATTTTGATACTTACACAATATGTACAAGGTGTGTCACACTTAAGTCCGTTCGTTCTCAAAGCAAAAATTATAATTTGACGGATACAGGCACATACAGGTGACCTTTTTCCGACGTTCTGTAGAGGGATCTCGCGATAGAGAGGGGAAACAATTGCAGCTTTACGAGCTCAGTTGATTAAGCCTTTTGTTTTATAGAAATAATGCAGGGTTGACTAGATATCCTGAAAGAACTGTTTTTTTTTTACTTCGTTCGATGCCTGTAGTTCTCTTATTATTGGAATAAAGTAAACGATAATGTGATGTAATTATGTGCTTAGTGATATGGTCTAACCGAACTTTATTTGGGCTATAATTTTTGAGATATGACAAAAAGTTTGTGTTTACTTAATGTAAACCATAGTCGGTCATGACTTCATACAAATTGCATTTTTTTTCGAGTTTTCGAACACTTATTTTTACAAATATATAGATTACGGCTATTTTCTCCTTTTAATCTCCAAACTATTCACATAGTATGTCATGGAAATGCACATCGCATTAATATACGTATTAAAACCTTTCTTTCAATTTCGGTTATTTATGTTTAGTGTTACGTAGTACTCGGTATTCGGTTTTTTTACTCTAAAATTGATACATTTATTGAAGAAAATATATGCTACTGTCTAATAATTAATTGATATTGCTATTGCTTCAATTAATCTTAAATTTAATAATCAAAAGGTTGTAGTTTACACATTATTGGAACTTTAATTTTCGGCTTATATGATCTCTTTCGTGTTAAAATTATAACACAATAATGTAAAAATATTAATTTCATTAAATGTAGCAGCAGCTTTCTTCCACGTAATAACTGGTAATTTATAGTTACGCTATACACTTCACCATGATCTTTATTGACAATATTCAACTTGAGAATAGTTTGCGACAGTCACATGTTCACCGTATCATCCATATAGTATGAACATATCCGTAGCAAGGATAATACTAAAAGATAATAGTTCCCCTAAAAGGATCGCATTTTAGTGCGTCAGTGTAGAGATAAATTTTAATAAAACCTTCCACCGAATGCGACAAAAGCACACACTATAAACAAATAAAATGAAACACTTCTTGGGTAGCGTAAAATCTACCAACATTTCGCGCACCTAATAAAACGGACTTTGTGCGAAAACGTGCGTCATTTGTATCATCTTTGAGCTCGGCGAGAATTGGGAGGAAAGCAAATGGAAACTAAGAAACGTGAAAAAATACCGCAATCTCTGACAAAAAAGAACACAGTAGGGTGGTAAAATGTGCAAGTCGAGTAGTTGTTTGCGTATAAAATTGGGGGATATCCTTTTGCGCGCCGCATGCATTTATATTGCATCGCGTGAATGGGGTGAAATTGCCGCCAGACCACATAAAGTGCAAGCTGAAAACCACTACATAGACATATGTACTTCGCGTAAGATATATTCGCAGTAAGCTGGATTTATGAAAGTGGGGTATTGTTGTTGACCCACACATTAAGTTGCCTAAATGCCATTATCGCAATTTCATCTACCAAAATAGCGGCTTTCCTCTTATTGCAGGATTTAATATTGTTCAGGATGGTTAAGTTAAAAAGACAGATTTGCATATACACGGTCAGTTATTACGGTATAAAGTTGCTCACGCAACGAACAATTGTATTTATGGCATATTGTTTTGTTTAATGCTCTAAATGCATGTTATGGGCTACATTCTTTTCAGCAATCTATTCAATTCATAAGGATACTTACTAAATTGACTCACTGCCTCCCAACTTTAAGCATGATATCTGATTGGTGCTTGTGGTGCATTTGTTTGTCCGTTCCAAGGATAAATAGTAACTCATTCCAGAGACGGTACTTTATAGATGCATGTTAGAAAATCAGCCTTTTACTTTCATTTCACTAGCTGTTTAAGTATTAGCCGTGACATTCAGAGTAATATTTCGATCGAAAACTAAAGTCGAAGTTAATTTTAACTTACTAAATTACTTTAATTGTCTATTTACCTATTATGTAGAATGAAATAATCTTTTATTTTTACGCGCAGTGATGGCCCAATGGAGTATACAAGCTCTGAAGGAGTCGTTTAATATATAAAGAATTCCATGGCTTTGTTACTGTAATCGCTCGTTATAAATGTAAAACGGAGTTAATTATTTCCCAACATGTGAATAAACTCGAAATTGCACCGGAACTACTAAAAAAATCTGCCACTTGACTCTGGTGCGTCAAAGCGTATAGTTCTACCGTAGTTAGCCTTTTTCATTGGGTTACCGATTAGTTATTGAAATTATGAACATTTTCAGTAGCCTGTGTTTACCGATTTATAACAGCTTAATTAGCAGCTTTTAAAAAATGATTTTCTACTAAACATTCTCTGGAATCTTATACGCTTTTATTTTAATGCGAGAAATGTAGTAATAATACTATAACTATACAAGGTGTTCAAAAATTGAGTTTTAACCATCAATAACAAGTTAACAAAAATTAATTCGTTTGTGAAAAATCGCTTTCAGGAAGTTCTTGGCAGAGCTGGATTTTATGAGGATGGTAACTATGTTTTCGAAGGATTTCGAAACGCTTGCTTGGCTTCACTTCATTTACTGTAGCAGCTTCATTAAATCCTCTCTATTTGAGGCTATGCTTTAAATTTAATAAGTCCAACGTTTGTCTAACAAGAGAACAGCGACAACCGGCAAATTCAAAAATAAAATTTTCGGGTACAGCACCCCCTTAAATTTACACAAATTTTAGATTTTTATGAATATCTCGCAAACTATAACAAATATTTCCTAATCTAACAGCGGGATAAAAGTTATCTTCTAGGGGATATTCATTTCTAATAAGACATTTATTAAACTGGAAATTAGGGACTTTTTTGATTTGACTAAGATTTAAGAAATGCATGAATTCATTCATAACTAAGAGCGTTAGTATTGCCGTCATGAAATTGAGAACTATTGAAATTCAAGTATTTTACAGCCAATAATATCAATATGGGGAAATTCATGAAACATCTCATCATCATACAGTTGCAGAACATAATAGCTGAATTTACAAGCCATTAATGTACCACCACCGCATGAACGATTTACTGAGTTGAAATTTCTATTTTTTCTTAACACTGTATATGAAGAAGGAAATATTTCATTACTCAGCACCATATATGATGTTTATTGAGAATTAAGTTTTGTTATTGTTTTTAAATCTTTAATATTCGACAGTTTAAATTACCTATAGAGCAGCGTTTTGTACGCAAAAACCTCTTTAAATAAAAAAGGCACTATAATAATTATGGGAGTGTGGGGTACTTCGGTTGCCCCTTGTCTTTCCGCAAATGATTTACGTCATATTTATAGAAAAAATTGTCAGATGTAAAGTAGTTCGATTGTAAAGTCAAGTTAATGCCATTTATAAAAAGTTGTTTAGGTATATTAGTGTAACCACTTATTAAATTCCAACGATTCTATATTTCATGCATAACCATAAGCCTATTTGTTAATAATGACTATACATCAAGCGAAATTATAGCAGAGTCTCCAGAAAACCTTAAATTTTTCATTTGTTGACGAATTCTACAGAATTCTTAACCCAATATTTGATGCTTCACTCTTACATTATTGAATTTTAGGGCACTTAGTTTATTAATTAATAATTTAAAAAATTGACATCTGCTATCCACTGCTTCAAAAATAAGAAAAGTTTAACAAGAAACCCAAACACTGGAAGAGAATAAGTCCAAGCAAAAGTTACATATCGATAACATCTTACCCTCGCTATCGTTAAAACTTGTAGAATCCTCTTTACCTTACATAAAATTATTTTTACCATTTGATTACGTTTACTGAGATTATTAAATCTGGGTTTTCTTCTTACGCAAATAGTATTGAATTGCGGACGTCTGTCCAGGAAATAAATTTCATTTGTCTGCAAACACATAGCTATGTAAAATTTAATATCACGTTAATTACATATCGAGCACACGCCAAGCAAATATTTGAAATCCATACATTCTCCGTGGAGCTTGCCTGTTTTGTTTCACGTAGTCTCGCCGCCATTCTCTCTTAATTAAAATTGTTACACGGCGTTGCGCAACTATTTCATCGCGACGCTGTATATTCGTCGGAGTAGAAAAAAAAAAGAAGTTTTACGCGACTAGCAATTTTCGCCTCACTATACAACAGTAAAAGTGTAACGACACATTTTCCTACCGTACTTGATGAAGTGCGCTCTGCTGCGCTCAGTACCGGTGCCATCTACATTGTATTTTAATACACTGGGCTTTCGTTCTATCTCAGCATATAATACTATGTCTCCATCCCGTGTCATTTTCAAATATGTTTAACACTTGCATCGTTAATGTACCTCGTTGCGCTTTCCGGAATGTAATACGTACGCAGAATGAACACTCCGTGTCGCATGACACGGTCTGATACGTTTCTTGCCTCAAAATGTGTTGGGTATCTATGATACATTTTATGTGAAATGAATTGGAAAATTACACCAATGATCTAAGGAAATCCAATACATATTCCGTTTTAGTTTGCGCAAAGAATTGAATAATAATCGCTGTTTTTTTTTTAAGGTATGTGTATGTAGATATTCATAACACATCAAACAAAATAAAACCAAGAAATGATGAACAAGTACTATTACAGCGACTGAAAATAAAAGAAATCAAAGGCAGAACATTACTTCTTTTAGAGGATTGCGTTAAGAATATGCTCTCGACAAAATATAAATCAAACATATCTTTTGTTTTGGGAACAAAAAATATTACTTTTTCCACGCTACTGAGCTGTTATATTTTGTGCAGTACTGTACAACAGGTACTGGTGTAGTGCTTTGGGAGGCTTGTAGCAAATTGTGGATTCCCATCTTATTCGATACCTCCAAGTTCTTATTCCAAAACGATATTTTCCGTCCGCATGTAGCTAAGAAAACCTTGAATCACTTTCACAATATCGAAGCTAGTCTGCTCTCTAGCTGAGTAGGCTTTCAGATTCTTCCCTCATTAAACATATCCATGAAAATGGTGGGCGTAAAATCCACCAGCTTTCTCCGTCTTTTCCGGAGGTAGGTTTTCTTGGTTGAAATATAGTGAGATAATATTAGTTATCCATAAAGAGAGAAGAATGAATGTATGAATATCATAGTAGCTCGACATATTAAATAAAGACTAGCTAACCACGGACCAATTTATACATTTAACTATTCAAAGATGTAGAGAAAAACTAAAGTAAATGGAATCACTTATACAGAGTGTTTTTTTGTATATTTTGTTGAAGTAACTTTGAACGATGAATTAAAAGAATGGAGATCAAATCTGTGGTCTTCATCTACATGGTAAAAAAATTGAAAGAGGGTCCCTTTTCTCACAAGTTCTTTACTATGAGTATACAAATGTGACCGGTTTTGTGAAAAAAATCCACATCTTTATGCCATCTTCATCTGCTACAGTTCTGGCACGAAAGTGGTTGCATATTAAAGAATTTGTAAGAAAAGAGACTTTCTTTCATTATTTTTCTATTAATTATGAATTACTTCGGAATACCTTGTCGGACGAGTTCTACATATAATATAAATATTACATTACTTTCGATGACTTACACAGCTTCAAGTTGTAGTCTACGATTCCCAGTTATATATTTAGATTTTGTCGTAGTAAGGGTGACGTTCTAGCTTTCTTAAATCCGTGTAAAAAATAGAACTATTCCCGTAATGTACTTATTATTTGTGTATTTTTCTTTAAAATAGTATGCCTAATGCGAGAGGATAAATGTATTAAAATACATATTATTGATTAAAATGTTGCAGATATTTGCACCTATTTGAAAGCATTTCAAAAGATTTTATAAATAGGAATTCTCTCAAAATAGCTGTAAGTATAGATATTTCTAACTAGTCTAACAGAAGATAGTAACATACTGTTTTAATACATTAATTAGTCTATAGACAAAATAAAATTTATACTTATTTTTATTACGAGTTTATTAGTAATTAAAGTCTTAAATGTTTAAAAACAACTGCCAAGAATCCTGACGCTACTGTTTTCGTAAAGTTTAAACATTTATTATCGGAACAGCGACAGCGCAGAATCAGCGCCAAATAGTTTGTTTACAGCGAGCGTTAAAAAAAATCTGAAAAATAAAAATTACACGTAAAAGTTTTCGTTAGATGATTTTTTGCGATCTTGGTAAAGGCCTAACACAACAACGTTTCGAATCGCTTCGTTCAAATTTTGGTAAGGAAAGATCATCAGAGAAGATTGTTTACAACTGGTTTGATGACTTTCGTAAAGGTCAACGAAAATCGGTTGTTGTTCTAAAAAACATGACCAAGTAGGTATGTTACTTCTCATGACATAGAGGAATCCTTAAGTATACTGAAGATTGCGGTACATTTGATTTTGTATGAAAATTTAGGTGTGAAAAAGACCTGTTCCCGATGGATTTTGCATATTTGATCCAACCCCAAAAAAACCTTGTGTCGATTCGTGGAATTAAATGCTGAAAAAATTCGACGGAGGAACTTAAAATTCTAGATATGACATCGTAGTACGTGACAAAACTTGTATATATTCGTACAAACCAGAAACCGTGTGGATGTTTCTAGATGAATCGTATCCAACAAAACTTGTTCGTTCACGAAACACTTCGAACAAAATGATTATTCGTCTCTTTCGTTGTGCGGGTCATGTTGCAAGGTTTGTCTTGGAAAATCGAAGTGCAATTAGCCCTGAATTATACACATCAATTTGTTTGCCAAAGATGATCGATGAAATCAGGTAAAAACAATGGACAATGTCGCGCCATCCTTCATCATGGCAATGTTAGCTCTTACACAGTACGTCAAACAATTGATTATTTGAAGCAGAAAAACATCGAATTACCAATATTTACTGGATTTATCGTCTAACGACTTCCTTTTGTTTCCGAATGTTAAGTAAAACATCCACAGACAGCGATTTTTATCACCTTCTAAAGCCGTAGAGGCCTTTAAAATTTTTTGTTTGCAGATGCCAACTTCAGAATGGAAAAGATGTTTTGACAACTGGTTTGATCGTATACCATGTAAGTGTATAAATCTTAATGGCAGATATTCTCAAAAACAATAAAACAATTTGCACCTCAATTTTTGTTCTTTCATTGTTTTTCTAAAAACTTAAAAGATCAAATTGAAATTTACTTTATTATACTCCAAACTACCTGATATGTTCGCATAGTTTGCTCGCCTCTAAAAATACGCAAAGTACAGTTCACTACGCAGAAAACCATATTGATATTTGCACGTCCAAGTGGGGAAACGAAACAGTTTTTGCTAACTGTACCTAGTAGTTAAAGCAGATGCTAAACAATGGAAAGAAAGGAAATCTCAAGATTGGTCGAAAAATATTCCAGGTCAAGGACAGTCCGAGCAATATTGAATACTGACCTACTTGACAGCTGACCTACTAGCCAGTAACAAAAATTCTGTTTATATAATAGTATTTTTGCCGTTATGCTTCATATGCTTAAAAAACATGAGGAATCGCTCCTCCGCTGTCAGAGGAAACAACCTGCAGATTTTGATGGGAGACTAGCTTGGAAGCTTATTGGGAGCTAGGAATACAGCTTTCAGAAATGGGGTCCGAACATTCAAAAGCCAAAATCTATGCAAAAATGGATTTCTTTTCGTCTCTGTAATATTTTCGTGCAATTTGCAAGAAGAGAAGTAATATAAAGGCCGGACCAAAGAAAAATAAAAATATAGGAATCACTGAATGTGTCCATATAAAATTGAAAATTAGTGGTATTGTTAGTGTCATTTGTGGATAGAATGTTTAAATACCTTCTTTAAGATATTAGAAATATTCAATTATCAATAGTTCATTGTTGTCGACTTTTTACATGTATTCCAAAACAATTCAATTTCGTTAACCGTAAACTAGTTGTACGTTGGATCGAATGTAAATCGTTGCATTGTACTTGTTCAGAAAAGTATGCAATTATATTATAAATTGCAAGCTAATAATATACTACGATAAGGAAATTTAATAAGTTCGGTAAACTTTGCTTTTTAATATAGCGGAGACATAAAGTAAAACATTTTAGAAGTTCAATATTTAACTTAGACACGATTTCGTGTTTACAGGATATTTTCCGTAAAGTTACTGTTAGATAAGTTTCAAGAATCGGCTCAATTTCCTCGCTAACTAGCAGTATAGGATATAAATTGAATCAAATTGACTTTTTCCAATAAACTTCCCACGTTTCCTTGCCAGACGCCCTCATTCACACAGCGTTGCAAGAAGTAATGAGTAATTTGTTTGGTCGGCAAAAAACCTATGCATTGATAATGGTATCGCGCAGCGCATAATTTATTGACGAAGAATTTAATATTTACGACGTGATTATTATATAAATTGGATGTTCTTGTACGTATAATGCATCTTTCACATAAACTTGTACTGCACGTGGAAGTTTCGTAAATTGTCGAGGCAAACTAACAAAACTGGTATAGCGTCGTGAAAATTTGTTCTCCTTAATGCGCATGCACTTTAAAAAATAGTTTTGTACAATGTCGCAACCTTTATCATCTGGACCGTAGCCAAAAGTGTAAGAACAACACGCTGGGCGATCTTCAGAACGGAGTTCGAAAAGGATGATACTGAAAAAGAGTCCATAATATGATATAGGCTTGTTGATTTCAAACAAATATTCGATCAGTTAAAGAGAGAAGAAATAATGAAGGATATAACGGATTAATCAGAAAAAAATTGAAAGGTGATGAAGGTTACGATGGACGGATCTAACGCAATTGTTAGTATAGGCCAGGAAACAACAGACACAATATCGGTTAAGTAGGAGTAAAACAAGGGAATGCGTTGCTTTTTAACATACTACTAGATGCAATGATATCCAAGGGCTAGGTACAATAAATAAGAACTTTTTGCAAATTGGTCCTCACTTAGTAGGTGCAAAGGAGGGCACTAGTAGTTAGCGAACAGAAAACAAAGCACATGGAAGAGAAGATCAATGATCAACTTTACATATAGAAGGTTCACTCTCCTTTGAGAAAGTACAATCCAAACGAAAAGTTACAGAAAGGGTATAAAACATCTTACTCGAATAAAAAAATGTTAGGAGATAAGAAGCTAACCAAGCGAACTAAATTAAAGGCATATCAAACGCTAATACATGCGGTCGTAACATATGCAGCAGGAAGTGTCACCTTAAATACTGGGAAAGGGCAAAAACTTAAGAGCTTTGAAAGAAACGTGGGGCCGATGAGAGTAGGAGAAAACGAATACAGACAATTAATGAAGTGAAAATGTAAATTTATTAAGACCATGCAAATTCGATGGTATGGGCACATATTTAGAAAAGATAGTAAGACAGATAACAGATGAATAGAAGCCGGATGGTAAAAGACGTAAAAGTAGACCGACGAAGAGATATCAGGAACAAGTAGAGAATAACGTATTTGTACAAAATGTAGATCAATGGAGAAAGTAGATAGGAGACAGAAAAAAGTAGAGGGATGTAGTATACATATATATAAGGGCTTATCCACATTGAAAAGCAGGATATACAGAGTTTCTTGTTTGTTTTCGAAATAACAACAAACTTTCATATTGTGTATCCACTTTGAATTTTTCGTGTTTACAGAAAAGATTGTTTTTTATTAAATGCTTTGTTTTCCTTGAAAAGTCTTTTACCATAATCAGAATATTGATTAAAAAAATAAGAACGATTAAAAAGTTTAAAAACCAGGAAATTGTGTCCGGAATAAATTACGAGTTCTTTAAAAGTAACTTAAAAGTTATATAAGTTCTTGCTGTATTATTGGGCGAAGCGTTGGGTTACAGAATACACTTCGCAGTTCTAAGCATCGATTACTACGACCATTAGCAGATCTCGCTAGAACTCTGCCGAATCCAGCGATATTCCAACCTCCGATAAGGTTTTTTAATGTGTCAAATATTATATTGATAAGGGACGTCCGCTAGGTTTTACTCCCTTTACTGCGAAGATAGTGTACTCCGATTTTTCTCCGTAATCGAAAAGCAACCGTTGGTTTGTATGTCATTAGGAGCTCAAGTATAAAATGTTAACAAGTCGTTGGCTTAAGATAATCCAAGCTAGGTAATTTGTTTCTCTGAAAAATTAAAACTGAGTCGTATTTTGTACTTACCATAATAATTTGTTGAGAAGGGGAATTTTAAAATACGGGATCTTGAATTATAAAAATAGTGGCATATGCAGGATTAATTTCTTATACAAGACATGTAAACGACGACATCAATAATTATTCTAATTGTAGCGTTAATAAAGGTTGTTTCAAATGTCATTTGAAATTCAGATATGAAGTTTGCATGCTATTTTTCATTGTTGATATTTTTATAATATTAAGCTTGATTTTATGCTGAGTTTGCATGTTCGCTCAAAATAGTACTTGGATTAAACTTATGTAGTCGTACGTTAAAGATCAATTGATATTGGCTTACAAAGTCTTATAATTAAAATAAATATCCAAGTTTCTTTCCTTTTACCATCCTCATGTAAAGATCGTGAATCTCTATTTCTGGTAACACCAATAATAACTTTTACCTCTGTAATTTTTATTCACTCTTAATTAGCCTATATACGTGATCAATATTTTAATTATGAGTTTTCAGGAGAGGTAAAACAAGCAAAAATGAAAAATACAAAGTTTACAAGTATAATCAAGTGCATTCATAGACATACTTTATTTTTCATAAACCGAAAATGATAAAATAACCGCGTAATATTAAAATATAATCGTCACAATAGCGCTGTGGTTGAATTTTAGAAAAATGAGTGTTAATTCTTTCAAACATGCAATTCTGAAATTTTGGGAAATTGGCGGAGGCGCCGGTATGTACATATTTCATTGTTTTAGAAGAAATGAGATTAAAGCATAATATATTCAAGTTATTATTATTCAAGCCGATTTTAAAATTCAATAGCAGTACCATCCAAATGGGACGATTTAATGTTATAAAATTGTAGCTTTAAAAAGTTAATAGTATGTAAATAACTGCAATAACAACCAGTGATGTTTTTATGTGTATTAGCCGATCTTTGGCGGGCGTAATAACCACTTTTCATGATAAAATAATCCATAACGTATAATCTTTGTTTCATCCCCAAACAACAGCGATACGCACTTAGTGTAGGTGCGAGCCACGCGAAGCTCGCATCGCAAACTGGTATTCATCCATGAATAAGCCCAAAATTGGGGGTCGCCCCAAAGTGTATTTATACTAATATTACGCCGGATTTTGAAGCTAAGATAAGCTAAGTGGATCAATTTGAATGGATAGCATCATAATACCAACCTAAATTCGCGAAGATAAGATTGTGTGCCCCATGTACGTGCAAATGTTGAAAGACTTTGCTTTAGCATGAACTTTGCTCGTTCTGGCTGTAATCGCGTCCTAAAATAATACACCACTGCGGTATATTTACTTAAAGTTGTCAATTGCTAATAAGAACGTAAAATGTATCTCTTCTTGGAAATAAGAGTTTGTTGTTGTAGAATAGAGTGCCGCCCAAAGATTTTATTTCATGCTTTAATTTTTACTTGTTCAAAATTAGTATACCTCAATTTTCGTTTTGTAAAGTACCTTTTTCTTTCCAATAGACAAATACCATATATTAAAGAGACTATCGTCGTCGCTTTCGTCCATTGGTTTCAATTTTCGAAGACAATTTTAGTTATTGAACGACGTCAATTACTCTTCCTTTGTTCGGAACTTCGTATACAGAGAGTTAGCAATGATTTCTTTCAGTTTTCTCGTATTCTCTATTCCTCTCTCGGTTATAGTATCTTATGAGTGTTGATTTTGCATTTAAGAAATGAAAATAAAGAAATGCATTATGCACATACTATTTTACATATTGTTTTAATTTTTACATAGGTAGTAATTTGTTCTCGGTTAGTTTACAAAAAGCCGTATGACTGCATGTACACATATTAATATATTATAATAATAACATCACGAAATGTAGGAATAGGCTTATAAAATGACAACATTTCCTAATGACGAGCATTCGGAATTTCGTTCATAATTACAGCCTCATTTCTTGCATGACTATCTCCTAGTACAACTTACAATTAGTACTTACGATTTTCATTTTCGTCTCTGCCTGGAATTGGTAGGTTACCTTGATCCAGTTTCTGCTCTGAATGTTCTAGTATAGTAGGTTGCTTCACAGTGCCTCTGTCACTATTAATGTAGCATCCCCAGCCCTTAACTCTGTTTGCAATGCTTTTTGGTCAGCAGATACTTCAGTTTGCGTGAATTCATGAGTTACAGTAATACGGGTATTTTTAGATAAATTATAATTGACTAATTATAATTCAAGACCTTGACAGTTTCTTCCTGGTTGGACCACCTATTTCTATGATACACAACCTTCCTCTCCAATAGTTTCTTTTGTCTTTTCAATTCCTGAACTTGGCAATTTACTGTAGCCAATTTATGTCTTAGCTCTTATAATACTTTTATAATATTTTCGTTTTCTTCTGGTACATTATCAGAAGTAATAGATATGCAATGCAACAATTTTTTATAACACTGATAAAACTGGCCTCTTTTACCGTGTAATACCGAACAAAATTCGCTCAAAAAAGTGGAAAACAAGGATTGACAATTCTATTTTACAAAAATATGGAAAGTGACAAGAAAAATCATTTAATGATTGGGAAAAGCAGAAACCGTCGTTGTTTTAAAGGATCTCATATCGACTAACTGCTGCTAGGATAGACGAAAGGCTTAGGTGAGACTCCGTCAAAATTCGACGAAAAAATGGCAAGAAGACAAAATAGGAAGGTCTCTACAATTTCTGGATTACACAACGTCTCATCCCCAATTGAAACTTGAAAATGTGAAAATTACTTTTCCGACAACCAAATACCACATCTCATTGCTAGCCATTATATCAGAAAACAGAGAACATACAGAAAACTTCTTACAAAAAACTTCTAATACCTATGACAATACCTACGGTTTACATCTTACACTGCCGACCAATATTTACAGTTCGACACTTCAGGCAAGCATAAATTTAACAATTGAAACGTTATATAAATTTCAGTATTAGATGATGAAGGTAAGCTTTTGGTAAATAAGGATAAAATTATAGTTGTTAATTTGGATCTCAACAAACGTTATGAACTTAAAGAAAATTTGCCGGCCGGTATTTTAAGCGTCCTTTTCTCTACCTGTGCCAAAATGTTATGTTTGCCCTTGGAGTCGGGGCTGAAATGAACCGACCACACTGACGTATTGTGCGGACGATTAACTTATTGCTATTATGCAATAAAGATGGTTAACCAATATTGTTGTATTTCGTTTGCTTCCATACGCATTTAAGCATTTTGAAAACAAGAGGCAGTAAGAAGAATTATTGCTAGGTTTGTTTATCGTGATTCGTGTAGCAGCATCGATCCCGCGAGATTAACATTGTCACCATTATATGGGTACGAAATTTTTTTTATCAACAAAAAATACATTCATCATCGCAATACTCGATTTAACGACCATTGGAAGCCAGACATCCATTACTCCGAAGTTGCTTTAACGTACAATGCCTGTAAGTACATTCAGAATACTATTAATATTAATATACTTAAGAAAAGGTACCAATCGTTGTTGGTAGCTAAGACCTATTATAGTTATCGTAATTCTTTAAATGAATAAAGAATCATAAATGTCTAAATTTTCTCAATTTTTCTCCCTCGCAAAACATTACAATAGATAAGTATCATATTAAATGTGGTAAAAGCCATATTCGAACGTCCTAAACGTAAGTAAATTAACTAAGCGAATATATTGTTTGCTGCAATAGCTCTGGGTCGTGCATAAACGTTACCCAACGTAATATATGCCAGTCCTGTTGCGAAGTGATCAAGGAATTTCCCGATTTCTTCCATTGTCAGCATAGCAAAGTAAATTTCGTATATTGGACTTGAGTTTAATACATTACATCTTGACATTCATCCCAAAATGTTGCTTTTTTGTATGGTTCATGTAAATTTAAGAGGTGCAGATTAAGACATACATTTTAAAAGATATTTGATGTATGAGTTATTATGTACAGCGAATAAGTATGAAAGGCATAAATAAATATTTAAATTAAAACTCCATTTGATTATTTGACAATTCACATTTGAATCTTTCAATTTTCTTGCAGTATGCTTACTTTTAACGATTTATTAATCTGGGTCTTTGTTTGATATGCACCTACATTAACATATAATACAATTATTGTTGTACCTTTCTACAATTTGCTTTCTTAACTAACACTCCCACCGAGAATTTCTCTTAGTTAGTCTTTCGCGCAGAGGTTAACGAAACTGCGATATTGCAGGTCACTCTATTCTAGTTCTTCTTCTCCCATAAGATAGATTGGTTAATCTCGAGAGATTTTTCTTCTCCGCTGGAATTAAGTGTTGTATCTATTGAACGGATTCGATCGGAGTTAGGTGTAAGTTCGGGGAAATTGGACTAGCCTGTTGATGACATTGGATAAATAGTTCCTTTTCTTTAATTAATTTTCGATGAGATAGTAAATTCTACCGGGAAACATTTAGGTCGGAAGAAAAATTTACTTCTGCAATAAATATATTAAGCGTTACAAAGCTGAAATAAGCCAGACATATGAAACAACTGCCCAAATACTATTCTAATAGCGGCAAAACACATTGTAAGTATCGAAATGTTTTAAACAAGGGTAAATTTGAAAATAAATAATTTTTCGAAAATTAATTATTAACTATTTACCATCACTTCAAACGTTGGACACTTAGAAAATAGGAGAGAAAAATTGCCGTAGTGTTCCTTTCTCACCGATAGAATTTGTCAAAAATCACAGCCTACGGTGGACACCTCATATCGACAATGTTTCATATTCTTACAATTTATACTTTCAATCAATTAAAATTTCTTTGTTTAAAAATATCGTACTACAGCTTGTTATATGCCATACGACCTAACGTCGTGATAGTAGTAACCACCCGCAACCATAAAACCAACATTTCCTATTTTTATTGACGACTTATTACAAAGTGATGTTTAATTTGCGAAATTATAATAAGTACATATATTTATTGGGCTTGTATTTGCACGAAAACGTTAAGCCAAAGACCATGTGAAGAAGATAGAGCGAAGACGAGTTATTTAGCCATTTCCTCAGAATTTTATTTATTTGATAAAACGTCGGGGACAACGTGGGAAGACCAGAAGCTATTTGAACCGCCGCAGAATCGAAAGTGGATCAGAAATAGGATAACTTTGATAGAGGTTGTCGAACTGCGTTTGGTTGCACGCTACTCCACACGGCGTATACTGCAATACGTTAATTCATCTACCTGTAGGTGTAAAGACAACATGAGGGTGAAGTGAATCAAATCATTTAAGTTTCCATTGTAAAAATTCTAACTGCACTACTTCCATACGCCTCTGACAAGTATTATTTGTGCAACTATTTTCTGCTGGACATCACCAGGCTAAACAATATTTTAAAATTCTATTAAGAAGCACCCGACATAGACTAAGTAATAATGTGGGCTGCAAATGCGACTCCTGAAGTAGCGCATATTATTATTACCTTTCTTTGGAAACTTTTTGGAATCTTTTAGATGTATTCATATACTTTAATACAACAAGTAAATTCTTTATATAAAAGAATATACCGAGATCTAATCGTAAATGAAGTATAATCTTATATAAAAAACGCTATGTTAGGCAGAAAATATTTGCTTCATAAATATATAAGGACTATTTACGCCCTTCGCTGTTGCTATTCTCCATGACTTGCAACAATAGATTTTCCTTTGACAAAAAAGAGCAGATGAGTAAGACATGAAGACTATCCCATAGATTTTTGTCTGTAAAAAGAGAATATAAAATGCAAGAGATGCAAAAAAATTCTGTAAAATAGAAAAACTTTTAGAAAATTTTATTACGCATTTCATTTTTCCGTGGAATTTCTCAGATAAAAGTAATTTTACTACTCCTACAGTTTTGCATTTAGTCGCGAAGCTTTAATTGCCGACCGTACGGGAGTAAGTTAAGTTCCGGAGAAAAATTATTATCTGGTGTTCTTCGACCGATCTTCTTCGAGAAGATCTACGATCTTTTTCTGTTCCTTTCCACCTCTTGGAGTAATAATGTATTCACTTTAAGCGTTGCCAGAGCAAAGCTAGAAACCTAGACACCGTGAAATCGTTTTATCTTGCTACTATTAATACTGTCTGCTACAAGATCCTGTCTCTGCGGTCTTTGCATTACACATATACATGTATTAATAACAAGGCGACGGCAGAGCGCACTGTCGCATACAATACGTTTCATACTGGCGCTGAATTAAACCAGACTTCAGATAATCTAATATGAAGTAATATTGGTTCTATACAGACTCTATTAAATGAATTCCCGAAGTGCCGCTACGACTTGTACAAATATTACTCACAATATTACTAATGAATGCTGCTGCCGTTAGATGGGGGACTGTTCGTGCATCATTTTGCAATAGCGAAACAATAGCTTGTTATTAAACTCAAACTACAGTTTAATATGTGCGCTATTACGACAGCTAAGTATCTGAACAGCTGGCGTTGTCATCTTCGGCATATAGATTATTTGAAATACAGCGAAATGGTAGCAAGATATGATTTTTGAAGATGACATCTATTGGTATTACGTCAGTAATTGATTTCTTATTTATTCTATCGTTTTCTATGAAAACGTAATCAATATCCTCTCTAAGTTCTAGCGCACTAAGGGTTAGCAGCATTTTTCATGAACATTGGCCATAAGGGCACCTACAGCTTGATTCATTAATTTTTATTTTTCTAGTTTGATATTCATCCATTATCTAAATTTCACCTAATATTTGTAGAATTCGAATTATTTTTAGTTATTATTCGAATTCTCGCATTTTGATAATTTATATTATTAATTCTTTCTTAAAGAAAGCACTCCATTAATATTACTTTATGGAAGATAATCAAAGTCACACCTTCAATAATTTACATCTTGAGAAATTTTTTTTTCAAAAGAAACGGCGTTACTGTGACTGAGGGATAATTAAATAGACAAATAAAAAAATCTTTTTGATAACAGACGTTCTTCGGCAAAACTTCTCTAGAAAATCAATTTTAAATAACAGTAAAAGCATTATGCATTTATTTAGAAAATGTTAGGCAACTGGAGGGAATTTACTTGAAATGTTAGCTAAAGAAAGAAGAAAAAGGTTTTTACAGAAGAATTTGATCCAGACATACAATACTGTAATGTTATAAAGTTGTGAAATTATCGTTTTCTAAATAAAAGGTATTTTTTTTCGAGCGTAGGTTTGTTAGTGTTTAAGAAAAAATGCATTGTAAGTTACAAGGCGTTCAAAAATTAAGTTAATGGAACATTATCGTCAACATTTGACATCTACACGTTCGCTTCGTGATAATGCGTCACTTACTAGCACGTCGGCTTGTTTTGAATAGTCAAATTTGAATTCATCTCACTTTGCTTCGACTTACGCACTTAGCCAAATGCCCCTTCACCCAAAGACGCCTCGAACTAAAGAGGCAGATTGCCGTGGCGCTCCTCTGTCACCAAGAATCACGGCATATTATGATACACGTCTCATATAGAAAATGTGTTATATTCTTATAATTAGCTAAGGCTTCATTTTTTAAGAATACAGTACCAAAGCTTGTTATATGCTGTACGAGTTCGCGATCTGACGTTTTGACATTAGTAACCACCCGCAACTGAAAAAAATAGATATTTCCTACCGGACTTGACGAGTTATTAGAAATTGACGATGCAAAATTATAATAAAGGTAAGCCATTTCCTCAGAATTATCGTTTGCTGAAGGTATGATTTACCTAATAAAGCGTCGGGGACAAGAAGAGGGGACCAGAGGCTATTCAAGCCGCTGCAGAATTGAAAATGCGTTAGAAAAAAATTAACCTTGACGCTAATGATACTGACTACTAATGATTTAATACTACAATACGTAATTCGAAAACCTGTCTACCTATAGGTAGGTCTACCTATACCTATAGGATAAACTCAGAGTCAAGTGAATCAAATTATTTAAGTTCTTATTGTAACGTGTGCTTGGAAATACTGAAGCAACTATTCAATCCCAAACATTAAGTTGTCTAATTTGTTAGAAATCTGTTTGAATGAAGTTATCCGCGGTTTTCCAACCACGGTTTATGACAAACATAAACTTTCATGTGGAATAGATCGCTGTGCGAAATCGGTTGACCGCATGAAACGCCGCCAGGAAATTGTGAACCCAACTAGTACAAACTTTACAATAATTGATAAAGTTATTACTCATTATTTTGCTGCAGTTTAATAAATAATAAAACAAATAAATAAATAATGAGTAGTATTGAAAGGAAGGGGTGTTTTTCGTTTCTGCTGCCGTTAATGCTTGCCATTCACAAAATGTGACTATTGACCAAAGGTGGAGTTTTTCATTTCTATTGCCGTTGATGTTTCGTGTCTACATTCGGTTAGTTCTTATTTTTTTCACCAGGCGATGCGAGAGGGCGATCCAATCGAGCTTTCTGGTGGGGTTACTTGAAGGATGTCGTACTGAAATATCCTCTGTCGTCACATTTTGTAAACACGTAGTATTAACGGCAACAGAAACAAAAAATGCGCCACACGAAAATTACTGTTTGTCATAAACCGTGGATGGAAAACCATAGATAACTTCACTCAAGCAAAAATCTCAAGTTTGTCCTTGTCGTCAAAAGAAAATTGCGTTTACTGCCACAAATTGAAAGTATTCGGGATGTAGGAACTACGTTAACAAATGCTCGTTACTTCAATTCAACAAATTAAATGAGTAGGTTTGTAAACGACCAGTATTGTTACTGTAGTGTTGGACATCATCTATCCAACACTACCACCATAATACTGTTCCAAGAAGGACTGCGAAGGGTACGAAAGAATTTAGCTCTTTTAGATTTATTAATTAACATTTGAAACAGTAACAATTTTTTTTTAATTTTGGTCCTCATTCCAATATCAAACTATATGATACAACCATATTGCTGCATGTACTTTGTTAAGTTTTATTTGAGTTCTATCCGATTCAAAAGTTTGGCCATCAGGTGCCATATGAACAGATGGTCTGTTGATACGCTGTGCACTATATTTCCCTTTGCAGCCATACGACATTTTTTTCGATATTGCAGCCCATATCACCTTCACAACTTCTTAACGAACATGAGGCAGTACAGGTACGGATGATAAATCAGCATAAAATCATAGATTTTGTTATGCACGTTTAGAATTAAATCACATTAAAGTCTTTTATTTAGATCAATTAAGTTGTACGTTAAAAAGGTTAAAAAAACTAGCTCGCTTCTTAATTAATTACAAAATCCATTCGCGAAAAAATTACTTACACATATTAACACATTAAGAGTTTAAAAGAAAACGGGAACACCATGTAGTTCCAGGGGAATCATTTTAGGAAACAATTATCTAAAAAAAGACTTTTATAAAATGACGATTCAATGTACGAAAACTATTACTTATTACCAATTTTCAATTAATTACATGCATTAAAACGACGTTAAATAAGTAATCTTCGCGGGTGAAGACATGCATAGGGAAGGCATTTAGTCAACCTCATAGGTATTTCACTGAAGTTTGAATTTTTCTGGGTTACCAATTCAAATTTTACAGAAAGACTTAATTTAAATACCACCATTATAAAGTTAAGGAATTTGCGTGTGTTCCCTTCATTTCTGCTTTGAACATCGCCAAGCAGCTACCGTTCGCTAAATACGAGTATGGAGGAGCAGGAAAGTCCAGATAAACCGACCCCGATTATTAGATTACGTGACAAGAGACTCTTGTCGCATAGTTTGCGTTCTTGAGAAGTTTGCTTTGGTGCTCTCGCTGTCAAGTAGAAGGAGATAATCTACGAGATGAAAAGACCTCACAGTCACCTGAACGAAATTATGCCAAAATCTTGCAGCACCAAGCATGGTGAAAATTGAATACTCCATTATGTATAACATGTGTAGCGGCGATGTATTTTAATTAGAAGGGGATATTAAGCTACTCTATCAATTTTACGACATAATCGAAGTTAGTAGCACTAGTACACCAATGAAGGATTATCTAGCAATCATGGTCTTTATAACGCTCGTGTATGTAATGATATCGGTAATACCTAACAACTTTTGTAAACATTAAGGAAAGCTTTGTTCAGTTCTTCGCTTTTTTGTTGTTGTAGATGATCTGCGTTAAATTAATTAGCACATCTCATAAGTCGTCCCGGTATTACAAAACAAAAGTAAGACCAAATATCATATCTCTCATTTTCCCAATTTCTCAGAAAGCTGTAATTAGAAGTTCGTCTGGTCAAGATGTCGAGTAATTCTCCAGCGACAAAAGAATTTCATTAAACACAGACGAAAGAATCATTTATTTCAGGATTCACGTTTCAACGAATAGAGATTCAGGCATTCGCTTCTAACTACTCGTACGCAGCATACTAAAGATATAATAAAGCAGGTGTTCAAGTTAGCATAGCGTTGCTTAAAATAAATTCTGTGAAAACTTATTTGCGATCAATGGATAAGATAAACAAGTCCTGAATATTTTTCGTTCGAAGAAATCCGATTCGACGACGATACGCAAAGAAGAAATTGTGTAATATAAACAGTATAGCCTCCACGCTGCGTACGCGACTGGTATATGTAGATACCTTCTTTTAAGTGATATTTAATAATCCATCTTGGTTATCTCTATTATTTCATGGTTTTTAAGACTAATGTTACTGGTACTGAATATGACAGCAAGTATTTCGTAACTCATTTTTTCTAGGATTTTCCCATTTCGTTTGTGCTAAAATGTCAGAACGCTCGTTCAATACAAATATAGCTTTGTTATGACCAAGTAAGACATTTTTCTGCTGAAATTCCAGATCAGCTTTCAGAAAGTAGACCGTTGTTGAAAGCATTGGCATTTAGCATGTATATAGCAAAGTTATAAAGAATACAAATATTAGAATTCAGGAATGATAATTTTCATGAGGATACGTCGAATACAATTGGTGAAAACGAAGGATTATTGGGAATTCGACAAAAGGAATTTCTAGATTCATCAAACCGGTTGGTATATCACAGGGGAAGATTCCAAGGTGATACCCACCGACCGGATAGAAACATGACAGATTTGTAGGATCTACCGGGTGTTGTAAAACGCCGCTTTTCATTTCTGCAGAAACTCACGTTTAGTCCGCTCGAAATTTCGGCAATTTCTGCAACACGTTAATTCAAGTAATATTGTCCCTTTTGCTAATAGTTACGCAAGACTATAATGAAAAACATTCAACTACAAGTGATCCGCGTTAAACAGAGTTATATGATGCAATAAAAGATATAATTGATACGAGCGTTCGAGAAGCATCCTTTGTATTTGAAGCCGACAACGAATTGGAATTTGAAGAAATATTTCGTCCACATACCACTGAAATTGTAGATGAAAGTGAGCCAACATCATATTCCGATTTAGGGAAGAATGTGAAGAAACATGTGGACAGGAAGATGGTAATATTGTAGGAGGAAGTTGTAGGAGGCAGACGATTAAATTTTGGAAATCGGGCAAACAAGTGACACTCTCGCTAGCTTCCATAAAATCCAAATTTAGAGAAGTAAAAACTGTGCAACAATTATATAGGTGGGAAAATTATTCGCAAAGAGGATTGAAATTGGAAATTGGTGAATACGAGTTCTGCAAATTTGCACAATCTATGGATCGATACGTAATTGTTGATGATATGTTCATCACTGGGCATTAGAAAGCAATGCTAAAAAAGTTAATTTATCCCGTAAGTGGATATTGCAGTCCCAACGAAAAAATCCAATAGTGTCTAGGAAGATAACTAGATTTGTAGGACGATCATATAGGAAAAACACGCCGGAACTAGAAACCATTGCCAAAGATTTTACAGTATTTGTCTAGCCGTACGTCGGAATATGCGGAGCCGATAATGTTTACAACGCAGACGAAAGCGGGTTTAATTTGAAACCGCACACTGGGCGTACTGTAACCTATAAGGGAAACAAAACAATTAAATGTGCTGCGCACTCTGCAGCATCTACAACAAATACTTATACTATGCTGCGCACTCTGCAGCATCTACAACAAATAGTTATACTATGCTGCCTACAATATCGGGTGCATGAAAACTTGTATCGCCTGGTGCGCACTGGCAAAAAAAACTCGTTCGAGCTAGTTTGATAGATCTATGGAAGATGTGTTTACAGATATATAATTTTATTATTTCCTCTCTTCGATGCAGGGCGTAATTGACCAAGTTCCGGTGCTTTTCGACAGTAGAGAGACTGACTCCCTAACACAACAAAACTTTGCATTGAGAAAAGACTTTTCTGCACCCTTCTTGGAGGTATTGAAGTGGATGACGTTGTTGAAACAGAGTTTTTCATGGTGATTTCTTGCTTCTGTGTTAGAAGAGCAAGCCACCCCAAAAAGTAACGCTCGCTTCTTTCTAGAGAACTTATCTAGTACTTACTAAATAATTCTACTCGGATGAATTTAGAGGAAATGTTTTTAAATATTACGTCATGTTTTTGAATGCCCCTCTTCAATTCACGCCAACTTCATCAATATTCCTCATACCTGTCTATTTCTCACCATTTCATTAATACAATTACGCACTACTACCGGGGACGATTTATAGTTAGTATTTAGTTGGTAGTTCCGCTAATGAAGAACATATTCGCTATTTTATTGTTGTGCTACGTGCGAATTTCATCTTTGTTGCCGGAACTACCAACCCATATTTTCAAAATTTTTGCTTGGGTAAGGTTGGAAACTGATTATATCAATTTTATGAGGAAACCAACATTTAAGGCATATGAAAATCGTTAACAAAGCCGCAAATGTACCCATTGATAAGATGACCATCGATATCGTTGGCAAGTGTGAATCGTCTTATTTAATTTTTTGTTCTACAATCTTATAGCACTTCCCTACAGATAAATTGCGTCGTTCTTCAGTAAATTAAATACGAAAATCTGCAAATAAACGTTTCATTTAAAGACATAGAGTGATACTATATAAACTAAATATTGTATATACTTTAGTTTCGCTAAAAAGATTAATTAAAGCTAACGTTTGAACGTTATTTTTTTTTGTGCAATTCTAACATCTAGTCGAAGTAGCCATCATTTTCGTACCTACATTACCTTGCAAGTTAACAAGCACGTATAATTAGCAAATATCGAAAATAAGCAGACAGATGTTAATTAGAGTTCAGTATAAAACGAATGGATTTATTTAAACCAACGCATACTAACTTTTCAGCAGTAAAAAGTAAAAATGTAGTGAAAATTCTACGATTTAAATAATTGGAAATGTTTACCAAGAAACTTTCTATATGGATTTCTTAAAACAAAGGAACGGCATTGGAGTTTCTAGGAAGGAAAGTGGCCCTCTATGCGGGTTAGTTTTAATGAACATCTTTAGAAAACCAAACATTTGGAGCATTATATGTTTTACGTTTAATTTGCTAAAGAACGACACTTTTCAGGTATGTTCAGGAAATGTTCATAAGAAATAGTCTAGGACAGTTCTCTGTCAAATTCTGGAGAAATATACAGCCTGATACAAACAAAATTGAAATAACATGGCAATGATTTCGATGGCCATTTTGCAAACGCCTCCTTTCGATGTATCTAAGAAATTCGGTAGCGAGCAATGCGTTTAACATATCGATCGTTAAAGCAAAAACGGAATTTCGCAATTACCTCATATAATCTTAAAAACTAAGAGGAGTATGGAGAATATTGAAGAAAGTTTAGCGAATACTGAACAGCCTTTATGCTTTATACTACATAATGTTATGTTCTGCAGGACTTGTTCTCTAGCATTTTTTATTTGAAAACGTCTACCAAACTAAAAAATTTTTGGTAAAGCTCCTGCACCGTTATGGTGCAGTTTTGTCACCCTAACACCGTGCGTGGATTTTACTAACGCAACTAGATTTTTTCCATTCGGCATGGAAAGCTCCTTTATAAATATAATAATATACATAATACTTTGAGCATCGGAAATTTCCGTAAAAGTATCCAAGTATTTCAAAAGAATTTCAGTTGGAATTGAAGTTTACACAGAAAACTTTAGTTACAACTGAAACTTCCATAGGAGAATTCAGCTAGAACTGAAATATCCACAGGAATTTTAGTTAAAACTGAAATTTCCACAGGAACATTCAGTTAAAACTGAAATGACTTTAGGACAATTACTTTTTCCCGAAATATTTTTCCCGAGGAGAAAAAGTGTGCAAGAGCGGTTATTTTTGCAGATCTGTTGCTTATTTGGGCTCCCGGAAAAAAAAATATTCCTAAGCAAAGGATCAGAAAGGGTGCATTGCTTTTTTTGGTATTCGATAATCAGGAAATTTGAAATAGTTGACTACAAGCACAAGCAGTAATGCGCAATATATGGTATGTATAAACGTAAAGGTTAAGGGCACGGTATGAGATTAAAAAGCACTATTTTAAGAAAAACGCTTATTCATCATATCATCATCAGTATCTGTGTATATCGTGAATTAACATTTAATTGCACAATACAAAAGACAACAAAACCTATTTTCAGTGGACAACTAACCTGAAAAGAAACGAAACTAGATACATGTCTATTTTACATTTGTAATAGCTACCGCTAATCGAAAATCATTTCAAAGTACAGACTCGAATCTGCAGAATGCATTCATGTAACGGATTGCTTATTTATTACAGTAAACACGTTCTTATTCTATAGTAATAATCTAAATAGAGGCCTAATTGTTAATAAGAAGGGTCATACCTCTATACACTTTTAGAAAATTTAATCTAGATGCTTATCTCCGAATTTCCTTTTCTTTGCATTACAGATATCTCTTTGTCCCCTCTTGCTCGAGGCATTTCCCCTAATCCTAGGATAATATATGAAATTGAATGCAATTTTCAGGTTTTACTGAGAAATTTTTTAAATTTTACTTACACAATGTATAATTAAAAAGAAACTTGTATGATTTAGGAATTATAGAAAAAGATCCGAAATTTCAGTAAATGTTCCTACACCCCGTTACTTTTACTACTTATCAGCGAGAAAAAGATATACTTTATGCAAGGAAAACTACCAATTTACAAGTTCACAAATTACCAATTTTTTTAGAATGTACTGTCTAGCAAAATTTCTCCATTTATTATAGCGCCGTCCTGATTTCTATATCTCTAGTTGCTTGGTCGGTTAATATAGATAAATCAGGCCCGTTTCATAATTAACTTAAATACGCAATTAAATTTCCCGCTAACGAATAATTCAATTAAAACATTTGCTGATCGATTATACGTACGTTGTATATTCGACTGTCACATATTTGAAACCGACCGTGGTGTCATATTGGGCAAAACGCATACGCATGTGTCCATAATAGTCATGTTACACACAGTATATTGATCAAGTCTGACAATACACAGTGCAATAATTGTTTATATTTTCTAGCGAATTTGCCTACGCAAACTGTAATTAATAGACCAACTTTTTTTATCTGGAGCTGAAATTGAATCAAGTGATTGCACGCCGTTATTCAGTATTTTAAAATTGACGCCAGTTACGATAGAAAACGAAAAGCCGTTAGTAGCTTGCTGTTTCAATTTTGACTACTTCTTTTGTTAAATAACAACGGCAGTAAAGATATCAACCAATTGAACAAATCCTTTCTTTCTAGGTAAATGCATTTTTTGCTGTGTAGTGATTTTTTAACGTAATAGCAGTACAGAAGTTATTCACGTTTTTGGTTGTTGGTTAACTGCTTTCATTTCGAATTACACTTTTTAAAAATCATTTTGACAATATTAATTGAATGTTTTTGTTAGTTACTAATCTGCAGATAAGATGACGCATGTATACAAATGATTTTACGTTTTATTTAGCTTCTATGTAAAAAATTGTTGATTTGGATAATCTACTCAACATTGTGGACACAAATTGTAGCAAATGAGGAGGTCAAGACGTTTCACTGCATTAACTGCAGTAGTTGGTTGCGGAAGTTAATTGTAAGTATAGCGGAACACACTCTTTTAGACTTCGATTTATGATGCCATTACAACCCCAAAAAAATATTTCTCAGGTATAAATTTTTTAAATCAAAAGAAAGCTTAATAAAGAACACTGGCATGCAACCACAGATATTTTAAGCATGGAATTCACGATGAACCAAGTTAAAATAGAAGAAAAAGAAATGAAAGTATCATCCAGGACAATGGCAGCCGAAACCGTTACATGCTAATTTTAAATAACACGATTACAGGCAGAACACTTGCAGAGTCAATTACTAGAAGATTTGTGATAGTTATATCTTACAAAGCAAATAGAACTTTCTGCTGCAATTGCTGATGGAGTAAAATTTTGTAGATAAATAAGTATATCTGAAAGCGTCCAAGTCGATATATTTGGTTGAATAGCTTAGATAGAACAGTAGGGCTAAAATGTGCAACATTTTGTGATACAAAAATCTTTCAAATACTTTAATTACCAATTGGTCTTCTGCGTCAAATATTATAATGCAACCATTGCTAGGAACTTGGGATTCTCCACTATTTGAATTCAGTAGTTCCTTTATTGTATTGTCTCTGTATCTCACTCCTCAATAGTTCTTTTGTAGGTCAGTACGACAAGTGATGCCATTGTAAGTGAAAACGTCCTTTGCTGGTGTTAAATTTTTCATTGTTGTGTCTGCCTTAGAGGTGCTCGGCCCGACACGTTTATCATCTCGAATAAGTCCAACCCGTCACGTTTTCCATCCTGATCCGTCTGTCTGACCGAAGCTTTCTCCATTTGTTGGCCGATCAAGCTTGTTCAGCTTGACAAGTATGTTTTGTCGGACCACAATATGATAAAAGCCTCTCATCCCACTTCCAAGAATGCGAAAAATTCATTATATTGTACTATTTTTAGTAATAAAAAATTCATTTACGATTATTTATTTAATTCAAACAAGTAACATGGATATACTAAAACATGAGGAGGTGTTTCCCTTTTTACCAAAACATTGTTTTCGTCTTAGGAATTACATCTTTTCGTAGCATTCGACCCGTTTCAAAGCGGTGTTTTTATTACAAAAATTGAGAAGATTTGTCAAGAATCAATATTGATGCATCATCTCAAGAAAGTGGAAAATTTTCTGCTGCCTTAAACGTGAAACCTTTGGCTTTGTAAATGTACATATGAATTATATCTTCTCGGAGCTTTTTGGTATCAAATTATGAAATTTACTTAACTGAAGCACTATTAAATTAAAAGGTATGTGAATACTGAGGCATTTGCACTTACTATATCTTCTCAAAACAAAAGATTGGGAAGAATAAGTTTGAATTTAGAAAAGGAATGTTCAAAACTAATATCGAATGGAGTGGGCCAAACGAGCTTAACACAAGCTTACAACTGTTTTAAACGTTTTAAAAATAGACTCTTGCGGCAGGCTGCGAACGACCATCCCATGATATTGTACCAGAACATGTTCAGAATGCAGCTGTTAGGCAGACATATAAGCAACAAATGACAAAGAAATATCCAGAGAGACGCAAGAGCGATTGGGTTTTGGAACATGGAAATGCGAGACCACATGCTACACTGAAAAATGCAATATAACTGTTGTTCTCGCATAAACGCCGGATTTGGTTTCTTACTAACTTTTCTTGTTTTCAAAGATAAAATCAAGTTGAGGGGGCGAAGAGGAGAGCGGGGCTGAATCGCGAATGTTTCTGAAAACATTAACAAAACTAGACTTTGGTGACAGAGGCACTGGGATCGGTACTTGCACTCCTAAGGGGGCTACTTTGAAGGGTAACGGAGGTGAATGAAGCCCTAGTATTGTTCAATTCTACTTATTACCACATTTAAGTAACACATTTCTGATATTCCTATGTGAACAAGTGTAAACAAATCAAACGCTAGAAAACATAGAAATTATGAATATTGTAATCTACCACTATGCAAAAGAACTTCAACAAAAATAGCAGAAAAAATATTCATAACATTGCCATCTCGGGAAACAATATGTATATATTCTCCTGTAGCTATATGACAGTATCTCTAAAAAAAATTGCCACCTGTTCCCAACATATTCATTTATTTCATGTGCTTTATAATCTTGAGGAGAAGTAATTTCAAATCCAAAGAAAATCAATAGAGAATACATATCAGTATTATAACAGCTACTACTGTTATATGAGCTAGAAAATGAAAAGCAAAATACACTTAACACGTTAGCATTGAAACCGTGTTATCCTAACCAGGAAAAAGTGAAACCGAAGCATAATATTTTACCATCCTACTTGAAAAATAAATATTTACTGGCCACGTAAAAATATGAAACACCTGCGCTAAAAAATATTTGGACGTCAACACAGACAGCGTACGCCGGCGACCAGATAAGAGAAGAGAAATAATGGAGGGAAAACAAGGAAGATAGATGGCTTATATATTATAACACTAACGCACAACATCTGCAGACTTTCCGTCACTGATTTTGATGTACCATAAATCCGGAGATTTTTCAAATCCCCGGATCGTACACCGTACGTGTATACAAAATCCAGTTATTTGCAGCGTTACGCGAGTAAAAGCCCAGAAAATACTAAAATGCCCGTGTCGAAACGGGTAAACAGGAAAAAGAAAACAGGAAGCTAAAGCTGTAGAAGTGCAGGAACTGCACCCGCTCACTGTTATCCGAGACAATACAAGCGGTTTAAATTGTTCCGTGCGGAAGAGGATGATGCAAAACTAGGAAAGGAATATCATGAACTACAAGTGAAAGCAAAACTTATATGTCTATACACTGGCCGCAATTAGAAGTACACCACCAAAAAACTTTTGCAAAATAATGCTTATTAGTATCAGAAATGTTTATTCTACTTATAAACATGTAAATGAAAGACAATTCGACAAAAGAAATGTAAATAAGGTTCGTTTAGTGCATCTATACTCAAGTGATAAAGATAATCCACAATAACTTTTGTCGAGTAATTCATGTAACAAACGTTTCGTGTAATAATTTTAACCTTTTGAAAACCCAAATGAAATGACTCAATTGCATATTGCAAATGGATGGTTAATTGCGCACTGTAGTTAAACAATATGTTGCCGCTAACTTCAATTAATTAATTTCAAATTTAAAATTTAATTGATTAATGTTTAGTTAGGTATTAGCTTAATCTTGGACAAGACTTCACGTTTCATAAGCATGCCGCATAAGTAATTTATTCTTACTTAACACATGAACTGTTTGTTACGTACTCTACTCACATGTAATTGGTTACATTTTATCCCAATATGTCATTCTATTCTATTTAATTATGTTTCAAAGTATCAGCCTTCCTTCCCCGTAGTAAGTTTTCAACGATTAAAGCTAACTGGCTTCTGGCATTATTGTCGGTTCAATTGCATTTCCAGTGTCACCGGAAATGATCCTAACTGTTCTATCTTAAATGGAACGCTTGTATATTTTCACATTCATCTTAAGATTTATCAGAAGAATTGCACTACGGTTCCTTATCTATGGCTGTTAACCTTGCCACCTGTCAAGTTTCTCCTTTTATTATGCAGTATTTCTCCTATGGTATCTTACCATGTTTGTCTTGATCGTCCTCGCCTTCTTTTTCCACTTACACAGTTTCCTAAATCTTTTTCAGTTATCTACCGCTTTTCATCCTTTGTAAATGGCCCCAGAATTTTTCCTGTCTTTCTTGTTTGTTTCTAAGCATATGCACCTCTCACTTTTCTCGTATTTCATCTCCACCGACTGTATTTTGCCTTTTTGTTACCGTGTCAGTGACCAAGTCTGTGATATACTTTCGTTCAGCCTGTTTTATAAAAAGTTGCCTGTTTAAATAATTGACTGGATAGATAAGATAAAACCTACAAGTCTAACAGCATTGACGGAAAATAATAAAATGCAAACTGTTCGACAATTTATTGCGCACCCACGACAAACAAAGTGATAATTGTTCCTAGAGGCCGAATATTAAAATCAATTCAACTTTCTTTTGCGTGGTATGTAGGAAGGTAACCGCAAGTAACAACGAAAGCGAAGAACAAAAATGGGAAAAGCGTAAGGTTAAATAGCAATAAATATCAAAACAATTAGTATTTTTATAGATTGACAATCATTTCCTTTAATGAACCTGGTCGCACACAATCTCTGGACAAGAACAAATTATCAAAATGTGTGCAATGTGTTTTTTTTTCTAAAAATGTCGTTTATTATCGTACAAAATGAGACTTAATTATGCCTACTACAAAAGATTTCATTTGCATATATTATGCCAGCCCAGACATAGCACAAGGCTCAAATTTTGGACTACTTACCTTTAATATGTTTATTAATGATCTGCTGGTTTCCCTTCCTTCATGCTATTTAGCATATGGTGACTACGTGGAAATCGATTGCAAGCATACTTCGAATATTGAAAAGTGTGGTATTATGCTTCTTAGTAAGAAACTTAAATCAATTTACTCCGTTTACTAAATTGTAATGTTGTCATCCAGGGTTTAGATATGATCTTTGTGCACTAACCGAGTTTTTCTCTAAACATTCGTGATGAATGTAAATCTGCTTCCAAATTACTTGGTTTCTTCAAGGGCGTATCCAAAGAATTTGCGGATCCGTTAACGTTAAATTCATTTTTCTATGCATTTGTAAGGAGCAGACTGGAGTATGGTACTGTAATTTTATTTCCATATTATGAGGTGCAATATCAGGAGCGCGGCGTCGATCAAATACTATTATTGGAGCGTCACATGATGTGGGATACTTTGGGACCTCGTTGTACCTTCTACAAAGTTACAAATATCAAACGACTCATTTCTTGATTTCCTTTGCCATGCTAAACTTCCAAAGAGTCTACCATTTAGAGACGCGCGAGATATTAATCACAACGTTGGTTTAATCCCTTGATAGTTGATTAATATATGAATACTATGTGTTACCGTACCAATGAATTTCTGTAGTGTGTCACCTATTTCCTTGCATATTTGATCATTCTTTAATTCTGTGCAGGTGCCCTTTAGTACTGTTTTATCTAAATGACAAAAAAATTTATATTTTTAGATTCCAGAATACTGGGATATATTTGAGATATGTGCCTCATCCTGCTTTTCAGGTTTGAAGCGGTTCATCCCTGAGTTTTTCTCTATGGCTCTTACGATAACTTCAGATCCTGGATGAAATGACCACACATGCTACTATTGGAAGTAACAAATGGCAAATTTGCCATGTTAATTGGGTATTGAATATCAAATTTGGTTTATACTTACCACTTTTTTTATTGAGCTTGCTATTTATATATTTATATTTACCCAATACTAGGCCTCATGACTAATTCAGAAGACAACTGAAAGTAACAAGAGATGTAGGCAATTGGAAAATGTTAAAAATTAGCATAGAGAAAACCGTAATGAGGTAAAATAAGTGAAATCTAAATTATCTTTGCCAGAACGTCTTATTTAAGACGAATTCCTCAGCGGTCGCAGACAACATCACTACAAAAACGTTCATAATTAACAAAATGTCAATATTGAAGCGACCTAAATTATTCATTAAACTAGCTAAGTGGTAATTAGTTCACATTACGGGAAACAAACAGGGCTTCCTGACGAATGTTTGTTTTAAAATAGAGAGTAACTCGAGCCTACGACTTCCTTAAAGTCGAAGCGAACTAACTTTTTCGATTAAATTGTAACCGAAAACCACGGCATTCTCCTCACTTTCGCTAGACGACTCGGTCTCAGACTTACTTGATACTAAATCGCAAGTCAAATCCTATCCTATATTCCATTAAATGTTGCTATTTGAACAAGGGTCGCAGACGACAGGGTGCAAATAAATGACTTGCCAAACAAGAGGAGTAGAGTTCACGATTCACGCTAATGGTATAGTTACTGCGTGGGAGCTGAAAACGTTTAAATTTGTGTACGGTGGCTGGATGAGAAATCTCACAGCAGAAATTGTTTTTCTAAGGATTTATATGCAGGCGTTGCTCTTGTAAGCTTCTCAAATAGTACTTCATATTTTTTACTCTTCGCTTGAACGCGTTTATTCTATTTAAGCTTCACAAGGGTTACACCACAAAGAGTATCTATTGTATGTAACAACGCTGGTTGCATTACAATAAATTTTGACTTCGTGTAATTATTCCGCAATTTAACATAATGCCTTGAGTTCAAAAAGCGAACATTTACATTCAACAACCACTAACTATCGCGAGAGCTTTGTTCAGTAAATATATCTGTAGACCTTTTTATGTTGTTGTCTAGGGTCTAGGATGTCTAGGGTTTCTTCTATGTAAATGATAACATTTTTTATTTTAACATTTTTTAACGATAAAATATATTAAAGTACAGAAAATTAAACGAAAGAAGAATTAAAAGAAATTAAACGAAATCACTACACTTTGACTGTTACTACATCTGCGTCCAGAACGTCTCGTACATATAAAACTTGCGACTTGAAATATGCAACAAAGCAAGATTCGGTTAGCTGTATATGGTCTGTTGTCGCTTACGTCTTTCTAGCGAATACCTCCTTCAAACCACGCCAGTATCTGCGATCGTCGTCGGAATGTATAATGCAAACAAATCATATAGGGGTACTAGGCAAAACTAAACTATGAGATAAAATTGAATACGACTAAAACTCATCCTACATATCTCCAGCCAAGGCTAATCCCAACAAAATACATTGTTGCTCTGTATCCTTTCGTTTCTTAATTTCTTCAAATTTACACTTTATTCACTAAACGCGTAAAGAGTAATTCTTTTTGGAAAAGCAAACCATTATTAATAAGAAATAATGATTTTCCAAATTAAATACCACCACGTAACGGTTGACGACTCTTTAAGTGATGGTGTCAATAAATTAACATAACATTTGCCAATTATTGTGTTTCTCTCCTTTAAATAATCAATAAAGATTACGCCTCGGAAATCTCAACAAATTGTGGCTACGACCTTATTTTTAGTATTATCTCGCGCTCTTGCACTCGGCGGTCACTCTTTACAATGCCATGGATTTTCTTAGCTATATCCAGACTAGTGATTATAGAACCACTTTTGAAGTCAATAAACCGCTTACAAATTATTTCACGCGAAGAAGCAGATTGACCATAAATTTTCTTCAGTTTCTTTAACGTCTTTTTTCCGTTTTACATAAAAAGTAATGATCAACGAATGAAATTGTTGTTCATTCTTGACAAATTGTTTAGCTCAAGCGACTGTAAAACGTAAACTAACTGACTGATTTGCGTGAAATGTTAAAAGTGCGTTACTAAAAAATGACCCTCCCGACAAACTACCCTCATATACCTATCTCACACTCTAATATTTCATCCGCAACACTACGTATACATGATTAATAGCCGTCTAGGTGATCTGTAACCTTTCGTCTAATTATTGAAGGCAGCACTTGCGGTAGGTATGGTTAACAATTTTGCTCCATTTGTAAATTAGTGGAAACCTATATCTGAATTAACAGATATCAAATTCCTTTCATCTCTTTTACGCTACTATTGTTGTTTTTTGAAATTATTCTTTCAAATATCTGTTTTCAAACGCTGCGCAGTCTTGTTCGTTTAGTGTTTCCCAATCCGACAAATTTAGAAAGGCACCAAAGTAGCAAATTTGTCGTTCGTATCAAAGACACCCTTCCCTAACTTACTATCATCCTTTAGCGTAAGCAAAGAAAGAGAATATAGTAGCGTACATAACTGTAAAATAGATTAAACATTACATAAGTTATACTTACAGTCTAACTTGTCGTTTGTTGTTACTGTCAATTTCGACAGTTCCAGCTTTGTTATTAATGTTTCGGATCAGGGTGTACCTCAATTGATTAATACAGGCCACCAACCAGATCCACATTGAAAAAATTCGATGAGGTATCGATAAATATAGAACGTACAAAGTGCATAAATTAGGAGGAGGATTTTTGCTAAACACCAAAATGTCGAGAGACTTGACGTTACCTTTTGTGAAGTACCTGACATAACACGAGGAAACAATTCAAGAAATCCGTCTGTTGCGTTTTGTAATTCTAGCATTTTTGTATAGCTCCGTTTCATTACTTTTTCTCAAAACGGTAGCCAAAACGACCACATCAAAAGTTCGTCGATGCTTTTCAAACGTACCACAAACAGGAAAGGCAAAGTAGAAAACTAAAAGTGGTTTCATATATCTAAAAATGTAATTAAAAAAATACAGAGGAAGAGATAGGGTTCCGTTACGCAGTAAACAAAAGTGGTCCAGAGTTCAAAGCATTTTTTTCCTGTATTATTTGCGGTGTACAAACCTCAGTCAAATATGAACGCTTAGGTTAACGTGCGTGCTTTTACGACAAACATTCTACGTAAGCGTATGTATGTACATACACGGATAAATTCCTATCAGAACTCAATATAATATTTTAGGAACGCGGTTTGAGTGAGTTTGGATACTACCATATTGCCGCGCACATAAAATGATATTTGAAATTCATTCACGGTTTTGCCGTACCTAGCGTACATATAACATTAAAGGAAACGTATTAAACGCATTTCTAGAACGCGCATGCAACGATCGTTTTGCGAATTCCTGCTAACACTTATTTATCGTTGAATTGTGATGAAAATATTCAGATGCTGATATTATATTCTTGCAGCAAGAGGAACTCTAATACGTACGTGTAGCGTAAGGCAGGCAAGATGTGATAAAAATATTTTTAGTCTAATTTATCTCGCTTGCTATTCCTAGAAAGAATATTTGTATCAACATTTGGGTTTAATATGTTGTTATAACAACAATATGTATATATATACATATTCCTTATACGTTTTGATATTGTTATCTACATTCAACACGCATTAAAAGAGTGTCCATACTCGGGGACTCCATTGCTACTATAAGTCAAAGTGTAAGAAATGATTCGAACCTTTCTATTTGACGACGTCCTCAAGAACTCGATATTTTGTATGCAGGTCTCCATTTAGAGGCATATAATATTCAAATCACTCAAGATCTGAAGCCACACGAACATGGTTTGTGTCGAAGCTTTGTAAATTGAGTTCTTGTGCAGAAGAAAAAATACCGTTTTACAATGAAGCCCATTTCTGGGACAATGGCTTTGTAAATAAACATAACTGCAGGATTTGACCCGATGGAAATTCTCGACGAATACATAAAATACCTCTTTATTCTGGGCTCAAGGCGTGATCGGTACCCCATTTTCTTGAAGACTATGATGAGAATCATGTTAACGGTGTACGGTACAGGAATATGCTATCGGAATATATTTGGCTTGAACTGAGGAAGGTGACATAAACAATGTTTTCTTTTAATATTTCGTTAATCACGTTATTTCGAAGAATGTTAACGCCAACTGGCCACAAATATCACAGGATTTCATGCCCTTGGACTTCTTTCTATGAAGTACTGTGAAGTCCCTGATTTACAAAAATAAACCAGAAACAATTTTCGACAAAGGGAAGTTCAACGCATCGTTAGAAAAATTCGGCCTCCAGAACGTATTTAGTTAGGCGAAATCGGGGACGATATTTAAATAGTATCAATTGTTCTTCAATACAAAATGCAGACTAGAGGATTATCTTGTAGTCATTATTATTTGAAAATTTTGAGGCGCTAAGTGGAAAAGCAGGCCGGCAATCGCATTTACGAACTGTAAACAAATAACACCAGGCGTACAATAATCTATCGCTCGTCTTTCTTTAAAAACTCAAAAACTAATTAAAATATAAAGCTAATGCCACGGTATTGTGGTATGCTGAGTTCCACAGGAATGAAGATAATTAATTTTCAATGCAATACTCTTAAGTTTCGAAATTTTATTTGATTAAATTTGTTAGTACCATCATCTTTCTGCGTACTTTCGCCAGACATGCAGACGAAATTTCGCGAGTAATACACATATCGGAATCGTAATCGCAAAATATCAAATATTTCTCGAGGAATAATCCCAACAATGCACGTTGTTCGAAACTCGAAATATTTTACCCGTGTTCAATGCTAAAACTTCGACGGAATTACGGAATACTAAATACTATTGCCGAGAAATTTCGAAATCTGGGAGTTCGTTCACTTTCATGACAGTGACTACTTGTCGTATAAGATAAAGTGTTAAAGTCCTATAAGGAGTTTCGCTGCCTTCGAGGAGTAATTTAGAACATACCGGCACACATCCGCAGGCTTCCGCGTATATACACACCTATATAGATATCCTAAATACGGAAGTAGATAGAATATAATCGCGAACAGGAAAAGTTCGAAGAATCATAGGATCGTTCGAAAAGTTACCTTCTATAAAAGGTTTTTTACTTAGATTTCCTTGGAGGGGACATATAGACGTTATACGACATTGGTATAATACATCTGTTGAAAGGCGATTATTTCCTGTCCTTTGTTGTCGTGTAACAGAACATAGAGATAAATGATGTTTTTGTGTCGCATGTATAGAGAATCTTTTCATTTGGCACCACGATTATAGGGTCATTCGGGTATCTCTGGAAATAATTTAAGTATCTTCTCGCAATTTTGGTGAGCGATATTATTCTCTAAAAATATTTTCAACTTTATGATAATCTTGATTAAATAGGATATATTATGCATCTTTTAGAAGACAAATTTAACGATATTCTTATTTTCTTCAAGGTGCTTTTTGGTTGCTTTTAACAGTTTTCATATATAATATAAGGCTTAATTACTGATGGCATACCCAGTAAATATTTGATTTATGTTCTGTTGTTAGTATCAAATAAATATTGAATTTAGTTGATTCTTAGTAAACGTTTAACGAGTAGCAATACCATAAATATGGCTGCTCAGAACAATCTAATTGCAGACACAACATCTTGCAGAACAGAACTTATTGCTCTGTGGACATCTACTCCACGAAAACTGGCGTTCCTCCAAGATTTCCCGAGAACTGTCGAACACCATTGTTTCTAATTACTCAGAAAAAATATATCAAGATATCTCACAAAATTCTTGTGTTTCAAAATTTAAGCGACCAGTTTCGTACCAAAAATACATCAGGGCAGCTAAAGTGATACCCAAGGACAGCAGGGGTGAAGACCAATACTCAAAAAACAATTTTTTGTAGGTTGAACAACATAGAAATATTAAATAAGCGCACTTCATTAATCAGTCAGTTGCAAATTGAGACTACTCTTTGTTTTCTTATTTTACCTGATAGATAGTTTTCTGTTTTATCTTTCGGATCCAAAATACCGTCTTATGTGGTTTGCAACTTTGGTTTGTGTACTTTTTAATTATTAATTTTGGACATCATATAGGCTCACCGTACCTTATCCTCTTGGATAAAAAGCAAATGAAAGAAACAACTTGCTTGACATTCTTTGTTAGATCTTCTTTGCATTTTAAACTTTTTGGAACGTCCAATTTGGCAATTTTTAATTTCATCTCAGTAATTAGTAGCAGTAAAGCAAAGGCCACAGTATTATGCATAATTATATTAAATTTGGCAATTTCCTATTTAATTGTACGTATTCATTTGTTTTACATCTTTTTGGTTTTTTTAACACTGAAGTAAAACAAACTGGTAAATAATTTCTAACAATTAAAGTAAATTTGTACCCTGTTTCTGTATATACAAAAAATGTTTTTTTTGAATGCTGCTCTGTAACCTTATTGTCTTTGAACATCTTTTAAGCTGACCTGATGATGTGTTTTTAACAGGAAACCGATCATTTATTCATCATCAATTAATCTGTAACTATACTCCTACAATGTGCTGGAGTTCTGACTGGTTCCAGTCTTATTACATTTCGTCTACATTTAGATTCTGGTAGCTTGTACTAAATTTAAATATTTGATTTAACTAAAATTTTCGTCATAAATTTGGTACGTAAACTTATTGGTATTATTATGACACAAAATATATCAGAAATTTCGCTTGGGGAAAAAAAGGATTGGATTCTAACACAGATACAAACCTAATGTCATTATTGCAGTATTCATTTGCCATTAAACAAAATAAAGTCAACCTTATCAATAATGTTTACTGATGAAATAAATAATCGATTTCATGATATTTTAAAATAACCCGGAAACATCTTTTTCTCGAGTAGAATATGTAGCCATCTTCAAAACTCGGGATCGCCATTTAAAAGAATTAAAATTTTTTTAGTTAGATATGTTGGTGGTTGGACTAGGTGTTTGGGAAATTTTGTGTAACATTTTTGATATGTATTTATAGCAATAAAGGATAATTTATCATGCAAATGGAAATTTCCAAATTAGTTTACATTGGTAGGTTGGTTAGGCTTGCGCCTAACTAGGCAGAGTTAGGTGCTGTGTGTTCGGGTCCCACTAGGATCAAATTTTCTCGGTCACCACACTAAAAGTAATACTTAAGCCCCGTGCTTTCAGAAAAAAAATAATATCGCAAAGGTGGTATCTAAGATATTGTCCATCGTTGAACTTGTCTCCGAAAGGTTTATCTAAAGGATGCATAATACATGGGCTATACCATTGGAAATGAGAAAGTTGATATTCGTTTCCGATTTATTTGATCAGTAGTGCAATGAAGTTGAAAATACTTTTAAGAAACGCAATATTAACCATCATTTCAAAAAGATGAGACACATTTGATAGGTCAACATATACGTCTGTACCTCTTCTAAATGCTTTTGTGTATCTCGTAAATTTCCAATACAATTGTTTTCCATTTCTTGGGCAACAAAAAATAATATCTGAAGTCAATTAGCGTTCCTACATCTTTCGACGAACACATATAACTCTTTGCCTCTGTGAATATTATACCTGGAAAAACATCTCTTATTTACTTCATAAAATATCACCCTTGTTAGATGCGCTTCTTGTCTAATGTATAAAGTGGAAATGTAGCTACTGACATTATCATAGTAGTCAGTGCTCGATAAAAAATTGCCTTCAAGTAAAAGCACGAACCTCTCATAATTTTCCCTGCCAACAGTGAATATGTACTTTTCACGTCGCCTTTGATAAATTTTGCACAGAAGCAGAGCGGCTACGGACGACACTCCGGCTCTTTCGAACGGTTTCGCCCGACTTACTCGACATGCTCGACACGTCCGCAACGACATGTGGACTTATATTCGAGGAGATCGTCGCTTTCGCAAAGATTAGATATGTGTATTATGTTACGATTTTGACACGCACCCCACGTATTCGCTACTTTTTTCCTACCTATACAGCGTTGTGTACCTTTCCATTTAACCTCAACGAATGTCGTATCATTTATTTCAAAGAATGGAAAATCTTGATGTCTGAGGTGAATGATTTCGTGATATTAAAACATCTTTGACTTTCTAAATGGAGAAACATAATAGTCTTCGTACTCAGAAATGCTTATTTAGTCTCAGAAGTTTAAGATTTCTGATAAAGTAGATATTTTCTTGAATATAATTTTCAGCGTTTTATTTCCTTTATGGTTTTAGATTCTTAGTAAAGAAAACGAAAAGCCTCTTTCCATTAAATTTTTCTTATTTTCCACGTTTCATCGTATTATCTCCGTCGATATTGTCAAAAATATCTATAATAATTTCAAGTGTTTGCTATTTACATTTCGTTTCCTTTTAAAAGTGTATTTTTATTGAATCACTTTTTTTTTTTTTATTTTCTCTTTAAGTAAGAAACAGACTAAACAATATGAAAGTATTATAGTATAATTAATCCGGGACGGCGGTTTAGAGTATACGAATGCATTTCGATGACGGAGTAAATTAATCAGAAATTACAACCATTTAAGATACTTCATTTGAAACTTGAATTTTGTTCTCAATAAAATGTTCGATGTATGTTTCCGCCACCCCGTATGTCCTTTGATGGAGGTAATGTCTGGCCAAGGGCCAGATAAAATCATCGCAGAGAGCGTCTGAAGCAACACCTCAAATGTCCACTGAGTATGCAGAAAGGAATTTTAATGATAACCACATGCCTTTGGTTTTTACAATCTATACTGCCATGTTTAGTAACTTCCTTCTTCTGCAAGTCCCGTGAATACCCATTGTTAAAATAACGTTCATTCATAAAAATTGATCCGTCAATGTTTTTCAAGATTTCTTCAGACCATATCCAACAGATTTACTTTTCAGATAGAACACCAGTTTTGATTTTGTTTTTATACTAATACTTTGTTTAATATTCGATGTGTCTTTTTACATTGAGTAAATTGAATGTAATGTTGGAGGTTTCACTTTCATGGTCTTGTTTTCGAAGTAACAAAGTCAATAATTGAACACATTTTCAGATATTTTCATTTCTTTGCAGTACTTTTTGAACTCGTTATAAGCAGTTTCACGCCGTCTTGCAGATATTTGAGGAATATCGTGGCTACTGATACATCAAGATGCAAATGTTTATTACTACTTTATTACCATTTTGATGATGACGTAAAGCGGAGGGCGCCGACAACGATTTGTCTTCCTCGTGAATTTTCGCTGCATGGTACAATGTGTACAATATGCATAGAAATTACACGAAGGGATAAAATCGCTGTCCTCGTCCTCCCGTTTACTTCATCACCCATCGCAATTGATTTTAACATCAATTTCTAAAATTTGAATTTTTCAACGTAGGGCAGATATAACAATTATGCCGATCAAAACAAAATGACTTAATAGTTGAAACTTCAAATAAATTTATCGTAATTGCCATCAATTTTTTCCCTTTTTTATTTATTTTAATAATACTTGGAAATTGTTTTCGAAAAAATATTATTTGATCCACGGCTTCGTATCGCTTCACAAACAAAAATAACTACTTTGAAACAGAAATGTAACTCCATTCAAAGGTTTTATAAATCATATATGTACTATGTAAGCATGTTCCGAATCTTTTATTTCTTCAACAAAATGCAAATGCATAATTAATCGTAATTGCTTTTTTTCAGGTGCTGCATTAATGAAAGTCGTTGAAGTATACAAAGAAATACAGGACCAACAAATGAACATTGTAAGTATTCTACGTAATATGCATGAATATTGTATCGTTGTATTGTTCGTTATTTTGTACTATTTCTATTTCTTTCGTGCACATGTAGGTTTCGCATTTTTACTCGCTGCAAACTTATTTGATATCGGGGCAAATTCTCCGTGCCGGCATAAAAACCAGAAGCTGTAGGGGCAAAATTAAAACACAGTTGGTGGCGAGTAATTAATTCAGCAGATAATTGTATTAGTGAACGAAGCGCGAACGAACTTCTCGACACGCGCGGACCACTCTTAAATAAAACCTCCGGAATAAAATTACTCCGCGAAAACTACCACCGGAGGCCTAAACCGCTGCAATTGCTGTGTGTAGCTGTATAACTGGTAGAATTCCCTCCGACTTTCACAGGACAATAAAAACACTGGCGGGCTGCGGAAATAGTAGCGACGATGGCTGCCCGCGGTTGACGGTAATAATTCTATTCGGTACACTCAGAGGTGACAGATGAGTACTTTATATGTGCGTCCGAGCGGGAGAAGAACAATTGTCGTCATGCGGACTTGTTTGCTCACCATCACCAACACATTGACATGAGTCAAATTGAAAACGAACTTTTTGTTCTTCTCTTTCACGAGTGAACGCGTTCCTCTTGCCCCCGAATATACGACGGGTACTTACATTTAGAGATTTTAAATTGGCATGAGACAACAAAAACGCTTTTCCCGCTTTGCAGTGCTTGTGTGGGATAATATTGACGTTTCCTTGCGCTTCTTTTTCCATGGCGTTGAATAGTTCCTTCGGAGCTTTAATAGGCATTCCGTTCTGGAGGCTTAAAGCGATAAAGACCATTTATAACTTCGTATTTGGCCTGTATGATTTTACTATAAATCTCATCTTTCTGTATCAGTCTTCATTTTGTTATTATTATGACAACAGCATATTTTATAGGTGTGGTATGCAGCCATTCTTTGTGTGGGATTAAGGAAAAATAAATTCTTAGAACAAAATAAGTTACAAAAAATCGCCTTTTTTAAACAATTTCATGATTTAACATTTGGGAAACAAATCCTGCTTGATCTGAAACTTATTTTGCTTTTATTTCTTTTTAATCAAGTAGGCCTTTACTTTATTATATTACAGCATTACAGCTAACAGGATAAGCAAATAACATAAGAAATAATGTGGAGGATGCATGCTGTTCTGCTAGACGCATATATAATTTTATAGATCCGTTTTATAAAGGTTAAAGATTCAGTATTCCGTGGAAAATCTAAGAATACAATATGTGCCTCTGAGGCTTAGTTTTACGTGAGTCTCTGAAAAGCAATACCTTTTATGTAACGGCATTTCACAATCTTTGATTTTAAAGTACTTGAGAGGGATATTATGATTACAAAAAGATGTTTACTTTACATTTTTGAACCCTGTTAGGTTCAAAGTATTTACTTCACTGTTATCAGGTAGTACTTGGCTATTATTGAAAAAACTCTAAGAAAAACATTGGTGTGAAAAAAGATATATAATCATGTCAAAATCACAATGCTATTATGCTATACTTTGTTTCCTGTAATATGATTTACATTTATCACAGTAACTTTGTAGGAAAAAGTGAAATGCACCATCTACTGACGCAAAGCTATGCAAAGGTAAACACAACGGCATTAAATTCAACGAGAAATTTGCAGTAAGAAATGAATACTGTGCAAGTTACCAATTCATTAAAACTGATGGATGACGCATTCGTAGTTAATTAATCAAAATACCAATTTCAATCATTTTTTGGTTTTCCAAGTATAACTTTTTCTGTCAAATAGTTCCAAAGAGAGTTCGTAATATAATTAATATCATCAAAGTAACTGCAACTGTGTTACTGAATCTATCTCGTGAGCGAAAGCTGACTCTCAGAAAAAAACTTTGTTCAGAACATTTTTGTTTAGAAAACAGGAAAATAAGGCAATTTTAGAGCTCAAATCGAAGTTCTGGAACACAATGTGTATCACATCACATACAGCACAGCCTCCAGTTCTAGGAACCAATAAAAGTATATGTAAAATCGTCTTCGTAATATACAAATTATTCCAAAAGTTACTTCCCCCGATATTAAGGATAAGAAAGAAAAGAAGCGGATAATAAGAAATACTTTATTAGCATTATTTATCAAACTGTTCAAAGTGCTCTCCATTGTTGTCAAGATAAAATTGAGATCGTTGAAAAACGTCAGGCACGCATCGCACCTGTAACGTTAAAAGATGCGAATCCTTCTGTTTTCAGATCTGTTTTTGGACACCAAATCGAAGAGATAGGTAATCACGAGTCCAACTGTTACTACATATGACCAGGAGGCCATTTGAAGCTTAAGACCCCCATTTTTACCAATGTCGTAATGGTTTCCTTCTGTAAGTTGGAGATATGGGAATTCCATGTTAGTTTTTTGTCGGACGTAATTCCCAAGTATTTATCTATTCTCTTCAATTCAGGATGACTTTGGACAGACCTCTCTGGGGGACGATTGCATTCTCTTGCAGATTTACGCTCAGGCTATGGTTTCAACGCTATATGTAGGTGTTGTCAAGCTCTTTACAAAAGTTGCGGTATGGTGCTCTGATATTCACCAGGATCATGATTACCAAGTCGTTAGCGTGCCCTTGCACTACATATCCGTTAGAAGTTAAGTTCAAAGGGAGATAATCTATAACAGGACACCAAAGTAGATGTAAGGGAACCGTTCCCTGAGGTAACCTCTGCTGACTCTAATTGTTATAATTTCGGGTCTCAGAGTAGCTCTCATTTATTGACTTACGAACATGGCTTTAATCCATTTTGTATAATTTTGTATTAATCCATTTTGTAAAATCTGTGGCAGAAGTGACTTTCTCGATGTTTTCGAAAAAGGTATTCAGAAACTGTCTATGTCTAAGAATGCACAAAGAACCATTTCTTCTGCCATAAGTGGCTCTCCCGATTTACTTATAAAATAGATTGAAGGACCGGTTTTTGTTGATTTTGGCCATTGATAGACATGATGGAATCAAGAAAATTAAATATTTCTCATCTTCCACAAGTTGTGATTTGAAATCATACCTAATGAGTTCAAACCAGCGATGCAAGTGTACCCTTATGTGAATATTCATCAAATGTAACCATGTCAGGAAAGAATAAGAATATTTATAGAAGGGTGCAATTGCTTACAACCTGTTTCCCTAAAGGCATGCGCCATTGGGGATGAGAAGAAGAATTGAAAAACTTGGGAAGAAGCATTTAAGAAACGAAAGCTATCCCTTAATATTAAAAGACAAAATTTATGGTAATCAGCAATGAATATCGAGAAACTAGAATAAAGAAATGGACGAAAGTATTCAACTAGTTAACAGTTTCGACATTTAGAAAGTATAGTTGATAATAAAGATAAAATGTGAGGAGAAGTAAATAGAAGGATGCAGTTCGCAAACTACGTGTATTATGTGTTGTTGTAGACTTCCGCGGTCGTTCCTTTTAAAGGATTTTGGTTTCCGGGTTGAAACCGCGTCGTAATTATATGAGAATGCCGACGTTTCGCTCTCAATTGTATGGAGCTTCTTCTGGGCTGCTGCATACAATTGCGAGCGAAACGTCGGCTTTCTCATGCAATTACGACGAGGTTTCAACCCGGAAACCCAAATTCTTTATGTGTATATTATACTTTACAGAGAACGTAAGGAAGTCTCAGAAAGGCACAAATATTGGTCTATAAGATGACGTACCTAAATTTATGACATGGTAGAGAAGATAGGACAATCAGAAAAAAATACGGCCCAGAAATAAGTTTCTTAAAAAAAATATCGGGAATTAATAGAACAGATGAGAGAAGGAACGTAAAAACAAGAGAAAGGTTGAAGAACTCAACTGCTATACATCTACTAAGAAAGCCAAAGAGCGCCCAAATCAAAGGGATGTAGAAAGCAAGAGCAATAGGCAAAAACAGAAGAAGGAAAGCAGGAAGGACATGAAACTGCACGTTGGAAGTTTTTGCAAATGTCCAATGGTCTCAAGGGCTAGGTTAAACATGGACTACACCAAATATGATTAATTGTTTATGTGAAAAAATTACAAATTTTCACCCTAAATATACGATATGAATTTTAAAGTTCTAGTCATTAAATTTATTAGAGGAATACATACTAAGTGTAATTTAATATATGTACGTTTAAAGTTTCAAACACGGAGAAGAAATACAATCAAAGGTAAACACGTAGTTGCCGACGGGACACTTCGAATTTGAGGTACATATAGTGTAGAAACAAGCGACTTTTTTGTAATAAATGAACTTCAGAGTTGAAACATTCTGACATCAATATTCATTATATTTTACTAAGCTTTCCGTTATACATAAAATCTACAAACACTGAAATACCAAAAAACTCGTACACGTTTTACGAAAGATTAAATGAGAGAATGTAGCAGAACGAGCTTTAAAAGGATAAGCTAAATTCCGTAAACTTCCGTAAACCCGTCATGTTTGTATATGCATCTACCATTTGCGGGTATCTGAATAGAAAACTTACGTGCACTTGCAGTAAATTCTTTTTCATTACAGCTGAAAGCGTTCTACGTGGATCTCCTGGTGCCTCTAGAAACTAACCTGGAAAAAGACACAAAAGTTGTTCAGGTAAGTAATCCTCAAGCTAAAAAAAGCAAAGAATAAGAAAACTTTGCCTTCGCGTCGTTAAAATATCCAAAGAATTTCGCTAAACAATTCCGTAATCCGTTATTGAGGATATTATAAGTACCGCTTATAATATCAAGGATTAAAAAGTTTTTAAAAGAATTGAAGTATCTTTTTTTTAAGGCACGTTTAAAATGTACTAGCGTTATATTACACAGTTTACTTTCCTCTCTTTTATGAGTTTTCCTATAACATGCTTTTAATGCAGTCTGAGCAGAAACGATTTCTGCAACAACACAAGCAGAGATCGGAGACGTACAGCAAAGCAGCGGCCATGATGAAAAAGCAACGAAAAAAATCAAGAGCCTCATCCAAGACTGGATTAGCTATGGACAAGGAATTAAAGGTAAATACTTTTAAAGTTTATAAAATTATCAGGTAAAGTATTTTAAATTATTACGGCCGCAAGTATAATTGTAAAATATAATCATAAGAATACGTAACAGAATCTGGGTTCTTTTGTTCATAAGTTAAAATCATGATTCTTAGGTCATGATCCTACGATCAGGATTCCAATAATTTGACAAAAAAAACAGTTGTGATTCAGTTGACCAAAATCACATTAGTTTACACATCAAACTTGCTTTATCGAATCACATAAACTCATTGATCCAGAGAGGTGAGAGGATTAGCAATCTTAGTTTGAGTAAAATATATGTTTGAAAAAACGCAAAGTGATTAAATGAAATGTCTTTGGATTCACTTTCAGAGTGCGAAAAAACACAACTAGGGACAGCTATCTTTCAGTAACTAAATTGTTTTATATTGGTTACAACTACATCTAACTAATAAAACTAAGATTGAAACTTAAAATTGCGCTTGACATTTATTAATAATTCAAGTTGCATTAGACGAATCCTTCAAATATAAGGTTACAGATTACCAAAAAATTATTATTTTGGAAAGCTATTTTCGTAATGGACAAAAGTATCGGAATAGGAAATGATTTTATTCTATGCTGTTTATGTACGGATGAATTTCATCTTCAGTTTCCACATTTTGCAGTATCATATCTGAGTAATAAGATTGATGTTTGTTTAGCAGCTTTACGGAAAAAATTTATACTAGTCCATTATTTTTTCATGAAGCGGTAAACACAGAAAGATATCGTATCTTTTCTAATCCACTTACTGACTAAGGGAAAAAAACAATACCGCAGCTTATAAAACACCTCAAATGAGGAACTAATTTTAATAATTTTGATAACTGTGTAGTAGATTTTCATTTACGTTATTCTGATGTAACTGTTTCAGGTTATTCTATTTTTCACGTTTAAAAAATACAGTGGTTAAAAATATTTTACATCAACATAAGAACTTGTCGAAGCAATTCAAAATAGCCTATATGCTTAGTTATTTCTTCTTAAGGAAAGGGTAACTGTACAGTCCGAAGCAAAGAGTTAGCATCAAATAGAAAACTTCTTTGCCAATAATTGTTGCTGTTTCAGAAAATTGTTAAAAATGTCATTTTGTATAGAAGCATCATTTTCAAAGAACAGAAAATTTTCTTTTTATTGTTTATTTTTTTCAGAATATAATTTGACTCTGAATAATTTGCAAATTAAATTTTAATAGAAAACACCATTGCTCGTAATAAATATATTTACAATTTAACGGAAGTATTGTAAAATGTGGATTATTAAAAATTGTATATATTTCACCACAAAGCGAGATTCTATACAACTTTTAATTGCAATGTTATTCGATGTTTTTACAAATGAGGGTACTTTATTTTAGCGAACATTATCGTGGGGATTTCGCCTGTTTCTGCTAGACCGCATGTACAATTTTAGAATGAAGAATACACTCTTATCTTAGCAACAATTTTCTGAAATATTTGCATTAAAATAACTTTCCATTTGGTGCTACCTTCCTCGGTCATAATCTACTTCGGTTCTGAAATTGTTTTTTCGAATTTTAGTGCGCGATATGATGATACTTTTAACTAAATTAGAACCGGATAGCAACTTCCTTATTTCAAATTGTATACTGGTGTATATTAGAGATCTGCTAGATAGCGACAAGTCCAATGATATACCACATCCTAGATCCACCGCCTTTGAGGTTTTTTCTATACCGGTGTTCAGATTTTTACCAGCAACATAAATTTTTATTTTTATTGCTATACATGTTAAAAATATTATACAGGATATTCCAAAAACTCTGTTCAAACAATAAAGTATGCGACTAAAATAATTTCAATTTTTCTAAAAGGCAATCCCTATTTTCTACTTGAAAAAATGCGGGCAAAACATATTTTGCTTCCTATACATCTGGCGTCCGACTCATTTAAGAAAATCATGAAATCGATTAACAACAGAAAACAAAGAAAACAAAAATAAACAATCAGAATCGACAAGGTAGGTTTTGTTTTGTGTAAGTTCATTACAAATGAACACTGTGACTTTTCGGTGAAGATGTCGAGAGTTTATTGGTTATTAATAATGCGTATTTTTAAAGTTGAAATTATTTACTGCTATTTATGGGTAATAAATAATCCATTTCATAGTCTTTTAAAATAACTCGGAAACGACTGAATCTAGGAATACGAAATAAAACATGTTTACTTACATTTTTTCGAATAGAATGTGTAAACATTCTGAAAAGAACTGGAATTTTTTCAGTTAAAGCATATTCAACTTTGGACTAGCTTTGTGGAACACTCTATAAAATTTTCAGTATGTATTAGTAGCAATAAAGAGGAACTTAATTTCCAATAAAAATCTCAAAACTGTTTTACTGGACCGATATCGAATAAAAGATATCGATCTGCATTTGTCAAATTTTCCAGAGAGAAATTTCAAAGGTGGTACACCCTACTATGATACAGAACATCGCTGCAAGATCTATCTATAATTTTATTTTAAAAATTAAAAATTTTTAAAAGATGCTTTGTTTATTGCCGGAGATTCTTTTAATAGGCCATCGTTGCGAATGATCTCTTCTAATCTAAATGTATATGATATGTGCTTTCAGAATATGCAAGTATTAGAAGAAGAGAAGACAAAGCTGGACGCCTTCTGCGAACAAAGTTTGAAGAATGTAAGCATACCAATTATGTACAAAAGTCACGATGACGCAAACTAAATTATTTCTTAGGCTATGACACAAGAAAGACGCCGTTATGGCTTCGTACTAGAAAGACAATGTTCCCTTGCCAAACACTACCTATCATATCACTCTCAGGGCGTTGCCATATATCAACAGAACATCGACAAATGGTCCGAAGTAGCAAAGACACGCGAATATTTACCAGAATCCGTCGAAAACATATTCAGCAACAGAATAAGGGTAAGCTGAGAACTGAAGGGACATTTATTGCTTTACTGCAAATCTGTCTGTATCCTCCATGTTATTCGTTTCTTAACGTTACAGCAAATGTCAGTATGGCAGGAAGAAGATCTATACTCGAATCCTCGCAGTCCGCATTTCGACGACGACAGGATAAGCCTGAGTTCGCAGCTACGTAAAACGAAAAGTATGGACGCTTCTTGTCTTGACATCCGTTCAATAAACGACGTTGGTTCGCCTATAACTACACTCTCACGTGCAAAGTCCGAATATAACCTAAATTCGTCTACGCATTCTTTGGTGCAAGGTAATTACCATATTTATATTATAGATTTTATTCTAACGAGTAGTTATAGATCTAATGACAGGTTTTGTAGCATTCTTATTATTAATTATTCCGGTGTGACGTAGAGAAAATGTGATGTTTGGAATCGGTTTGAGAATGAACATAACGTGGCCCTGACGAAAATGATTGCTTTTGATGTGAAAACGATTAAAATTTATTGCTTCTGTTCAATTCCTTTAGTTACAGCTAATCCATTCAAAAAGCGGATTTCCTTCGTTCTTAAAATAAGTTACTTCCAGAATTACGGGATAAAAACATTTTATATTATTTCATAAAAGAGGCTTTGTTCGACGACATTCAATGTAGCACCGCTGATTCAAATTCTCCTTGTAATTGCGTGAAGGTATGAAGTTCATCGTTGATACCCTCCCATAATTCGCTTAAATGCTTTGAGGGACGTAAGTAACGCTGTGCCCTTCGTCCAACGAAATTCCATATATTTTCAATTGGATAATGTAAGTCCAAGAGAGAGTTTGTACATTATTTCTTTAAGAAAATTTAAGGTGTTTTGGAGCGCTGCTTAAGGAAAAAGGATTTCAACTTAGAGGGATAAACTGTGATATCGTGTCATATCATATTACTTCTTCCCGCTGTGTGACACGTTATCCATTTATCATTCTGGTTTGGCTGTAGGTTTTTCAGACAATTCAAATTCTTACACCAACAATCACCATTGCGACCTTCGTTGCCGGTGCAGAGGAATCAGTAGTAATTTAAACATTGATTATTTTGCTGCTACTCTCATTTTGAGTAATCGGCATCAAGCGGAGCTGCTTGATCATCAATTTAGTGTAATGGTTCATAATTGCTTCGCTACGCGTATAGAAAGACCACCTTCACGTACGCCTACAATACCTCCCCTGACAAATTCACTTAGTTATCTTCACTTTATCGGAGATGTGGCTAGTAGAATAAATTATTAAACGCTATTGCCTTCTACTTCTTCATAATACACAGTTTCAGTGCAACATAATTTATTTTTGATGGTGGTGCAATGTCAATAAGTAGTTCTTGTAACTATTGTGAGGAGTTTGTAGCACTACCAAGAAAATAAGGCTTTATCACGATATTATTGGAAATCTAAATCCACCTTACTAAAACAAAATTTCAGAAAAAAAACGCATGCCACAAGGTCACTAATAGAATGGGGCTATATATAAGATTATTGTAAGCTCTTAAGTAAGGCCACGACACTTCAAGCATAATCTCTTATACAGCAGGACTCTGTTAAGGCAACTTAGCAGCAGGTAATGTAAAATAGATATTAGAAATGTGTTAAAATGCAATACTTCTCTAAAACAACATCTTTATACACGCATCCACAATAGAGTAAAGTCCTATACATCGCCTCTGCAGCATGGTTTTGATCCTAAACGATCTACTGTATCCTTCCTTGCTTCTTTTCCCTAATATCTGCGAAAAGTCGACCATGGAGATCAGGTGGATGCAATTTTTTCCCATTCGCATTGAACACATTACAACCCAAAGTGAATTATTTTCATTTGATTCTTCTCTATATTCTGTCACTATTGAGTTGTCATACCTGGAAAGTAGAAGAAACATTCTTTTTGTAATGGTTTTAATTCATACGAATTTATTACAACGTTTGGGCTAGCTCAGGGTTCCAACTCAGTATCTCTATTTTGCATACTCTCTATAAATACTTTTTTTTCATCTTAAAGATGCTCCAAACTCGTCTAGCCGGACGATTTTAAACTATTCTCCCGAGTAATCAGCGTTTAAGTCATTAGCAGCTTGCAAAAAAGCACGGTTACTTCCTGACCAAAGGAAAAAGCTATTACTGAACTTTAAAAAGCTAGCTATGCTCGCAGAATTACGCTTTCACCTTCTATACAGGATTCTCCACGCAACCTGTTCATTAAAAGTTTTCACATTTAACATGTTAGCCTAGTCCGGAAAATTTGTAGCAGACAATAAGCTTATCTGCTACATAATTAACATTATTTTTAGACTCGCATTGCTTCCGGTTATACCGGAAGTCATAACCAACTTGACTCAACACTAATACATTTAATAGAATGATGTACTTTTTATTGCTTTTTTAGATTCGCTAGATTGTTGTGGAATGATTTGTATTAAGGTACCCTACCTCCAAAATCAATTGGTTTTGAGTTAATTTGATTTTTGCGTTTGTTTTACAATGTGCTCCTGAGAATTACACAAGTGAATAAATTTACGTCTTATTTGTACTGGATAACACACAGTCTATCACATATTAGATGTTCGGAAATTAAGATCCAATTTCTCTCAAGTTCAATTAATAATTGAAGTATTCAATTCAAGGAAATCGATTACTTTAATAATAATAATAAATCTTTAATGCCCAACAGAATGTACATTCCAGTAACAGAGTTAAATACGAAGATATAGTGCAGTAAATTAGAATGAAATTAAAGAAATTAACACAACAGCTACCTAATACTGAATTCCTTAATTGCTACGTATACAAACAGCCGTAATGAGAGAAAAGAAAAGGGGGTTCTCTTAATGGAACGCTCTTTATAGGAGTACACCATCGTGAGCAAAAGCCCAATCGCCGTCGATTTCCCTATACCTGTTTTGTATGGTAGGAGCAATTATTTATACCAATTAACATTTTATAATGGTTAACCATGGAAAAATCATAATTATCATTTAGTTCTGACAAAGATATTGCAGAAGAGTTAAACATTTATTCGCTTAGAAATATTTTAAGTTTATTTTATAAATTTAAAGCACTTTTGAGGATCGACGGATTGGTCCCAATAGACCTTGACTTGGGACATCTTGGTCTCCGGACTTCCTGATTTTTATTTATGAGACCATATAAAGAATGAAGTTTATACATTTCCTGTTGAGAATAGCGAGGATCTGACAGACAGAGTACATATGTGTAAGTTTTAGAAATTTAAACCCACGATGAAACTCGAAGCGCTACAAGAAGAAAAATACCAAAAAGAGTTTTGCAGTGTCTCGAACAGAATAAATGTAAAAACGTTTGCGCCTTTAAATACATACTTACTCTAAATTTATGTTTCCGCGACTAACTGTTATAAATAACAAATAAAGACTGCTATGGTCCTGTAGAATACATACGTGGGAAGCAAGTTGGAGTACGCGAGCGTAATTTGGGGCCCGCTTTATAAATCTCACGTAATGATGATCGAGAGGATCCAGCGAAAATTTCTCAAGTACACCCGCCGCAAGAAATTGACTAAAACGTGCTTCCCGAAATGTTTGATGTGCAGTCTTTGGAAATGCGACAAAAAATTTATAGCCCAAGATTCTTATATAACTTTGTATATAATAAGATTCTACTTAACTAGTATCCCAACTCAACTTTCTTGTATCTAGGTGTGATTTCGTCAGCTCCCTGCATTTTACACACTAACTATAGCAACAAACACCAATTTACATTCCCCACTGATGGTTATGCAGCGAAATTTCAATTTGATTTCAGAATTTTCTGATTTACAGTTCATTAATTGATCTAGCTAGATCGTAAATAGGTTTTTCAGCTAATCTGCTAATCTCTTCTCTGAGTCCCTACTTTTGTTCCTTTTTTGTTATATGTAGTGAGTGTGTTTCCCTGGTTATCTATCTGTCTGTAAAAAAATGTCATTTGTTTAGATTGAAGAATCTCTTGGATAATAAAATTTGTTGTTAGCTGTTGTAAAATATTATTTAAGGCAAATAATTGTTTATAACTCCTAAACTGTCCAAGATAGGGAAACCTAATATACATACGGTGGGTTCTATTAAGAGAAAGTCTTCCTTAAATTGAATATTTTTAAACTGGATCCTAAATTCTGGACACCCCGTATACGACATTCTGGATATTGCATTATTACTGGAAAATATTGAGTTTCCACTTCCTTATAAGTGTGACATAAGTTCATTCAATTGTATTTCTGATACCTAATTTTGAAGAGTACACTGTAAAAAAAATGAATCTTTCCATAACAATCCACTGAATCTAAAAAGGCAATAAGAGGTATGTCACTCCATTAAAAATATCAAAGTTGACTCATACGAGTTTAAAACTAATTTGTATTAAAAATCACTGCCTACTTTCAGTGAACGGTTTGCGCCGAAAATGTTGTATATGGCAGCATATTTTTGTTAACCTTGTACGTATTGTAACTACTTATATCGTTATTGGAATGTTCAGTTGAGCAATAAATATATTATTATACCACATTAAAAAATTAGTCTTAAACATTAAAAAAAAAGTCTTAAAGTTCCTCCTTCTCTGACTAAACAAGTATAATTTTTTCATGTAGCATACATATGGTTTATTTTCAATGTTTTATTAAGACAAGGAAGTTACGTTTCACGTTCGTAACTTAAACTAAAATTCCAATCCGAAGAAGGAAAATAAATTATCCTTACATTCCAAATCCTTAAATGCGACAGTAAGTCGTAAGAGAGAAACTAACAAGATTTATTTTCTCTTTTTGTCTAAAAATCTATCTAAATAACTAGGACTGTAGTGACATTAACTTTCCTGCACATCTTTCAGGGACACCGACGGGTCGCCCTAAATCAATTGCCGTGCCACCGCCACCTACATGGGACACGCAGCTAGCACGGGCGCTCTACGCTTACCTCTCCAGTGGCGAGAATCAACTTAGTTTCTTGGAAGGTGACCTCATTGCGTTAATAGGTGAGAGGACCAAGGGCTGGCAATTCGGCGAAAATCTACGCACCCAGTGTAGCGGTTGGTTTCCATTAGCGTACACAGAAGTTTTGGATGATTCATCGTTGTAAGTAATCCACTTATATGGTAATTTACTGTGTGATTATGTTCAATTCTTGTTTTGATGAGTTCCGGGGTTTGTACAGTTGAGAAAGGGTGCGAGCGCTAATATGCAAATGTAATTTTGCAACTTCGCATAATATATTGTACCGTCTTAAATTTGTCGGTTCATTTCTGGCATTAAACGAGAAGAAGCAGCCGCTGATGGAGTAGTAGTCGCGATTAGTTTTAGTGCGAAGAAAGTGGGAAAGCTGGGAAACTTATGTGCAAACTTTTTGAATTAACTCACGGTATAAAGGTTTATAGACAAATTTAAGTTTCTTTCCCTGGATATATTCCCGTATAAATTATACAGTTTTGTTAGCATGTGTATACCAATATATCTTCAGAGCGAAACTTCCTACGCTCTCTTTGCAGATGCTAACTTATTGTCCGTAATAGTCTCGATACGAGGAAGAAGAAAATTTTGTTCTCATAGCCAAAATTCAGTTTCGTGGCTCGTGAATTTCAATAACTTAAGAAGTTTTTATTGGATCAAGCAGTACATACTACCTTGTATCCTAAAAAGTTTATAGCGCAAAAATGTATTCACATGATTTAAAGAAAATCACGCTAAAGTATAAAGAAAACTTATGAAAATGAGATTTTGTTTTTGAACCTTTCCAAACCGAAGATACGAAAGATAATGAAATTATAACTGTTAATACAAGGAGGATACTTTGTTTAAAGTTCATTCCATAACTCATGCAAACGTTGTTTTACTGCATCTGAGATTTCTGAAGCAGATTAGAACTGATCTAGTTTTTTCGCTGGTATATCTCATGCCTTTCCAATGCAATCGCGACTTTTTTGTGAAATGTATTTACTGCAGTTTTAATGGATATGTCAAAGATACTCGACGCCTAGACAGGAATATGATTAATTTCCCACTGTGATCTTATACTTTGTCTTGTAAGATGCCATCTGAAGCTTCCTTATAACGTAGTTTTCTTGAACTGGTATTGGCCTCTTTGTCTCTCCCACAGAACCAGTTTCACGAAATCTGTTCCGAGGTCGCGACGTAGTACCCTGTGACACCCAAAAACTTTTAGCCATAGTAACTTGACGAATATGACAATGGTCCTATTCACTTCAGTAGCTCATGGAGATTTTCAGTCCACCAATTAAGGTGCTACACTCTATTTGGTTTATGCAAACAGAGAGTATCAACAAGAGAAATAAGGAAAGCTTTAGGCGATATACGGAATAATTTTTAATAGGAAAGTAAGCATATCTGGGTTAATATAGTTCGCTACGGACTCTATGCTTGGAATTGAGCCGATGATGAGGCTGAATAAAAATACATATCAGATGCCCCAGAATTTCAATAATAGACAATGTCTTCGTGGTTCGATGTGATTTTATGTTTGGAGAAAGAGAAAACACTCCTGATGACATGAGACGGCCCTGTTGAAAACTTAAAATTCATTTTCCCTTTTTTTATTGAACTCCATTTCAGTTCCTTTAAAGGGCCCCGCTTTATTATTATGATATATCGCACATGCCATTTTCCCAGAAAAAAATATTTAGCATGCTTATTGCAATATATGTATATTAAGAAAAATGAAATTATTAAATATCCATCCTTGTTACAATGATTAAAGAATTTCTTTTCCACGAATGAAATCTTTGCAAATATTTTGGTCTTATGCATCTTAAACGGTTATGTATATGTATGTTTTGTGTTTGATACTTAATGATCCAACGAACAGGATTACAAAAGAATGAGCTCTAATTAACGAATTGTGCCGGTAACAAGTACCATGTTTGTAACAAAGTTTAATTTGTCTTCCCTTCCGCGCACAGCTCTTTGTAACATAGCTAACATTTTTCATACCCACTTGACTTATCTTCAGCTGGACTGGTCTAACAGTTTGCAGATTTGATGAATATAGAGGATGTCTTTATGACACCAAACAACCAAGGAAAGCTTAAAACTTTGAGTGTAGCGCCAGAAACACTGTACTCAAAATAGATATTTTAAGTACCAAAGAATGGAGTTCAATTAGAAAGGGAAAAAGTTGGATGTATTTTCCGATAAATTGTATTTTGCTTGCATCTAAGAAGGATTCTTCGAAAAGGTGCCACTTTTTCTATTTTATAATTAATATTCGTTGCAGGATTAGGACTAAAGGTAACCACTAAATAAGTACAAAGTGTTACATGTAATATCAATTAATGAACATTGTCCCTACTTCCATGTTTTCAAATTTATTTCGTATTCTATAAAACGTAAAAAGAACGACGACAGACGAATAGCTTTAACCTACGTTAGATATAACTTTAATAATGATATGATGTATGTCATCCGGTTTTTATTTGAATAATTTATTTGCAGCAATTCTCCCACCCATGCGTCCGTCTCTAATAGCAGCCACATTAACCCATCTACGCCCACAAACCAAGGCAACAACGTGGGCTCAGGTGGTACCTCAACTCCCGGTAATAACGCTTCTGTAGAAAACCCAACCCCTCGTATGTTTGGCGACACGTTGCACCTCCATAGATCCTCAGCTAACGCTAAACAGGTAGACCACCGCATACATTTATCATTTCCATCGTTACGCTGCGAGAGATTGTACGGAAAAAGCTTCCCGAGAATGGGGAAAACTGGTGCATCATATCTACACTCAATTTACTAACTTTAACGTTAAGAATATACTCTACTACAATTAATTTTGGAATACACGTTGAAGGTTAAGCGAAATTAACAGTAAAACCATAAATAAATAAGGACTCATCACCGCGGCTCGGAAGATTGCGCTATGGGGATTTCTCGAAACGCTTTTTTCCCGTTATCAGGTTTCATCGTGGGCATAGTTTAAAAGTATACTCAAATATACAGGCTGTCTAGTAAGTTCGTAGCTACCTAAAGTTGAATTTATTTTAATTGGAATATACTGTATTGTTGCAGTTTTGTAATTCTCGTTAAATTGTGAAGTAAAATCTAATAAAATACTTTTCTTCTAAAACTAAGAGTTTTAAAATTATTACGGTTTGTTTGAATAAGTCGATAGTTACCGCAATTATTTCTTCGAAAGTGCGCGTTAGACAGTTGCGATTCTTCTACCAACATTTGGCACAAAAGGACCTAATGCATATGTGCCTATGTGGCTCTGAGTTGGTAACCATATGCGCATAATATTGTGATAAGTTGATATGACATATTTTTTTGTTAAAAAGTCATCTTTTAAAAGGAGAAACCTGTATATTGTTGTATTTTTACATTTTTGGGAAATTCTAGATTTAGCATGCATCATCGGCTTGCCTGGCCTTACCCAACGGATCCTTGACAACTCTCTTAAAACGAAAAACTCTTGGATAGCTCTGCTGTCGAGGAAGGGTCCACTTAGTCTTCAGACGAAATTACTAATTTACTATTTTCAACTAATGCTCACCTGCGGAGCATTGTCCCGGTGCACCAGTTGTAAAACCAAAATAAGGACGATTGGCAATCTTCAAAGTAAAATGTTGATGACCATAACCAGGATCCCTTGGTTAATGGAGAATTCACCGATCTCAACATTCTAAATCCAAATGAATATATTAAGGAGCCGAGAACGTAACGAAGAACCAGTATTTGTGACCAGCATCTTCTCGCAGGTTAAAGGTCTTGGCCTTAACTCAAGCAGGAGAGAGTGGATCCCAGGCAATAGATTTAAAAATTGTTAAAATGGGAAAATGGTCGATCTTAGACCACTAGCATATTAGTAACCGTTGTGTCTACAATTTTCCAAAAGTTCAAAACTAAAATAATATACAAGGTATTCCACTAAACAAATTACTTTTTAACGAAAAGATAGCGTACCAACTTAACGCAATATTGCGCGTACCTCATTCGTAATTGAGAACTACTTAAGTGCGTCTGTATTAAGTCCTTTTATGGCATAATCTAGGTATCCACAATTACGTCTGTCTAATCGCGTTTCCGGAATGGCCGAGTTTTTTCAATAAACGCTAATAACCCCAATAACTAAAGCCCTTAGTTGTAGGGGAATAGTATCTTGTTATATTTTGTCTCAGAATTTAAGACAAATTTCAAAAATGCAATAATATACGGCATGTTTCATTAAAAAAAAAATAGTTTTGGATATCTGCAAGCTGATGAAAATATCTTATACATATCAAAATAATCAAGCCATGCCCATAATGGGATCTCATGTTAAGAAATATAGCATCTCGAAAGTCTCCATTCACAATGGCATAATTCTCGAAACCCGCAGCAATGGCTTATCCTCTGTATATTAAAATTCCAATTTGAAAAAATTATAACTAAAGTCACTTTTTCGTGTTAAACTAGTTTAATCTATCCCCGGATTACAGAAAGTGAATTAACTATTTAATCACGAATTAGCGCATTAATCTTTAATTAAGTTAAAATGTTATTACTTTAAAATGGACAAGCAAACAGGAATTCATTTAATCACGAATTTACATTTTGATCCGAGATAACTTAATCCAGAATTATAAGGTGTTCGGTAAACCGGAGGATAATCCACATTCATCAATAAATTACATCATGATATACGTATATCAAATCATTTTACTTTAATTATTTACTAATTCATTTTCAATTAAATTGTAAAATTCGGAATCCCTTTATTGACACATATGTACATATATGTCATGTACAGAAAACCTCAATTTAGTTCACTCGATTCAATATTGGTGAGACTAACTAAGCAAGTGTTTACTATTTGCGACAAATAAATCGATCGTTCAGTAAAATTGAAACTAATAGGATGGACGAAGCAATTACAGGTTCGTAACAATGACGTACAGTTTCAATTTCACGCTAGAAATCTGAAGGAACATTTCTTTGGTGTGCAAATAAAACAAAGAGATGATATTTTCACTTTATTTAGCGAGGGTTTTATTATTTTTGTATATTTTGGGTGATACACTTTGATTTACAATTTTCGAAATAACGGCTGGCTGCTTTAACTTTTTTCTCCGCCAATTTGTTTTACATAAAAAATCAAGCAGGGGTGTACGAAGCAAATGAAATGGATACGACAAGAAATTATGCTTCAGTTCATTGAATTTTGATATGAAAGGGAAATATATGTGAGTATAACTTCGTTGAGTGGATGTGTATCACTCAACGAAGGGTATTGTCTTTGCTAGAGGCAATTTCCCATTTATAACATAGTTTATCCAATATGCCCGAAAAATAGATCTAGCACTCCTTCGTGATTAATACTAAACCAACAATTTTCTGAAAAATGCGTACTTCTAGTACTAATCCGTTGTAAACCAACAGTTCAAAGTTTAAAGATGTCGGCACATTGTTGCTAACACTGAAACGCAATTCTGCTGGTGTAAACAGAAGGGTTATTACATATATAATACAACAATATATATTGTTATTTACATAAAAATATACTGTAATTATAATAAAAACTGTTATATTTTATATTAAAGATGTTGGCTTGTGAATTCGTGGTAGATAATCCTGGACGAAATAAAACAGGGACTAAATCTCACACGTATCGTTAGTTGTCTCGTTTTCAATTCGTTTACAATATGAAATAAAAAAAAAATTATGAAAGAATATATTTTATTTTATTTGCAACTATGAATAAAACTTCATTGATGTTTAGACTACCACTTAGTCGCTGGATCAGGCCCGTGGGATGAGAATTTTTGTGAATTTTTCGTTTAATGGTGATCAACTTCAGCCCGACCTCGGGGTGAAGTCGATTACCCATATTGAAATATAAACATTTCACATTGGAGTGGTTTAGGATAAAGTCAGTCGATCGGAAATGAAGTATGCGTTGTAATATCACGAACTTCCACATCCGGGTTAGCTGCCATTAGCACCGTGTATAGCATCGATCAGTCCAATCGATTAACTTCTGACAAGGTTGGTGGCGATTTGGGCTCTTTTTCGGATACTCCAACCGTTTATATAGTCTCGTATTCCCTGTACTTACTATTACTCTCGTACTCCCTATACTTGACAATTTATTACTTATGTGTATGTAACTCCAGCCAACGATTATCTTAGTATAGCGGCTAAGCAACTCCTCCCCTTCATGTATCTTCGTCATAACATCATAACTTAAGTATTACTCAGTAATAACTCGTCAAGTTCGATAGTACAAGTCCGCGTTCAATTGTTATCGATAATGTTAAAGATTATTGAGTCTATCGCTTTAAACCTAATTTCAAACTCGACGAGAACCATAATTCGCTGGTCTCGCCGGATATAATTCTTTAACACCTAGAGTGGTTAGGGCCGGCCTAGTTTCCGTAGGTTCAACTGTGTACATTTTTACACTAAAATGCCAAATAGTACACACACTACTTTAGATTTCAATTGTTTTTTTAAATATTTTAATATGTAGTGTAATGTGTGATAAGTAAGCCTGCGGAAATAAGTTGCGCTTCACGAAATTAGCAGCGACTAGACAGATTCGTGTCTATTCGTCTCATAAGAAAGGGTTCGTGTTGCCTACTGGTTTCCTCGAGAGCCGACAAAACACGAGCCTCTGCTAATTTCGTGAAGCACACGGAAAGTGTACTAGCTTCTGCAGGCTTAACACTATAAAATATAAATGTAATTATGTAAATGTTGAAAAAGGCAGCAATGATACACAGAAACGTCCAAATGAAAAACTAATTTATATGCTTATTAATTGAGAATGAGCCACTAAACTCAAGATTTGTATCTTATTTAATGACAACAATGTTGGCAATAATGCGTCCGTAATTTTTAACGACGCATTTATTTATCAAGCGCATATGCAAAACCTTTACTGCTTCATGCATATTTCTCAACTTCCTCAGTGCAACTCTTAAAGAAGAACTAACTAACAGTGAGGTTAACAAAATATAAGAATAGCTAAATCATATGCCGAGGAAACGCCTAATAATCTTATTCGGCCTTTTCCCGGCATATGGTTCTATCTGAGTTTTCTTAAAGGAATTCTTTGTATCGTAATTACTTCGTCCAATAGATTATCGATTTCTATTTCGCAAATAGCTAAGACAATGCTTAGCGACCAGTATTCCAAAATTGAAAAAAAAACTTGAAAAGCCTAATTTAGTTTGCGTGTTACACTTAAAAATTCGCCGGATGTTGCGATGCTATAATATTTAAACTAACTATAATTGCTTTCGATTAGGAAATTGGATGATGCAGCAGGTAATTCCTCATTCACTTACGCACTGACTAATACTTTCGCACATTCTTTTTAGATACGTCGGGCGATCGGTTCTAACAATATTCCACCCCCTGCTCTACCAGCGCCCGTTCCAACACCTTCCTTGCCCTATCATAAAACCGGCATCACCCAATCCCACAGTACCAGTTTTCAAGGAAAGAGCGATACCTCCACCTTCCAGTCGCCGTATTCTCAACCGACCACAATGAAAACTTCATCGTCCAGTTACAACTTCACGACTCCATCCAGCGGTCCTTATTCGACGCATCCGCAACCCTCCAGATCCGATCGGCCCGCAGCTGTTACCCCGTTGCCGCTTCATTTGCAAAGCAAAGGAGGAAAGATAGGCGGACCGGTAGGAAATGTATCGTTGCACAGCAGCAACGATTCAGGCTTCAGCAATGATCCACCGCCCCAACCGGAAATCGATTACTCGGACGATGAGTCCATATCCGGAGGAGGCGGCGGTGGACAGACGAAGATACCGCCTCGGTGAGTTCTTTGAGTGTTTTATTGGAGAGGTAGATGGTCAGGGTCGGGGTGATTTATTTATTCGTGGCTTTAATCCTGCAGTTGGAGTCCTAGAGGATTTATCACATTGTTAAAGTAATAATGATGATTCTTAAACAGAACCACTAACATTTCTGTTTGCTTGTGGCAGCACATGTAAAATTTACGACTTTCACAAATGGATACAATAATTTATTCATAGTTCGAACAAAAATTAACACGGCAAAATAATTTTATTAAAAATTCACACTGTAAATATCGCACTGTATTAATGGTAGAGACCTTACTAACATTCTTAAGTTTAAACATGATAAGTAGTAATAATAATTAATAAGCATTAATAACTAATAATAATGAAGGAAAGGTGTATTGAGAATTTAAAGTTGCTTCTTTTATAACTTCCTAAAAACAGTGGTTGTAGTTAATATTTCATAGTAGTTACAATACGAAATGGACAGCACTACTTACAGCTTCTATTTAATACTTAGCTCACAGAAAACGATGTTTCGGCAGAAGTATAAAGTAGGATTGCTTTACAAAATTCAGCTGGTAACTCTATTTATTCGCTATGCTTTTATGGCCGTTGGGACAAAATTATCATGCAAGTCTAGCTTGATTTTAAGCATCTTGTAAACAATTGACAAATGATTTTCTGCATGTGCTATACTAATGTTGCCAAAATCTATATTAAACATAGTCATTTAAAGAGGTCCGATGGATATCCATCCACACATAGCTGCGAAAAAGGAATCACGAGAAAAAGGACGAGATTAAGGTGATCTTGGGGCACTTGAATTTACATAAAGTGTTACATTTAACACTTTTCGAAATTATTGGTACTGGGATTACCATTTCGATCAGAAGACATTTATGTGCGTCTACTCGCTTCTTTGGATGCACACTGTTACTACAGAATGATTCACGTATACATATGATCTCTGTTAAAAACAACGCTCAAATGATTGCTATGGACGATGCTTATTGCACTGATAACATACCAAAGCAGGAATATCCTGAATGTTACCCTACTCGGACTTATTTAACAGTTCTGGAGTTTAAAATGAGAAGTGAATATAATAGCGGCTGGTTAACTGCAACACCAGAAGAATTGAAACAAAAGAATGCAGCAGAAATTGCGCAAATCCCATCTGAGATTTATTTAAATATAATTAAATGTGTAAAGCTAAATATTTGGTAAATCAGACTAATACTTAAATGTATGCAATCTTGTAGTTAATTTAGGTTAGAAACTCTGTTAAATTGGTTCAAATCGATTGGGCAGATTGTCGTCCCAACACAGCAATTCATTTAGATAAACACCTTTCATATAGTAAATAAATAAACATATTTGGCGCTGAATATTTCGTATGGCTTAGCTTTAGCATTGCTTTTGGGTTTTCAGAACTAGCCTCGTTATTTTGTATTTTCACTTATCTTTATGGTAACCTTTAAATTGGTACAACGCTGGGTTCACTAATCTTTAACATGTGCATTATTATTAACACCGGCACTAAGTGATTCACTAAAAATACACCTTAGTTTAAGTGCATAATTTGATTTTATTTTTTTTTATTGTCCATTCTGCAGAAGCAATAAGCACCGTCGTATAACCAGCGACAACAACAATAATAACACTAAAAAGATGCACTCCATCCGACCATCAAATAGTTCAGGAAATCTTATGGATCGTCGATTCTATATGTCGGACGACCAGGATACCATATCGAATATTTCACCAGACAGGAAATGTATAGTTAAGAGAACGAAATCCTTTTGGAAATTTGGCAAATCGTCAGACAACGAAGTACTAGAAGGCATGGCGTTGTGGAAACACAAAGATCTTGTCGATATAAAGAACATCGATAATAGGGGAGGCAGTACTAAACATAGCACATCAAATAGGCCCAAAAAATCCAGCAGAGACAGATCGAATGATTCTGACAAAACCCTAAATGCAAAGCACTGTAATGAAGATCAAGAGCGAAATAAACCAAGCCGATCCAAGCAGCATAGTTTCAGCGAGAAACAGAAGGCTGCTCCTCAAAAGAAGGAAAATAAAATCGAGAAAATCGAAGACTACGACGATGATTATGAAAAAAGTACCATTAGGAATAATGACGATCAATTCTATGAGGATAGCGGAGATGGTTTGGTGCTAAGAACAGTTAACAGAAAAGACATCCTCCAGCAGTATACCAACGATTCCAGTGGACCTGATTCCGAGAGCGAATCGGATACCACTAGTGACGATCCATACGATTGCATCTTGGTAGATGATCAAGCACAGAAAGTACGAAAAGGTGAAGAACAATTTTCAAGCGTAGCAGCTATTGGCAAAAAGCTGGAGAAACTCTCGAAGAGCAGCAAGTACTCTCCTCAAAAGAATACCGAAGCAAATAGGAGATCCTTAACGGAAAAAAATAATAATAGCATGAACTTAAGAAATGAAAGAAAAAACATCGAAATAAACACTAGTACCATGGATAACGATGACATTATGCAGTACAGGGATAAGAGGCAAAGTTTCAAAACGTTCGGGATAGAGTCACCGAACAGCGAAAACGGTGAAAATGAACGGCCCGAAAACGATAGATATTATCCCCAGACGCGTAAACGTAATAACGGAACAAACATTACGGAGAAGCGGAGATACTACGTTGAAACTAACGGCCACTCTAATAGCACCGACCGGCGCAATAGACAAAGCTACGACAGTATAGATTCAGAAATTGATGCGGGAGATAACAGAACGATTACGAACAATCGCAGGAACAATATGGAGGCGGAGAAGAAAGAGAAACTAAAGTACTATTCGGAACGGCATAGGGACGGTGAGTTTTCAGACGCAACCGAGGGCAGGCAATTTTTACCGCGAACGAAGTTGACGAAAACCAACAGCAACAACTCCAGTTCTCGACAGGAGCCGCAACAGCAGGAAGGCAACGAGTACGGGGAAACTATGCAGAGACGTATGAAAACCGCCGAATACACGAACATGTATGATGAAAAGATGCCGCACAGCGGGAACATGTATGGACCGTGGTACGACCTTTGGGGTTTAGATGCATCTGTACGCAAATAGGTTTTTACATTATTTTATTTGATGTTTGCTTTGTTTCTTTTTTTTGTCCTTAAAGAAAGTATAGATAGTTATTTAAATTTTCCAAATTTGAAGCTTTTCATGATAATCTACAAAAAAACGTAAATTATTGCAATATTTTTAACTGAAATTTTATTGTTTTTCATAAAACATTATTACTAGCATTCGGCAGTATGCTATCGATGAGCTTTGGCGAGCCACTGTATCCGCTTAGACTTAGAGATCTTCACTAGAAATTGCTCTGAAATAAATACGTTTTTGTGTTTACATGGTTGTGCAAATGTGTTTTTGTATTGTTTACATTTGCAATGGATATGATTGTAAATTTTGGAAGGCTGAGCAATATTGGAGTAGTTCTCTTGAAATTACTCTAGCTTATTTTTGTGTCTCCGTCTTACACATCATGATAAGGCCAGCCAATTTTATTGTTCAAAAACGGAGTAAACCGTTTCACTAACATAACACGTACTTATATTGCTTTATATTGCATTAATTTAGAATTCACAGTTTTAGAAAACACAGATGGCGACCATTGTACTTATATCGAATATATAAAGGACTAATATGGTTATATTGACTTATAAAAGGTTACTATAAGTAAAAAAAATTATTATTTTTGGGCTATGATTTTAGAATATACGAATATAGGAAACCATATACGTTAAAATTAACTCAAAATTTTTAGAAGGGATACAATTATTGTTGATATAACAGTCTCTTTAATTTGACTTTAATTTTCTAATTCGATATTCCCGAGAAAGTTACAAAGATTCATTATAATCGACAGTGTGTTGCCGGATCCTTAAGAAAAGATTTTTCTACATAACATGATATGTAAATTATTATAAGATATACAAAACTGTCGATTTTATCCCCTACATTGAAATTTATTTTTAAATTTTGGTGTTATTTGTGGGTGTTACAGCTTTTCTGAAGACATTTTTTCTCAAAAATCAATAGTGATCAATCTACGTGAAAATATAGTGATATATTTTATTTTATAAAGAAAAGCTAAATTAGATATCTTTAGATATCGAAAAGCTACCTTTAGCAATTGGACCGTAAGTAAGGCTCCGAAAATAAGTTTTGTAGTAAGATCAAATTTCTATTAGATACTGGAAAAAATGTTTGTTTCAATGGATCTCCAATGAAGTTTGCGTTCTGCTTTTGAAGAACAAGTATTACAGCCATTTTCCAGTTAATTTATAACAGAGAGATACTGTGTATATGACCAGTAATACATGTTCTATCGCTCTTCTATCGTTTATTGATAATAAGAAAAAAAGAGATTTTGGCTCTACTGAATGCATGCATGATTACTTCAAAACTAATAACAAATATGAGATGAGGAATTTTACAACAAAAAACAGTTGCACACTTCGCTGATGTTTATGCTCAATGAGGTCCTGCTAAAAATTCGATAATCCTTACCGCTGCGCTGAATGCTAGTTATTATCTCAATATTTTTGTAAGAGGCCTGCAATAATTGTATATCTAATAATGTGGTTCAAAATAAAGCTCAAATTTCGTATTTCTTTTTATGTTCTATTTTTAGAAAGGAGACGTATATAAGCACGGCGATTTACATTTTGATGTAACTACTTCCCGAAAATAAGTAAACTATTTTTCTTGGCTAGCATTTTCCGTGAGGAAGACCAATGAATTAGTAGCAGTTACACTTTTCCACTTTTAAATTCTCAATACAAGAACAAAGAAATATAAAACATGCAAAAATCGTAAGTAGACCTTTAGGCAAGGAATTATAAAATCAAGGTCTTTTATAGCGAATTCTTTCTTCGAAAGTGCGTTAGTTCAGAGTGTTTTCATATCGGTACAATTCTAGGGACCGAAATGTACCATCTTTATTATTAAATCAAATGCAACTGAAGTCCCACATTTTTTTTTATAAAAGAACGTGAGAAATAATAGCACCTACTCAAATATTAACTAAGAGGTATGATGGGACAAAAGTATACTTAGACGACTGGCAAGCGACGAAGCAGCATGGATAGTGTACACAAGGCTCACTTTCGTACATGTTTACTGCTTATCGTCCAAGTTTGCTTTTGTACCATACTTATTTATGAAAAATTCGAAATTACGTATTGCTGGATATGCAGTGATTCGTATTTAATTTGGAAAGGATGGTACCATTCAGCTTCGGTATAAAACATATTTGTTACATCAAGCAAAAATTAATTTAAGTAACATGCAACTGATTGAAAAAGAAAACAAATTTATATCGCACCTATCTAGTTTATTACACCCATTCATCAATTTACTATATAGCAAACAGTTCACGATATTAATTTTTTAAGTAAACTATAACGTTCAAGCATACCATCTTTATCTCCTCTTAATATTTTACAGCATCATAAACCTTTCACAACTTCAAGATTCTCCACATTTCACCATACCACCCTCCAAATATAAACGGACCCTTATTAATTTAATATTGATTATTTTTACAGGACAAGTAACTACGCAACCGTTAAACAACGAAAATCGAAAACTGATAGATCACCGTCGCTTATCATAGAGTAGTAAGATGGATTGTCGTATTATAAATTACCATTGAACTAGTCTACAAGTTATGAATAACTTTATTTTTTTGCGTAGGTTAGGTGGGTATATATTATATATGTAGTATATGTATATGATAATATGGAAACTAGATTGTATTTATTATTATCTACGGATGTTACAAGCGCGCCATTTCTTGGTGCATGCAAGGGTTAATGCTCAAGATGTATAATAATTACATATAAATGTGCTAATTCCTTAAGAATATTACTACACAGTATGCTTAATAGATATGTATTATTTTAACTACGTATTATTTTCTTTATCTTAGTGTTTATTATAGACTAAGTGTCTACTATATCATGTGAATATTGCTAATACCAGGTGTTTTCAATTAGTTTATTATTGCGTAATTTAAAATGCTGCGAATTTCCCAATTTCGAGAAGATCTTTTATTCTCTGCCGATTTTCGTCCTCAACGCAAGTGATTTGGACCACCTGGTGTAAGCCCCTAATATGTATATATAATTTGGTGGTTGGGATGGTGCAATACATCATTATAGAACAAACTTACTAATGTATTTGCTTACTAAATTGAATGTTCTGTTTAACCGATAATAAATTTATTTGATCAAATCGTAAGTTATTGCCAGCTAAATAAATTTATAGCTTCCTCGGTGAAATATATTTCCTTGTTTCTCGGTTTCTCCGGCTTCCGATGCGTTTGCGCCTAATAATTAATAGTTTCCTTTTCTGTAATCGGAAAAGGTGTTTTAATTGAGTAATGTTCTCACTTTACTTTTGTGCCGTGTTCTCTCACGCCAATTACGATTTATCTTTTCCGAATAAATAGCAGATAGAGCCGTTTACCCAAAATTCCATGCGTGTTTGCTTTGGTATTTCGTTTAAGACCCGAGCTGTTTGCGTGTGAGCTTAATTTTATTGACGTGCTTTATACGTTAAATGAATTCACGCCGGAACAAAATTTAAAGAAAGAATTTTATGTCACGGATCTACAACTCAATGCTCATTTTACAACTTTCGGGGCAACTCAAACAACTGACACAAAGAGGTGCAAAGCACTACTTTGCCATTTTTTTCAACAAATTCGCTGTATTATTTTGTGGCTTTTGGCACAGGAGACTCTTAGTATACATTTCCTAATTTTAGTTGCAAAAGCTAGAATTAAAGAAATGTAATTTTTAAAACTTGCTGCAAATTGGACGACTTAAGCTTGACTTAAATTGCTATAGAACTATAGCGATTCCTTACTTGTAATTCCAAACTTGATAATTCGAAGAGACAGCGTGTTGCTAAATTTGCCATTTAAAAATGCTAAACGCTGTCATTAAGCTGAATTTTGACCGTACTTTTGGCTATTGAATCTTATTGAATGAACAAAAAGCTGTTCGAACAGCTTTTTATTGATAACTGCGTCGGTACCTGTCAATCAAAAGCAAGTCTCCCTGTAATCGTGATTATCAAACAATTTGTGTTAAATACCATAAACTGATTTTGGAATCCTCAAAGTTATTAGCAAAGATTTGTGAATCGCGGTTATAATCTCTCAATTTGCACAATACCGGCAAAAATGAGTTACCTTTTCCGGCTGGGAATGTACTAGATTATTTGGGTGCTGTTGCGAACGCGATCGTCGTTTCAACTACTGAAACCGCTTGCACTGATTTAATTTGCATCGAAATCAATGCTATAGACAGACCAGACATTTAATCAAACTTCGAAATGATAATTGTTGCAAGACATATTAGTAAGTTTGTGGAGTTTTTAAAAGGAATAGACTTAAATGTATCTATATTCGTATGTCGAAATTGAGTGACAAAACTTTTGGTAAGTTGTAGGTACACTGTGCGATTGACTTATTATGACTTTTTAAATCCTTCGGTAGTAGATCTGAGTGGCCTTTCAGGCACGTAACGGCAACATAAATTATTGCTCAAAAGCTTTGCCATCTTATTTCAAGAACTCCAATGTAGAGCTTATATAAGAATAAGTATATTTTTTTGTATATACATAGGTATCTACGTTTTGTACATTTTATAGATATTCTTATATGTGTATATTATATTAAACAATAGAAATTGTAAATGATACAATGACAAAGATATTTTAAAATTAGACACTAACAATGTTAACAAATACATAAATAATCCCCATATCTTATAGTCAATAACTATATGAAACTTAATCTAATCACTAATACATGTATTTGATAGTAATAGTTTTAGAAAGAAAAAATATAAAAGGACTATGTATATGTATGTATATTCGTTTTTAATTTAAATTATTGTTGTATTATAATTGTAGCAGCCGTCCAATTTTTTACGAGATTAATAAACACAACCTTTTTATAATATTTTATATATTAGTTAAGTACGTGAACTCATCAAAAATAGTTTGCGATTATAATATATAATATTGCCACTTATTTTCAATAATCAAGCATTGTTGTCTGTATTTGATATATGTATTGGAATAAAATATGTGTCTGTACCTAAGTTTGTAAACTTACCACACATAAATGTTATCTTAAGCTGTGTAACGTTATTTTAATAAAATTTATATTGTTTACTTGATCATTCTGTTTTTGTACACATAACCAATACAATCTACAGATACCTCATTGAGAATATAAAGAGATAAGACACAAAAATACAGCTTAGCGTGTTTTTCCATTATTAGACTTAAGCAGTTGCATAAGCTCAAAACTAGCTGCAACTAATTAACTGGTGTAAGCAGGATAGTTCCCGGAAATTCTTTACGACTTTTGCAAACCGATTTCTTCGTTCAAGCAGAATTACAGGAATAAACACTTCCTTTGATTTGTCCTTATAATTCATTGTAAGATGAACTCATAAAAATCTTATTTTCTGCATGGAACTTCATTGGCTAAAAACTGTATTGTACATACTTGATGAAAATTTTGGGAGAATGATCTTCAAATTATTTTTCACCGATTCTCAGGCGAATAGGTTGAAGACTATCAAATGAGCGCACATATTTAGTATCTTCAGACTTCTCCTGTGGCAACGTTCAAAGGTAATAGGGATATAAAAATCATCAACAAAACACAGACAATATTTTCAATTATGAAAATATGTTAAACTCTGGTGTAGTTTTCAGTTCGAATGTACTACTTCATTGTTAAAGCTATTTACCAACCCATAACTCAATGCTACAACCAACTAAACAAAAGTTATAATTGTTGTAAATTTAAAGTAATAATCTATAATTCGGGAGAAAGTCAATGGATCTATACGTTTGAAATCAATAAATATGCTCATTTATCTTTTATTGTCTCATTAAATAACTTGAATTCAATAAATTATCGATAATAATACCTAAGCCATTTATGAAAAATTACTTAATTTTAGTAAAAACAAGTGAAACACTGTTGGGTAGGAGAGAAACGCCAGATTTGTTTACAAAACCGAACTTATTGTGCCCTCACGTTGGTATATAGCGACTAGCATGCAATGCCGCTTCTACTACTTTAACTGCTTTGGAAGAAACCGTGCACATACACTACCGGCCATAAGTGTTTACCCACCTCCATAATTGGCGATTCTTCAAATATATTGTATGTTATCCCTATAAAAGTATTTGTATTATTAAACTGTAAGTACGAGATAGATTATAGTTGCTATGTAATGTTCTGTGTTACGTAATGAGCCGACTGGCATTAAGATATTGGAAATGACTCTTTTTTGCGGTTTAGGTCCATTCAGGTAGACGGACCAGATAAAGAGCAGTTTCTGGGCAATGTTTATTGCCGCTGTCATAAAATATCATAACAGATGACACAGACACTTCAATATAATGAAAAATTTAGTTTACATCCAGCTTTCCTATTGCAAACACCGAATGAAGAGTTTGTGCAAAGTGTTTTAAAACGGCCAGTAAAATTAAACTAATGTCGGCAAGAAAAGAATTATCAACAGAAACGCGCGTTCAAATAGTGGCATATCACAACATCGGTAAAAGTAACCGAGAAATTGCTACATTATTGAAATTAAACCGTAGAACCGTGGATTATAATGTGAAAAAGTATCAAGCAAGTGGCAGTGTATCAAATAAACGGCGACCCGGACGGCCAAAAATAACAACACCAGCAGAAGATCGTGCTATGGTAATGACAAGCAAGCGAAATAGACGAAAAAACAGCGCCAGAAATTGCTGCCGAAGTGAATATTTCGCGTCCAAATCCAGTTAGTGTTACCACAGTGAAAAGGCTTTTGCGCGAAGCTCGTTTGTATGGAAGGATTGCTATGCGGAAACCGTTATTACACAAAGCAAACAACGCTAAACGGTTAACATGGGCAATACAAAGATTGGGCGTTAGAAGATTGGAAGAAAGTACCCTGGACCGACGAATCTAAATTTATCAGTTTTGGTTCAAACCGAAGGACATTTGTTCGTAGATCGAAAGGGGAATGAGCACTTTAATCCTGTGTTATATCAACAATAAAACATGGAGGAGGATCAGTTATGATTTGGGGTTGTTTTGGCGGTACCTCTGTGGGAGATTTGGTCAAAATAGATGGTATCCTGAGAAAAGAAGGCTATAGGGTGATTTTGGAGAGGAATGCTATCCCATCTGGAACACGATTAATCGGTGATAACTTCGTGTTCCAGCACGATAGTGATCCGAAACGCACCGCCAAGATATGCCGTGAGTATTTAGAACAGCTGGAGCACATAAACCAAATTATTGTTATGAAATGGCCGCCCCAAAGTCCAGATCTCAATCCGGTCGAGCTTTTGTGGGAGGAACTCGATCGACAGGTTCGAAAATCTGCTCCAACATCGACAACAGTACTTTGGACGCAACTACAGGATACGTGGAGGAAAATAGAGTCACTAACACTAGCGAAGCTGTTAGAAAGAATGCCGAAACTGTGTGCGGCAGTAATAAAAGCGAAAGGTGGACATATTGACGAATCCCAAATTTAAGTAAATTTATGATTATCATTGTTAGAAAATTGACAAACACATTGTTTTTATAACTGTTAAAGTACTTCGTATAAGCACAGAATAAAGGTTTATTCTGTAATTAGTATTCGACTTGTTTTTGTAATATTTTAAGGGTAGGTAAACACTTATGCACGGTAGTGTACATACTTGTAGGTTAACATGTGCATGTACAAGATAGGTTAGCAAATAATCTATTTGTCCCATGAAAATCCGTTGTATTGAAATTGAATTAAAAAAGTATGCACTTATTGTTACGTTCATCTTATAATGTAACGCTTTTACGATCCACCGCATATTCGCCTTCAATTGCAATCGTCTACATACATAGATATACCTACACTGCATACGAAGCAACATGAAAGCTATCTCCTTTTTTCCGACAAAATAGATTTCCCAGGAAGATAGTGTTTCCATATGGGAGATTTTGTAATATACATATGCGTAATACCGCTTCGTATATCGCATCCTTGGGATATCGGTACCGATGTTATATTCATAAAAGGAAATACACTTTCGATAAAACGTACATAACACGCGCGTATCGGCTAGAAAATGAGGTTTATTTTCGTATCAGACTAAAGTTCAAATACTACATGGATATGATTGATTGAAAGGTTATAAAATCTACAAATTTATAAGTTTTAGTTAAATATTTTGAGAAACGATGAAACAGGTTTTACGATTAAGTATGTGATCTTTATCTTAACTATCTTGCTACTAGTTCTTGAGATCATGGTTATAACTATAAATATTTCGTTATAATTAATGCACCATTCTGTGCAAATTGCAAGATATAAATAAGGGTATTATAGGTGGCAATAGCAAATTTTGGCAACCCTTTTATACAACCATAAAATCTATAATTCTCTCCGCTGCATTCGATGCCCTTTTTTCTAAACGCTGCGAGAGGATGAGGACTGCTTTCTCAAAAATCGGCAACGTAAGCGCCTACAAATACCTCAAATAGTACAAGATCCAAATTTAGGAAACATATCAAAGAATTAGCGTTTCTGGTAGGTCTGACGCATCATTCCTACGATGCCTCGCCTATTACAGCGAAGCGACAAAGCCACGGAATATTTTCCACGAGGTATATACAGGGTGAATCAATGGTTGGGCAAAATGGTTTGTTCTCAAAAGATTCGGAGAGTGATTATCTAACAATACTCAGTAATTTTTTTAAGTAGAGCAGCCTGAATATATAAAAAAAACAGAAGTTTCTTGCACCAGGAATGAAATATATTTAGACCGTAAAAATGGTAGAATATACAGGGTGTTCCATTTTGAAAAAATTAACTTATTATGTCATCTGTAGATACTCGCCCTGCAAAGGTATTTTGCCAACCCGTGGACTCACCGTGTACACATGGCAAGCTGCCACACCCTTATATAGAAGGAAGACGAAACAAAATATCAAGCATGAACGAGCTTTAAGATGTCTTTAATATGTGAGATATAAGCAGCATATTCCCTTCAAGCGTAGGTGGAAGATAATTCTCTTCCCGAGCAATTTAGCAACTGCATAATATAAATTTATATTCAAATATACAGAATGCGTAGCTTTTACTGTACGTGAAACTGCATTAAATAATACAAAGTTGCAGTACAGAATCAAACTTACATGAAGATCGCTGTACTGCTGAAAGCTCTTCGAAATACTTAAAAACTTACAAAAATGCAGATAAGTGACAGAACTTTTTCATTTACACAAGTCTGATAAAAACTAATATCCTCTGTTTTGAAAGCAACCCACTCATAGTCTGTTATTACTGAATTTTTATAATTTCATCTTTCTACATATATTCAAGTACATGTAATTCCATAAAAATATAGGGTCTTACAATAAGGGATTCATGACGACTATTGTCACAAATATCAAAACAAGCAATTTGAATTTAATAATTCACTCTCAAGAAAATCACCGTTTAATTTGAAGGAGGCGGATTTGGCAATCAGGTATGATATATGTTTGCGAATACTGGCTCAGAGTTTTATAGTCCTGATTTATCGATTATTCTTATTTGATGGTGTACCACTTCTTTTTATTTACTTTCTAGAGCATCCCAGACTATTGTCTAGCTGTCTATACTTCGTTAAACTTTTGGCGCAAACAGAAAATAATCAATAATCGTAACTAATTGCTTTCGACTTACGGAGCAAGTCCAGCGTCTCCTTCTCTAAGAATATCATATCTTCATTTTTACCGGCAATTCTAGCCAAACTCGTATACTAAGACACGGAACTCGTACCTAAGTTTAATAAAACAAATATTTGCAGTTTACGGAATATATCTGCCACAAGCACTATTTCCTTTAAAGTTTTCAAGTTATTATTCACCAAGAATTTGCAACAGATACTTGAAAGTTTCGTTCCTTTCTTTCCATTTATTAAAACTAATTAATTTCTCGCTTCATAGATGGAATTATAACAAACCATACGGAGTTCCCCATTAGAAATAGCTGTAAGTCTCCTTTTAATTATAATATAATTCAAGCGGAAAATTGAACGCCTTCTAATTAATTTTATGCGAAAGTAAAAGAACAGACGCAAAGTAAACCTCAGAAAATTGAATTTAAAATTGGAGATATCAATTTGATGGGAAATTCTTAGATGTAATGCTTAATTTATTATTACAAGTTGAACGGTACGTGTTTAGCTTCTATACAAGACTAGCATAACGTCACATGATTTATTTTCTATTTAGGCCTATTAAAACTGCAGAAGCAATTTTCTGGATGTATTAGAGAAAAATGAACGAAAGAAGAAGAAAAGGGGGAGATAAATGAACGTAACTGAGAACAATTTTTCTTTTTCTCCCTTGTTTTACATCCCCTGGATGTTTACTTGTCAAACGAAATTAAATTCATCAGTCAGATGATGCGGACTATTGTTTAATGGCAAAGAAAGGATAGGTTTGAAGTACGAAAGGAAAAAACGTCTTTTTTAATTTAAGTTTCCTAGCGTCGGCCATTTATTAACGTTTGCGAGTGAAGACACGATTCGCGGTATTTATTTCTTACGTAGTTCTTACGTAGCTACGGGGCCGTTCCTGCAGTTTACATCAAACGTCATTAGAAGATGTATAGTGAATGATCACCGCCACACACGGATCAGTTCACGAAATCCATTTAATTTTTCAGGGATATTGGTGAGAGGCGGTCCCGTAATCAATATCCGTTGTATCAGTAGCTTTTGATTGATCTACTCCTGTCTACGTTGATCGCTGAATTTAAGAAATACAATGTATCATGATCGATACATTTTTTGCTGATTTTTATATTTGATTTCAAATTATAGCAGTCTCTGTGTTTAAATAATTATAAAACCAATCTCCAACAGAAACAAATTTCAAAGAAAATATGTCCTGATGTATCATTTTCGAAAGTGTTCAGTAGGTAGGTTTTAAAATTATGAATTTTGTTCTTTGGCAAGACTGTATTTGAAATCATTTGATTATTTTTTTTTACTGAAGTGTTTACGATTATTTGTTTCTAAAGCCCTTGTTTGTGTAGAATCTAACAAAAAATAAGCAGCTTTAAAGTAATTTCAATTAAGAAAGTTTTCTTAGTTGGAATAATTTTTGGTTTAATTCCGTTTTATCGTGTAAAAGGTCACTACTGCACAACTGATAAAGTAATTACAAATAAAATAAACGTAAATCACTTCGTTGCCTGTACAAGCAACATAAGGCATAATACCAGCTCACATGCTTGTAGCTTACGAGAGCGTTGGTTTATGGCACTAATACCTGTAAAAGTATTTTACTTTTTCATGCGAATTGGAATTGTCAGATCAATTACTCTCCTATATAATGCATGGGTTTTAAAGAAAACAGTGATTTTCTAGAAAAGTACTAAACAAATGTCTGTGCTACCTTTATCACAGGAAGTATGATCAGAACCCACTCCTTTAGTCATACTCTAACATTCGTAGTTTCAATTGCCGCCACCTTGAGATAGATAAGGGGTTGCCATGATGTATGTGTTGCAAGAGGTTTCATAATAAGCCAATTTATGCATATTGGTAAAAATTACTTATTACCCATCACTAGAATTTGGAAATTACATAATAAATACTTTCTCGAGAATATCGAGAAGTATCTATTTTTATATCCGCCGGAAATATATGTTTCCGTCGGCAATGATTGGATACTACCCCCCTTTTTTGTATTGACTGATACGTGTAATTGGGAACATCTTTTGTGCGTGTCTATTCTAAATAAATAAAGAAATGGTTGCGAGGTCACAAACTGTGCGATTGTATCCTTTGGGGCGGGAAAGAATGATAGTAACATAGCCATAGAGCGATGACCTTGTATACCACGCTTACAAAAAGTAAATATCTTCGGCAATAATGAAATATATTTGAAAAATGTAACAGTCTTAAAGTCTACCATATTTGTAACGAAAGAAATCTGGTAACCATTCATAAGCATCTTATTACCACTAACTAGTTAATGTACGTTTCCCACTTCTGAAAACTTTTCTTTCAAATGACTCAAAGTTATTAGCGCTTTAAAGAAAACACGATGTCTACAGATAGAACGATCATTGTGTTTATATGAAGTCATTCTACTTTTTTTCCAGTGGCAAGTTAGATGTCATGGTGAGCAGCTCTTAAGGATAACGCTTCGTTTTTTCTCAGGCGGAAATGGTCGCATTGAATAGCTGCGAATCACTGAGATCCCCTATATTTTTCAGCTGAAAGTGATCGTAAAATGCACCAAGATTACAAATATCCCTTATTCATGCATTCGTTTATTAATTCACAAAGCAGTCCGCTTTTATTGCCCGTGAAGAAGGGTGCTATAGTCAGTTTCTGTACCTCTTTATCCTTGATTGCCTTCAACGTATATAAAACCAGTCGCAGTGGCTCTTGTATGTAGACGCCTGTAAACAACAATTTCGATGCAGCACTGACTTCCACCCTATTAACCGCCTAGGGGGAGATTTATCTTTTTTCATCAATATCCACATGCACACATCGAAAAGCGCCGGCGGAACAAGCGTACACATACACGAGGAGAGTATTGTTAACTTGATCGTTTTGTTGTACAATAATGACGCCACATACGACATCGTTTCTAATTAATGTATAACTATTTAAACGCACATCCACTTGCTTTGTATTTATTCTATCCCGGGAATTTGGTAGTCGAGTAATTTACTTTTTTTACAAATTATTATTTACACATCACACTCTATATTTCTTAAATATTAAAAAGTTATACAAAACCGGGCCAAGAAGATCAGAAAGAAAACAAATTAACACTTTTCGCTCTTAACAAGGAATGAAGAAGTAAACAGTGTTAATTAATTCTACACCTTTTGCAACGTTGTAATCAGTGAACGTAGTTGATGATTTAGGAAATGGGTTACCTAAAATTCAGTTCCCATGAGGAAACTAAATGATCAACCAACTCAAACCATAATTTGCTAATTTTAACCATGGCACCGGTGAAACATCGGACGTCTTCTTTGCAATTTCTGCTATGATTTTTGCCAAACAATGCTGATATAGAAAATTTATCGATTAAGTCAATTAGCTAAGAATCTCGAAAGCAGTTGCTTTAATCTTCAAGAATTTCAAAAAATGTTTAAAGTAGTTTTTTTTTGTGAAATGATTCGTTCAGTATTTTAACGGGTCAGTGGTGAGGGCGCCTGTGCTTGACTGAGCACAGTTAGGTGCTATGATCCGAGTCCCGCTACGATCAAATTTTCTTGGTCGGTCCGGTACACCCTTTACGGCGTGGGGTGGCGGCAATAATGCCATGGAGCCCCGTACACACACAATTTATACACAAAGGCTCCTGATGTTATGATAATCTTTAAAAAGCTTATACACCCCGTTGTGCCCTCACCAAATTACGATAAATTAAATCAACAACTTCTCTTATGTACGTAATAAAGGTTTGTGCATAATTTTAAGAAGTATTACAGAAATAAAACAAAAATAAAATTTCAACATGTCTTCCTTCTTTTTGAATACGCAGTATGGCTCATTCATGCACTTTTCGAAAATCTGCGGATTCATTTACAACGAAAAAACCGTTCAAGAAAATTACGAATTTCAACTGTACTGTGATCTGGAGCAAAATACATTTTTCGAGGCAAATCTAATGGTATATCTCCTTTTATGTGGTTTAAATGGTTGCTCTGGAGAAAATGCAGAACTAAGATTATTAAGTTCCACGCCAAGTGTTAACTTTAAGTCAATACTAGTTACAAGCTTTAATAACAAAATCTTATCTTATCTTCGTCATCGCAATGGTATTGAGAACTAGCAGTCCCATTTGATGAGGATGTAGATTCGTCGCTGAAAAGCATATCCTCAATGAGTGTTCGGTCGATCCATTCCTATTTTTGCTTCAACCAAAAAAGCTGAAATATAGCCGACCATCAAAATATCAATCTTGCATTGTATGTATAAATTTCGGTTTGTAGGGCCTGTATTTATTTGATTTCAAAATTATTCTGCTTATTATATTGCATACTGTGTTTAATCGATTGATTTCTAGAGGAGTTCGTGGATTTGCTGCAATAGCTTGTACAAATTATGAGATTATAAGGAACTTTAAACCTATTCTCAACACTACCCAAATTTTAAAATTTCTTCAGAATCCTACTAACCACTTATTGGAAAACATGTTTGTTTGGTGCGTTGATATAAATTGTTACTGCTCACTTGTGTGTTTTATAAATCCCATCAACAATCAAAACAATTTCTATTTTGTCTTCGTTTCAACTAAGTAAATTTTTAAAATAACTAAGTAATACCCATACATATACCTTTCCTATCTATATACCATAAGCAATATAAACTTTAACTTAACTTTAACTTTTAATGTTCAAGATTGTAATGTACGATGTAAATATTACGCAAAAATAATTAACAATTTCAACAACTAAGCTTTAACACGAATTCAAATTTTGCAGAAGTTAAAGAGGAGAAATTGTTTATTTAATTTTAGATCTGTACATCTGTTTCTGAAATTATTCAGATTTTTATAAGATCTACACAGAGTGTTATATGTACATACATATCCTTTTCTATGACAAATATATTGCTACTATTTCTAATTACAAACGACAATTTTCGAGGATAATGTACCTCGATAATTTGAAGTGATGTCAAGCCATTTAAAATATACCGGTATTTAACTTCAAAAGCCGTTAATCTTAATTGTTTTGGTATTTAATCAGGATTAAATTGCCCGGTTACGATATCATGTGCCAGTGAAGCTGTAATTTATCACCAATTTGCAGATGCTAGAGTACCGGGCGTTATAGAACGTCGATCCTGTAACATGTACCTTTGAGTATATGTACGTGCAGACACGTACATCTGTACAATCATGTCAATGATGTCGACGCTCAAACTATCTATTACTGAAACACCTGTGTCATCAAGATTACAGAAGCTTGCTTTTGTTGACATTTCCTTGTACTATACAAAAACGAATTACGAGGGATCGCTTTTATATACCTGGAGTAGAGAGACAGTTTTCAATTTCAATGAAATTGCAGCAGTATTAGTTCCAATATCTGTCAGTTTGTGTTACGTATCAAAATGAACGAACTCGAATATCAAGCAGTTAAAAATTCTTAATAAAACGAGAAAAATCGTGAAGAATTATTATAAATTGTTTAAACAAAGTGGAGAATCATTGGGTCATGATCCCGGCCAGGTCGGCCTGTTGACATTATCACTTCCGATGTTACTGAAAAAACAGAATCCTTATTAAGAGTTTCAGAAACCACAGCTTTCAGAATTCTGCGCGAATATCTTGGAATGACAAGATGAGTTTCACGAATGCTTTCGCCATTCCAAATGTTGACGAACTTGTGACGGCTGTGGAAAGCTAGCAGACAAACCAAAGGGATATTTTTTTATAATGAATTAGAGTTGTTATTGAAACTTACATCAGAAAGCGATGGACCTGTATTGAAAAATATTTTTAATGCTGTTCTAGTTTCCCTTTCATACTTCCAGGAATATTGTTCAAACTTCCAAATCAGTAGCTTTCGTTGATTTGGAACATTCACTCAAAGAAATTAATCTTGAAATTTCACATATAAGAGAACAATAAAATCATATAAAATTAGGTGTCTAGTGAAATTGGATCTGGGCACTAAATGGAAGGGTAAAAAATTTCTTCCAAGTTTAGGATAAGCTTAAAACTTAGAGGAACAGTAACGTTAACTACAAAGACGAATTTGCATTAGAATTTGGACGAAGCGAGCCATTACCTTCCTCCGTCTAATACGGAATTCTGTAATAGTAGCATGGTAATAAGAGATATAGTATACAATTTTTTCATTTTTTATCCAAGGAAATATTTAGGTGCACATAGCGATGCAATAAAACGTCGATCAACAGTATAATAGATTAATATCCTGACTATGGAAAGGCTGACGAAGAAATAAAACACATTCTGAATGCAGTTACATTTTTATTATAGAGTTAACGACGAGAAAGGATTATTTTGTTAGCAACAACTTTAATGAGCAATGCATGAATAGTGGCTTGTGGTGCGGTTATGACAATGTTCCTACCGTTCGAGTACAGCCAAGATGATATTTGTACACAATTAACATTTGGTACGTTTGTACGAAAACTGAATCATTAATGTCTAAATGTTGTAATGATGGAGCTGAATCACGGTCTGTCAGCCTGTCATAAGTAACGTATTGTAATAGGCACCATAAATTTACAGCACCGAAAAAAGTCGTCTTGAGAATCTATTATCAATGCGTTCAGTTAGCTGCGGTCCGAATCCAATCGGTCAACTACGAAGACGTCGTGACCTCGTTCTCGGCGATTCCAGCCGCTTATATAGCCTTGGATTTCCGTCTCCCTGCACCTGACATTTTATTAGTTAAACTTATCTCTTTTCTATGATAATCCCTTTAGAACGGCTAAATAACTCTCTCCATCTTCTTCACGGCGATATCTTGGTATTTAACACATACACATGTTCAATTATATCCCTAGCACCATTTCTCAAGTTAATTATCATTTAGCAATATCATCATGTTCAGCAGCAAAAGTTGCTGGGAATGTCATAGCCAGTCTTTAGGTTGAGTTGTATGGTATCTTTAAAGAAAGAAAATGTAACGATGTTTAATTGGAATATTGTAATTGTAGTGTACAGCGTAATTAGCCGCGATTTAATGAATACTATCGCAAACAAACGGCAGAAAGGACGCTAAACGATTTCTCAGTTTAGTTCAAATATCCGTTGAGCTACGTGTTTGGCACATGTTTTATTTTCTAAGCGAATCTAAGCGTCTATTGTTTAAATTATACTTCAAACATGAGCTGAATACATGTTTTGGTAATATAAAGGTACGCGGAGTTTTGAATACGTAATGCGTTATCGTAGAGCGTATGCGAAACGATGAAGTTTATTTCCTTTCAAACTAATTTTCTTAAAGCGTTGTTTTAATTTAAACTTGCGAAGTGTATAGGGGAACATTACTGGACCTTACGACCAGAAAATTTAGTCTAGATAATGTTGTAGCTAATAAAAGTGGGGCGGGCACCTTGGACACGGTGTATATTCTGCACCAATTTATAAAATTGGCCATATGAAACCGGAATAAACTTCTCGCATGAAACGCTGTTATTATATTAATTCCTGTTGTTACTCGACTTCTAGAAAGCACTCCCGATCAGTAAAAATAATGCAAGCGATACGTGTCGCTTTCGAATCTGAAACTATTTTGGGAATGATGGCGCATAGGACGATCGGCATCGTTCGTTCCATAGAAACGTTTGTTTTATACGGTAGATAAAGGTTCCAAACCCTTCGGTTGAGTGATGTCCTCCAGTTTATTTCCTCAAATAGAGGTTTTCACAGAGGTTCGCATCGATAACGATTGCCAAATAGAAGCGGGAGCGTACGAAGCAATAACGACAAAAACGATAACGGAAAAGTTTTAAAGATATTTACGTCCTATTATTGTAACCTGTCGAATGTATCCCTATTTACTCTATCATTAATTTAGCACTGAAGTTATTCACCGTCGCAAATAGTATCTTTTCGAAGATTTAGGTATTTCGGCATAAAAATGTTTAATGGTTCTTTTTCCATTTCCTCAACATTCTCTGCATTGTTTTCCGTAAAAATGGTCCTGGTAGTAAAGGAGTAGGTTAAATGACAGAGATTGAAGAAATTTTACCATGGATCTAACCAGATCCTTGCGTCAGGTTGCAACATTCGCTGAGTTGTTTTACTCATCTGCACGCGGTCAAAAGCTTCATAAATTTCACCCATACAAAATAAAGATAATATAAGAGCATAATGAGGACGATTATGACCGATGATTAGAGTTTTATCAAATTATAACTGGTGTGACTAGTAGTAGTGACTAGTAGTAGAATAAAAATCTATGAAAAAAGCATTTACTTTATTGATGACCTCTTTTTAATTAAATAGACATGTGAACAAACACAATGTACAATAATGGAGGGACGAAAATCCCCACATTATAAGAGACACACGATATCTACATTTTGGGCAAAAATACTAGGTGATTCAATAGTTTGGCCCATATTCATTAATGACACTCCAAATGGTGACGTCTAATTGAATATGTTGGAAAATATAACTGATATTCTTATAACTGAGGAAGTGAAAACCAGCGTGATGAAGAAGGTGATCTAATACGCAATGGGCAATTTTTCTTCCAGCAGAATGGTACCTCACTGCATTGTGCTACAAATGTTCGTAACATGCTCAATTCATCCAATCCAATTTGCAAATCACTAGATTGGTAGCCGTGGAATTATGAGCTCCACGATTGGATGGGCGGTGATCGTGATCACTGGACTTGATACGTTACGACTTCTTTCTTTTAGGCAATTTAAAATCTGTAGTTCATAATCCTTAACCAACAGATTTAAACTATTTACGTAAACGAATTATTGCATGTACAAACATTCCATAAGGAACTCAAAAAATAAGCCGAAGCCAACTTTACTGTTGTATGGAGATTAACGGTGCTCATTTTAAAGATATTGCTATTGCCAATCTAGATGTTTAAAGACTTATTGTTAGTTTCGTAATGTAGTAGTTCGTAAACACTCTCTTTTAGAAAACAAAGATACACAGGCACTTTCTTTGGAGAATTAGCTTTCATTTGAGGTACAACCCGGTGGGTCATTCCATTCAAAATTTGAGAGAGGGGAGAGAAACAAAATTTTCCCGGGCTCAGATGTAAACGTCATAAGTCAAAGCCCCAAATAAATAACTTGCATCACAGATAGAATAAAATTAAGAAAATAATAACAGTCTATGTGTTAGAGTAAATTTATTGTGTAACCACGAAAAAGGTAATAATTAATGTGATTTACCATGTTAATGACCCTACTTTACTTTTCACGGTTTATGGGGGTATATTGTCTATCAAAATCAGGGAAACTTAAAGAAACCTACCATAATTAATTACAATAAAATTTGATAAAGTAAATAAGTCACAACAAGTAAAGAAACCTTTAAGAAATGGGAAATAACAAAAACGAAGAAGGAGAATAAAAGTCAAAATGACTTAGGAAAGTTGAAGAAAATATTCAACATTTTTCCCACAAATTCTTTTATTCCAAATTAGGCGACCGGCTTCGCGTCTAAAAACATATCATCAGACCAAGAATTAATCTGGTCACTTTATTCTTGGCCTGACGATTTGTTTGTTGGAAACCGGTTACCTAATTTGGAATAAAGGAATTTATGGAATAACTTTCGCAACTTAACCATTATCTCATACAAAATCCCCATTGATTATTTGAAAATAATCTGCTCCTTTATAGTTGAAATTTGACGGATTGATAATTATTGTGATTGTGTTGTTTAGCAGTAAGATCTTTGGTCGAGCACAAGAAGTAATTTTGGTGTCGTTTCTTAGTCAACTTTGTATAAAAACAAAATCAAGTTAATCAAGTCAAAGCTTTTATAACTGCATGCAGTTATAGTATTATATTTCTGTTGACCCGTCACTGTATAATAAGTTTTACTATTACTATCAAAAATAAAAAGAAGTGGAATTTCGTGAAAATGAAATTTAATAGATACTTTATTAGTACTACACAAAGAAGCTGGCAATGTACAATAAAGTGTCGGTTACAAGTAATGCGAAATCCGAAAGTTTGCATTAAAATCTACTAACTCAGCTGTCCCGGATTAATTAATTAAATTTGTGCGGTGCAGAGTGTGCCGATGCTTTCATGTTGTTTGGTATACTAGATATTTGTTTTCTAATAGTAATTTTACCTTTTTCTAACGTTTATTTTTACTTACGCCTTATTGATTTCAAGAATCGTTGCCTGTATAGATATATATCCCTCCTGTTTAACTTTATCCTGAACAGTTTCTTTTTAACGTTGTCGGTTTGAAGTACCTTGGGTATTACGTTCACCCCTTGCTTTTCGACTAGGATGCTTCAGAGTTACCCGAGATTTTCTTTCTCTTGTATCAATTTATACGCCACACATCTTTGACTTATATAAATTATTTTATTTCCTTTCTTTTCCCCTATTTATCACTTTAACACCCCGAAATTTCAACTGTTTGCAACACAGCACTTTAGTCTGTCAATTTGATAAATAAGATGCAATTTTGCTGATACAGTACTGACTACTCGGTTAAAGTAGGAAGGCACGTTCTGAATCCCGAAAGTTAGGGCTAAGATTTACGTAGTAGATCAGCTGTTCTGTTTGTTCTTACAAAAGAAAAATTGAATTCTGGATACCTTCATACCAAGTAAAATATAAACACTAGATACAATCAAGATTAAAATCTAATATACGGGTCGAGTTAGTTACACACGTATATTGTAATAAATTCTTTGCGATTTGGTTACATCAATTTCGTAATTATGTAAGTATGCTGCTTCTAGAGGTATGTTCATTGGATAAAATTCAGACATGGGTGCTTTCCTTCCTATTTATATAAAGTAAAAATTTTGAATTCTCCAGCTTGCACATGTGGATAGGAGGTGGCTTATTTCAATCATGTTGTTTTAGCATGATCGCTCAACGCCAATAAAAAGAAGAAAAACACTTCATATGAAGTGCAAATCCACGCGGCTTTTAAGATCGTTATATAATTTAAAGAAAAAGAAACAATAAAAGGAATAAATCGTGTAAACAGATTAATTAAAATTAAACATTGTATTTCACTACAAGAGAAATAATCCAATATGCATAAGATCATATAGAATGGCATTCAAGCGAATAATGATATAATAGCCAAAAGAAAATTTGTTATCGTTCGTGTAAAGCGTGACCACCCAGTGGATTGTACCCTTATGCGCCTTCATCCTCTCACTAGCACTTCGCACCACTGCACTTGCGTAAAGCGAAATAAATTCCGGGACACATGTAACGGGCGTCGTAATTTGAATAAAATAATACTCAGCACGAGTTTTGACGCAACCCCATATCCGAAATTAATATTTGGAACAGTAACCGCAACGGGTACCGTTCCTGATATCGCGTTTCGTCTGTTGTAGGTACATATATTAATAAGTGGGCGAATACTGGAATTACCAAGTTTCTATTATTCTGTTTCGAATAATTTTAATTTGTCTGTATGGTTTCGACTTGTTGAAATTAATTTTGAACGTTTACCTCGTCCTGTCTCCTAGCTGTTGTTTCCTGTTTTCACCATGTTGTTTACAAAGTTGCCTGGTCTGCGTTTGAAATCACATTTTTGACTTGAAATGATATATTTTGGTGACGATTTTGCAATTTAAACTTTATGTCGTACTACTCGAAATGCGAATCGACCTATGTTCCTATATCGCGGTAAAGTTTATTCCGTAAGCTCATTTTACATACATTTAGTTTGAAGTAATATTTTCAATTAGAGGCAAATTCATAAACAAATTTATCTTTTAAGGATATAGTCCATGTGAAGTTGCTAATTTCCCACCTGCTCCTGCATGCACATTGCATGCAACTGGGATACATTTACGAAGTTTAACAAACTTTTGTTTGTTGGATCTTTAAGTATAACAATAATTCTCTTCCGTCAATTCATTGACAAAAGTCAATCGCAGAATATAAAGCACGTCAATGTTACGAAGTACATATGTTTTGCAACGGGGCTGGCCGCTAACTTACAACAGGGTTGATTGCAAACTAAATAAAGTTGAAGAGAAATAACCACTTACTTTTTTGAATTGTTTATTTTAAAATATTTAATGAAATTTTCTTTTAATAATTCGTAGGGTAATGTTCTCTCAAGTCACACGGTTCTCGAGTAAACAGTATTAAAATTTACAACAAAAGGATAATATGAATCAAACGATTTAGAGCAAAAGGTTTAAAATAAATATGAATATGGAAATAAATAAGTAATTTAGCGTGATTATGGGTGCGGCCCGTTGGAGGAAAACCGACAGCGTTCGTTGGAGGGAAAGAACAGTGTGTTCTCACTTTCCTAGTCGCAGTGAGGGCTGTAGCTCGCGGCTCTCCTAATGGTGCTGATCAGCTCCTCTTTATGCCCTTATTAACTTATTCTAATCACTATTTACACTATGGTTAACGCCTTAACTCTTTACTCGGTTTTTTGGTCACTCGAAGAAAACTTTTTCATAATGATCTTATAACTCGGGTAGGTGACATCATCTTATCTCCAAATTGGCGTCATCTTACATCAATCACAACCCGCATAGAATGTCATACATGAAAAGATCAATACCTCTTTCTGAGTCTTGTCTATTTCTCACATATAAAATGTTTAAAAAAAAATTAAATATTAATATATCCACATACTAAAAAGTAACATTTAAAATAAATATATTGAAGCAAATAAATAAGTGAAATCAAATCTATTATGATAAAATAAATAAATATAAATTAAAATAATGGTTTAAAATGAAAAAAAACGCTGGCGAGCAAAAAAGAACCGATCCAACCTAATAGTTTGGTTCATTTTTCCTAATATCATTGATTAAATAAGCCACTAATTATTCATCATAGTTTGATATGATATATTCGGAATCGGGGGATGAAAGTCTATCGAAAAGAATAAGAATATATAGGGTGCTCCGTTAAAAAAAAACAAAGCTATATTTCCCTGGCGGCGCCCTGTATATGCAATTCTTTTGTATCTGCCAATAGTAACTAAAGTACATAAGTAGTGATTAATGTAATATTAAAAATCTCGTGCATATACTAAACGTATACATAGAAAATTTTCACGCACTCTCTTCAAGTCTTCATCTTGTAAAATAAAGCTGTAGTTGTAATGCAAATAAGTACGATATACGATTAAATTATACAACATCCTACCCACAGCGTCTATACCAATTATCAAGCAATCCTTGTGTATGCCTCCATAATGCATTAAATGCAATTTGGCTAACAAGTTACATATTTTCTAAAACATTTTTTAACAAAAATGTTATGAATCCGTTTGTCAAGTCCTCAAGACAATGTTCGTAGGAATAACCAATATGTTTTATTAACGACGTACATACATACCGACTCTCTCGTTGTCTAGCAGTACGTCGTCAAATTGGCGCTGTTGAGTTTTCGAATGGAAGACGAACGGCACCAAAGACTAAGTAGGGAGGGTAAAATAGCTCCAGTTCATTTGCAATTCAAATGGTTCAAGTTGCAGTTTTAAACCCTACCGCCGTTCTCTCTATTCCTTCTACAACAGCAGGATATATCGGATCCTTCCCTCGCTCGGCCCAAAATGTAATACTCCTATATCTATGACTATTAGTTACTACGGCGCAATTAAAGTAACAGACGTTCTTCACAATTAGCTTTGAGCATCGTTTATTCAAAAAGCGTGAGAATTCTTTCGTGATGCACATGTGTTGTTGCTTAACTTTTAAAACGAACTTTTTCACCCTCTAGAACAGCGTAAGTTTTGTTCCCGTTGTTTTAAAATTTTCCCGCAAAACAAATGGTAAATAAATAAATAACTTCACGTTGTACAGAAAACGTGAGCCATTAGACACAAGGTTAAATTTATGAAACTTGGCGCTGTTTTACGCTGTTTTTAGTACTGCCTCAAACACAGACATCCCAAAATTAAATATACATAAATTGAAATAATTTGCTAGTAAGAATTGAAATGTTAATAAATTAATGTCAGTAGTGAAAAAAATAGATAATGCTCTATACACGAGTACTTCAATTCCTTGTAATACTTTCGGTTATAAGTTATAAGGCAAAGTTACCATGGAATACGCTTAGCAGCTAAATTCTCTAAAACTAACTGTCCCTGTACTTTGTTTAAAAACATTACCTAATTTGTTTTGATCATTTGTGAAACATGTTAGTTAAGAATAAATGATTTACTCGGTTTAGGGAAATGTTTATAAAAAAGTTCTTTTATCAGATTTTGAAAAAATACAACACAGTGTCGCCTTTCTTCTTTTATTTCCTCATAGTTATTTCTGCAGCTTGTATGTTTTCTCTCGTGTTGTTCTCATTTTATTTTACTCTCTTAAATCTTTGCTCCGTAAGAATTCAGGTGTTTTGACCACCTTCTCATTTTTGTCCTCGACATCTTTAATTGTTTCTACCTTCTTTTGTTTCATACGTCCCAAAAAACACCTTTTAATTTGAAAACACACTAGCCAAACATGCTGCTTAAATACAGCTACGAGGAGCATGAGATACACCTGGCTCGTCGTTCCTGAAGGAGGGTGATATAAGTTGCAAAGCAAACAGCGATGTGGGTAGACATACGCTCGGAGCAACGCTGATGACGCCGGGTAGGCAGAAACATGTCCGTTAGCGTTCCCCCTGCTCATAGTACTTTTGCACTCAGGTGCGGCGACCTCTCTAATTAAGCAGCCCAAGAACTGTTCGGGAGTGAGTTGGGGACTGTACCCGCTTTTTGGCGCTACATTCTAGACGGCAGGCGCGTGTATCTCTTAACACTGGCACCATGAGATACACCTGGATCGTCGTTCTTGGAGTAGAGTGATATAAGCCGAAACGCAAACAGCGATGTAGGTAGATATTCGCTCGGAACCACGCTGATGACACCGGGTGGAAAGAAACATGTCCGTTGGTTAGGTTTTTCTCTCCTCACATTGCTTTTGGCGTGAGTGATTCCGCCAATACCATAAGTAGCTGTATTATAGCAGCATTTTTTTGTTAGCTTCATATAGCTTTAGTATTTCAACTGAAACTTTTAAATTTTATACTAAAACAATTAAATAAGAATTGCAATTTTAGAAGTAAAGATAAAATAAATATAAGGCGTGTATTTCTTTCTAACAAGATGTCACCCGGGCTATAGGGTTACTAATTGTTAGCTCGATCTAGAATCATGCCCCGGTTACCGATACTCGATCTAAATATCCAATACTAAATATTCTTGGCTCACGGTAAATACAGCGTGTGGTATTGTACATTCTTAGCCTTATACATTTGTGTATAGAAAGTACATTACACAAACGACGTTCAGTTAAAAAAAACTCCTGCAAGTAGCAATATAATATATAGGTTTCAATTCGATAAACGTAGCTTATTATTGCAATAAACTTATTAGTTCATATAATTTTTGTTATTGTATTAATACAACGAAGGAAACCAACGGGATTTCTTAAATTAATTTTTTTCGGTATAGTCGATAAAGTAAATGTTTCATTTAATTAAATATTTGTTTGATGGAATGGATGTTAAAATCATCACCTCCACTGGCTTTATAAATAGATTTTTATAGAAAATATTTCGTTTACAGTATATAGAGGTGAGCATTTCAGAATATTGTTGTTACATCTACCCTTACTATCACATTTTAAAACGCGTAAACCCAATTTACGCGAGCGATAAATGGCTTCTTACAACACTAACTTCGATTTCATTTTAAACTGCGGCTTCGCAAATTCTAATCTCGCGATGTTTATTCAACGCGCTACTAACGTCCCGGGAAGCAACCACTTCTTGTGCAGACTTCTTAACGATTCCGGTATTAACTGGAAGTCAGTAAATCATATTATTTGCCGATCCAGCAGTCGCCGATATATTCGCGACTGGGGAAGCGCCGATACCTTATTTGCTGAGCGTAGACTTCTATTAATTCGCCTTGATATACCTACTGTTATGCAATGTAAAGTTGGTCCACCAATATCACAGCGTCTAGGAGAAATATTATAGTCACTATCTTAAATCAGCAAATACCTTAAAATATTGAATTTTGAACTGTATTAAATGTGTCTAAATACAAGGAAGTAAATTCATTACTACGTAAATGCGGTTCTGTGTAAAGAGTAATAAATTATGGCTTCAAAATTGAATAAGCTTAAGTAATTGAGTTTCAGAGTGCCATTAATTTTAAGCAGTAAGAGTAGGCCTCGCTCATCATGTGAAGTAACAGCATTACTTTTAAACAAGAAAATATGATATTTCTTATGAAACTAATTTCATCACTAGAAATGTTGCAGTTGTTGTTAAAGGATGTAAATATTGGGAGAAAGAGAAACTGTAAAAAAAAAATTGGACATTTTATTTGTATCGAATGTTGCTACATGTTGTTGTTAACTAACCTACTACGTAACTGGAGAACTTACAATAATTTGGAGTGTACCAGCATAGAAGCTGTAGTAGCAAACTCTATCTTTGCACAAACTTTTAAGATCTCCCCTGACAAATCCTTCTAAATAATCTTGAATAGCGACGAATGCTTCTTGATACACATATACGCGGTATGTTGAAAAAAGAATGTAACTTTTTAAATTTTCAGGAAAGTCTACAAAGCGAGACCGCCATCATTGGAATCGATCGACGGATTATGGCGTCTACCTTTCGTCATCTCGTCACAAATGATGGAGTAAAGAACTAATACCAAATTTTGTTTGAAACTCGGTAAAACAAAATCAGACCGGCCAAAAAATAAAAATTGGGATGAGTTGGTGTAACAAGTGCACGAAATGATCGCCTACGATGCGAGGTGGATAGCGGAGGAATTAAATACGACCAAAACATGATTAGCGAAATTTTGACAAGGGATTTAAACAGACGGAAGGACTGTGCACTCACGCCAGAATTTTTTGTGTAAAATAAGTCTGTCTGTTTGAACATCTTCCGTATTCGCCCGATTTGTCTCCGAGTTATTATTTCTTGTTCCCCAAACTGAAATTGCACATGAAAGGAACATTTTATGACAATGTTATGTAAATCCAAGCAACCTTGACAAGGGTCATTGAGGCGATTCTGAAGAATGACAAAAAAAAAACCATTGGTTGAACATGCCTAGAAATATGTTAATGCAGAAAATAAAGAATTTTGGCAAAATAACTAGTTGTTTCTTTTTTTTATCTAAGAAGTTCCGTTATATTTCCAACACACTGTACAGTACTGTCAACGGGGGTGAAATCGATCAAACGAGGTTTTCCAGATTTTTTATTGGTAATAATGCATAAACCATTAGCTATTTTCTATTTATAAAAGGATAGCGGGCCCATAGGTGTGAACACTGTTTTCCACATATCATGGATAAGAAAAATGGATAAGAAAATTTCCATTACTCGTACAATATGTAAGATCAAAATTTTCACATCTTAACCCGTGAAACGTAGAGTGGTCTTAAACATTGTAGGTGATAATAAATGTATTCAACAAAGCCCCTCTGTACTCGTTTCTGCAGGCTTATCTACAATAAAAATGAAAAAAAAACATGAAAATGTGGTCCCAATTGCAATTTTTGTAAAAAAAAAATACCAAATTCGCAACGGGATCAAGTCGATCACGTTGTTTCCGCTGTTCGAATTTTATTCGGTTTTGAGATTACGTTTATGCCGTACGTAAAAATTGATTTACAGTGAATATACTGACGTACTTGACATGGTTTTAACCTATCTGAAAAGAAAAACCAATAGTTGTTTAAAGGGCGGTGAAAGAATAAACATCTCTTTTTTGTTAATGTTGGATTTACTGCAAAATGTTGTCGCAAATGCTACAAATTTTGAATTAATCTACTCTATTTTCAATCAATTATCCCAAATTTAATTTTTTTAGACTTCCAACTCATGTGCGATATATTTACAGCATACAGAGTATTTATGAATCTTACGTTTTGAGAAATAGGGAACTATGCATTCTGTAGATATCGAGTGATTAATTAAATTAATTTTTACAACGACTATTAAATCGGTATTGGATGATTTCACTGTGTGTTTCGAATAGAACACCTCTCCCATTACTCATCAGCAGTCTGCGAACTTTGAGAACGACTGGATCGCATACCTATGCAGTAATATTTCCCCTATGCAAGTGTAACTCGCTAGCCAATCCCTATCTCTATAAATTTACAGGCTTCAACAAAGTCCCCAACTAATTACGATTAATAGCGTCGGCTTTGATAGTAGCTTCAAAAAGGTAAGTTATCGCTGTACCTATCCACATATACACCCTGCGTAAACAAGAGGTTTCATCGGTCTGTTCTACAGAGTCCGGCACACTACATACGTTGCGGTTGGATAAGCATCAAGTTAGCCTTAATGTGCTGCACTAGCTAGAGCTACATATTAACGGGCATATAGAACCGTAATTTCCATAACAGAAATGCAGAGCGCATCGATTATATTAATGACCTATTGGCGCGATATACTCGCATAAGGTAACAATGCTTTAACTCTTTGACCGTTAAGACATGTCTGTGAATGTACACGCAAGCGTATGTATGACGCAAATTAAATTTTACGCTGGGTTGGAGATAACATTTAAACGTATGTATGTACGACTTGCAAATTTGCAGCTACAAATGCGTTAACGATGGTACCGGCCTAGTTTCAAGATGACGTGATTCTACAACAATAACCAAGTTTAATAATATATGCAATTCCATATAGAGAATATTGCACGTTAATTCTAGATCCACAAATAAATCTGGAATTAACTATTCTAGAAAAAGTTCTTTTTTTTTTGGGTTATCTGATATTGGAAGTACCGCCTTTGTCTGAGTAATATATGTATTATAATCCATTAAAACTATAACAACCACATCCTTCAATGTTTATCCTTATTTTTACTCGGGAGGAAATCCTAATTATGGGACTTCAATGGGATGGTGCAAGCACTATTTACCCACTAAAACCTCTCGCTTTCGCCATTTCCTGCACTCGGTACCATAGCTGACGTAACCTGAGATGCAGCCTATTGTTCTTAATACCTTTGCCTTGGTAATTCCTCGACCTCCTTTCTTTTCGTAATTTTGCATATCAGAATGTGTACAACTTTTCAGTTTTCTGCCTTTCACCATCGACGGAATAAGGGTGTGTGGCCTTAGCTCCCATCCCAAGTTATTTTTAGCCTCTTTCCTGTATACATTCTACCTTTTGGCATTCAAATATGGTATGTTTGGCACTATCTACCCTCGTATCGCAATAGATATATCTCTTGCCTTCGTTATTGCTAAATGTTTTGCGTAGCCCCTAAAGCAACCGTACGCAGTGAGAGACTGTGCGAGATAGTAGTGCAATCGCCGATGGCCACAACTCATTCACATTACAATGAACTTGAATAGATCTTTTCGACTATTTAGTCTTCTCGATCTGGTTATCCTATCTATTCTGTTGAGTCGTCAGCGTAACCTTACTAGCTCCGGGATCCTCGTGCTTGTGTTCAAACAAGTAACCCCGTTCTCGTACAATTTTCTTGCTGCTGTGTCGGGCATTCTCATCAAGAGTGACCCTCAGGTACTTTCATGTTCTGACAGAGTGTAATCTCACAACTTCCAACACAAAACTAACGTGTCCCCACTCATTTCGTCACTTCACTAAGATAGCTCCGGTTTCTTTTGATGACACTGCTAATCTGTGCTACCTCATTCATGCCCGTATTTGAACGAGGCATTGATTGGTATTATGATATGGCTCAGAAAGTATTAAAACCCATCAAATTAAGTGTTACTTCTTTCTGCAGTAAAGGAAAATTATCACCAAATTTTATCTGATAAAAAGAAAGTACAGTTACTGCATTCTTTTCCGAATCAGCACTAGATATAAGGAAACTATTACAATGTTCTCCTTCCCACCAGGGACGCTGAACATAAGAAGAGCAAGTGTAGAATCAGAGTCTCTGTGGAAACATATCTAATGTTGCAGATGTTTAACCAAGCAAATACAGCGGTAATTAAGGATCGTAGAGCCAATGCCAGACCACGGATGTGCAGATTAGGTGGGTGATGTTCCGATAATATCATGTGCCGTACGAATAAAAACATTATTATGCACGTACACTGCCGTTCAGAGAAGGTCGGTCGGTTGGTAAAAAACATGAGAAGGTTACAGAAACAAACGAAACTAAAAACAAAATGCAATTTTATTGTACGCACAGGTAAAAAAGACAAAAATAAATAAATAAAAAGTTATTCTGGCCTAATATAACATACTGAATATTATTTTTTTTTTTCATCGAAAAAACCTCCTTTGCTGTTAATCACCGCTCGGACTATTCTAGGCATTCTTTCGATAAGTTTTGTTAAAATGGATTGTGGAATATTAATCTATTCATGTTGCAGAATATTCCATAAATGCTCTTGTGAAGTTGGGCATATTTTTCGGATCCTCCTGTCCAGTTCATCCCACAACAACTCTATAGGGTTCAAATCTGGGCTTTGTGGGGGCCATGTCATTACTTTCAGGGTGTGCTGTTCTTCTTGCTCCTTTAGATAGTTCTTACACACTAACGCAGTGTGTTTTGCATGAATGTAAAGTTACGGCCTATTATACGCAATCCTGATGGCACTGCATGATTCTGGAGTATTGCAAAATAATTTTTCTTCCTCATTACACCCTGCACTCTGCATAAATCTCCCGTCCCAGCAAAGGAGAAACATCCCCACACTAACACAGAACTACGCCCTTGCTTCGCTGTAGGCAAAATGCAGTTCGGGATCACTTTTCGGTTTTAGATCTTCGGACATAAACTCGTCGATTTTGCCCAAAAACCTCAAACTTTGACTCGTCACTACAAAGCACGTTGTTTCCAATCATCTAACGAGCAATTTGGATGAAAATGGGCCCACTGTAGCCGTTTTGCTCCGTTGCCCCGACGTAATAAGCAAATTTATATCTTTACGCCTGTGATCAATAAACAAGAGTGATACTGCGGTATATTTCCTAAATGTATTGTTCGTTACAAGCCAAACGACCCGTTTCAAAAGATCGGTACTTCTTAGAAATTCTTGGAATGATAATAAAAGGGACTTTCTACTTTACATAATAATTTATGGCTTTAATCCCTTAGAAAAGCACTCTTTTCTAAGCTTCATTTATTAATTCATTAATGCTTAATATTTTTCTAATTTTATGTATTAGTAATTATATACAGTGTGATATAATAGATTTTTATTGTATGACCGAACTTCACTGAACGGCAGTGTACCTAAGAGAGAAGAAACTTAATACCCGCTTAAAGAATATAATAAATATTTCAAATTTAAATTTAGACACTTCCAAAATTATGTTTTCAATGAAAGGAATGTCATTCCATTCATCTGTACTGTGTATAGAGGACTATTTATCCGAAATGACGTGGGCGTTACCTGCCGCGGATAATCCAAAACTCGGATAAGCCGATTATATGTGTATTGATGCAATTTATTTTCACAAACAATGCAAAGAATCGCTTTTTACATATTTTTGTATAAATACAGCCTCATATTAAGCGTAAATAAGAACACAACCCGTCAATTAGTCCTTCGATACTAAATTGTAGTTCTTAATCATCAGGCGCCATCCAATGTCTAATATCATTTCCTGTGGTACTGTCTGAAGGTTCGAGTTGCCGCATCAGTTCAAATAAATCCATCCTCTGTTTCATCACACGCATCAGTTTTAGACGCACATCGCCTAAAGGTATCTCGTAATTTTTATCATAGTCATTATCACGATCAGCACTCAAAATTCTAAATCAGAATGTACATAAGCTATTTGATACCAACATGAAAAATAAATTTTAGTTAGTCGAATTATCTAGCATAAAACTCTGCTCATGTGAAATGCTAAATCAGCAACTCCTAGTAATTGGGCGAAATTATTGATTTAGTAACCAATTAATTATAGAAATTGCAGAGGATAATAACCACAGCTGAGTAATTCCAATTATACTCCCAAATCATGCACACGTATTCGTACCGATACGTAGTTTTTATTTTATTAAAGGTAACGGAACAAACTCTGGAACATATATATACGTACGTACGTACTGTTTCGAAATGATGCAAAACGACAAGCCGATTTTGTGCGGCGGAAGTCAACAGGAAGGGCACCGTATTGTATATTCGCAGGGACACAAAGTAAATTGTGGATTTTAGTCCGCAAATTACACGCATCAATGACGGCTGAATGAATTAAAATGCCTCGGTGTACGTTCTAACACGTTCGTTCTGATGCTCCGGTGATCAGTTCAAAATGGTTTTTGAATGCAGACGTGAAATGTAACGGACTACAACGTACTCATGGGGAGGACACTATCATTATACCCGAACCCTAATTATCGGACTTTGTTTAATCAAGGGCTTAATTTTAGCAAGAATTTCGAGACCTTCAGTTTTAATGACCGTTAAAAGGTACAGAGGCGATGGCTGAATAAAAGTAGTAGGTACAGCAGAATTGTAATTTTATATTTATGTAGAGCCAAGTCGGTATAGCGTGCATCAGTAGCATATTTCTAGTAACAACTAAGAGAATGCAAAACTAGCTAATTTATTTGATAATAATGAATTTCGAAGAAAGTGATGCGGCCGTACAACATTAGAGCTTGAGGGAATTGAATTGAGAAGTAGCACGAGGGCTGTAGGAGGAAACATGATAAAACAAGAACAAATAGTGGACCCGAGGAAACTAAATTCTATAACGTCCTGATTTTACATTAAAGCGCTTTATCGCTTGACTCTAAACTAATTTATAGGGTTCTCTTCATAGGCACGTTAACATGTAAAATTCGAGCTTGTGAAGTTTTTAATCCGACTTAAAAAACAATAACTCCTTCTTCACAATTTTTTTATTTAATTTATATAAATGTACATACATTTTTATTGCACATATCATCAATATATACTAAACTAAGACAACATACTTAAAAGTGTTTAAAAATGGCGAGGAAAGAACCTTGTACATTTATGGAACAGATTTATAAAACATTTTTTTTTAATTTTATTATTACATACAACATTGTTATTATTTGAAAAAATATAATGTATACCTTATATTTCTTAAATAAAGTCAACAAACAAATTGCCGAAAGTATTCAGCATGGAAAGAGGAATTAAACGAGGAAACGGCCTCTTTATATCGATAATGGACCAATTACTTAAAAATACAAGGAAACAAGCAAGCGAAAGGCAAATAACGATTCCATGTCCCAATAAAATTAGATTCCTTATTATGTACTGATGATATTGTGTTGACCGCGGATTCGTACAAGAAGATGCGGGAATTAGCAAATGCCTGGCATGAGGAGATAAACAAGCTGCAAATGGAGACCAATATAGATAAAATCAAATACATTGTTGTAAATCCGAAAGAAGAAGAAGACAGTATAATAATAAATGGAAAAGAGCTGGAAGTGGACATAAACAGTAAAATAAAAAAAGCAACAAGAATATATTATGGTATAAATAAAATAGATTTGGGAAAGAAAGGAATAGATCAGAAAGTAAAGCTACAGATATATAATAGATCTGTTATACCAATAGTCACATATGAATCGTACAGCAGAAACGCGAATTCCCAATAAATGCAATAGAGATGAAGTATACGAGAAGGATAACAGGAGTAGTAAAACATGATAAGCTAACAAACGAAGAAATTAGAGAGACATTAAAACAAACAAAAATAATAACAAAAATAGAGAGCAAACAGTTGAAATGGTAGAAAATAACTACAAAATAACAGGTAGGAATAGAGAGAAAAAAAGGAGAGGAAGACTAAGGAAGATATGGATGGGGAGGATAATAGAGGTAGGTTCGAAAAGGCAAAATCGATACAGGACATGAGATAACTGGCCACGGGTAGGAAGAAATGGGCGAGAGACGGCTGAAAACACTAACAAACCCGACACCCTTATGGTACCAGGATCTCGAGAAAGAAGAAGAAGAAACTGCAATGAAGAATGAAGGGTTAATTTTACAAACTCCCTATTTTCGTTTCTACGATTCGTCGACGGAATAAGTCTAGTATTTGTCTTTTAAAAATATTTTTCTCGAAATCTACCAGATAATCAGTTTAAGACATTAACTTTTCTCAGCGGATTAAAATTTCCTGGAAAAATATTGCATTCCTGAATGGAAGCAATTTTAACTTTATACTTGTTAGTGAAACATTTATTATAAATTGGCGTTATTTTGCGTTGCTCCGTTTAAGATTCCATATCCAGATACCTTCTTCAAACTTAGACTAACTTTTACAAATTAAAAGATTCGCAGAAGTACAGCGAAGTATCGATTTCTTCGGAAATTAATATCTACAAGTTCGCGAGAAATATTACTAATTAATTAACGAATTGCAACTTCGAAATTAGATAGCGCCTCTTTCCGGATCTTCCGCTTCTTTCTTATTTTCATTAACACCTCGCAGTTATAAAATTACTTTTTGCAATTAAAAATTTTGTTAATGACTGCTCTGTCCATTTGAGCCAAACTTTCAAAAAGGTTTTTGTTTAATTAAGAATCTCGCGGCCTTGTTTGAGTACGAGGAAAGTTGAAATGTTTTTCAAAAGGGAAACAATCTTCTTGATTTTGTTAGAAGGAAAATAATGTGAGAAGGTGCAACTTTATAAATGAAATTTATTTAATTCGTTCTCTTTTTCTTGTACGACGTTGGTGAAAGAAGGAGCTAAAAGATGATTCGTTAAAAACTAGTGCACTGAAGGGAACTTTGAGAACATTGTTAATTAAGGAAATGCTTCCAGCTTATTTTTTGGTTACCCAGTATATCGCTACACTTTCGGAAGCAGACTAAAAACCTATTTCTAGAAGTATCAATATGTTTATTTTTATTGATAGACACAATTCAAAAAATAAGAAAAAGCTACCTAATAACGAAAAATCAAGGTATTTTTGAAACAGCGAAATGTGACTGAACAAAGAATTATGAAATTTTGGGAAGATGTAGATCACACATAGCACATTTGGCAAATACTCATTGGTTAACCATTACCGAAATAGTTAATTGTTAATTTGTTAATTTTGTCTCTTGTTAATTTTTTGGATGCTTTTAACGAACTGTCCACCATCGAAACAAAGACTGTGATACACGCGGACCGAAATTATCACTTTGCTTTTTGAGAACAATGAATAGGAAATTGTTGAAAGTATCGTATTACAATCTTTAGTTGAGGATATAGACGGCGCACTTTAGCTCTGCTGTAACAGTTTTTGTTCTTTGTAGAGCTAAAGTGTGGCCAGAATGTAGCTCTGGATTAAAATCACTCTCATCGCCATTGAATGTGTTGTCTATCCCGACCTACCTTATATGATCTTTTACACTATTAACGAAGGTTAAGATAATTTCCTTCAATTGCTCGGATGATCGCGTAATAAATTTATTTATTTTTCTTGAAACTATTTTGTAAACTCTTTTAAAATTCGAAACCTAGTGTAGTGATCCTTTAAGATTCTCTAAACCAATGTCTGCGTTAGCTTGTAATGCCCGTCGCTGCCTGTCCGAAACACGCCGATTGTACCTGTTAATAGTATCATTAAGCTAAAACATTGCTAAATCAGAAAAACTATTTGATACATCAAATTAGGCTGTTCTCTGATTAATTTGTAAGGGCCTAGTCTGCAAGCTGGGTCATTTTCAGTGAACTCATGAATAGCATGCACTTTTAAATGTTTCAGTTTCGCATGTTTCAGAATTTTATTTGCAGAATTTTGGGAGATGTCATGAATATGTCCCAATTCCGTTGTAACTACGTGATTATTTTCTGGAATTTAGTAAAATATTTGCACTGGTGTCTTGATCGGTTGCTGTTCTTGGACGTCTACTTCTTCTTGGCAAATCTTTTACTTGCATTTCGAACTATCCGATACATCGTACTTTTACTGATTTGACGATCCAAATAAACAGTAACAAAAGAATTTTGTCAGTGTAATAGTAAATCAAAGTTTAAATTGTTTAAAGTTACAAAATCTAATTTACAAGAATTGTTAATTGTAGAGTCTGAACTTTCCCATCCAATCTTATCATCATGAAATCATTTCAGGACACTTCTCCCAATCTAGGAAGTAAGTTCATTTATTCTACTGAATGTGCGGAGGGATATGTATCTTTCCAAAGTCAAATAATACGCCCGACTTAGGGAATTTGTAGTATAATCACAGACAAGGCGAGAAAAGACAAGGGATTGTGTATATTTACTCTGTTTAATTAGAATAACTCATCAATTTCCTTCATTTCCCAGCTTTTGTGTCATGCGTTACGCTTTTACCTTTTCATACCGTTAAGTAAATAAGTTCCACGCTTTAGAGTTTCGACGAATTTCAGTTAATTCGATTTAGAAAATAAGTTTCCTTTAGATAATTGTAATTGAACTCATTATTGCAAGTCAGAAACCTGGAAAGATATTGTATGAGAGCAATTTAGCGTTGAGATAAAGAGGAGAGCTTGTAGAATCAAATGTCTTTCTTATACGTTGTATAGTTTCAATAAATGTAATAATAAAAAAGTACACTTAGTTTTTATTTCATCATAAATGGGATTACAGAAGTTTTTGGTGTTCAAGTTCTGTAAGTGTCAAGTCCCTTTATATTTGAATAAATATGTGTCTGAGATCTACGCCAAACTTTTATTACGTTCTTGCTAGAACGACGATATATGGATTCTATAAGTCAGGGTAAAGAACAATCAAATATTTTATGTAACTCACAGAAAGACGAAAAATAATTGAACTAATAATTGATCAACAACTAACTTAACTTAACTACTTTTTTACATGATTTCATTTTGTAGCCATTTAATACATCAGAAAATATCTAGAAATAATAAACAAAATAATGCTCTTTATGCAACGTCGGTGCGTGATGATACTGAAGTTCGCGCACGACAATTCAGCTCGAATATTTCCATTGGATAGTGCAATGTATACAATATGCAAAGGAAATACACGAGGAAGCCGAACCGTCGTGAACGGAAGTCCGTTACGCCATCACCCAGTGCCGCTTTCTTTACGGAAAAGGCAATGAAGTTGATTCCATCAATACGACGAGAAGCTAAATTAGCATTATTTTGGTTAACATCTAATGGTTCCTTATGATTACTGGAAATACAAAATTTCATTAATTTTGGAAGGATATTGCGTTTTTACAAAGTCTAAGCAGTCCATATTATTAGATCACATTCCTTCGGCGAGAGACTCATAATCACTAGTGATAGCAAGAACTGTACCAAAACATCAGTTGTCCGTACCGCGAATATTTTAAATAAATAAATTCAGAATACAAGCTTCGGATGTTCTTGAATTTTTTACTTTTGTACTTATTTCAAAATCTGAAATTCCTTAAAAAGCTACGATTTTTCAGTTTTAGCTTATGACAGTATCTTAAGTAAAACTTTCAAAAATTGCGTTGTATATTAATGTTGATGAGTATTAAAGTTACATTAGAATATACTTATGCGTTCTTTTTTAATAAAAAAGTTTTCTTGAATATGTTCCTTCTATGTTCCACATTTTCTCCCCCTATCACCGTTATCTTGTTTCAGACCTTCCTAGAGGGTGCCGCCTCCCATATTGAGACCTATCGTCATACAGTATTCTGTAAAGTTATATATAGGTAACAACTTTGGGTTGTACCACACTAGATTTACATTGCAAAAGAATGCTTTTAGAAATAGCAAAGTTCTATTACAAGTAAGCTCGTGGTATCTATAAAATAAAAAAGGGCGCAAAGTGGTAGGTACCTTTTTGCGCAACGGATACTAGGTTTGACAAAGCTGCCATCTTCTCGCACGTGAATAATATTGTTCTTATTTATAAAAATGAAGACGTTAACGAAGAGGAGATTGATAATGTAACTGGATGCAGGAAACTACTTTGGTCAACCAGTAACAGAATTCTAGCTCCCAAATATCGATTGCTTTAACATTAATACGAGCTGATACTATCAGATGGCGCTAACTGTAAAGAAAATGTTAAATCACAAACGCACTTATCTCTAATTTAAAATTATAGTAAAGTTAATCTTATTAAGGGCTAAGCGATCTTTTCAAATTGTAGATTAGGCAATCCACTACAAGCAACAAAGTATTCATACATTCATTAACAATGACAATAACATGTAGATAACAGGGTTTAGTCCCCTGTTTAGCGTGCGTATCCATTAATCTTGCCGGTAAACCATATATATTGTCTTCCAATCTCCGAATTCCCTATTGCACTATTCGAGCAAATGTATTAAGTTTGTTATGATGAAAGTTTACGACATTACTGATAAGTTTGTGGGGAGCTGAATGTTTCGGAACACGTGCGATCAAATCAAGAGTTCCTGTGTCGATGTTTTAACCTAGGCAATTAGTATAGGGATTCAATTGTTCTGCAAGAAACTTATGCGTAAGTAAGATTTATAGGAAATTGGACTAATAATTTACTTTATATTGGCGTACAATAGGAGAAATTAGGTAACGTATCCTTAGATAATTCAGATTTATTGTTAATCGTTACAAAGGTACGAACATTCTGAAGAAATATTACATAATCAGAGATGTGGAGACCCAAATTAGAACTTTTTGTTTGCACTTTCCACAGACTTTATCTATTGTACACCATATTTGCTTACACTATTTTTAAAGTGTCTAGGTACAACTATAATAATTGTCTTGAGCACCACCATGTAGCACTTTTTCTGATCAATATTTAGCTGTCTACACTGGTAGACTATTCACGTTCTCTCTTTGGACTGCAAGCCCTTCGAATACCTTAGCAAAGCTATTAAAGATGCCCTGGTAAATTAAAGTTTCCACATGACACCAAACACCTAGAGGCACAAATATATATTTCGAAAACTGTTATGAATAATAGTTATTTCCCAAGTTAATGCACGGACAGAAAATAATTCTCTCCTTGAACAATTTACAAAAAGAGGCTTCAAATAAAAGTTATTTGGGAAGAACTTCTGCGTAGCATGGAATTATATTGATGTATACAGGGATGTCTTGTTTTTTTTTTAATAGGGCACTGTTCGCATGCTTTCCATCAATTCGTGTCAACTGCCTTCGACATTCCATTTATCTAGCTAACTTAGTTTTCGAAACCATTGCAATTATTTGAGATAGGTATGTCGATATTTTCCTAACGCCCAATGTCTTAAAAGTAGCTACAATGACTTTTATTATTAATAAAACGGGCCATCAACATTGTTGGCAACTTTGATTCATATGATTTTTGCAAGCACCTTGCTCATTCCTTTTGAAACTGACAGAACTCCCTAGAAATTTTTTCATAAGAAGTTCCTTGCATTTAGAATGCGCCCTCCTCTAGTAAAGTAAATATAAACCTGTGAACAGAAACTGTTACTAAATGCTTTTGTTTCTTCTTCTCCTTTTGCTTGTATTACCTCTGTTTTTCTAAAGATATTCATTAGAAATAACGTATAGAAGTTTTTGCAGGAGAACTTGTTACAAAAACGAGTAAAACGCGTGAAATATGTGTCAAGCAATCGTAAGTGATGCCTCTTACAAGCAATTAATCTCCTTCGGACGTGGCCGGATTATTGGGCTACATGAAGGCGGTGTTGGTTTTTGGGGAATTGTGCATAGACTTAATCGTAATCATTCGACTGTATTACGGTGTTGGAACGTGTGGATTGCAAATCAGGGTAAAGCACGTAGAGCAGGTTCAAGCGCACTTAGGAGGACTATCCCGAAAAGGCTTTTGAAGCGCTTGGTTTCAGTCGTTAACACGAATTGTCTTTCATATACATGTTTACAAATGGCATAAGCATTTTTGATACCAACAAACATTGTTTTACAAAAATTTGTTGATGGTGCATTTTCAATTGTGGCTAGTGCATCTTCGCAACAGCTTTGTTTCATATCTAACTTATTAAAGAAGAACGCATATTACGTATACGGAAATGAGTATAAAAGTTTCGACAGTTTCTGTAACAGCTGCTGAAGAAGTGTACAAGATGCTTGATTGAAAATGAATGTTAAGAACATGAAAATATATGACAACAATTTCGATAGCTATCTTGTGAAATCTAGTTGGCGAATCCGGAATCGAGTAAAATCATCGCTCTAGTGTTCCTCAAAACATTGGAGAGAGGCATCTAAGAAATATTTCAGTTAAAAACTAAACCTGTATAGTGCGCAACAGAAATTGAATATTGAATATAGTTTTATGTTATGCAGAACTTGTCTCCCAATAATTTTCATTTGAAAACTACTTCCCTAAATCCTTTAGGGTGGGAATTATTCTTCACCAACGTACTAGGATCGAAATTTTGAGAAAGATCTTGAAGATATTTATCCTCACGGAAGGTGAGTACAAAAGGTAATATTGCCCCATTTAAATTAACACGAGAGCATCATTATACACTTGAAAAAGGACGTGAATCTACAAGGTCATATAATTCTTCGACTGTAAACTCTATCAATAACATGAATCATAACGCGAACGTACTCTTTCTAAATAATAAAGAGAAGACGCAATTTATGAAATATCATCGTCGCAGCGACTAATAATGGAAAATTTCAATTAAACCGTAGTTAATGAAAACCATCCAGTTAAGGTGTATGGCGACAAATTTTAATTAAACTTTGACATGACATATTAATTAGTGAATTGCTGCTTTCATTGGAAGACAATTGACGCTCATAGAACGTTCTAATAAACTACTCTAAAAATACTTATTATTTCGGCAAATTTTGAACGACGAGAAATTAATAACTGAGGGTGCAAAATGAATTTGATAAATACAGAACCCGCTTTGCGCTAATAAATAGCAAATACTTTCATTTCCTTTAAAGAGTTGCCATAGTAATTGGCACCTTTGTTTTATAAGGAAGAATAGCTAGAGACAAACTGGTTTCAAATGTGATATCCTCCTCAAGGACACGAAAGCAGTTATTGATTTAAGTTATGATAGCTGTTGCTCTGGGGTTCGTCTGTTATAAAAAGAATGGAAATATGTAAAAATTTGCATTTCGCTGTAAAGGAACTCTTTGAGGAATTGAAAAGGAGCGACCTAAAATGCTAAAGGAGTTTTAAAAAATAAAGTAAATTAGTTTCTGCGAAGCTGGTCTTGCAAATAAAATTTTCAAATCAAATGGTTGGATTCATATTTACTACCGAAGAGCGAGTTTTGCAAATGAACCATATAGCTAAACAGTAAGTTTTGCACAGAGTCATGGAATATTTATAATTAACTTTTCTTCTTTGCAACTGTCTTCTCGCGAATGTAGATGAATATAAACTACGGCAAGAAAACGAAAGACCAGTAAACAAGTTAAAGTGGAACAATTGAATGCTTAAGAGTGAAGTAAGTGCGATGATATGCTGAAGATAAGTGAAAAAGAATAGACGACAATGTTCTTTCGTCTCATAAGAAATTGTTGGTGACAATAGATGTCGCTGAGACAAGAACCTTTCCTTGCCTAAAACCATATGGTACACATATTCCGACCTATTCTCTTTACGACAACTTTAAATTATTGATCGACTGTTCCGAAAATTTAAGCTTTGATCTTTGAGAAATGTTTGAAACAAGGTAAAAGCCCAACTAACTGCAAGTACACAGTACATGATTTATACCGCACTGCCTATGCACCAGGCTAATTGCACTAATACTTTTCAACGCAGGTATCGTATTCCATAAAAGCTCATTACCAGTAAGTAACTACATTTTCTAGTATTACAAGTGCAACACAATACAAAGCACTTCGGTCGTTATTCGCACTTGTTTGTAGGAACTTGTGAGTTTTAATGAACCTACGTCACACGTTAGAAAAGAGGAATGAACGAAGGAACAATAAAAAAAGGTAAAACAAAGACATTTTGCTATAAAATTCGCTAACATAATTCGTGATTCTCTGAGCGAAGATTATATTTAATAAAAAAATACATTAAAGCGACGCAAAAAAGACGTTGCCAAAAGCACGACAATAAAAATGCAAATACAAGTTTAAATTGTGCATCCTGGAAACAAAAGCCTTCAAGTTGACAGTCTCATTAGGAAGCTAAGGAAAAGTATACGACGAAGAAAAATAATGAGAAAGTTGCAGTCCGACGGAAGGTCATAAAAAATGTGTTAGAACATCGTCAAATAATGAGTATGCTAACGAGAGCATTATATTTTTGTATTTATTCATTGCTTTTCCTGTTACGGGATCGTCTCTAATTTAAATCGTCAATTGTAATTTGATAGCTCGTTATAGTTTGCCGATAAAGGATGAAAGGATAACATTTCGAGTGGTCTTTGCCCTTTAATACTAAGTACAAATCGTTCCGTGTGGGCGCGCCTAGTTTTATTTACTAAATGATGATTTTCACACTTCTGTTTTTTGAAAAGACCGACGGTTTGAATTGCATTCTTTAATTAACCAAGAATTGTCTAGTTGCTTGTCTAAATTTATACTCAAATGACAAAATGATCTGTATAAGTGTGTGATGTAGTATATATGTTGTATATAATGATAATTGGTTCTTATTTAATTTTTTTTTTTAGAAAATCCGAATCAGATGTTTTATTTGGCCGCTTTAAACAATTGAATGAACGTGAGAACTAAAATTTAGATTTTGGAAATCAAATAGGTAATTTTTGAACACGATGCACAGTGATTCAGGTAATAGTTAATGTACCTGAAAAGTAGAATTAATCTTTGGTTATGATCGATTTAATATGAAATTTCGTCGCCTAAAGTCGGAGTAATCGCCAACAGTATATTTCATCTACTTTATTAGTAAGAATCAAAGAGCTTCTGTTTCCTAAATTATTATATAATTCATAGCATAATTATTATATTATGTGTAACAGTTGTTAGAGCTTATGTAACCGTAGAAATTATTGAAAAACACCCCATACATTTTGTATTATTGTAAATAATTTGAGAATGTTGCCTTGCTACAACCTGAACTTCAGTAAGGGTTTTAGTAGGGTGCTACGGGATGCTACCATTTGAAATTATTAGCAAGGATATCCTTAAGTGGACCATAAACAACCCTTTTAATTCCAGCTGTGCTTTTTTGCGTTCTTTTTTAGAAAAGTGTGTTTGAATGCGAAGAAAAGGCGCAGTGCTAGGATAACGTATTGTATGTGTTATAGAGTTCGTAAATGGGTGCATTAAACACAAAATTTAGAAAATATTATTTACTTTTTTCAACCTACAAGGAAAAGTCAAAAGCCCACAATCAAATTATTTGCATAAAACACGCTAAAGATGTTATTCTAGCATTTGGTGCAATCGAGAGCAGATGCTGTGCTAGTTGTCCTCCGAATGTTATAAATTCATTCAAGCCTCTCAACTAAAGGTAGTTAATATGAATTGAAAGTTGAATGTCTTTTCAAGTTTCTGTTAACCGACTTCTGGTTATTCCTGATCAAATTCAGAGACCTAATTTTCCACATTACTCTACGAAGATTTCCGATCAAGTAATACCGAATCAAAAGGAGACCCGTCCCGTTCGGTCCCCATCAGTCCTCAATTTTAAGGTTAGTTCCACAGGCGAACTAGTAAAAAACATAAATGAAAACATTTACGAGTTTTATTACTTTGATTTGATTTGCACTTACCTGATTTCTATGCTTACTTGTGTTTATTCTGTTATTGTTGTCTATATGTCGAATAACTTTAATTTATTCGAAACATATCTATCTAAAAATCAAACGTTCATAATAATTATTCATTTTAAGAAAATACAGCGCAGGAAATTCAAAGATCTCGACTGAAAAGTTAACTGTAGTCATTAATTTAGACTTAAGAAGTTTTGTTATTCGTTTTATTTACTTTTATTTGCTATAATAAAGGTTTCATATTGCTTTGCCACGTTCGCTAACGCTAGCCGACAAACCCAGGAAGCCATCAGGTAAGAAAACAAGTTTGAAACCAAAGGAACTTCACTGCTCTTCCAAAACAAGCTCCTGATATTAAAAAACCATATATTGTAATGGTTGATAATGGGAATCTACATATCCTCGAAGCAGCGGTTCTGGATTAATTAATTAAACATGTGTGGGGAGGAGTGTGCCGGTACCTTAGTTGTCTGCCAGTGTGTTTTTGAATTAGCGAAATCAATATGGTGATCACTTCGATTTATTTTAAGGAATTTTGTGAAAGTTTTATTGAATGAGATCACAACGCCGATGCCTTATGTAAGCAAAAAGTTTATTCAAACAAGTTAAACGACGGTCCTGATTTACTGAATGGGAAAAGCGTATAACCTTAATAAATGAAGGGATGATCTCGTATTGAATAGTTTTGTTAGTCGAATATTTTCTTTATTAATTCTTGTATATTAACTATCTTTTCAATTTTCAAATAAGTGTAATAATAATTACTTTAGAATTGGTACAATACATATAATTAATTAACTTACTTAAATTAAATATATTTATGCGAATTAGTCCTTTTGGTTTATTTACTTTTCGATTTAAATAAATATTTTGTTAAATCATATTTTTATGGTTCACTTTCTATTAAAAGTAAGAAGAAGAAAAGTAAGATCGACATTTTTTTAACTTCTATAAAATGCCGTATGCCTTTCGCAAGATCGACCACTGCATTAAACATCCTAAAATAAGCAAAGCAATTGATTGAAAATAATTTTTAAAAAATCAGAAGATCTGTAAGGGTGTGCATATTGTATATATCACATCGATATCAAAATTGAAGGTTTTCTTTATATCTTCTTTTACTTTCTGAAAGAGGACAACGCCAATCAGCTTGACAAGTATTTCAAAAGACATGGATAATAAATCAATGTATTTCGTTACGACAAATAGAGGTAATAAAGGAAAGAGCCTACAAATAACATGAAGTACCGAATTGATAAACATGTTGGGATGAATGTTTAAATCCAAAAAACGTGTCCCACGATTAATTCGTTTACGGTAGCTGTTTTTGCGCGCTTGCCGGTAAAGAAACAAAGTGTCTCATTAAATATAAATTCGATCAGAATTCATTTTGACCTCTCGCTCTGTAAACAAGCTAACTTCCAATACGGTACCGTACTCGATTGATTTAATGTCGATGATTGACAGAATTATTAACTGTTATACACTCTATCCAGTGTAAATTTGAAATTGTATATTTTACTAAATATTTTCGTGCCGTGTTTTGTACAGTACGGATTCAAAATTAATATATCGTTTCATTTGTTTTTGAAACGAACTTATTACTTCCGTAAAATGTCAGAAGTTAATAAAGTGCTTACGAAATGGGAAGCAGTCACTGTGCGAGTTGAATACTACATCGCAAAGCCGTTTTCTGTGCACGTGTATTAAATATTAATGCATGCTAAGTTTGAGCCATTTGGATCTGCATAATTGATTTTCAATCTTCTCCATTTAATGCAATTATATTGGCTTTTCGTTATATATCGAAATATAAAAATTATCATCATGAATGTTAAAAATGAGAATTATTTTCAATTATTAATCACACGATCCTTTCAACAAATTAATTTTAGTAGACCGATTCTTCCTGGAGCAAGAGAAAATCCCAATTTTAGGATCTATCATAAAAGGGCGATTATACTGACTACTGGAGATCATCATCGGGATTATTAATACTATTGATGATAATCGCTTGCGAAAATTATAACGCAATATGTAACGCTATTTAGTCATATAAATCATTCTTGTTAGCACAGAGGTATCTCCTGCGGGAGATTAACATTATAACACAGATTCTAATGTGGTCGATATGATTATCAAATTTAGTGAATCGAAAACGTAATATTCGTTTAAGAGTCCATCTATTAGAATAGTTTCACTAATATTTAAGATGTACAAGTACACAATAAAGGTTGTCTACTTGACCTAAATAAAAAATTAATTCAATAATCGGGAATAATTTAATAATATTGATATAGTTAACTCTGACTATTGACGTACGTATACGTACGAGGGCAAGTGAGTGGTATTGTGTACGGTTTCCGTTTGCTACGATTATCAAACTACGTTTTTGAATCACGAACAAATCAGATCTAAATTTTCGAAGAAAAAAATGATAAACCATTTAATTTTGAAATAATTTCATTAGAATGTTGTTGGTTGGTCTTTATTTAAGTTTTAAAATATTTTCATTTTCTTTAGTTCATTTTTGTCAATATCTAAATTTTGCTTAAACGTGAGTTGATGATGACTCTGAAAACCAGTGATTGATTTTGTCATAAAAAGCGTCACATTTCTATTTTAAAGTATCACCATCATTAACAGAATGGCATGGTTCTCACAGTGGAATGCCCAAATGGGATTATACAAGACAGAATTGGCTATAAATATTGATTTGCCTTCACTATTATCAAAAACTTGGACCAACAACGTTAAAAGGGTATATCTAAATATTTTAGAAAAAAATATAAGCGAAAAGGCCATTGGTTATTGGTCGTATTAGTTGCATTCCATTACTTCCACTTTCAACTTTGTTTTCTTAGCCAAATTCATTACTACTTCATAAAACGCATTGCAACAAACAATTTACCTCAAAACTATTGCTCCATCTCTTGCCAAATTTCAAAATTTAATTTCACCCACTCAGCGTGTCATGTTGGCAGAAAAATAAAATTGCATTACACGTACTTACATGTGCCCTACATATTCACAGTTTCATAATTTTTTGAATTTTCGGATTCGGAATCATCCATTGTTCATTGCAATGCCCCTCTTAGTTTAAGTGATAATAAAAGGAACTATATGTAAAATAATGTAGGCTTTCGTATATCGGACTATGCGCTATGTACATATATCCAGTGGTATGTTGGTACGATTTGGCGATATACCCTAAATCCGAGGTAGCGTTTACTTAGGCTAGCGCGAAATTAATGCAAGAATTGAATAGTAGAAAATGTTACAGATATGTATACAGTTGGCCGCATTTTTATAATGTAACCTCATTTTTCTGTTGCTAATAATTTATTTTGTAATGTACGGAATTACAGATACATTATGTGGTGTCTCTATTAGTATTAACATATACATACCAAAAGCAATTGTATGGTATGTACACTACCGTTCATATATTTGGGGACGATTAAAAAATACAGTTTTTTTTTAATTCGAATAAAAACAAAAAGTTATATCTCCATAAATCTTGTGAACTAGTCACTCCTTTTTGGCGAATCCTTCTGTCCAGTTCATCCCATATTAATTCAATAGGCGACAGGTCAGGAGACTGAGGTGGCCAAATCATTCTTTTTAAACGATCTTCTTCTTCCAGAGATGCTAGATAATTTCTGCATATACGAGAAGAATGCTTAGGGTCGTTATCCTCTTGAAACGTAAAGTTTCGACCTCGTAATCATTCCCCACTTGGCACAGCATTCTCTTGTAATATTTTGATATAGCCCTCTTTACGAAGTATTCCCTGTATTCTTACTAAATCACCTACAGCTGTTCCCGCAAAATAGCCCCAAACCATTACGTTACCTACACCGTGCTTCACTGTAGGTAGAATACACTGTTCACTAACTTTTTCACCAACCTGTCGCCTAACAAACGTCCTCCGTTTGGAGCCAAATGTTTCAAATTTGGACTCATCTGTCCACAGCACGTTGCACCACTGTTCGAATGTCCAGTGTCTGTATTCGTGTGCCCACTGCAATCTTTTTCTTTTATTTTGAACTTTCAAAAGCGGTTTTCTGGCAGCTACTCGTCCCTTTAAGCCTGCCGCAATTAATCTTCGTTTCACGGTCGAATGCGAAATAGGATTTCTTCGTAAAACATTGACTTGCTGCGTTATTTCCGGAGCCGTTAGGAATCTGTTTCTTTTTGAAACAAGAACCATGAACTAATCCTCAGCAGCTGTTGTCTTCTTTTTGCGCTCAGAACGTTTCTTATCAGCCAAAGAACCCGTTTCCGCCACCCGTTTTAATGTTGCAAATACACCATTTTTCGATATTTTTAATTTTTTCGCAATAACTGCCATTGAGTATCCTTAATTACGTAAAGTAATAATAGTAGAACGTATTTCAATGGAAATTTCTTTTCGTTTTGCCATTTCAGCACCACCCGTTTATTACGATAGTTAAATTTAAACTAAACTACTATCAAGATCGATTTTATTTTAAATACAAGACGATATCTGCTTTGTTTGTTGTACTAAGTATTCTGTGAATCTCACATTATTGCTTTGTGTAAATATTCGACAATATTTTCAAGTTTACGTTTATAACCCCATAAAAGCGATTAAGAGGAATTTTGTCTGAGGCTGCGATATTATATAAATGCGTTATAAATTTGATGGGATAGAAGAGAATACTGTTGTAAATTATGTCCACACATATAGAAATGTATACTCTTTCATATAAAACGCAATCAATTGTCAATATTTCAATTCTGTTTATTTTTCGGAGTTTTTCTTAGTCGTCCCCAAATATATAAGCGGTAGTGTAAATAAATTGCAAATTTGTCTCCACTAGCACAATGATTGGTCGATTGCATCGTTACAGTACCGCGACAGTTTGATCTTAATTCTGAAGTACACAGCTATATGAACGGTGGTATTTAATTTGCATTATGTAAACCTGGTCACTGTATTACACCAATTATTGCACCAATTTCGTAGTACCTTGAGCGCAGCTTGGGAAACACGCACACCCCATGCCGTCCCTACGCAAAATGTAATAAAAAATAAGTACAGCGCCGCATCGCACGGTCAATCTATGCATTGTTAACTATCCTTCGGCAATTCCCCCTAAGTGTGAGTGCGCTGAATTCAGTTTGTGTCAGGCCTTAGACACGCATTTCAAACTGTCTCCCTAGATGTCCTTAAACTCTTACAAATTACAACCAATCAACTACTGTACGCGTTCGATATCAACATGAATTTAAAGGAATAGGGATTAAATCTTATTTGATAATTTTTATCCTATTAATTGGATTCAAAGGATAGTTAAATATAATACGATATATTGTATGAAAAAGAAATCGTTTGCAGTACTACCACCAACGTAGTACCATTTGACAACCTCCTTGTTTATAAGAACATAATTATGAGATTCAAACAAAGCAAATCGAAGATGAGAGGAGCAATTAGAGAAATAAAGAGGGGATATAATGAATTACTAAAGACTCGCGCGACCCTATCATGGTTGTGGTTTGATTATTATTGATTGCTTTCTGCTGGGCATTGCGCCACTCCCCACAACGCCTATTTATTTTAGCGACCACTGTACACATCGCACTATGAACAGATATTACTTAATAGGGCGTATGTGTCTGGCTTCCAATGGTTTCTTCACTACGGGATCTTATTCTTTAATTTAAAGAAACTGAAAATGTTCTTGTGATGTAATATTGCTTAATCAGTTGCCTTCGTATGTAAGAAAAAACTACCCGACGTCATCTTTTCATCTTGTTAGCAAAATAGCTTTCTAGACGATACGGAATCTTCTACATCAATTTTTCATTCCCGTGGGTAATTTATTTTTTTAAGAATTATGCAAATTCGCGTAAGAAAACTCAATTTGCTGGTAACGAAATTAGCAGCAACAAGATTACATAAATTGGCGGACTTATCTGCGAACGTTCTGCTTAATAAAGGTTATTGCAGTTTTGCACATTACATAAGCGTGGCAACCGCAAACTGCAGTGGTTTGTATGTACCATAATGTTCGAATAAAGTTATCAAAACGCATCTAGCGTGAAAGGCATTTTATATAGGATTTAGTATTTAGAATTTCAGATGTGCAGGAAATAACATACTAATTTCTGTGGAACTTAAAATTTGTGTATTGTTTAATATGACCGTATAATTCGTATATACATATAAACGTGATGTAAGTAACAAGCAGTGTATCTAGAGGGAACACATTAATTCAACCGCCGCACTATTAGTTTGAAATTTCTATCCGTAACTCCGAATGGCTAATATGTATTACAACAAATCGACAGTACTATACATTTGCTATTGGAGAATTCATTACTAGTTGGTGATATTGGATTATTGAATATATCGCTTCGTAAATTAATTGACCGAGTAGTTTAATCGGTGGTAGGCCATGTAATTTGTATCCATATTCATCGGAGGCATAATAAGTTTCTTAGGCTAATGATGGTGTGTTTAGCATTACGCCAATTTGAAGGCACTGCACTGAATCTAGAAAATTTGCAACTTTGCCATTGCTTCCTTTATCCTTGATAATTTAAATTCCTTTAGTTTTGATTATTTAAATAACACATACGTAAAAGAAAAATTAAACAAGAAAAAATGGAAGTACAGCATTAAGTTTGTACAAATCCGGTTCTACCGAATTTTGTGATATATAACAATGCAACAGATAATTTTCTGGTCTACTCAACTCTTTTTAGTTTTAAATTCTTTAAAAACTTAAAAACCGATTATCACAGTAATTGAACGTTTCTTTTGAAACCTGCCTCAGTTTATACTTTTATTTATCTTTATTTTTGCAGCATCTGCCTTTTTCTTGTTACATTTTACCTTAGTGCTTGCTTCGTTTATATAATTACAATTACACAACCAGAAATTGTAATTTCTGCTTACAACCAATTCACAAACACAGATTAGCCACCAAAAATAGTTTGTCTGAAAGAGAGCATGTTTGTTTAAATAAGTAACATTACCATGCCAAAAGTTATTTTATTTTCACATTAACAGCAACTTTATTTACTTGCTGGTGGTAATCATAAAACATTATTTAAAATGTTCCAGGGAAATTAATAATATTAATAAACCATTACAATAGTTAATAACCAAAAAATATAATGCTAAGATAGCTTAGCTTCCTCATGGTATTGATGGAACAAAAGGAGAGAAAGGAATACACTAACACACAGACATGTTTCTGCCTACCCGGCGTCATCATCGTGGTTTCGAGAGTATTTTTTTTATCTCTACCTTCTATCCCTGTTGCTTCACAGTTAATGCCACAACTTTCAAAGCGATAAACTCGACATTTCTTGGGGCCCTTTAGTGCCAAAGAAACAGATGCCTGCCGTTCAGGAAGCAGCGACATAAACCGGAAACTGTTCCCCAAACCATCCCTCGATCAGTTCTCTGACTGCTTAACACGAGATGGCGACGGCAGGCATACATTTCTTCGTGTGGAAGGTAAGCTATCTTGGCATTATATTTTTTGGTTATTGTTTCTAGGCATTTCCTGATGTGTTCTATTTACAATAGTTAATGTTTGTCCAAGCTATTTTTTTTTATGAATTTATGAAGTATTATTTTTTTATGAATTTATGAAGTATTATT
>LR737385.1:9752673-9897144 GCA_902655005.2 Marronus borbonicus | reverse complement strand
ATGAATTTATGAAGTATTATTTTTTTATGAATTTATGAAGTATTATTCAGCCGTTTCTGCTTCTTATATTCTTAAAATATCGTTGTTAAATAGCAGCAGCTATGAAAGAATTAGACATAACGATTTAATTTTGTTCAAAGGCGATAATTGGGTTCTATGTTTTCATTCGCCAAACATTTGTCACTAATTATTCATATGGTACGATTTGCAAACGTCAAAGACTGTATCATCTTTGATGGAATAATGCACTAACTAGCGAGTAATCCTTTTAGTTAGAGTTTTAACATTTCAATTTTTCCTGAACTTTATAAAAAGCAACGATGTAGCTAACTACTTACAAAAGGACCATATCTAAATATTGCGAGTTCACTCGGCAGTCTTCCCTACGTGGTTATATATTATTCGAATTTATTCGCTCAGTAATATTCGAGAACTACGGCAATGCAGTTCTAGGAAGTATCTACCATTTTACGAGGAAGATATCTACATGAATATAAAGCAGCGGCAGTGCATATTAAGTTGTACTAATTGTATTTCAGTATGTGTTACAAAACTTGTTTTTTTTTTAATAAATCGGTTTAAAACGTTTTTTACATATTTCTTAAATATTAAAGAAGCACTGTTGCTATAAATATCATGGTGTAGTACTACCGGGTTTAACTTTAGTCCGCGATGTTTTGTTAATAATGGGGACTTATTGATCGTTGCACAAACATGGCTTATTATGAGACTGAACGTGCACCAAATTAATATACGTACTTATTATCTTAATACTTTGATGGTTCTCAACCTGACCAATACATTAAATGTTATTTAAGTTTTATGATATATTCTTTATTGAAAAGTTTAAGAATGCATCGAATGAAATCCAAATTTGTTTGAAGTATCCGGAGAAGAATTAGACTCCGCTAATAAATCATTTCTAGCTTACTATGTATCTGTGGTGTCCTACATTTCACATGTTGGACATTTCGTCCAACATTACCTTAAGTTCTCAACACTCGCAATGTTATTTGTGTAATTAAGTTTACATATAATATCATTGAACGTACTTTTGGCCTAATGCAGTGGGAAAATGTTGCGCTGCATTTAAATAAATGTACTGTGTGGAACTATTATGCGTACATAACTTATTTAAGATAGATTTTGCAGACAAGGCAAAACAAAAGATACATTCAATTTATAATAAAATAGATACGAACAAAATATTACTTTCAAATAAATAAAAATGGTTACATTTATAAAATAAAATAAAACAAAAAATAAAATGTTAATGTTAACATACCGCCCTCCTTGAAGGCACCGCCTTCAACACATCACCGTAGGAGGGGTAACACTTTCTCTTAGCGTCTCTACGAAAACAGTTGCGCACTACAACACTACACTGTTTGGCACTTCACTGCCTGGAAAGTTCTTTCTGGTATGTCCGCATTCGGGGCAGGTTCGCTGGAAGTGTGTGGATGATCCGTCTGTTGAGCTTCCAATGGAGGTAGCAAACACAGCTTCGTGGTGGGCCGCTGTAGTATACCACGCGCAGTTTGTCCGCTGGCTGCGCGTACGATGCCATCTTTACCTGGAAAAACTTCCACAACTCATCCCATTAACCAGCTTCATGATGTGCTGGAATCCTCACGTTTAAGGATTAGGCTTCCAGGAATAACGACAGGTCCTTGGTTTGATTGCCATTTGTTTCTTCTTTGAAGTTGGTTCAGGTATTCGTTTTGCCATCTTTTCCAGAAATATTCTCGAAAGGATTGAATGTATTGCCATCGAGACAATGTATTGGATTTGGAATGATGGACTGGAATTGTTGCCACCTCCAGTTAGGAAACGAGAAGGAGTCAAAAATGATATATCTTTAGGATCGTTAGAGATGGGTGCAATAGGTCGAGAAGTTAAAATGCCTTCTATTTGCACAAGAAGTGTGTACATTTCTTCGTACTTTAATGATGTGTTTCCCACCATTCGAGTCAGGTGAACCTTGACGGATTTTACGGCAGCTTCCCAGAGACCTCCAACGTGAGGAGATCTTAGTGGAATAAAATGCCACTTTATATCATTATGAGCCATGTATGCTTTAACTTGTTCAGTTTGTATTTGTTCTTGCAATTGTGTAGTATAATGACTGTGTGAGATATTGGTTAATTTGGGAAAAGTTGAAAAAAGGCCCAAAATTTTCTCACAAATTCTTTTATTTTTAAAATGATTTTAGTTGACGGGTTTCGTATTTAATACAAAATAAAATTGAAATACGAAACCGGCTGCCTAAAAAAAATTTTAAAAATAAGATGTGTGAGAAAATCTTTGACCTTTTTTTAACTTTTCCCAATTAACATTTAATTTAATTAAACATGATTAAAAATTTGAAGTCCCATGCGTAAAGGAGATTTAGAGGTACTATTATATTTATCAAACGGTATACAACAATCATTCAACTACCTAGTCTGCAGGCTATGCTTATCCTATCATATAATGCAAAAGCATTTGTTCAAGTCGGAACTTTGGATTCTTCAAAAGCAGCTCTACAACTCACAAGACGACTAGATAAGCCAACGATTACACTCATAATTCTTTTTTGAGTAACAAATACATCCGATGCTAAAGTGGACGACCCCCAAGGACAAACTCCATAGCTCAATCTAGATGAGACTTGAGCCTGATGAAGGGATTTACTATTCCTAAAAAGGAAACACAAAGAATTTCATTCACTTATGCCTCTCACAGTGTGCCTTCCAATTGAGCTGTTCATCAAAAGTTATTCCTAAAAATTTTGTAGTGGTTAAACTTAAAAAATGCTCGTTGCCTATGATTTATTCGTAGTGCAAAATCTTATTTTAACTGTTTATAAACTATTTAAATATAAAAAGTTACTGCTGCGCCAATCGGATAGTATATAGATAAAATATAGGTTTCTATATGTAATAATATTCTTATTATTACATTTAGCTTGCAAAGTTTCATCATTAGAAGTAAAAACTAAAAATGTATTGTCGTTAAATATTCGTTAAAAATTGGACCCAACTCATTACTGAAAAGCAGAAACAAAATTGGTCACAGAACAATAGCCTGCGGAATTCTTAGCCTATTAATTCTGCAGTCAGAGTCAACAGTGCTGAACGAACCATTAGCCACACAATGAACATCCACGAACTGCAATTGTAAGAAACCCCAATAAAACCGTAAGTACCAATATAATTTATTCAGCAAAAGAATGTGATTGACGTAGACAAATGCTCTACTGAGGTTACAAAAGATGCCAATAGGACACTCCTCCCCCTCGATATACTCCATTAATATGTCATTAAAGGGAATAATAATGTGTGTAAACTTTTCCATGGCTTTGTAACTAGTACCATTTTGTTGTAAGGGTGAAGTGGAGTTAATACTTCGCAACATCGAATGTTAAATCGGAACCAGTACCGGATCCGCAAGAAAAATCTGCTATTGGACCGCTGTTACGTGCCGTTAGACATAGAATAATTTAATTAGCCGGTTACGCTGAAAAAATAAAAATGATATTCGACTATTTAGTTACAGTATCCTGAATACGATTTGGTCCTACATTCTTCTTACGGAATTCTTGTCTGCTCAAATGTTGAATTCTCATAGAACCTTTCCCAACGCGTATGAGCACGTTGTGTAAAAAGTTTCGCAAGAGAAAGTAAAGCACATAGGCACTCTCCATGTAGTCACACATCCTGATCCCCGCTCTTACAATTTTTATTGACAAAGAAATAAAGTGTAGTATCAAATAATTCTACACGCTAAAGAAGAGTAGCTGGATATTTGGTTTTACGTTTGGTTCATACAAATTTGCTTTTATAAGACGGATACAATCTTTGATTATAATGTTACCACAGTGGATCGTCGAAAGTGACTCACTGAAAATAACTTGGTTTAGGTTTCACCTTTACGATTAGACCAGATTTCCAAAGAACCGGATTTGTTCTTTTCATGTACATATATTCATAAATAAATATTTGCGTCATCAAACAAAATTTCAATTAGTTTTAAGAATACATCATAGATGGTTGTGATTGACTCCGTATATGGGCAGTATCAAGTTAAACGTTTGTGTAAAAATCAAAATCTGGGAAAGAATTGGTGATAAAAATAAACAACCCTCGATGAATCCCTCGTTTCAATTTAGGGTCGGTCATTTACATAAATTAAATATCGCCTAAAAACTAAGAAAAGAACAGAATACGAAAAAGTCGAAACAATTTCAAACAGTCGTAACCATCATTACCTTCGAATTCAATTCGTTTTTTTTTTCGCTGAATACGATTTAAATAAATGAATCTGAAATAGAATTTCGAGAAACTGGTTCACAATGCCTTAATGCTACATAAAAGACTTAATTAATTTAACTCGTTTAGTCGAGTTGAAAAGAATTGCGGGTTAACTTACGAATCATAAAGTAACTTTTATAACGTTTCAGAAAGCATTGTGATAAAGTGACAAATTACTTGGTTATTTCATTGTAATATAATACTCTTCGAAATGTAGTTAATCGCAAGAGATATTTAGCTCAAGCTATTTAGTTTACCGTAGAGACTCTTCATCTAGTTCAAAGAAGCATGGTGGAAGAGTTCTAAACTGGATATTTATTATCAGCATATATAGTTCTTGGGTTTCCTTTTGACTCGTAATTCGAATGCAAGGGTCTCGTTTGTGTCGCGGGTGAGTACATTTCAATACAGGCTTACTTCCTGTTAATGTCGCGACTTCTGGGTGGGAGTCCCAATTTTGTGACTCCATAACTTTATTAGGTTTAGTACAATTTAATAGTGTATTGAATTTAAACAATGCGGTTTTAACGAGTTACGCGTTAGTAAAAGCGACTTTAACCTATTATCGCCCGATATTCATCATCCATGCCTTAATATCGAAGTTTCTCTAAATGTCATCTCAGAATGTTTTAATAATAATTCTAGCTGGAACTATAATTTCAAGAAAGCTTGTTATTCAATAAATGATTCTTTTTGTACATTTCTTGAGGTTTGAGGTTTTCAGCAGCTGCCATATATCTCAATATGTAGATTTATCCTATACTACTATTTTATATAGGGCTTACGAGCATCTTACAATTACTCGTCGATAACACGTTTAAGGCTGTTTAAAGAGCTTTGTAAAGGTCCATAAATTCAGCTTCAGTAGTGATTTTTAAAGTGAATAAAACACTTTGTTCAGCACAGTTAGACACACACTAGAAGAACTGAATCGTCCATGTAATTTAAGAGAGGTTACCTTAAGACAGACGTTCTATCAATTTCGAGCTAAGCAGAGTCCTAACAGCAGCTCGAAATGTAACAATTTGTATAAGACTTAAAGAAGTAGAATTGAACAATAGAAGATCAGCAATTACACCACTATCCACCAGGGAACATAGAGTTGTTAGACTGCGCTGTAGAAGGGAATACGTAAATACACTCGTTGTGGACTGAAAGTAAATTCTATTATCAGACGAAATAGGCATAAGTCTTAATTAATCGGATGGACCTGAAAGAGTCTGGCAGAAACCAGCAGAGCTGCCTGCAATATCTTTCCGAGGGTCCCATTTCGTAGTTGGTTTCTGGGGAGGCATTTCTTTCAATGGTCGCTATGCGAAACAGATCCACGAATGCGGATTTTCACGCAGGAAACGTCGTAGTGATGCTATTTCTCCCATTTGTCTGGGGCAGTTTCATATTTTCAGAGGATAATGCTCGGCCACCAACTATGGACTGGTCACTAAGAATAGCAGATATGAAGACAATCAGTTAGGCGTCACATGTTCCTATGAATCTTAGAGAACTTGAATAAATCCTCCTTTTAGAATGGAAGTATGCTCTCCCTTCGCAACATAATTAATAGCATCCCGAGACGAAAGAATGCAATGATAAGAGCTAAGGGAGACTACTGAATTCCAATTTCGACGAGTTAATTCCATATTCATTTTTAAAGCTTTTCATCGATGCCGTTTTAATTGCATTCGAGATTATCGTTTCTTTCTGCTTATTTATTCCTGCTTTTTTTTTCGGACAACATTCTAATTTGCCAAGTAATAATTAAAATCATTTCATTATATCGCCTATGCAATATGATATAAAGCTTCGAAAAGATAAAAATAATGGGAAGTATTGTTGTGGAGTATGTCCCTATTGCAACAGTACAAAGTTTTTAGTTTGAATAGAACAACTATTACAGTTGTAATTACAGTAAGAAGGTGGTGACACGCTACTGAGTGTTGTTTGTTTTCTTCCCCAACAAAATATAACGGAGAACAAGAGAGAATAAGCCACTCCTGCATTCTGGTTATCATTCTAATTGACTAAATTAAGACGTCCAAGCACAAAACTTTCAAATGCACCAGCGGTAAACTTTCGGTGTGGGGTACTCTGCAATAATTAACAGATTAACGAGTATTAAATTGCGACGCGGTAGTGGCGGTGTACCAGCAGTATTTCAAAAAGTGCCGTTGGAACTTAGGCGAAACGAAACGATGAATATTTATTAAGTTCCTGTGTGCTGCTGTTAATTTATTCGAGGTTGGGTAGCATTAAGTAAGCTGGCATTATTATCATGCCGATCATACCGCCAGTGCGCCGAGTTCGACATCGGCAAGAGTGCGCCTCCATAGCGCGTAGGTGCTACGAAACGTTAAGCAAATTTGTTCCGATGTTAACTCGCTAATTATATGTAATTGAGTCAAAGCCGAAACCTGATAATTGTTAAGTGCTTAAGCAATTCGGAACATTACTGCCAAGTTCGAAATTTATTGGTTCTGATGTCTAAGAAGAGGATATCAATTAACTGGCATGAAGTGTGAGGCTGGTGAATTATTTAACATGTTTCAATACGTCATATCCGCAGCTATTTAGCACAAAGGGCAAATATTCACATTTACACTACATTTGATTGTAGGAAATTCGTACCTTAAATTTGTAAACCTGTTTTATGATTAGAAATAGTTTAGCTTTGAAGTTTGATCAGTTATACACTTGTAATTACACCATTTACTCTATCTTACCTACCCAATTACCCTCCCCAAAATAATTAGAGAAATACTTGCTTACATCTTAATAACCTTTTAAGTTGTAATGATACGAAGCTTGCCTTAAAAACTTGCATTATATTTCAATAAATTTAAAAAAACAAAATAAGCTACAAGAAATAAAGTGAACCAACCAATCAACATCTGAATTAAAAATGTGAATTCACTCTGGAATAGTTATAAATATTGACAGTTCATTATAAAGTGCCAAGCTGGATGCCAATTATATCGGAATGGGGCATCTAAATGAGTTAGACGTTTGCAGCTGCTATTGAGAATGGCACCAGTCTTAGCCCTTCCATCGTAGGTGAAATCATTACCTAGAAACTAAAAGGTATAAAAGACGTATTGGATAATGTTCTAGAAGCAAAACAAGTCCAGTATGGGACTCCAGTATATCTACGGTAAAAAAGCTTTAAGTCGGATACAGAGGAATAGATTGAAGAGGACCAGTGCGAAAAACCGTTTTAAGTCCGACCCACGTAAGGTTTGAATTTCACTCGCATGGTAAATTCGACATTATTCTTCACAGATGAGTTACAATTGGATTTAGCTCGTTGTGATGATTGGTTACATATTCTGCAGCTACTGCAATAAGAATTTTGTGGTGGGTCTGTGATGGTTTAGGGTAGAATTAGTGTTGATGAAAGAAAGATCTGTGGTAGTTCCAACGAAACCAACCACTAGGTAGGTTATGTAGTACCACCCGCTTACATATAGACCCAAATTTCGGGCTGATAGGTAATAATGTTGGGCATCATGCAGCGGTCAAAAACTTCCATCAGTGGCACAGGATTCGAACCATTGATTGGTCATGGGTAAGTCGCGAAGTGAACTCAACTGATCATATTTGACATTTGTGACACACATGTATGAATGCGCTAAAGAAACGGCGGTTACTCTAATCTGGGTACTAGAACATGAGGGTCACTTAGTGAACATCAAGGCGGACGAATTAGCAGGAGTATGTTTGTCAATTGTTCACAACAACCCGAGACTCTCTGCACAACGGAAAGAACAAATTTTTAAGACTAATGAATAAATATTCCAGGTTCAGAGACAAACACACAACAAATTTCTGATTGGGCAGAGCCCAAAATTTACAGACAAGAAGACTCTTAAAACAATGGATAGAATTGCTGACAGGGCACTGTATACTCAAGAGGCATATGATCAAGCTGAGCTAAGCTTAATAGAGGAAATCACAGGTAGTGCTTCTTTAATTATTAATAAATCACATGGTTATCTTGACCTGCTTTGACAAAATAAACGTTGTACTTTAAAGAAGCGGAATAACATTTTTATGGATTATTTTACAATACAAATGCTTGACAGAAATCATTTTATTTGTAACATAGAATTTATGAGATGGGAGTCTCCAGCAGCGTGCATATTATCCATCAAAGGCAGGGAATATAAGAAGCGCTCGATATTCGATTTTTTCAAATTCTACAGAAACACTAACATCTGATACCAACGATTGTTAAATAATAAATGAGCGTCAAACATGGTTGGGAGTTTCAAAAACATTTTTCAGTCCATGGGCAATTATACTACCGGATCATTTTGAATGGGCAATGTCCAGGCTTGAAACTTTTCAGAATACTTTGGCAGTAATACAAGTATGTTAAATAAGCCTTTTATTCAAGTTATACGAAAGGTCTTTAAAAAATCTCTTAGTAACCTCAACAACCTTAAAAAAACCTAAATATTAAGTAGATAATATGGAAGAATAGGGAATTTATAAAATATCAGGTAAAAATAGTATCTAATCTATCAATTGGGTAGACATAAAGATGAATCAGAAGTAAGTACAAATAGCATGTGGGTTACCTTAAATTCAGATAATATAAAATTAAGTTGTCATCAAAGCATAAAAATTTACAAAAACAATAATACTGTAATGAATTCAGATTTAGGATTCCTAAATTCTAGCCTTTATCCTTTGTTGAATCATGCATGGGTACGATTTATTGCAACTTAGAAACTATATATAAATACGTTACCTTCAGCTTAAATTGTTAGTACGGTTTAACAACTGAAGATAATAGGTCACCTATCGAAACGTGTAACCAGTGTTAGTGAAGTGACTTACTGATTTCTCCAGTATTATCACTTTAATCTACAGAAATGAGACAATTTTCTAGTTTCATTCTTTTGATAGCTTTGATAGCGTCAAATTTTTCAGTAATTCTGATTAATATTTCCAAAAGTTAAAAGCTTATGCGAGAAAAAAAAATAGTTCCATCCTCTAAGAATTCTGGTCGCAAAAATTAATTAACAAAGTTACAGGTGATTTAATCGCCATCAAAAAAAGAGAGCGCGAATTTCGATTTTACGATGCCAGCACTAAAATAGCAAATTATGATCGTAAAAAATTAGTTGTATCGCAATTTATCGGAGGTTCGCGGTGGTATTTAGAGCGAGGCGCAAAGCGTAGTGTTAAACGTAGAACGCCTTCTTATCTCTCGCTCGGGTTATAATTTATCAAAATTAAAATTTACTGAACATCATTAAAAACCGCTCGAGCAAAAGTGAAAGTATAATAAATTGGGCTTTGTCTTACCCAAAGAAAAAAAGGAATGAAAAATGTTTACAACCACCACCGGGGAAAAGCTCGGATATTGCTTGTACTTTAATCTATCTGTCTTATCAGATTGTGTAAACTTTCGATATAGGAGAGCTTTGCAAAGATTATTTTAGAACGGGCGCTGGCATACATATATGAAGGTATGCAGTGTATATGTTCAGGATTACGAACGTAGTTCAAATTTTACAAAATTGCGTTACATATGGAGTATTCGAAATTGAGTGGGATTAATAAAAACAGTCTCCCGAATGGGACAACGAAACCTACACCAACAATGGAGTGTTTTCAACTAATTCACCTTCCTTAACATAATAACACTATTAACTTTCGTAGTGATGTAGATAATTTGAATAATATATTGTTGCAATATAATTTACTTGCATTGGAAAGTGTCTCTTGTTACTTAACGTATTTACACTTTTAGTTCCATTTTACTGCGAGGCGAAGCAGTGTTCGTCTCTCCAATTTCCCCTAGTTTGAGGCTTTATCTTCGTCTTACACATGCAATAAGACATTTGTTAAAAGAAAATAGTCCACTTAATAATTTTGGATGCGAGAAACAAAAATAACCAACGTTAATCACGATTATACTTTTTTATTTTAAAATTTAAAAAATAGTAAATTCTGGATTGAAAATTTTAAAATAATGGAGAGGAATAAACAAAATCTTTCGACGACGACAATAGTTTCTTGATTGAAAACTGCAACTAATACTGCTGGACATAACATCAAAATTCCCAACCGAGAAACAACGATCTTTACGGTTAGGACTTAAATCTTAAAAATTTTGTAAGAAGGAAATATAATTTTAAAATTTCATTAAAATAAATGTAACTCGTTTTAAAATTTGTTTAATTTGATTTTCAATCATTTCGACTTGCAAAAATAAGTAGATCGTTCGAGCTACTTATTAAAAAAGAAACGTTGACAAGCGACTTTTATTTAAAAAACTAGAGTTTCGTATCAATATATTCACTTCTTTTTAAAATTGATTGTAAGCTTCATGGTAATAAAAAAAATAAATTCTATCGTCATATTATTAAAAAACTATAATCTCTCTGGTCTTCTTACATTTGTCCCTGTTGCCCGGTTTCTTTTGAACATCGCTGTATCTTGTGCCTGGCAACATTTTGGTTTCCAAGTGTTCTATATAACCCCTCAATTCAGTTGTTTACGTGATTTTCGCGCAATCTACACATGCTTAGTCGTTATAACTTGTTTTCTTAGAATTTCAATATGATTTTAACTAATAACTTTTAATAATCTTGAAAATGTTACTACGTTAGTTGATTTTAGTACTTAGCTTTCTGGTTACTTTGCCAATTACACTTACTTGCAAGTGATCTTAAACTGCGGTACACATTGTAATAAGTATAGTTCCAGTTGATTTTCTTCGATGAAGCGAAAGTTCAAAATCTGAACAATGAATGATTGTTTTATTTTTGACTGTCTTACCCAATATCCATTCATACAGACTATTGTTTTCTTCAATTTTGGTATCAAGCATCATAGCTTATTATAAATGCTTCCTGGTGGTCCATTTGCTTATTGGTGTCGTAGTTGATTTATTGATAAGTTTTATACTTTCTAAATCAATGTTTATTCACTTATATTTCGTTTTCCATCACTATAGATGCCAATAATTAGTTGGCGATCAAGACTAGTCACAATGTACAGCACATTTGCGCGGCCATACTTCATACAATTTGTCCCTACATTTTTGTTGTTCTAAGGTAAAATTACCGCGCTTTCTGTGAACTCGCTAATTCGGTTAAATTTTCCCCAAGCAAAGGGCTAAAACTTCTCTCAAGTTCTTAATCATATGTCAACTGGATAAAATGGAAATACACGGCACTGCTCTGGATTTATTTAAATCATTTTTATGCGAACGAAGAACGTAAATTCGTTACAATTGAAGGAGATCACAAATCAATATATTCTTCCCCAATACCATTTGGTCAAGGGTCTATTCTTGGTCCCGTCTTGTTTTTACTGTACGTAAATGATTTGAATTCGGTTCTCAGGTGCAGCTTCGGTTGCACTCACAGTACGCGGATGACACGTCGTGTATTGGCTTCGGTTCAGATGATGAATTTTCATTACGATCTAACACCGCATTATCAATTACGTTTAAAAATAAGTCTATCAAATTCTTAGGATTAATCGTACTGCAACTTCATACTCTGAAATTTGAAAGCCACCGTAGACTTTCTGGAATACGTAGTCTGCGGAATAATGTCAACATGTCCAAAAATATTTTATTTTTTCTATATGGTACCTCAGTTATGTTACGGCATTGTGTTTTGGAGCCCTCTAGTGTGGCACCCTACACACAGTAGATGGCTTCTTTTTCAGAAACGGATCCTGCGCTGCACGATTGGCGCTAATTCAGTGACCTCTTGTCGTCCACTATTTACTGAGCTTAGAATTCTAACATTTACATCTCTGCAAGTTTATGAAATAATCATGCTTTTTAAAAACACGAATATTTGTTTTAGCGTAACAGTGACTTAAGTATTTCCATCGACAGGCTGCATGAGACCGCACCTTACTATAATGCAATCAGATGCTTTAAGTCTTTTAAGAAAGATCTGAAGGACCATTTGGTTGCTCGCCCCCATAGTCCTGACGAATACCGGCGAAATTAGATCTTACTGCACTATGTACACTTCCAATAGGGATTTTTAACGTACCAAATATCGTAATGACACAGTGCTTAGGGTTTTGCTTCTTTATCCGGGAAAATGGTATACATCGATTCTTAGCCGCAAACCTAATCGAAAAGCAAGTTCAACTACGGAGAACGCCGAATATAAATGTAACGATTTAATTAACAGGATTAGCTCATGAATCAGATTAAGTTTTAACTTTTCATAACTATCAAGGGGCAGCCCAACTACGAGATGTTTAGGTAGGAATAATGCAATTTCGTAATCTGTAGAAGGCGGTTTCTAAGCTTACACATAGATCGTAATTTGGGCTGGTATATTATTATCATTGTGAACAACTCATTATGAAACTATATTCTCTTGAAGCCTTCTCGTAATTTAAAATGCGCAATTAGACAGTTGCTTGTGAGTAATATTCTATGTATGACCCTCGGTGGGTCCTACAAATCTGCCAAGTTTCAGTCCGATCGATGTGACACCTCAGGGTGTTCCCTTGCTAGTTAATATATTGCTTGTCCATGACGTCTCTGCAAATTTTATATATTTTAATGTTAAAGGTACAACTTTAAAGTTGCCGTCACGGCAACTTCAAGATTCAATGGAGGTCGATCATTTGAAAAGGCGCAGGGTTTCCTACGTGGCGCACTAGCATAGAGTGAGCACGTAAACGCATAATTTTAACGTTAGCTTCTTTTAGTAATTGACCAATATTACCGTGCCCACATACTTTTGATGATTGAAAAGCCTTCTACCCCATTTCTTGGCCACCAGACAGACAGCTTTAAGAGATTGTTTTCCTTTTACTTTCAAATCCAAATGTTCAACATACATTCTTTTACCACTTTTTACATTTTTTTTTGCGACATTTGGCATACACGAACGAAAACGTTATTTATAATTAGATATGGTTTTGCAGTACCCAATGCATCATCGTATAACAATGACAGTTTAGAAAATGCGCTGCTGCAATACAAAGCAGGGAATTTTGCTATTTTGGTAACTCATTTAGACTACGTTACTTTGTAAAGTTCCATTTGCGCTAGATTTACGTAATCCTCTTTCCTATAAAATGCTCGTGTTTCAACTGAAACACGAGCCATTTTTATTTTGGTTGTAAATAGTGCGCATCCCAGTAGTATTCAAATAACTATATCAATATCTAATTTGCCATTCTCCTGTAATAACAGGAGGTGCTTTCGTTACAACATATATAACTGACAGACATACATACACGGCTTCCTGAAGCGTAAATTTTAAATTAAACACAACGGGCAGTCAGAACTAAAATGCATTACATATGTGTCAGGAACAAAATGAACAATTTTATCCGCTATTAATATTTATAGCCAGAACATATATGTATGATGGAGGAAATGAATGTTCACCAACCATTGACAACTGCCATAAATTCTACCAAACGTAAACGATGTTAAATTGTAAATACTAGATAATTCCACATCGAAATAGTAAAAGAGACAAAGGAACAATTACGTGATGAGAAGTTGCATTTATTAATAAAACAACGCGTATTACTGTATGTGGAATGAAGATCTTCTAACCGAACCATACCATTATACGACTTCCTTTATTTGGTTAAAAGCTCTATTTGATTAGATCAAAATGAATTAAGGACAGCCATTGTATGAATTAAAAAGATTATTTCAATTTCCCCGTTTACGATCCTAATATACCGCTAATGTAATGAAAAGTACTGCCGTAAAAATGTATTCATTTCGATCATATAAAAGATACATTCCTATAAAAAGGCAATACTATCAATCATAAAGAAATAATGTCGGTGAAACATTTTATAGCCTATAAATATCCTCGAAAATGAGGAAATAAACAAGCGCACAATCACCATAAATATGCAAAATACAAAAGATAAACATTTTTATGCGGTCCCCTCGGAAATATCTTCAAAACAATCCATGACAAATATGAGGTGAAAATAAATTGCTGTGTTTTTAGCTAATCCTATATGATAATGTAAATAGATGGGTTTCTCGGTCTCTTTAATGACGTGGATGACAATAGTTAACAGAAAATCTACCAGATGTGTTAGCAATTTATGTTTTTTTGAGAAGATTTTAGAAGATTTTTGAGTTGATAAAGCATATTTTACTTGGTTTATTTTTTTTGTTGAGTAGTTAGAATTCAATCACAAATAAACATAAACAAAAAATAAATTGGAACTCAATATGTGGACTATACTGAATTTTTCAATGTGGATTTTCACGGCTATTGCATACTGCACAAAAGTCTTCCGGATGTGCCGTGCCGTTGAATTTTCGCTTCTTGTTATAATCCTATTTCTCATGTTGATCCGCATCCGTTCCTGTCTGCTGTTTCCGTCACGGTATGGTTGTTTCGCCGGTGACCTTAAAGAGCTGATCTCCAGGTTGCCGTCCTCGTGTTTGAAACAGCTCTTCTTATAAATTCTAAGGATTCACGTGCTGTTTCCTGGAGGTCCTGGGTTACTCTAACATGAAAGTATGTTGACGTGTTCAGCTGTTGCAGATTTAGCCGTATCCACACAAAGAGAGTTTTCGAATTGGAATTCAAATACGCAAAGAGTTGCATTGGTGAAACTGGAATAAACGTTCAGTGCAGAGAAAAGGAACATCGGCAGGATGCGCAACTTGGACACTCAGAAAAATCAGCACTAGCTGAATATATCAGTTAAAATAGACACTATGACAGCGATTATGACAACTTAAGCGTATTAATCAGATATACCCATTACCAGCAGGTGGTACGTGAACTATTAAAAGCCATAAAAAATCCATCAATATCAATCGCCAGGATAAACACCTGGAGGTCACGTCTTTGAGAGCACTGGCAAAGTACCTACATCATTGCGGAAATAGTCCATCAGACTAAATGGATACGGAATACCAGAACAGAGCGGAAATAAGGTATATAATAAACAGTATGAAACGGCAAGTTCTGAAAAGGCCGACAGTATGATCAGCCAGACGTGAAGAGCAAACGGCAACATACCGAAGGTTGTGCTATACCATGCCTAACATACGATGGTAGTCTCAGAAGTTTCAAGCCTCAACATGAAGATGGCCTTCGTCAAAAATATGCGCATAGACATATATATTAACTGAAGATTTGGCCATGAAATAGCTAACCGCTAGGCCGAAAATTCTTCAGACGAACCTTGTAGTATGTATGTAGGATGGAAGCAGTGCTGCCAGGTATCTCTTATCACATGTGAGGTAAGTAACGAGTTCTCAAAGGGCTGTTTCTCGCTATATTGTTTCATAACTCGCTTCGTAAACAGACTGACCGTCTATTTTATCAATGACAATAAATATCGAAAAGAATTATCATAAATTGTGGCGTTTAAAACAAAATTATTTACACAGCTTTTATAGACGTTTATCAGAAAATAATTGCAAAATTAATAATTGGAAAAAATTTGTTGTCTATGATATTCCAAAAATTAAATTTGTTACAGTTTTCAAATCAATTAAAAATATGATGTAATAGTATATTGCAAACTTATTCAAGAAAAAAATAAGCTGAAGCTAACAGCATATTGCGTATCTACATCCGAGATAATCTACAAATTTTACTACGCCCTCCAAGATCTTGCTTGAAATATTTCGCGCGTGCTCTTTTTTTAAGAAATAAACGTCGCAATTAATAAATCACCATTTTTATTTGACAAATTATCGAACAGCGATGCTGGCTTGTTTCAACAAAGGCGTGGCAATTGTTCTTACCAGTAGAAGTAATGATCAATCTTTGACTTTTAGAACAAAGACGAGCGCGAAGCGAGAAATAAAAAGAAACTTTTCTAATTAATCTCGACTCAGGCTTTTAAATTTCAATACAAAATAAATGCAGTTCGTTGAGCAAAGGCAATTGAATAATGCATGCTAAAAATGGACGTAATTTATCTTCTTTGACTTCATGTCGAAGAAAACTTTTTGTGTTTTAATTGGATCATCATCGAACGGAATGAAAAATTATCGAGGCTTAATAATTAATGTAGGATTTTATTTATCGAAGATTCCGGACAATTTTTGTCTATGCAGTGTGCCATTGGCAATTTAGACTCGTAACGTATTGAAACGTATAGGCGGTGTTATCTTCTTGTTAAAAGTTACAGTGGTGCAAGCAGGATAAGTAGCTGTCTCTTCCACAACTTAAACGTAGTTGATGTGATCTTCGAGATTCGAATGTTTTCGTAACACGGTTTGCCTTTTATCCGACACTGTCGAGAAATGATGTTGAAAAATCGCGACGGGTTCACAATTCTCGCTTAACGACAAACTTTCACCCCTGAAGATCGAGGCCAGTTTCATCGAGGGCGGCAACACTAGAAGCGTATTTAAAATCGATGCTTTTGCACCTTTAAACTTAAAGTTATTACTTTTTTGCTTTCCATTCCATCATAACTTTTCACCTTGCTTTGAAGATATGACCTAGAAACAAGTATGATCAAATATAATATAAGCATGCCGCAGTATTCATATGGAAACAGTAATTGCCAAAAAATTCAGTAGCCTTACATGTTATGATGTTGTAAATATTAGAAATGTGTTTTGTAAATCAAGAAAAAATAATATTTACGGAAAGTAAGTCCGGCAATGTAACCTAGACACTCCTTTAGGAATTAAAGAAAATAGAAGGTGCAGATAATCACGGTTCGCTAAAATTAAATTGATGGAACCACAAGTAACCCGAAAAATTGACCGTTACTGAGCGTTCTCTAGTATTTGGTTACATAAGAATTCACGGTAGAATTCTGGATCAGGGTGTTGAGCTTCCTTTCCCTCTACAGATGATTGTTAGCCTCTTCAGGTGGTATAGTATGTTGCCCGCGTGGTTTTCACTATAAAAGAACAAATAACAACATTAAAGGCAGTAAACTGCTTCAAGATATATAAAAATTAAAGAATTTATATGTTAGTTGAAACACAGGAGAATTGACAAGAAGCAAAGGAAACAAATAATTAGATTTAATGGGCGTTTGGAAAAGACTCATGAACTCTGATCCCGAAGGTACAAAAAAAATATGAAGAATCGAGGTTAACTCTGTGTGAGGTCATTTTAATAGAAAAAATTTGAAAGAGGGTCCTTTATTTACAAGATCTTTATTTATAATAAAGAACTTGTCAGAAAAGGGATCTTTTTCTATTTAAAAAAAAAGGTATTTAAAATCAATACATTCTAAATTTGGTAGTTAATTGTGGTGTCTTGCAAGGAAAAGAACAACAACGGGGGTTGTTGCATGGAATGAAAGATAGTAAAATTGTAAGCGGTCACTCGTGGTATTTCGTATTTCAACGCTGAGGTAAACTGTACTCGATAATGTTCAATAAGCTCCATCTGATCAAGAAATACGAAGAAATTCCTCAAAATAAGCTTGTAACATCAATGCAACAGCAACAAATTTTTGACGCAAGCAATAAATTCAATATTGCAATGATTGGATAGAAAAGATAATAATTGGAGAAAATATCATAGAAATTAAGATGGCTTAAAATAAAGATTTTGCACAATGTGGTGGCTAAAGCTTGAGAACTAACGGAAATTGGAAATATTAAATTCAATACATTGTTAAAAATAATGCAAGATATTAATAAACTGAGAAATAATAGAAATTACAATAAGTAAAGTAAAACATTAACGTACCAAGGTTCAAGTCTTAATTTTGGCTGTCAATCGCCGTAATGCTTCTTCTAGCACGGTTTAAAAGGAAAAGAAATTAGGAAAACTAAGAAGGTAGGAAAAGTGAGAGAGTATACGTCACAACAAAAACAATGCTAAACGTATAAATTCGTACTTACAATGTTTACTAAAAGTAACTATACGAAAATATTGTTGCAGAGATTAAAAGAGGTATTCACCCACAGTCTCGGTGGATTGAAAACATTATTTTTCTATTCGTTCTCTGCTCCGAATAAAAATTTTCAGGCAGTTTCTTTATTAAGAAAGATGGAATAAAATATTACTTTATAGTATTAACTATAAATTCCATCATCTAACTGTACCAGGTTTACCAGACGCTAAATGTACTGGGTTTTAAACGTACGACTTGGCTACATACCTCTTCTTTAAAATCTATTGCCAATGTTTGTTGTGCTTGTTTTACTATACTGCTTGTGTGTGACTGCTAGGTTACCTACTACATACCATCCAGGAAGCAATCCCTAAAGTTTGTATGAAACCAAACTGCTTTGACTGGTAAATATTATGAAGAAAACAGAGGAAATGTTATTTCGTTGTGGAAAGTCAGTAACATCAACTTATAATCAAAATGAGGCCGTATTGTCAACAGAAATTTCGAAAAATGCAATTTAGAGGATTATAGTACATTATATGTAGTTAAAAAAAATTAAAAAATTATGCCTGAAAGTGTCGGGCTTGATTGATGAATGCCGACTGTATGGATAAAGTAAAAGTAGAAGATGATTCATAAGTATTGGAATACAAACTTAGAATCCAATGGCTCGGTGTCCCAGTGGGAAGAGGGCCTGCACTTGACTGGGCAGCGTTAAGCGCTGTTTGTTCGATTGCCGCTAGGATTCTCTCAATGAGTCCGATGCACCTATTCGCAGTTGGGGTATAATTAACCGCGTTTCCCCCTTTACGGCGGAACGGTAACAGTAATAAGGCCATGGACCACTTTGCACAAACAACTTACACACTTAAAAAAAAAGGCTCTCGAGGATATGACAAGCTTAAAAAGCTTATACACCCGTTGGGCCGTCACCGCATTAAAAAAATTATTTTCTTCTCTAGTAACAGTTTCAAATATTGTTATTAGTTAATTTTTTGATAAGCTGATGCTATTGCTAATGTGGTTATGTATGTAAGACGACATTCTTTCTAGACGCCTAGAGTCAGGGTGCGAGGTGGCTTGTGTAGTGTAACTGTTAATTAAAAGATTAGTAGGTACTACTACTTATACATCTGCATCCAACAGTAAAATACCAACATAATGGATGAGTATTTTTATGTGTGGTTACTTCAGATAGACCATTTCGTACGGTGTAACTTCAGGGCCTTCATAGTGGACGCTATAAAGGAGAGCATATATTTAGTCAAATATTGTCTTACATGTCAGGAATTTTTTTATTTTTGTGTTACGATTTCTACACTTAATTTTCTTTCTTGAATATATGTAATACTTTTATAAATAAATGTTGGATGACAAGCAGTTCAGATGATTTTATCAAGCAAATATTTTCTTGAAATAAGAAACATAATACTTACCTCAATTAAACTTTCTTTTCTAATTATTCTTTAAGAAGTTAAATACTTAAGTAAAGTAAATATTTTATTCCACATTCAAGACGTTGTTATACTCAATGAAAGTGAATGTTTGCTTGCTCATATACAAATACACCATGTACTTGACGCAAAATATTCTTGTTCTTTTCTGTACGCACGCATTTAACAAAGGATTCGATCCTACAAGAGATTCTGCAGTGGAGCGCCCGTCTGGCAAAAGGGAGCTGCAGGTTCGAATCCTACCAACATCTAATGAAATTTTTACTTCATTAATTAAATTTAATGACATCGGTAAAATAAAGAAAATGCCGATTTTATTTACCCAAGGAAGCCATATATATGAATAAGACTGCTGTAGAACATATGAGAAGAAGAGTACGGACTACGGATTCAAATATATAAGAAGATTATGTTTTTTTTTTGTTATGGTACCATTATTTTGCACAATATGATTTAGTTCTCCGCGATGAAGCTTTCTTGGTACACAGGTGACTGACTTTTACTAAAATTAAATCCTTCAACTTAGCGTTTTCACAACCACTACAGCAAATTACCGTAATAAAATTTGATAGCAATAATTAGTTTTGTGGTTATCATATTCCATACTAGAAAACAATAATTTTACTACAGTTTGCGCTTGCATTTTTAATAGGCGATACTTTGTTTATCTGGAAATAATTTCCCCCTTACAATACCTGTAAAAGCTTCTAGAATATTAGATGTTATTAGCTCACATTACCTTTCACGTAAACTGAAATTGTAATTGCCATCTAGCGCCCACTAATTTGCGATTTCGCGGTAACGTCATTTGTAGTCATGACAACCGTCGGCGAATGAAAATTTTGCAGCAGCAGCGGTGGATAAATTTAGCTTTTGTCCTCTGAAATCACGATAGCAATCGCCTAGTAGGCGGATAAAACACGACTTCCTGATAAAATTTAATTAGGCGAATTATTCGGGGTAGAATAAAGCAATTATCACCCGGTAAATTCGTTCAGTTACTGCGTTTCTTCCTCACTCGATCCGGTGCATGGTCCATGAATAATGCTGGGTGTCCATATGCAACCACCGTTAATGTATTTTATTTACCGTGGATGTGCATGCCGCTTTTAATTACTATTCGGTAAATAGTACATAGTCGGAAATTTCGCAGATATTTATTTAAATTGATCAAGTACGTTTAATTAACCGTATGGTTCGCAATTCTATAAAGGCACCCCTAATAAATTGCTGTTTAATGATATGTTTAATATTGTGTTCGTTGAGGTGGAAGAAATTTATATACGATCTGCATTTACGCAATACGGTATACCTACACAAAAATAACATAATGATTTGTAAATAGCAAACAAACAAAAATCACGGAAAAATAAAAATGGCGAAGACGGCAAACATTTTGCATTTTTGCTGTCGTTTAGTTACTTTAGCTCTCCATAAATTCGCGTTTTGCAATCAAGCCCTAAACGAACTTAACGTTAGCTGTCTCGCTCGTAAGACACCTCTTAGCATCGCGGCTCGCTACAACTGAGTATGCCGTGAGTTCTTATCTGACTAACAGTAGAGATTCGTATTCAGTACCCTATACAGGAATCGAAATATTTTATGTAGCGATCTATGAGCGATCGCAATATGTGCAGTTGTCATGACTAAGACCACAACCTAATCATGGAACATCCTTAATAGAAGCGCGATCTCATTACCTAGGAAGGATTTGGAATCAGCGACATATAAAAGGTATCGGTTGAAATTAATTCTAGTGGGAAATCTTGAATTTAAGTTTTCCATTTTCTTTTTTCTTAAATGATAATATGAGTAAAAACAAAAATTGGAATTGCGAATATTAATAACCTCACTAGATATGAATATACAAGTTACATGCGTCCGCAAATTATTATTTTAAATGCTTCTCTTTAAGTCATGTCAATTTTCATCAGTATTCCTTACTATCTTACTTTTTAAGATAATTCACACAATTTAGGATTTTTGCGAAAAATACTTCAAAGACCGATTTCTCAACGTCACACTAACTCAAATTTTCTTTCACTATTTTTGTAAAAACTTAAAAGATATCCTTCGTACAACCAATATGCAGCCAGCGAATTATTGCACCGACGAAATTGTTGGTTGTTTGTAGGAAAATAGTAAAATATTAGTTGTATTCGTAGAAACTATTCTATAGATAATAGGAGATTACGCAATGAGTGTACATATATGTATAATTCAAGACGTTCTTATTGTTTAATGCTACCTAATTAATTATATTCCGTTTTATTAATAATAATAATAATAGCCTTTATTTCCAACAGTTACAAAAAACCAAATAACAGGCAAACAACTAATACAGTCTATAGAACACTGATTTATTTATTATTAAAATCTCAATATTCTATATTTTACTTCTATAATCAAAATTCAGCACGTGAGCCCATTGCAATTTTGAAAAGCCAACATCCATACGATGCAATAGAAAATCCAAGGTAGGGATCTATTTACCGGATAAGAGTTCTAGCTCTACATATTCTTCCATTCACACGCCTTCGAGAAAACTTTTTGAAGTGATAAACGGGCATGTTTGTTATAAGCTACGCATGATAACTCCGAAATTAAATTTCGTGAATTGACTAATCAAATTTAACAGAGTTATAACTGGTTTGAGTTATTTAATCAAATTGGACGTTAACTTTACAATCTTTTTACTCGTAGTATGTTCTTTAACATGCAAAGAAAGTGAATTTGTGACCCAATATTTATAATCGTACTTGAATAGAACATACCTCATATCGTTTCTGAGTAAAGAGAAAGTTTATAGCCGTTATTTCATTACCTTCTGCATATATTATGCGTTCCTAGAGCACTTTTAGTTAACGTATTCGCCAGTATAGTCCAAGCATCAAATGTAATTAATATATTGATAGATTTAAATAACTTATAAATAGATTGGTACTGCATTGTATTTACCAGCTTGGTTTCTTTATGCAAAACGTATTTATGCAATTTGTCGTGTGTTATGTTGCTTTCGATTTCAGTGCTCGCAGCTTTCGGTAGTAATCCAAAAACTTGTGTGTTTTGCAACTGTTGCCAATAATCGAGAAAAAAAATCAATGTCACATGTTCCTTTCACTATATTATGTGTTCTTAATAAGCAGTATTAACCAGAATGCATATACATGTTTAAAATTTAAATTTTCTATCAAATGTACGGCGTAAAAATTTAAATTATGAGCAAAAAGCGTCAAAAGTTTTGAGTGTCGTAAGGCTGGTGATATTTCCTATGATATATATATATATCCCTCAAGTGCTATCGTGGGGTGTTTCGGAACCCCAGAGGTCATTTTTTTTTAATTTTTTCTAAAACTATTTTTGTCACATTTCTAAGGTTCCAGGTATTCGCCTATGCAAATGAGATATGTAATATAGTGTAATTTATTATTTACCATATTCTACAGTTTTAGCAAAAAATAGCTTTTGGGGTGTCTCAACACCCCACGATAGCAATTACGTTTGTTTTTTTCAAAAATAGCGTAGTGTATTCTAACCAATGATTTAGAATTTTATAGTGATAATAGCCCTCGTCCTCTTTTGGGGAAATCACAGATGTTGTTGTGCATGTAAGTATAGGGGATTCACTTATATACGTTCCAATTCGGCGATTTTTATTATAGTACCTACATGTACAGGGGATTCACTCATTTATGTTCGACTTCGGTGATTTTTTACAAATCAAATAGTGGCATTTCCCCTGATTTCTGTGTAAGTGTTGTAAAATGCGCAGAATGCTTACAAAGGTAAATTGTAAGAAATTTATAAAAATCTGATTACATGAAATAACACATTACATGTTTTTTGTCAAATAAAATGTACGCCTCACAACATCATTGTCAGAATTTTTATGTGAAATGCTAATGGCATTTTCTTTTACAGGGAGTAAGACCATAGTTTCCAGTAACAGAAAAAACCAAGACATCTTAACAATACAGAACACAATTTTGTAAAAAGAAAAAATTGTACGAAGAAATACTTTTTACATAATTTTTATGAATGTAACATTTCCTCCTAATTTTCTGTTTTGCTTTAAATAAAGTTTTGTTTTTCCTTACAACAATCGCAAGATAAAGGTCTAGTTATTACACTGTGGGTTTAAAAGTGAAAAAAAAAAGATAACTAACAAAAAAAAGCTAAATTTAAAGAGTGGGGTGTAAAACACCCCACGATAGCAGTTGTGTTACCTGAAAACACGATAGTACTTGAGGGATATAGATTGCGGTCGCAAATGGACCATTGCAGTACTAACAAAATATGAAATTATATGAACTTCATAAAGAGCTTATTTCCATCCTAGCGAAGTAATAATGCCACCTTGCCATGTATCACATTTTCGATTGCAAAGGCAATTCTGTTGATATAGAAGATAATATTAGTGAGAAATACCAATTTCTTCCCTTTTGGCGGACGGATATACTACTTAATTTTTATGAATGTTATCAAAGTTTAGTTTCCATATCTTTTCTATAATACACCACATAATGCAACACGTAATAAAATTAATACAAACTGCAAATAAAGCATTACGAAGTAGAATGTATAGAGTATTTAATATAAAAAGCACTGAAATACATTTGGGTGTTCTTAAAAATTCATCTTACTGGCTAAAAACTGATTCTCTTTGAATTTAAAATCATTGTGTTGATGATTTGTGATTCCACCTTCAAAAAAATGTGATTCAGGAGGCAATAATAAGCAATTAATGTTTCTGTCGTATTCTGCTACTATTATACTCTTAGTTTTGGGATTGGAACCGTATCGTTCTCCCCGTTCCGTCCCCACTCTTATGGGACATTTTCAGGCCTGTTACTGCACACTAACTTTTTTTTCACCTTAAAAGTCTTTAGATTAATGCGGAAGGTCAACGATTTGTCATAGTGTACACTACCAGAAGGTTTCGGGGAATCTATATATGTAACAAGTGACAAGTAATTTAAGGAAGAATGGTTAATTGCTCTAGATTATAAGTTACCATCATCTTGGGAAATTCCGTTGTTAATTTAATGGTAATCCAGGATTAGCAATGGAATTAATATCGTACTAATTCAACTGCTTATGTTCTATAAGAAAGCAATGAATGCGCTTTGAAATTATTTCTCGGTACTTCAGTAATTATTAGAGCCGTGTGGATTTTAAGTATGACTCATCACTCGCACTACTGATATCCGATATAGATAGATATTATAAATCGACCAGATATCTAACTCTACATATAGCTCAACACATAACTACACATAAGCTCAACGTTAACGTATTTTACTATTTTGCAATCAATTTTAATTAATACTACGCTAACTTGTGGTTTCAAACTTAAAATATGTGTAATGCACAATTCACTATTGATAAAATCTATGTACTCTAGTTTTGGTAGTTCTATGGAATACATCTTACGGCGATGCAGTGAATGAGTCATACTTAAAATCCACACGGCTCTAGTAATTATACAGAGATATTCACACTGTTACTATATTAATTACTAAATTAATTCACCTGAAATACTCAGAATTTGAAATATAAATTGATAGAACGATACACAAGCTTTAGTTTAAATCTAAATTAAATGCTCAGGTTTAAGAAGCCGCAAATAAATCGATTTAGAATGGAGGTGTAAAGCAATAAAAGCAGCGAAGAGGCCCTTAAGTAAAATATATTGTTATGAACTGACACGTTGTAGACACATTTTATATTATAAGCTAACGTCGTAAGAGGAAATATAACTGTAGAAGCATCTGTCATGCCAGATTTTATTACAAGTCAACCACTTCACATTTTTATTTCCATGCAGAACGCATAAATTTATATATTCGAAACTACGGTAAGAATTTTATATTGGGATTTATAGGGCGCTGACAATTTTACTGGAACACTTACAATAGTATCAACCTCGTATGAAAATATATTAAAATTTATGTAACCTTTCTCGATGCGTACTAACAAAGGAAAGAGAGGAGAGTAAATAGATACTTATATGTTGAAATTGTGTTGCGTTGCGTATTAGGTTCAGTGGATGGTTTAAATAGGTTACTTCTTGTGAGAAATTCAACCTTATAATGCGAGTTCTTTCTTGCCGAATATTTCATATTACTATGTACATATATTAGAATAAATATTCAGATGGTACCTTATCGAAGAATTACTGAACATTCATGGCTGAACGTGTTTTGTTAAATGTAAAATGAAAAATTGTTAGGACGTGGCTAATGCAAGATTCGTGCAAAGCATAAGTGAGTTTAAGTAAATTGGATCATTCATCGAATCAATAAAGAGACATAGCTAAGATATTGTCATATTATTTCTTTAATTGTATGTATTATAGCTATTATTAGCTAATACCAATAATTAATGGATACCGCCCACAGCAACCTAGGTTATTGGCAAATTTTTTGTGTTTCTGTGTTTTGACAGCCCAACGGGGTATATAAGCTCTACAACTTACCATAACTCAGGGAACTTTAGGGTTTATATGGTATGCGCAAAGTGTTCAATTCCTTTGTTGCTGTGACGCTGTCTTCGTAGATGACGAAGCGCAGTTAATTGTTCTCCAATATACGAATGGTTCACCAATCCCGCAAAATCTGCTGCTGAGATTCAAATGAATAGCGCCTAACTTTGTATCTGTCAGGCCTAGCCCTTCCTACCAATGGGCCACCGAGCTGTTAACTAAGAACATTAAGTAATCAAATTTCCGGTAAATATAATTATCGAGGAGAGGTACCAGACGATTGGAAAGATAGTATTATATTACCAACATTTAAAAAAGGCAGCGCTAGTATAGAGAATATTAAGAAAAATATTGAATGACGACGTGGATGTGGCATAAAGTGAATTTAGAAAAGGACGACGCGCGTCTTTACAGTAAAGCAAATAGTAGAAATAGCTAGAATGAGAAGTGCCCATACACGCATGTCTCAGACGATTCTCATTGACCTTGACCATGCAGAATTGGCTAAGACGTTCCAAGCTCAAGGCCGAGGTCGGTCACTCCTTCGGCTCGCCGCAAGGTTGGTGTCAAGGTCACTCCTGAGGGCGTGTGCCCAAAATCATTGGAAAAGTTTGACAAAAGAAAATTTGGGGACAAGTAATCAACGGAATAAAAAGTTTGTACAATGACAGCAAAAGTTATATTAAGAAAAATAACACACGATCGAGAACATGGAATAATAAATTGAAAAATTGAATGAAATTGGTCCTTATTTTCTTATAAAATCCTTTATTGCAAACATTCCAGAATTTTGTGAGAAAATAAGGACCATTTTCATTCCATTTTAGCCATTTATCAATTCAATCTCACACAAATCTCCATGGACTATTTACATTTAAAATAAGTAGTGGTTTAAGGGAGGGAAGTGTTCAACTTTGTTCACAATGATCATGGATAACGCAATAAAAAGAATTTCGGAAGGAACAAATTAAAATCAGTAGGTTTATTGAAGTATGCTTTTGCTGATGATTTCACGAATTGTGCTCTAGAGAAGATGAACTGCCGAACTTAAACAAAGGTCTTGGTGATCGAGGAGGAACATAAAAATGTCAATATAGAACTCAAAAACGAAAGAAGAGAACAAGCCAATGCGTTTAAATAATTAAGAGTGGTGATCGAATCGAGAGAGAAGGAAATATAGGAAAAACAATGCACTACGTTCTAAGCAATAGCGAAAAAGAGAGCCCAACAAGACAACAAAATTGACCGTCTACAAAACCAAATTTTAACGTACGAAAGCGAAACCTAGATTTTAACAAACAGTATGCAAAGCAGAATACATGATACGAAACATCTAAGAAAAGTTAAGGAAATGCGTAGAACGAACAGAATTAGGAATGACATCGATAGAAATCGGTTCAAATGGTTCAGCTACACACGCAGAATGAATGACAAAAGACAAATCAAAAATTTATGGGTAGCAAAAGTTCAGAAGAAAGCTGTATGAAAACGACCGAAAGAAAGCTAAAAGAACTAGGTAGTAACTGTCTTGAGAAGGAAAAATGTAACATGAAAAGAAGCAAGAACGAAAGCTAGTAAAAGAAAGAATGAATTGAGCTTATATATGCTACTATGTAATGTGTATAGAATTGTGTAATTTTAAGCCTCTAACACTTTAGGGTATATAAGGTTTTGATTATATACCATATATATAAATTGTCACGAAAGCTACACGCAGTGACTTCGTTCGGTTCTGAATCGAAAAACGTTAATGTTAAAATGTTGTAGAAAGTCTAGAATAATTTCTCTACCTACTTCGTCGGTGTCTGCTTATGTTCTATTCAGTATTTTTTTCTTTATAATGACGTATGGATTCATGTTAATATTCAGACTGGGAGAATGAGGCAGCTGAGACACTAACGTTTTGGTTGCTTTTCAATGTTGAAGTGAATCAATTTTAGATAAGTTGGGAATAGTGGTTCCAGTCATTGCCAGCATAGAATTTAGCGTTGGTATATGGAGTTAATACACCTTGGAGTATATCATATTGTAGTACTGAGGCATAATTAGATAAATAACAAAAGACTTCTTTTATAATTACAGCAGTGCCTCGAGAAAAGCTATAAACTTCTGCTGTGCCTGAAATGTATTTGAAGCGCAAGCTTTTACCAGCAGGTCGTTTACAGAACAACTAACGTAACTCCAACTTAAATAAATTTTAATTCCTCGATAAGCATGTTATTTTTCAAATCATTTGAAGATCAATAGTCATGGTTTTGGAGAAATTTGACAGGAAAATCAAGTCTGTTTCCCGATAGAGAATTGCCCGCTGAATTGGGACCATCTATAACCTTCTTTGTCTCTTAATTTAGACGATAAATGAAGTAGGCTCTAATTATCAATATAAAGATGTAATTGTTGTTATGTTTCTGCAAGTTACTATGCGACAAAATAACAATACTTACTTCAAGGATACATGAGGATTGTGTGTTGTTGCATACAAGCACTTTCAGATTATTTATAGTTTTATTTCGAAGATAAGCAATAATTATCTCTCATTTAAAACATAATGTACTGTATGACGTATGTAAACGACACTCTACTTGTCATTTTCGCAATAAAACAGCTGTCATAACTATATGTTCATAATGATGGAAAGTTTTTACGTTGATTAAGATTTAATGTTTCTTCGAATGTTTCTTTTTCTAATACGTGTTCTTACATCTACGATCTTATATACTCACGCCGGCCATTCAGCTTAAGTATATATATACTTATCGATTTCTTTTCTAACTCGTCTCCCTTAATATTTCGACATTTTTAATTAAATAACTGAACAATAATCGTTATATACTGCTCAGCCGCTCCTTCAGTTCCGAGAAAATCCTCTTTGTTGTAATTCTTTTCTCTTTTTACGATATTAGGAACTGTACTAACTCAAATAGTTTTCGTCGAACAGTTGTTAAAGTCGGACAATATTAGATTCTAATAAAATCTTTCTCGTAAACTTTGCTCGACGTCAACTTGATTACAAAAAGGGCTCAATAAAGTTCTGAAGACATTGAAGGTCTGAAGATGGCAAAACGAAGCTTTAAAACGGTTTTAGTATCCCACTTAAAATCGTAAGAATTTAGCTAACTCGCATTCAATTTTCTACCGCGATTAAATGCAGTTTAAAGGCGAGGATATAATTTTGTGGTGGAGTGTTACATAAGTAATTTTATACCGTCGTAGCAGATGCAGTTCCTTTTATTGATTCTTTAATCAAGTCAATAACTTACCGCCGGAAACTAAAAATTGGTTGAATATTTTTGAACGCCATGACCTTTTTTGACAATTTTACGCCAATTACTTAAAAAATGCATCAATAGATCAATCTTTGTGCAGTTACAATTTTTGTTTCTGTAAACTTGTTTACGTTTGTAAAATTGGGAATAATATTAATAATAGCACAAAAAAAAACAAACAAAAAAAAATATTCTTGGACCAGACGCAAGTCTTCCAGTTATACATATGCAATTATTTATATTACTTGACTGTGGCTGTGAGAATAGGTCAACAAAGAAATCCTATACCCAGAGAAGGAAATGTATTGAATTCACAAAAGAGGTTGGATTAAACATAATCAAGCAAAACTTTTCATTAAAACAACAAAGTGCGAATGTTAATCCTTTATATTGAACACATCGGAAAATGCCTAGAAACAATAAAAGAAAGGTGAGTTTCTAATATATCATGGTAAGCTCGTGGGAATCATCTACATATACACATTCCCAAAGCACTCCTACGTACGTTATCTCGTGTTAAGCAGTCAAAAACTGTTTCAGAGATGGCTTGGGGAACAGTACTCGATTTTTGTCGTTGTTTTGTTACGACAGGCATGTATTTCTTGGCACTCTAGGGAGCTAATAAATGTGTGGCTGGTCGGTTCGAAGCAACTCCGAAGCAAATGGAGAAAAGTAGGCTCGTACCATGCTAACGACACCCGCTAGGTAGAAACATATCCGTGAACTAATGAGTGATTCCACCACTACCATGATGAAGCTATTATTAGCTTTATGTCGATTTAAAGATTTTTTTTTGTTAATTCAGATTCATTACGATTTTATTTTGTCCCTTCCTAAATTGTCACAGCAGCTTTCTTTTGTGTTAAATAAACATGACCTAGATTGTTGAGTTGAGCAAACAAGTAGCTTATGACATCATTATTTTCCAAGGTCATTAGTTTAATTTGAAATAAATGTGTTAAATTATTAAAATATGGAGATTGTTACAAAAGCTATAAAGTTACTGCAACAGAAAATGTTGATTGATTTAAGCAAAAAAATTTTTAAATTCTAATATCAAGTTCTAATAATAAAAGCAAGAAAACGCTCTTATTGCGTATTTTTTTTATGCAAAATCTCGACTTTGTATTAAACATTGTGGATTTATACAAAAGATTTTTGGTAAAATCTTATTATAAAACAATTAATGTAATGTAATATACAGATGTTGGAGAAGAACAAGGGTCAGAAAAAAGGGGGAGATGAAGTTTGAGGGGAAATAAATCTACAACTTATATAAATACAAAAATACTACAAAAACAGCAAGAATTTCTTTTCTAATTAACGAATATGTTGCCAAAATACAGCAAAAATAAAAATAATCTCTTAATATTGTGCTAGACTTATTACATTTTGTCACCAAACACAAATGAGATTTATATAGTGCATCGTACTTCCTAATCCAAGCTATGGAGTAAACATTTTGGGGGATATTTTACAAATTTAAAAAGTTTTGGATGTTTAAAGATATTCGCAATCGTGAAAATTAAATAAAATTACCAGTCCGAAGTTCACATTTTCTTTCAATCCACTTGCCACAATGGTCTTCAATCTACAAGGAAAGCTACAATCTTATTGGTCCTGCATTTCATGCTATGTAATATTAAGCACTTAATAACCCAAATAGACTACATTAACGATAAAGTAGCAGGATTTTTTGCGTTAATTTTTGAATGGACCATTACATATTTTTATATCTATAACCTTTCTTCAATTGTATGTATATATATGTATACTCCGCTCAAAGGTTCAATATTATATTTATCCATTACTTATTGTCTTCCGAAATAAATGACGGATATACAGAAATTTTACCAAAACAACAACATAAGTCCTATTGTTTATATACGTATCTTCAGAAAACTGAAGATAGTTGTTTGATAAATGTCTTCAGACCAATTCTATTCTAAACCAGACGTCTGATTATCGGTTCAAAGAAGTAGTTGAGGTTATCCAAAGGAAAAATTTCAGTTTAAAATTGCTGCAGCTTCTCAGACGGTAAGCAACAGACAAGTATCTGTACCTATTTGTTTCTATTTGATCTTTCAAAGTTGAAACTTCCCAATGAAAGCATTCCTTTGAGAACTGTACCCAGTTTGAATTGTTCTTCTTGACGCGGTAAGCATGTACCTCTTGGTACTGGATGGCACCGAAAATATTTTGATCATTGTTTCGAAGGCTAGTGATATAAGCTCAGAGGTATATAGTGGTCTAAGGTAGAGAAGCACTAGGAGCAGCGCTGATTTGGGTAAGCAGAATAATGTCCGTTGGCTAGTGTTTTCTCTCCTCGCGTTGCCTTTGTCGTGAGTGATTCTATCAATATCGTCACGAAGAACTATTTAGTATTATTTGCGTTAGATACGTATTTGGTAATTAACGATAGTGAGTTTGATCATAAATGCACTCCTGTAATTCAGGACAAAGGGTTTATGAATACACCGTACAAAGGAAGTTTATATTATTGTAACAACAGCAGAATCAAAATTTAGATTCAAAGAGGGAAAAAGTGTTGCACAAGTGGTATAACACTGTGGTTATTTAACAGGTTAACAGGTGCAAATCCCTAGGTACTCGGTTCACACATATACATCCACTGAAATCCTTATTTTCTGTAGTTTCACTGGTCTTTTCAAAACAAAGTCGTTAAAACAGCTTCTTTAATCATTGAGATTTCAGCGGCTCCTGCTTTGGTTTTAGAATAACAAAAAAAATACAGTAGTAATTATTTATTAATGTACGAACAAATTAATATACAATAAAATTATCTTGTAATTATCTTTTTATTACATGAATGTAATTTCGCAGCATATATATTTATATTTTTTATAGTAATCCCTGTTTCGGTATTTAATTTCACATCGGATGGAAAAAACGATAATTTCTTATTTTCGCGCTAATTAAACATGAAGTGTTTACAGCTTCTTTGGACATACAAGAAAATATAACTTCAGTCAGCGAACGAGGAGAAAGCATAAAAACTATATCAAGTGCGCAATAGTCGCGTAAGTGTTACATCAGTTTCACTTTCCTGCAGGTGTAATTGATGGCGTTAAGTCCATTTACATTCACTAGTTCTTCCTTGAATTCATGACATTGAACTCAGATTGCACGCTTTTCCGTCGTCTACACATACCGTTTCAACGGCGTAAGCTGACGAACTCATTATTACGCTAGTGGGTAATGGAAGCTAGTAAAAAATTCATTGCACTACACAGTTAATGATTTCGCCGTAATATAATTAATGAATACTACCGCACCTGTTTGTGAAATTACGCTTTACGACATATTGCATGCTTGTATCTACATAGCTTTATAGATACATACGTAGCAATAAGGAAAGTTTCCTGCTCAACTTCAATTATCATTTGCAAGGCGTTAAAAACTTGATAACTACTAAATATTTGAGATTCTTTATATCATTTAAAGAACAATTGGAATTTCTACTGCCTTCTTTGATGTAGCATCCACAAATAAAACTGTTACAGTTATCTGCAATTAGTACAAATTATTTTACAACACATTCGACCATAATATATGTGTATAATTGCGTAATACAGTTTAGAACTTTTTTGATTGCAAAGTGACATGGGTAACACATATGACAGCCTATAGGCTAGATTCAATTACGTAAGACATATGTGGAGTAATAATAAACTAATGTCTCTAATAAATCGCCTTTATATACCTAAAATTTTATTGAGGTGCCCATATAACAGTTTTATATCTAATAAATATACTTAAGTTTAGTATTCAAGTAAGTGTTGTTGAAAGGTACCAACGTCTACCATAATTTCTTAAGCATTTTCTTTAAATAAGAAGTTGTTAGCTAACACTCTCAGTATAGAGGAAGTGTACTTAAAGCGACAGTATGTGTGTAATAAGTTAGAAATTGATAAAATTAAAATTCATACCTTTCCTTAGAAAAAAAAAGAAAGCTCCCGCCGTTGAAGAAGAGCACTATAAAGAAGAAGGACAACTTGAACCTCAGCCTTATGAAATACCAACATCACCAACCAAGTTTTTATTAAAATCAGATTGTTGAAATTTTGTCCGTGCTATTGTGACGAGTAAATTAGTTTGAATTACATCTTTCTAATTACTCTAGATTTACGTTGAAGCAAAGAATCTAATTCGTAAACTAATTAACTTAAAAAGGCAGCCAGTCTGTACCATTCGTACGTTAGTTCATAACCACGCCAATATTTCTTTATCTTAAACGTTCAACCCTGGTGACCACCTGGTTCAAATATCTAAACAAAATAAAATGCCCAGCTTTGTTCGAAAAGAAACTAAAATGGTATATGTAACTGCCTTCAAGATAATTCTTACCTATCGTCTGCAATGAAAAGTTGGTATGTTTGGGACACCTACATTTATTTTGTTGCTTGCAGCAACGATTTGCTTTCTTGTCCCTACTATATCAAACAAATTTAGTGGGTTCAGAAAATTACGACATTATTTTTTTGCAAGTCTCAACACAAAGATGTGGTCGTATCAGTTTGATTGGCAATGAAGGTTCGAAACGGTCAAAAATTGCAACCACTGCGATTACATTGGAAAAGCTCACCAAATAGCAGCAGGCGACTGTCCAGTTAATGGTACAGATATAGCAGATGCTGTGGCAATCTCGAAGGGAAAACCTAATCGCGAGTTGGGCACACTCAGGATTAAAAACGCATGAACACTTCCACAGGCCTGTTGAAGCACTTTAAGCCATATAAGTCGGAATTTTGGCGTCAACCAATAACTGTAGATGACATTTGGATACCCTAAGGCCAAGGCTCGGTCGAAATAGCGGACTATGAAGAGCGAATCGGGTCCGAGAAAAGCGAAGACTGTTCCATCTGTCCAAAAAGTGATGGCGACTGTTATTTGGAATAGTCATGGAGTTATGCTAACAGACTATCTTGTAATAGCTAACAATATTTCAATTGTTTCATTTATTCATTATTGTTTTATGTTTTAATTTAGCAGTTCTTACTGTTTAATTTGTTCGATAATTTCCCATATCATATATGGACATTACTAAGCAATGTATGATTTATTCGCTAGGAGACGTTACGTTGTGTTTCCGGTGTACGCCGTATACGCGGTTAATACATTGATCGATGGTTGCATCTGCAGACATTATATGCATTTCTCGATTTGTAGAAAATACCGGTCAAAAATTTCATGAAAATCATTGACCATCAAACTTGCTAACTTTAGATAAAAATTAATACGGAAGGTTTTAAAAGATCGTGATGTTCGTTTTCGAGTTTTAGTGCGGAAGCTCTGTGGGCAGTGTTCTTTTATTTGTAAAAGAAATAAAACCAACCCGTTGAAATTATTAATTAAATGTGTTTGCCCATCTCGCAAGCTCTCCAGAAAACGATCATCAAAGGTTAGTAGGTATCTAATTAAAATTATTATTATTATTTTTTGTTGTTGTTATTTTTCTGTTTTTTTTCGCATTTGTGCTTGGTATTTGAGTCATTTGTTATACATACAGTTTTCTCCAATTATATTTCTATAACTTCGTGATAATTCCCTTTTGCGCCGAACACGTTTGCTAACGTAATTTTACTGTTCAACTCACTTTTAGTTTAATATATGTAATTTTTATGTTATTTTCTCGTTTTCTTTCTTATTAAAACCTATTCACTTCGAACCCTTAATATATTTATTTTTAGACCTCCAACTGTGAAGTGAATGGTATTGCAATCTTGAAAACGGAAAAACAATAACGGAAGCATACTTTATATCATTACTTGATAAGGTAAAGGCAGACATTGCGGGAAAACGCCACACCTGAAGAAAAGGGAAGTTTTGTTCCATCGTAACAACGCGCTGTCTTACACGTTACTGATCGCTATGAATCTATAATACCCACTCTACTTACTAGATCTGATTCCCAACGACTTCTTTCTGTTTCGTAGGCTCAGACTTTCACTCGAAAAGAAGAGATTTTCAATGAATGAGGAGACGCCCATTTTGCAGAACCAGATGCCAACTACTATTCTGATGGATTAAAAAGATCGCTGGGGAAAGTATATAGTCTTACAAGGAGAAGTAAAAGTAAATTTGACAGAAAATATTCGTTTCTGCCTTAGACCGGAAACTTTCTAGTCTACCCTCGCATACTACAATTGCAGAAAAAGATCAGCAAAGGACAATCGAACAAAATTCTGGTTATATGGTTTTTGCATGGAGATATTTATAAGTAGTTTGATTTTCGCAGAAGTACTACCGATATAAAACGAATACAATAAGGGACCTTCAGAAAGGTGATGCAACGATATCATTAAGCCAACGCAACGATTAAACTAAAAACAATCTTACATCCACTTTTATTATTGCATCAAAATAGCTTTTATTACACTACTATTGCAAGAGAATTTTAAATCGGACACAAGCTCATAAAATCGGCAACAAATACGTCTATTCTATTTAGATTAACAAAATTATGCAGTGAAACATAGAATTTATTACCGTACTTGGCGTCACTTATTGCGGAAAATGAAAGCTGCTTATACGAACAACAATCAAACAATATGGGTTTCGTGAACGCCGTTGGATAGTAACTCGGTGCATTGCAAGAGTTACGTAATACGTTATGTTGCAACGCAAACAGATTGTGATTGTTACTTCAAAACTTTGATATTATATCAACAGCTGACAAGCTGTAAGTAATTCCCTCGCAAAATTGGTATCAAATTCCTTTCTATTCGGCAAGTTCCGCCGAAAATTAGTTTCTAGAATTTATGCAGTTTGATGTCTTGTATTATCGAGCTTTGTACTCAGCGGTCTACTAATTGAATAGAACTACGGAGCAATTTTAATTGTAAATTCTTTAATTACTCACAAAATATTTCCATAATTTCAATTCTACTTAACATGTATTTTAACCACGAAACAATTGGAGCGTGAAACAAGGAACTGAATGATATTGAAGGCAAACAATAAACCAAACCTCAATTATTATTAAAATACAAAAACGAATTACCCAATAGGAAAATGATTAGTTTGCGTTGAGCACGTGAGATAGGAAATCAATATAACAACTTACAGTGCAATATACTTTTTTATACTTTGTTAGGAAGTTTTTGTATCTTATGAGTTTTGTAAATTACTTGGCACAAAAAGAGAAACGCGCCTTTTAACTGTAGGTACTTTAACAAATAGGAATGATGCAGCGTCATGCAGGTACAATCCGCGCCCGTTAACTACGGTCGATAGAATATCAGCAAGGTACACAAAACCAACGGTACTTTTCTAACGTTGGGTATCGATTGGCTCTGGGTTAGCAAGATCAGCTAAGTGTTGGCCGATAGTCGGGAAATGATAATCAAACTACGGAGTTGTTTAATACTTGGTAGTAAACAATGAATGACATAAGTAAGTCGATGTTGAACCAATTCAATCGGTGCAACGTCGGTTGGAGATCAGTTGCCAAGCATTGCAAACATGTGGCGTCCCTGTTAGAAGACAACAATTTTCAGGGAGTATTCGTTAAAGGTCGGTACAGAATAAAAATGGATAGTTTGCCCAGAGATCAGGTAAGTATGTGAGAACGTTGCGAGGCAATTTTCGGCCAAAAGTGTAAAACGTTCACCCTTCAACGTAATGCCGAGATCGCTGCCCACGACGAGCCAAGCGATCCGTGATCGAGAGCCAACGTTGCGCCAACCGTGTGTGCCACTAGGGTAAAGAGAGGTGCAAAGGGGAAGACCATATCAATATGTTTGGCGAATATTAGAGGAATACCCTAATATTAATTGTAAGTGCAGTTTGACCTGTTCCTCGAGAAAAAGCAGCAAATTCGTTATTGGTTAGCCGAAGAGTTATAAAGTTAGAAATCCGGAATTGATGTTAGAATTCAATCCCGTCGTACCATATATTTAACTTTAACTATTTAGGTTCCAATTTAGCACGTTCTAGAGTTGGCCACAAAACGGTGTATTTGTGAATACGGAGGGTAAAGTTTGACAAACTTCCACTTGAAACTAAACATTAACAACCACTATAATGCATTTTCCATCTATCACATATGTTTTCTATCATATATTCTTATACTTTCTTTTTTCTTAGCTTTCCGAGGTGGGAGAATAATAAGCATACGCAAACTTAGTTATCAACTATGTAAATCCAACTATCAAAATTTCATCACAGTAAGCAATACAATAAGCTCAAGCAGTCTCAGGAGAAATGAATAAGTAACGTCGATACGTCTTACGATTTCCCGAATAAGAAACAGAAACGGTCTTACCAAATTCGTGAATTGACGGAAAACATGACAAAAAATAATTATGTTTTCTAGCTCGCGTTACTTAATTTTATATTCGACTTTGCGACAATACAGTGACCCTGCATATTGTGCAATTACCTTTCTCTATCGATCCACATGAAAGTTTTGCCTGCCTTCGAGGTAGTGGTAGAAAGAGAGCGTTACCTTAAAGTAGGGAGGCCGAACATATAAATACAACACTTTGCACTTAATTACGAATCCAGCGGTAGTTACACGAAAACGGTTTTGACCCGGTATCACCTCTTACAGATTGCGCGGAAAATGATTAGTAGTAGTGGTGTAGCGCTGTGTTATCTCGCGCTGGTGTCTAGTGTCACTTCAGCACCAGTAGAATCGGGCTTTTCAGGAATACAATATTCCAATGCACAACCGTTAACACCTCAACAGTCTCAACCCTCGTATATTACAGCCCCACAACCGCTGCAACCGCAAGCTCCGGCATATCAGCCGCAAAGTCCGTCTTTTGGACCGCCTACGCAGGTCGTGTCACAACTGCTTTTACCTACGAATGTGGATAGACAAGTAAGTACAAAGAAAATGATAAAACATATGCATCGCCTTGACGACTAATTTATATCTAATGGAAGCGCTAGTTTAATTACATTTTCTGAATGTCAATTAAACACTGGAGAATTAGTATCTGTCTATCGTTTAAATATGAAGGAGCTGCCATTATTATACAAAAGATCTATCATATCAAAGATGTTAATTTGATTAAATAAGGTTTGATATTAAATGAATTCATATAAGCAAAATAAAAAAAAGTAAAAATATTTACTGCTAGAAAAATAGCTCAGAACTTTTTGTTCTAAAAGCAATAGAAACAACTAATTAAATTCCTTTTAAATCATCGTATTAGTTACTACGAGGAGTAGGTAAAAGGAAACAACATGAACAATATACAGGGAGCGCAACAGAAGTATTATACCAAGTAGAATAACGTCCCAACGGTAACACATTTTGTTTGACCTCTCTTAGCACTTGTTTTGTGGAATTGGTATCTGTAAGATGCCGCCATTTTGTTTTTGTTTTTTTTTAACGGGAAATGAAGGTCCAAATAAGCGAGCTCATAATAACTGCTGGAACTGCTGGTCGTCCATTTACCGGCAGAACTAAAGTAGCTCTTTTAGAAGCTGAAGGTGTTTTGCAGGGATATCTGCTGTCACATTCCTAATCCGGGCTTCCAAATTATCTAATGCTGTAGTCCTTTAACATATACCAAGCTGTCTAAACATTTCCAGAAGAAAAAATCAATTGGAGTTACGCCTAGGGATCGAGGGAGCCATTCTAAGTCTTCAATCTAATTCTTTCGTCCAATCCGTTTCTCGGAAAACGTGTGATTCAAATAATCGCGAACTTGCAGGTCAAAGTATGGCAGAACACCATCTTGTTGAAACCAAATGGCTGAATGCACAAATTGTGGATTCAGTGGATTAGGCCTAAATTCTATTATTCGTTGAACAATTTGATTTTGTGGTAGTTCCAACAAGATAGCTGATCTTAGAGTTCCATGCATAAAGAATGGACCAATGATGTTTTCATACTATACGACACCATACGTACAATCTTTTTTGCATGTTGTGTATGAATTTCAAGCTATACATGTGGATACAGCAACAATTGTACCCGTTTAACGCAAATGTAGTCTTGTCGGAAAAAACTATACTTAATATCAATTTTATTGGCCATAATTTCCGCGAATGCCACCCTGGTTTCTTAATAGTTATACTAAATGCAACTTGTAGCGATGCAGTTTTAGACCTCCTTAGTGTTTTTTGTTATTGATGTTTCTGAAAAATTATGATCAGTACTAAGTTATCCGGTGGATGTTTGTGCTTTATCAGGAACATTAAGTTAAACGTCTAATGCAATAGTTCAAAGTTACTATATATTTGGCGTTAATTTTCCGCTCAAGGTGGTATCGTAGATATTTTAGATAACAAGGTAAGGAGCAAATTTTCTGTAATGTATACATTTGAACATACTTGTTGAGCCGCAATCACGATGCAGTAATTTTATAACAAAGCATTGTCATACTCGTGTAACGATTATTTATTGCACATAATGCAATAAATAAACATTTTTACTAGATTCGAATGTTCATCTTAATAATTATTGATGTCCAATATCTTCACAAGCTGTGCTGTTACACTTGCTACTAGGCGACATTTAAAACAGAACCTGCTGTCGGCGTCAAAATTCTTGTAAATAATTCAAGGCACCTTATTGATGTACCACATTGATTCCCATTAATGCAAATATAATAGAAATCAACGTACCCAGTTTTTCCTACAGTTGCTTGGAAAAATTGAAACGGAACATTATGTTGTTCTACTCTTTGTCTCTGCCTTTTGGCTCAACAAAACTCAAAAACAAATACATTTGCTTCTCTACCAATATATTCTTACATTATATTTTGGAATGGTCGGGTATCTATGTATATTCCGTTTGAAACGCTTAACTATCATCCTTATCATAACACTGGACGCACATTTGAGCAGCTAATCTATCAACTTATGATAGTTTAGCTGTCGAAATATGCGTCATCACCAGTTGCTGTCCTTGGACTTCCAAAAGCTAGACATTTTACGCTTCTTACCTCCTCAAAACGTTGAATTGCTCTAGAAGCTGTTGTCTATTAATTGAAGGTTTGTTTTGATGAGTAACATGAAAAACACATGATAAGGCTCCGAATCGGTTCTTTTGCGATCACCGAAGTAATTGGTTGCTAATGAATATTTGGTTAGCAATGAAAAACCTTGTATCTCACAAATCACATGATAACCTTTTGCAAGGGAACTTAACAAAACTTTTTGATATTTTTGCCAACAACAAAAAATCCCAATGAAGGTCAGAAATCTATTCACTGTTGTTAAGGATAAAATTCCATTTCAATTTAGCAATTATGTCGTTTATAAGGTGTCGTCATTGGGTTGTCAAGACTGTTATATAGGTCAAACATCAGAATTGCTTAAATATCGAATAAGTCAACAAAGGTCTCATGGTTTAGCTAGTCATGCGAGGAATAAGATCATCATTTTCATTTTGATAACGTTGAAATTTTAGATTTCGACACTAATCACGAATGTTAACCTTTTTCTTTAACATGTTTGCTGTTTTAAAATTATCTTTATTGTAAGTAATAACAATTTCAATAGATTTATTTTATTAGCTAACTGCTTCCCCACATTTGTAGTTTAGATTCTTGATAAAGTTCTAAATAAGCCGATAGCCCCCTTTCTCTGTTAAAGTCACAAAGAGCGCAATATGGAGTAATAGAATAAAGGAGTCTCCTTTTTTTCTTCAAACCACCACAGACGAAGTACCTGCTTAATCAAATCAAATCTAAATATAAATAAAATTTAAAGAGCTTATAATCATGGTGTATTTACATTTCCCCGCGAACTGTACAGAAGAAGAAAAAAAATACCTAAAACTAAAGAAAAAGAAAAAAGCTTTACAAGCGTTAAAATCGCCGAAACCTGAACCTAAAGAGCCTGTGACTTCTAAACAATCAGCAGAAGCAAGGGATGCAAGAGAAGTAGCAAAAAAGCTGATAAAGTCAGGAGCAATAACAGCCATACCAAAACAACAAAAACAACCAGAAGAATGGTTCAAAACGCCGAGAGGATTGGAGAGAAAACTCATTTCTGACAAAGTAAGTGGATATCAGCAATTTTCTGCTGTTCAGTCTGAAGAGGGTCCCGATAACTCAGAAAACAAACCACCAAGAATTAAGAACTTGTATGACACATTCGCTACTGCACGAGATAGGGAAGAACGTGGGTTAACTGAAAAACAGAGGGAGAAACCAGAAAAACCACGACAAGGGAATACAATTTACGTGACAAGTTATAATATTGCAGAAGAGTTCCTTAAGAAGCATTTTTCTACCATTGGAAATATTGTAAACATCTCAATGGAAATTGAAAAAAAATCGGGGATTTGTAACTTTTGATAAGGTGGAATCAGCAGATAGAGCAATAGCGGAAATGGATGGTGGCATGGTATCTGGCATACAATTAATTAAAAGTTTTACTAGCTAGGTGGCAACTTCAAATAGAACCAATCAATGATGCTACCTCATCATCTACATGGTCAACATTACAATACATTACATACAAGTCATTTGCAAAAGGGTAATCACAGAGGCAAACTTAGTCATATACGATGATATATTCGATTAGTGCAAGCGAATTATACTTATTGTGTATTAAGCATAAAAATTAAATCTAAATCTAAATATTCCTGATTTGTCTAATTTTAATTATGTTAAAACACTAACACAGTACTATAAATAATTCAACAATACCAAAATGAATTTCTATAACATGAATACTGTGTCACCTTTGACCTCCTCTGTTACGGTATAAACGCCCAAATGTATCAACATGAGGTGAGCTTTTTTGATAACTAATCGTTTAACGTTTAATTGTTTCGATTTCTGTTTTTGGCAACGCACAAAGACTCGTAAGCCTTTTATAATTCGGAAACTAAAATATGTGATTTTTGAATCCTTGCCTCTACTTAAGAGAATAAATTACTAAATGAGGCGTTATTTCTATATCTCACAATTTCCATAATAGTTTTATTTAAATTTTCACTTTACAATGAACTATTAAACCCATCGAAATTAGTGCTGATTGCTTAATTGCTGTAATTCACATAACTCTGCGGAGTTATCGAGAATATAATGATTTATAAAAAAAGGCTTTGCGGACGAAAATAGAAGAAAACAGAAATTGAATATTTTATAACATTGCTTCGTTCCTTACAGGTCATCTACATTTAAAGACCTTTTCGTCCGTAATTGTGTAATGGCGTTATGATTGATATGAATGATTTAATGTCAATCAGCTCATTATTCGAATTCTTCAATGGTGGAACGTATAATTTGTTTCGATTGAATCGGATTACCTTTCTATTGTGTTGTAATAGTATAAGGTTGCGTTTCATGAAAGTCTTCTTCAAATGTCACGTTATTTAGCTTGAATTGGCTTGCAAAATCAGTGACGAAAATAACTTTAGCCTTCCTTAGATAAAAGAAAATCTGTCTTGGAGTTAACATGTATAAGTATATCCTAATTTGTTTCCCTGAAGGGCAAGCAATTAATTGGACAGGTGCGAAGCATTGCTTCCATAAATAGATGTAACACGAAAGTGTTGGAAGTTTCATTAATTAGTTGACACTGCAGTATAAAAATAATCAGCTGGATCGGTACTGACCAAAAGGGAATTAATGTAGTACCATATATGTACGTATTTTATTATAATTGACTCACACGTATGCTCAACTACATGTACAAATGTACAAAGTACAACAGACATTTCCAAATTAATATTATTACATTAATTATTATATTTATTTACTCGAAAGCACATTTTCGCACGTTAGATTGCTTTTAGTAGACCGGGTCACATATGTACCTATACCTAATATATAGTAGATTTACAAGAGAAAAAATATCTTGGATGAAGGAAGTTAACTCTCTTTAAGCCAATGAAGCCTTGCTCATATTTCAGTTTATTTGTTACAGGTACAAAGAGCTGCTCAGCAAATAGCTGGTCCGCAATATGTGCAACAAATTCAAATCCTTCAACAACAAGAACTTGCCAATCAAGCAGTAGCCGCCGCACAGAGACGCGCTATGAGGCAAAGAATGCTTGTCCAACAAGCCCAACAACAGCATGACGGATTGGGTGGACAATTCGGAGCAGCCTCGTCGAACGTATACAACAGCCAGCCATTAGCACAGGCTCAGACACCTCAAGAATATCAACTGCAGTACCAACCTCAAGCAGCGAGGCCAGTTCCTAGACCAGCACCGCAAGTATATTCTCGTCCACAACCTCAGAGGCAAGAAGAAGATTTCGAGGAGTATGATGTGAGTAAATCGTGGATATTTGACAGATTGAATTTAGAGGATGTTATTTGTATAACTTTTCATGAACCTGGAAAGCAATTGCCTAGGTGCGTGTTTTATAGGTGGAGTCATTCTCAACAATTTTTGTCAGATATCTTCTTTGTTAGCAACGAACTTAGTACCGATTTAGTACAGATTGTGTCCCATATGGCTAAATCCTTTTTTAAACAATTGCTGTTGACGTTCCTTTTGTCTCTTTCACGTTTCTGTGGTTTTTATTTCGATTGCCGAAGGGATATATACTTTAACACCATGACGTTACGCTTTTAAGTACAATTGAAAAGAAAATGGCGAAGCTATTAATTCAATTAAAACAAACTAAATAAATAAAGATGTTACATATCAATGAAAAGAACGTCTCTGTACATAAGTAAACACGGGACATTTTTTTCCTAAAAGAACTCAATTTGGTTCTTTAACTTAGAATTATTTTAGTATAGTCGAGCTACAGCTCAGATGCCTTTAGTCACTGCAACCTTTCTGGATCTATTGTAACAAAATGCTCTTGTATGTATTCGAAGTTGGAAACCTTTAATGAACTTTAGTACTGCTCTAGGATCTTTGTTTTTCAGTTCAGATGTAAGAAACAGCCTACTGAAATGTCGGCGTCGCATACAACTGATGGCAACACGTATACATGGAATGTATTCTGTAGTCTCCAGATCTTCTTGTCATGTGACAGCATTTTAGGGCTACATGAACTGTCAAAGATCTCGACGGTAGCCGCAGGTTCCTTTTCTGCACGGTAGTACTACTTTTACTGTCCTTGGCAATGTTTTCGCCTGTTATTGTCCTGGCCTTTTGATTATCCTCCCATTGCTTGATTAATTGTTTTATGTGGCTCCTTTGAAGATAACAAAAGGGGTTAGTACCAATGAAAGATATCGTTGGTGCTTGTTTGGCTAACTAATATGCCTTTTCATTTTCTTTCATTCCTTGGTGACTTAGCACCCACCGTAAAGTAACATGGAATTGTATAGGTCTGAGTAACCGTTATTCGATCAATATATTTATGGTAGCGCCCCGCAGTTTTTTCTTGAGGTTCTCTATGGCGCACAGTTTTAAGGTAGAAGTTTCTATTTCAAACATGTTGGTGTAGAGTCCCGTAGACATTTTTAGATGGCAGTTGGGACTACTGATGGCCACGCCTATTACGACTCCTTCTATTCTCGACCCATCCGTGTAGCATGCCCATCAGGGTGTTTCTTTTGCATTGAGGATTACCTGATTTCTACTCAGTACCGTCTCCAACCTTATAAAGCTCGTCAAGATTATGTGGCATTCATTTTGTTGGAACGCACGAAAGTGGTAGAAGGTAGATGGGTTTCAAAACCACAACCAGCATAGGATGTGGTACGTGCATATGTACAAGATTTACATTTCATTCTGGTATTTACTCATCTCATCTCTGGGCAGAGCTTAGAAAAGAATGATGTAATCAACAATTAAAAAGTATTTAGAATTATGACGAGTACAATCAAACAATTGAGATTTTTTATATTTTCTATTGAAGACTCATCTTCGTTTTCCTGAAAACAGTTGGTTAAAGGTTGTATAGGCATGATAAACATTTCTAGAATATTACACTGCAATCTGCAGGATATTTCTGAAAAAGTGACTCGCCGTAATTGTCGCCACACTCGTCGATACATTTTTATTTGTTTACAACTTGCAACTGCACGGTATTTATAGATCTGTACTGACTATAGTTCAACGTAGTTGAATAATACGTTCGCCCTTGTAAAATGTTTATAAATGATGGAGTAAGCGAAGTGATTAATCGCTAGAACACGTAATTTAAATTAATTCAAAGCATAGTTATTATGTGAAACGAACGCATGCAACGTAATTGTCGCAAACAAATGAACTTGAAAGGAAAACACCACCGAACCGCATAGGTGGTACGGTATCTTGCGCAACGCTGTTAAAGGTGTACCTCTACTTTACACAACGCAAAATACATACTATGATTTTTCCTTCGAGTAAGCGCCTAAAAGGATTCGTTCGACGTTAATTAGGTGCAACACGTATAATTGCGGTTACTTCGTCGAGTGCGGCTTTAATAACGCCCCCGTTGTGAAATGTCGATACAAAGTTTTCGAACTAACGCGATGTGAAATGCAAGAAACATAACACGTATGGTAATGGGCAGTTCACTGTACATTTTGTAGAGAAAATAAAGGGACTCTTTTCAGTTTGCAAGCAGTTTATATATTGAATATAGCTACTCTGTGTTAATAATGAAATTATTACATTTACTTAGCACGAATCGCTTGTCTAGTGGTAAGAAGGTCTACTTCTGACAATAATGCGTTAAAGAGCACACGTTCGAAACCGACCAGGGACGATGGTGATTTTTCTGGCAATTAGGTGACGTAGCAAAACTATGGAATACTTTACATATATTTCACACACACTGAGCTCCTGCGCCAATTACAAGTTGTAATAATCCCGTTGAGCCGCTTACAATGCAAAAAATAATACCTACATTACTAGATTAAACAATAGGGATTAAGAACGTTGGATGATACAGAAATAGCTTCTGAAGTAGTATCCTCCAGGTTTTACCGTGTTCGCCGCAACTAATTCATTCTCAGCTTCTTCGAAAGTTTTCTCTAAAGACTAATTGTGTAATAAGATATTGCGTTTTTAAGCACCGCCTTGCCTATTAATATGTAAAATTGATGCACGTTTCCTATGATAATATAAGCAGATAACGCCTATGAGCCCTGCTAACATTCTCTCTGCACCTTTCATATTTTCCAATTTCTTCCATGTTGCTTATTCGAAGCTGTTCGATGTTCTTTCGATTCCTTGAAATTGCCCCGTGAAATGTACCCTACACATGCGTATTAATAATTGTGTTATAGCTGTGCTGTTAAATCACCATTCAACCTTTACTTTAATATTGTAGGACTGTTATTTTACATTATGTTGTCTAGAACGATACGCTTTATCATCGGTCGATGCGGTTTCATCTACGTTTCCGCTTTCAGCGTGCCGCGTTCAATCAAGCGCGTACCAAATAATAAATAATGAACATGGGCTTTATGGACTTTGTTCCATTAAGGTGCCTACTATGTCAAAGTGGAAAATGCATTCTCGCAGCTGCATTGCGAATACCTATAAAGTTACAGACTGTTGAATGAGAATTAATAAAATCTACATTCGTCAACTGTCGCTGGTACATGTTAAACTTTCTTAAAAATACTATTGTACAAGTACTTTAAAACTTGTCAGTTTAATCAAACGACTGTTGTGTAATTGTAATATCAACCTTCAGATGAATTCCATTACGTAACCTGTGGTATCCCTTGTTTTACATAAGTTTACTTGACAAATGCATGCGGGGGAGAGGAATTTGCAATAAGGTCCTTTAATTTTAATTATCGAATTACACAATTACTCCGGTTTGTTACGCAAGCTGCTCAATTGCCTGTACGGCAAGAGCAAGTCAGCATGGAAATCACCTTCTAAGTTCCATTGATGCGAATCCGCAAGTTTTCTTGATTTTATAGCACGTTGTGTAATTACCAAATTGCCTCATATTTATGCGTTGGAATTTTTGCTTGTTTAATTTTTTTTATTTGAAATACACTGTGTCATTTTTGTACGAGTAAAGACACCTTATATGGAAGAAAACTGCTATTGTATTTGGGTCGCAAATTGCGGCAAGTGCATTTTTCTCCATAACCGCAGAAGCATTACAGATGGCGTTGGTGTGTGTATCGTTTGTTTCATTGCTGCTTTATTATTACGTTCTCGTTATGAATGGTGCCCGACGTTACATCAGACAGAAGCAGACCTTTTCTATTTCCTTTTTCAGATGAAGAAACTGTAATATTCATAATAAATAAATAATCAGAAATCCCATGTTTCTACATTCATTCGTGCTTACTACATTAGGTAGGTACAAATAAATTCCTTCAGGTTCGCTGTTGCTTGGGTGTGTCGTCTAAACGCGGCATAAACTGTCTCAATAAAGTAATTTCTGCTTAAATAAGGTGTTACCTTGTTGGTCTAATAATGAGCAAAAACCTAATGTTTTCATTTGACCACAGCATATTTTTCAGTTCCTCCATATCTGCCTTCCTTTGGGTTTGTTTTGGTATATTTCACCAAAGAATTTCCTCATTATTTTTGTGCACTTTTGGAATTTTGTGTTTTATTTGTAAGACCATGGTCGTGCAGAAAGGCGGGTGATAAACACAAACATTTATTACAAAGTTGCATAAGAGTAAAGAATATCAGTCCGCGGATATCTTTTCTGTTCATTAATATGACATCTCAAGGCTATCAAGTCGAAACTAATTAATAAATTGTTTTCAAAACAGGTACCAAGTAATAAGGAACGGCATCACAGCATTACAAAGGTCTTTAATATCATTAAGTGGTACAGATAAGACATTGCAAGAATTACTAATAAACGTCATCTAACGTTTTGAAGAAATAAAATTATTGCTGGGACAGCCACAAATGTTTAAACTATTCTTCAAATTTAAATGTTATTTTGTAATATCCTATTTACACAGCGAAATTTTAATCTAAACGCGGCAATAAGTGCCTCAAGCATTGAAATATGATTGAAATCCGCCACCAAAAAGTTATAAATTGTTGTCACCGTAAAGCGGCTACAATCCCACAATATGTCGAGACTTTAACAGCTAGAATACAATAGGACTGTTTCATATGGTTTCGATTTTAATAGCTCTCTTTACTGCTACATGCTGTACTTTCACTGAAATTGTTACACGATAATACCGAGCCGGTGGACAGTTATTATCTCGCAATAAAAATAAAAAATCTTGGCGTACGGAAATCGGCATTAAAAATATGGCTGTTTTCCCTCGGTTTATAATTGATAACGGTGGGGCAATTACGTTGCGTGCATTTTTATAACTGAGGGGTATTTACGTAATGGCCGGTTTAATTGATCCGATTCACATTTCATAAATAATCCGCTCAGTGTTCGGGCGCAACGGAGAAAGTCAACGGAGCGGAACGTATTTTCGAAGGCGCTCGATTAATTTTTGTCGCAGTGTCATTTGAAAGTCAGATACACGCGAAAATGCCTCAAGTAAGAACGAAACGTTACGTATGAGAAAACAAAATCACGTACGTAATTAATATTTTTTATGCGACGCGTGGGTGCTTACTTCATACAGGAAATAATGTATGCGTCTAACAGCACCATTTCGAAAGAACGATTAATCTGTAATTGGATCGTGAATTAAATTATAAAGAACGTTTAAAATGTTTAAAAGACGGCAGTACGATACGAGGAAACGATTTAGTAACGAAAGCCGACACGTTATTCTCGGTGGAAGCTTCTGCATTTTCAACAAACTTTATTCTACGAAAACATTTCAAACATTTCAAACATTTACGATCTTCGAGATGGGCGCTCTTTAATTTAACCAATTCTCTTGTTACCCGTCCTTTATTTCGTAACAAATTATTGAAATACTTTAGTAACAATATCAGATATTTAAAGATATCTCAATACGAAAGTATACGTACATTAATTTTTTTTCTGTACCTACTTATTTATTATATTGCAATTATTAGCATTTTTTGCCATGAAAAGTGGTGCCTATAATTCAGTGTAGTGAACTATGGATTTATAATTCACTGTATCCGGTCAATCACAAATACAAAAATCACTATTCCGCTCATGCAGTGATATTTTAAATCTCCGATCTTTTTGCAGACAATCGACTCGTCCGTCGGCGAAATATTTTTATAAATTTTTCAATGTATGTACGAAGTACATACGCTGTACAAGTACTATTTAATGCACCTCTATTTTGTGTTAAAACTAATGGTTATTAGTAGTGGCGAAGAAAATTGTACCTCATCAGAAATATTTCAAATGAGCTACATAACAACCGAGAATCTTCTGCAAAATTCAGAGAAAGTCTAGTCTAAGTCTGCGAGTGTAGAAATCAAATCATTCTTTCTCTGAGAATGTAATATTACCTTGGGGAATTACCAGCAAAATCTAAAGCGTCTCCACGTTGAACGCAATATTGAATACAAAAGCTTCATTCAGGTGAAAGTGTTGCGTTGCGGTGCGTCAAGCGTCGCATCGGCTCTCAGACTGACAGCGTCTGGCAGACGTTGATAGGGTAAGGATCCCTGACATCGCAAGGATTGACTAACAGCTCAATTAGTCGGAGAATGAATAAAATTAATAAACCACCAATAATTATTGGTTTATTATTATTATTATCATCTTTGGATACGATGCACCTAGTGTTCATCTACTATTCATTGTCTTGTATCTAATTGTAAATGATACTTTACTAGCTTTGCGACTCAAGTTGAGCTATGGCTTGCATGATTGTATTTCTCCATAGTTTCTTGTTTCTAGCTTTATTTTCTTCGAGTATTTTTATCCAGATTTTCATCATTTCCATATTCTTGTCAGGTTCATTTTTTTACTTCACTTTCGATCAATCAAAGAGATTACAGATTTTACAAGAATGCAATTAAAAAGTCTCTGTTTACAATTAAAAAGTGTTTCAAGATTTATCACGGAAACCCTGATCGAGAAATTGTGTTTTTAGGGACAGATATATCCGTTATCTTAGAAGTATTAATGTTTACAAAAGTTAAAGAATACTCTCGCGTATTCAGAGGAAAACGTACTTCTTACTTACTTTATATGCCTAAGAATTCTTTAAGAAATAGTAACCATCCGCATCAAGAACTGTTTCGAAAAATATTTTCAAAACATATACATTGTAGATACAGCATTACGTTCTCGCCGCCACATTACCATTCGGTACATACATATATATATTTCACCATATAATGATATCGAAACAATACCTTGAATTCCTGCGATGTTGTTAGGTGTTCGAATAATAGCGTGCCTACCTGCTTGATGAGATAATATACAAATGTAGCTTTCCCAGTTTTACTCTACCCTTAACTGTGCAATTGACTATATAAATGGTCCGCTATCGTAACTCAATGGGCGTTTAAACCACAACTGATCCTGTGTATAGGATCTTTGTTCTAACAGAAGCGAGAGACTAATTTTAAAATTGCTAGGGAAAACCTCTTTGTAGGATTAAATTGAGGAACAAACCCAAATTAATGCCGCTTTTCTTTAGGTTTTACTTGTGACACAGTTGAAAGAAACAACGTGGTACTGGAGCTTTTGTATATCATATAATTTGCATTGTACAACTTTATTTTAACTACATGGAAATATAAACTTTCATGTTTATGACTTTTTATGTTGAATAGCTTAAATATTAAATGGGTTTATAAAACCTTCCAATGTTTAGTACAGCTTATGTTTAATACAAGCACTTTCAAAGCTATATGGATCGCTCCTCTTCCCATACATACAACGAACACCGTTGCCAGTAGAAGCGCGAATGGGCCGGTCAGGTCTTATGCATTCTTTTTAAACGAAGAAAAGTGCTCATCTGAGAACTGTCCAGCCTCCGCATATCGCCCTGTACAAAAAAAAAATATTATCCGATACTATTAGTTGTGAAAGTACATGTAGTGTATTGAAATTTTGCAATAAAAACTTAATAACTTAAAAACATAAATTAATTATCGATAATTTCATACGGAAAAATATTCGTTAAACTAAAGCACTGCTGTTGAAAAGAAGGGAAAACTTAACTGTTGTGTTTTGCATTCATTGACGTAGGGCCGAACAGATATGATTACCTTTTTGTCGGACAAAACGGATTTGTCAAGCTAAACGGATTTGATGGACTGACAACCGGCAAAGCTGTCGAGCTAGGTTGGCAAAAGTGACGGGCCGAACCAAGCTAACAACCGTATCGAGTCGAGCCGGACTATCGGACAGGGTCTACAAAAGTCTCAAGCTGCCCATCGGTAGTTGCCATCTGTGTTAGGCATACATACACGTATCTTTTCCGTATGCTTCGCCGCTCATTCTAGTTTGCCTAGATATCCATCACATACAATTACCGACAGTTTATAACTACCATTAATTATTTCCACATAGAAGGAGGATTATTTGACTTGAATGTTACCGCTACACAATGTGAGGAAGATGTAAATAATTTGGCATCTTACTATAAAAAAGGGAAGAATTCAAAAGATAAGTAAAAATAAATAAGCCGTGATTCAAGGCAAATAAGTTTAATAAATAATTAATCCGTAACAGCCGTTTCGCGGAATACGTCGATCCCCTTTTTCACCCATTGACCGGATTCGGTCGGTTGTTGAAAATCGACGCATCCTCTAAACGACACAAAATAGAGTTAAAAATACTCTCGGAAGCACGCTGATGACGTCGGATAAACAGAAACATATCTGTGGATAATGTATTTTTTTCTCTCTTTGTGCTGCGTTCGCTGTGAATAATTCCATCAATACCATGAGGAAGCTATTTTAGCATAATTTTTTTGATTAAGTATTACTCATAACCACACTTTCGCTTAACTAAACCGCAAAATGTTAAAATATCAATGTAGCCAAAAAGGAATTGATATGAAGCGAAGCAACGATCGTGAATTAAATAAATAAACTAGTAATAATAAAGTAAGCTAATCGTTAGCTCATTACTGTTTGTTGTCGTCGTACAGTGTGGGTAAACTTAGAAACAGTGCACATCACCATCCTAACTTTTGTAGCCGGTATGTCTTGAAGCCTGTTGAAAATAATAGTCATAATGTAGAATACATCGATTTTAAATCGAAAAATGTTTTTACCTCGAACTCTGAGTTAGATATTGAGTGAAATAGAAAGGAACATCTGTAGTACATTTATGCACAAACATGCACTTTTGTATGGTTTCATCGGTTTAATTTTTATAGTATTCGCGATTTTAAGAACTACGCCTCTTTGAAGCCCTCCAGGATAACTCTACCTACCGACAAGATCTAATGTCCAAGACTTACTACATTTCACTTCTTCATAGAAATCACTTTACATGCTTCCGCACCAAATCAATTATCTCATACATTGCCCTGTACCAACAGTTTGTTTTTAGAGTGAGTGGTACACAATGATGGAAAGGTAGACAGAGTTAATAATGCTGTTATGTTGTCCTATACTTATTTGCCAGTAATGTTTTACTCGTTATGTATTTAAACATTTCTCGGCTAGCAAAAACAAGCTACTACTGCTACTTTCTAAATTGTTGGAATTGGTATCTCCTATAGGAGGAGATAATTATATAATACAGGCCGAACGTGTACGTAAGAAACCGGATCAAGCTTTAGAGAGAAAGATTGAAAATTGTATATTATGCATGTACATGTCTCGTACGGCATTTGCCACTGTAATAGTACATTCACCAGTTATCGATTCGTTCATAGAATTAGCAGTTTGTGAAATCCGTCACGAAGTTAAATGCTTGAATTCTAGGATAATCTAATTTTAACGTCGTCCTCTAATCCCTCACTAACTGATACCGTGCTGATAATATTAAATCCATTCTCGTAGGAATATAATGTGGAATAATAAAATACACAAAAGATAAATCCTCATCATCTGAAATTTCAGACGCCCGCATCCTACAAGTTCGGATTCGACGTAACGGACGATCAAAACACGAATTACCAGAACCGCCAAGAACAACGGGATGGGAACAAAATCTCCGGCAGTTATTCAGTGGTGGATTCGGATGGATTCATTAGAACCGTAACGTATACCGCGGATCCGAAGGAAGGATTCAAAGCCGAGGTAATTACATTACATTACCTTAGCAAATTAATTATATCCAATCCAACTTTTGTTAAAAATTACGACGTTCGCAGCGCTGTAGACTATAGGAAGCTGTTGGAAAGTTAATCCCAGAACTTTTTTTCAGGAAAAAAGCAGGTGTTCGAGATTTCTTCTTTGAAATATAACAAGTTTTACGCCATTGCGTGCTTCTATTGTGTTAGCCGGAAATGTAACGATTATTTGTAAATACGGTCGCTTTTCACGATTCACATTGTCGTGGAAAATTCTTATACTTCTTGTTTGTTTTAATCTCATATGATACTAAAACGAACGATATATTTGCGATTGATATATATCTATTGTAAATATATTTGTATCTAGTGTTTTTGGATTGTAGCGCATGAAACTTGACGCCTAGGAAGCGAATGGAATATTGAATATTGCATGCATTAATTTAAGTTTTAAGTACATACAAGAGTGGAATGAAGGTATCCCTCGGAAGTAAAACCTAACCGGTTGCTGTTTGCAATAGGAAAGTTATTGACTCTATTTCTCTGAAGTTAAATATAACAATGGGTGTTGTACATTTCTTACTTTTCTCTCTCTTGAAACCTCTCGTAGTGTAACATTTCCTTGAGAATCTTGTAGAAAAGTAAATATATAAATATTTTCCATGCGCTGCAATGGATCGACGACTTATCCTCTCCTACTAAAGTACGTTTCACAATATGTGTCTGATTGGCGATTAACATGTCTTTACCCTGATACGTACCCATCGCAGCCACGATACATAATTGTGGTTATTAATTCAGTATTGTTGTTAGTCCTAATTTAAGGTAAGTAGTGCAAATTAAAACCAGTTGAAAAGCTTATTCGGGGTAGTTACGAGTGAGGTGGCAGCAAGTATATAGGCGTAAGTGGTATTTCGCAGACATCACTTGTGCCCTTTTCCGTTCAACCCGCTTTCTGCAGTCAGATAGGGGATAGTGGTAGGGATCCAGAAAATCTCATCCAGGCTAGTTTGATAGACCTATGGAAGGCGTACTTAGAGACATATCATTGTATTTTTTTATTCGTTATAACGGTATAAAATGCAAAAATTCGAAAACTGTCGAAATTTCAGGGGAAAGCGGCATTTTCGATCGGCGAGTGACACCTCAGGGTATTCCCTTGTTACTGTTGCTCATTTCGTCTACCACAAATCTCGTCATTTACAATACTCTATATGGCTTTCTGAATGTAATTCGCTGTCTTTTAGCTTTATATAGAGTTTCCATGAAACACTCGGCCACACATGCTATGGTACTTAATTAGTATTCCTTTGTTAGACACAATTAGGTACTAATTTTTGCAGCATAGGATTATGGTTTCGCACCCAGCAGCAGCCACCATCTTGTCATTTCTAATGTATGTGATACACAAAAAATGTATTTAATAGCCACTTATCGTAATTTTTCGTTTGTTTTTCTTTATTGTGTACCTTTATTTCTGTATATTCTTATAACCCTCTGGAAAAGAGATGAAGTGCTCTTTTTTATGTTAATTATGTTGTAATCATTTGAATATCAATAATTGCCAGTTATTATTATTATTATAAAGGTTGATATTACATTACTACCCACCCAGGTTTGTTTTCCAAGATTAAGAATCTTCTGGAATTTTAAAAGATCAAGTTATTTGCATATTCCGTGAACAAAATTCCCGTTACGAATCAACGGTTGTGTACGTACATCATCGTGTTTTTTCTAATTAAATTGGATACGTCCTCCGGCGATATACTGCAAAGTTGTAGAAGTAAGCGTATAGTTCTGAAAAAAACGAATTCTGTGGAATGTGCAATTGAAATTTCGTATTTCTCATTATACGATTTTCGGCTGTTGTATTTCAGGTTGGATATTGGTTGCAGTGCGCACGAACCCGCTACAAAAAGAGCTATTGCTGCTGCGCTAGTACGTTAGGAGTTTCGATATTCTGGAATTTTTAATTGAAAATTGTTTTTCTGTCGTTTTCCTTTAATTAGCTCGATAACACAGCGTTAGCAGCGATTTGCTTGCAAAAAAAAACATACTCGACGTTGATTTGTCGGTCAGATCGTTTTTGTTTTCGAAACATTGTTCAACCGAAACTAATTGTTTTACTCCTGATTTTTCGTTTGCTGTTTATTCAAATTCGTAGTAAAAAAAACGGTGAGTGTCGGAAAAAATTGTAGAAATGCCCATCTCTAGATGAAACGCAAAATTTCGGATTAAATCGCACGGATAGATGTACAGAACAGCTAAAACAGTACTCGAATTGGAATATCATTTGAATTGCTAAACCGGCTTGAATATCTTCTGCAGAATTAAAGAGAACCACTAAAACTTCCTTAAGAATTATTGAAATCTCCATTCAATAAACCACTGAATAAATCCGTTTGACGCGTGGTAGTTTGTGATGTTTTGAAAAATATCCAGAAGATCAATAAGATGTGAGGAGGTAGCTTGTAGGTAGTTAACAGCTAACAAATCTCCGTCGATCAGAATCAGGGAAAGTAGTGAAATTAACCAAATGTTACGGAATACAAGTTGGAATAACGTTTTTCACTAAGTTTACCAAAAGCTAGCTTTGTATAATGGATGCCCGAGAACATTGCTTCCTTGCTGAATGGGTTTCTAAGATTTATGGATAACATTCGATTAACGTATTATCGCCAACACATATTTATTGCAGCAATATCTGGAATCTAACAGTAAAAGAGCAGTCGCAGGTTCAGGATCTACCAGGGACGGTAGCAGCTTTCCCAGTAGGTTAGGTACAATTTCACATGTGGACGTAGTTAAATGATTAACTAATTTCATATGGATATAGATTTTTACAGATTTTTTCCACGTTTTCCTCTCCTTTGTTTTATTCTCCCAATTTTGTAAGTCTGCTTCTATCATTTCTTTTCAGGTCTCTTCTTTTGTTTCTGTACGTAGGTTCTTTTCATCCCACCATTTTTGCTAACCTTTCACTCTCATTTCCCTTTATATGACTCAGGCACGATAATCTTCTTGATTTATCTAAATTATTTTATGGTCCTTGTAAATTCTATATTCCTCATGAATAACCATGCTCAGTTTTCCTTCCACCGAGTATACTTCGAAGTATCTTCCTCTCCCATCGCATGAAATTCTCAGTATTGTTGATCTTAAAATGGCTTTATATATTCTGGATTTCTATTTATCTTCCTCCACATTGCCTTGATACTAGTGCATCCAGATATACAAATTCTTCAACTTCTTCGAATTTCATATACTTCACCTTAAATTTCCCTCCAATTTCGTTTTCACGGTGATCATTTAATTTTTTTCTTCGGTTACTATCGATTCTATTCGTTCTGCATTTTTCTTCTTCTTCTGTTCTTGGCTACTAGTGGAATATCATCAGCATAACTTATTGGATGATGGCTTTTATGCATAGTACCTTCCTTCTTGTTCAGCTGTCTATCTCTCATGATTTTTCCCAAGACGCAGTGTCGACAGAAGGACGCTCTGTTGAGCTTGTTTTTGACTTCAAATTTTTTAGTGAATTCTCTTTTGACTGTAACACTAATTGTAAATTTGTATGAAATGCTGAATTCTTTCATTAATTGCGTCGTTCCTGCCCTTCCTACCGAATCATACCGGTCTTGTACTCCCTTTTCAGAACTCTGTCTGATATTCAACTGTTTGTGACTCCGCAGTCTTGTCTAATTTACATATGATAATGATGGTCGTTATTTCGTAGACTACATCCAGAAGTGAGATTCCTCTGTAGTTGCTGCAGGATGTGGTGTCGCTTTCTAAAACTTGGTACAACAACGGCCCCTTGCTACTCCTTTGTCATTTCTTCTTCTACCTCAAAATGTACTCGTATATCTGCTCCCACATACTTAATGTTTTCCACTGTTATTCCCTTTCTCTTGGGACATTCATTATTCTTTGGGTTTTTTTATCTGTTTCTTGTCTTGCAGACTTCTCCATTCCGTTAATACTTCATAATTTTGGCTTCTTCATCTTTTTCGTTTAATAGTCGCAAAAGTACTCTTTCTGGTTCTATTATTTTCCCTTCTTCGCTTATTAAAGCCCCGTTTTTGTCTTTGATGCATATTTATTGACAGTAGCTTTTGTTTTCCTTTTTTACACTTTTATCTCTTTTCTTTGGTAACTATTTTCTATTTTGTATCTTTGTGTGTCTTTATATTTATCATTGTTGTCTATATGCTTCTCTCTTTTCTGGTTTTTGATTGTTAAGCGCTTTTACCTTAACTTATTATTTTTCTCCAACTCTAGCATCCCACTAGCTCTTTTTGTTCGACATTAACCAACACACAGCTTATAAATTTCCTCAAGCTCGTCGTCATCTTTACAACAAAGTAAATGTGGTTAATTAAACAACATATTCTAGCAATTAGCCACAGTTTAATGAATTGGCTGCTATTTTCATTCAACTAGTTGCTTAAGTCGAATCCAGTTAAGTACAATATTTTTGTAACTAGCATGTCAGTTAAGTTTAATTATTCTTTTTCTAGGATTTAGTTTTTAATTGCTCTTTATATGTTTATTTATTTGTATACGTATGTATATGTTTATATACATTTTACTGATTTGATATTTTGTTTCAGGTTGTCAGAAAACCAACTGATATTGTTGTGAAAATTCCTAAACCTACACCAGCCCCAAAAGAACAATATGTTCAGGTAACACTATTACGCGTATTGGCGAAATCTATTTTTCTTATACAAAAAAATCCTGTTATAGAGCTACTCCGCGCCTAGAGGGCAAGAATCCAAAGGAAATGTGATTTACCAGTACCAATAACGGGCCGGGATAGAATGTAGATGATAGAAATTTTACGTTTACTTTGTACTATACAGTTAGACTGAAATTTTCCAACAAAAATCAAACTATTTTTAATAAAACTTATTTATATAAAATCATTTCTAGTTCTAATGTATATAATTAGCACTTAGTACTCCTCTTTGGTCTTTACATTATTTTTATCTTGAAAATACGTTTTTCGTAGGGCACAGCAAAAGATAATACGCCTGCGAACTTAATCGTCTTTGCTTCAATCCCCAAGCTGTACAAACGGCAGCTAGATCAATTTGTCGTATTGCTATTGACATGTAATGCGATCAAAGTCGATTACATCCGTGGAACTCCACGATCCGGTAGTATAATGAGCATAATCGGTATATACAGTAGGTATTATATTGTAGATTTGAAGGTACGCCGAGTTTTCAGAAGAATGAGATGAATTTCATAACAGAACATTAATTCAAAAAAGTTTCTTAAGAGATTTCCTTACACTTGGACTGTTTAATCTTTGGACTAAATGGCAAAGATACAATAAAATAATCTAGACTAAAGAATAACATTTTCATGTACGAAATGTACGGTTTCACATGTCTCGATACCAAAACTATATTGACCCCAATTTTCTTGATATACAGGGTGAGTAGAGAGAAACTGGCCTAACTTCAAGAGTGTGAAAATGATGTAAAAAAACTCATATGCTCTTATCAAATTAAGTCCGCCTTTTATTGGAAAAATACAACAAAATACCATTCCCACATTTTACGAGACGAATTTAAATATTTATTTCTTTAAATTAAAATGTTATTACATATTATTTTTTACATCGTTCTTTTATATCTATGTCTAATAACGGTGTTACACTGTTTTCTAGGTAAAATGCAATTCTATGCCAACTTTCATAGAACTTTGCGCCCTTTTCATTTAAGTTATGCAGATAAGCTTTTCATTTAAAAAAGTGTGCTGCGACGAAATACTATAAACCTTTTTCAGTAAAAATATTATCTAGCATCGTATAAATAGCAAAACTAAGCCAAATGTTGATTAGAATTCAGAATAAAACGAATAGATTTATTTAGAGCATCGCACACTAAGTTTCTTTGACACTAAACAGTATAATCAGAACAACAGTTCTTTAATAAATTTAGGTGAACACAAATGTTGAAAAAACTTTCTGGATGAAAATCTTAAAACAAACCTAACGTGAATGCTATGAAATATATTAGTCCTTAAGTGTTACTAATATTTAACAAAATACAAAGAATGCTCATTACAGGTGCTATGAAGGAAATGGTGCACAGTGAGTAAATGTTGGAATTATAGGTCAATGTCAATTAATATCTTCAAAAAAACGAAATATGATATTTTGTAACAGCACTTATATGTATAGTTAAATTTGCTAAATTGATCAAAAAATTTACAATGGATAAGGTGTTCTATTTAAAGAAACTGAGACAACATGAATTAAACATGGTAGCGATCTCAATGGCCATCTTGTAGACGCTAGTTGATTTAATAGTATTGACAATTTCTGAAAGTATTGCCGAAAACTATCTCTATCTATCTCTCAGTGCTTAGTGAAATAAACTTTGAATCATCGTCGAAGGAATGAAGAGAAAAATGTGATAACTAGAGTGAGGATGTTCGGTGCAGTTTGTTAGCTAGTGTTAGTCAACCAAGCGTCGATCAGGTATATGCAGTAGCGTAGATAAATTGAAAGTTATATTTTGTTAGTCATCAAGTACGTTTTCGACACGCTTGTAATAGGAATTAACTATGATATATTTTTCTAAATTGTTCGTTGTAAATTGGTTTCGTTGGTATGTTAATATATTTTTAAATCTAGAGGAAGATCTTTCTACGTCACATAAAGTAACTGGTGCGAAATGGAAGTACAGAATTAAATCCTTATATTTTAAACCTAAACCTTCATTCTGGGTAGTAAAAGTGTTATTGGAAATTTCTTTTAATAGCACATAATCTGGATTTCTTTGTAAAACCGCATTAATTTTGTTCCGTATCTTTCCGCCAATCGATCCCTCTATACTTTTCAAATTACTAAACAATGATTCTAAGTGTTGAGGGGATTCAGTTAATTTAAAATGTTTGTTTTCTAAAAACTAAATCGTTTTTGTTACGCTAGAGAAATGTTTATTAATAAATTCCAATTGCTTGACTAAATCTTCTTTTACAATTAATGCTTGGACTGCTGTAACACTGGGAGCATCTCGTTTTAACTTTAGTACAAAAGGTTTTAAAATACGAAAGTGTTGGGTATAAAAAAATGCGGCTTCCAACCATGTACCCCATCGTGTTAACATTGGTTCTGGCGGCAAAGGTATATTCGGGCATATTTCTTTATATAACTTTATCCTAGTTGGTGCTTTCAATAAAATCTTTTTAAATGGGTTAATTAATGAATTAACATCAGGAAATTCTTCACGAATAAGTTCAGCAATACGATGTATTCCATGCATAACACACGTTAGATATAACATGTTTAGTAAATGTTTTTTAAGCTCGTTACCTCTTTTTAACATTTCGCTTGCAGAATCTGAGACAAAGAGTAAAACTTTTAAGCAGTCGTCACCAGCTACATTTTCTTACGCTGTTGATGATAATGTCGGTAGTCTCGTTTGCAGTGACACGCAATCTGATTTTTGTAGCTACTAAAAATGACATTGGATGATTTTCTGTATGCAATGTGCCAACCATTACATTAACAACGCACCTTCCTTTAATATCTGTCGTTTCATCTTATCCAGAGATAATTTTCTCCTAGTTTTGACCTGATTTGATTTATTGTTTTGTCGAATTGCTTAGCTACATAATATTTTCTAATTGTCGATGGATGGGGAATATCTTGGTTGGTGTATGTTTTAAGAAACCCATGGAAAAGTGGAATGTAATTTATTTAATGGGATATTGGCACCAAGAAAAGCTGCGCATAAATCAATTACAAATTTATCATGTGAAATACCTCATTGGTATTCAACATGTTTCGTATTTTTCAGATGCTGCTCAAGAGTATATCCTAATTTCGCAGAACAAATGGTGCAAAGCACTTCTTTTTTTGTTAGTGACAGTGAAAATGAAACTTCTAAAAGAGGGCTGCTTTGGGGTGGTCTATCAAAAAATAAGCATTGATTGCACGCAAATATCTGTAGTATTACGTCGGTAATAAACATAGGGACAGGTTTCTAAGGATGCACAAAAATGTATTTTTTTGAATTTCTGAAAATATCTAGGAATCGTCATTACTATAAAGCCTCTATTTTTTCATACCAGCCAAAGATTAAACATATAATAATTCTTCTTGGTTGATCAAATTCTTAAATAAAAATATAATAATTTAACAATTAACCGAATCAACAGTTAATTAGAATTTAATTTAGTTAATTTAAATTTAAATTAAGTTAATTTGTCCTTAAAGCTCCTGCATGTGTGACCTTGGAACTTGCAGAATATAAACAAAAAACATTTAGACTCATGTTATTTGTAGCCTTAAATTCTCCGTAAAGTTAATATATTGTGAACAGAATTCTCTCTTATATGGTACCTGCTTATGTATTGCAATATTTCAAAATTCGCCATGTTTCACGAATGACTCCACCAACTGAAGAAACGACTAAATTCTTTTAAATAATGTGCGACGCAAGTTATTCCCTCGATCTGCAAATATATATCTCAAGATACATGCCTACATATCTCGTTCTCCATTACTGATAAGAGCCAAATTACCCGGTCACTCCAGGATCAAAATAAAACTGCGAGGCCCACAGCGCGAGAGGGATTTTTTCCGTTGACTCCATGAGCCGACTGGCTCGGTCCTTTCGCACTTCCCCTTCGTATTCGAGGATATATGTTAAACATTTGAGGGAATTTACGTCCTTCCATCCAATTTGAAATCAAATCAGCATACATGTGGACTTAAGCTGTCCTGGTATTGTATAGATGATGCTTGTGTTGGATCATTCGGACACGTCAAGGCGGCTGTGTGTGCCCGCCTCTAGTAGTAGTCGGTTTCTCACATTTTCAGATAACACGTTTCTATCTCGCTCGCCCTATACTTTCCTGCGCTTCTGTTCTCCGCTGTACCGACCGCATAAAAAAACTAGTGGCGCTGATATAAGAATATCGCCTTTCCGCATCTGGATTTTACACCAGGCGGATTCGCTACGGAGGTCCCGGAGGCTCCGTCCTTCTCAGATAAGTGAGACATGAAGCTGCGCCGGCCGATGAGATTTCCAACGAGGGTCAGTACGGGCCCATAAATTATATATTTACCGGTCGAGTTCATCCCATCTACTCCGTGTCGTTTAACTGTCAGAAGCCGGAATGAGTGCAGAAATCGAAAACAATATCGCGGTCGCTTCTAGTTGTACTCGACGGACGTGGTTGCTATTACAACTTTATTGCCACCAGCCGATTTCTTCAAATTTTGTCTAAGAGAGGCGTAAGCTTTTAAATGCATTGATGAAACCAAGACGGCATCTAGCAGCAGACTTCCTAGTAATATGTATTATAGTGATGACTTAGTATACTCCACTATTAATATTTGAATGACAGAATAAACAGGTCGGTTCTTTGTTTCTGTAAAGTAATTTTTGGTGTTATCGGAAATCCTATTACGTTTTTCTTGCCACCAGGACGACCCTTATCTTTAGTAGGATAGCCTGTTTGTTTTTGTGCTCCTGTCAAGATAATGGAAATATTAATCCAATGATACTATATACAGGCTGTCCTAACTACATAAACTAACAATAAAAATATTTGCGTACATATAGGTTTCATTTCCAACAGATTTCAATTTTGTTCTCCAACCGTCTAAATTACGATTAATTAAATTACAATACATTTAGTAAATACTATTTCGTCAAAAATCAGAAAAGACGACTATATTCGGCCGTAATTTTTTTATGAGATTAAGTTGCATACTTGGCTCTATATAGACATTGTATTAAAATGATTTCGGAATATACTGGGCGTTTAGTATTGGACGCCAAGGATTTGTCAAATTGTAACAATTGAAACGCACTTTTCTTTGAATAAGAAGCCGAATACTGACCCGTCATTAAATTCATGCATTTGAAATGCAATGCGCTTACTCAATTTGAGATCGGGATAAACAATGTTTACAGAGACTCTGTACCACCATTTGTCATAGGGGAATTTTGAACAGCTGAATATAAACGTGGTCGTACCAGCCTGGTTGACACTGTTATTCTGTTATTAATAGTGAGGGTAGATGCAAAATGATCCCAATGGAGAATTATTATACTGTGTGTAGAAAAAGCGCTACTGGACTTTGGTTCAATTTCGTTTTCCAAATTGTCATTCTGTTTGGCTATTTCAATTCTTTCTCTCACGTCTTCCCCAAGTGGTTCCTTAAAGTTTTGTTGCGTAATCGTTCGATCAGTGTAAGATCCTTTGCTCTGTATAAGTTTGTACATTTCAAAGATTTTACATTTGCATTCCTTTCTTTTTTAGATACGAGGAGAATTTTATAATAACCTTCCTGGCACTTTTCCTTTCTTTTTATCAACAGTGTATATACCATAAATACTGGCGGTGCTTACGTTTGCTCTAAGGTGCGATCTTAGGAAGTTTACTATCGTTTGCACTAAATTATTTTGTGCAGTTTAAAGTCCAAATACTATGACATTACTTTCCTTCGTTATTTTTTCGAGGTATTCCCACTTATGGACAGAAATATGAAAGCATGAAGAAAGTCGAAGTCACTACCGGTGAAACCGAAAATCCAAAAACAATGCCCTCGGGCGTTCAAAATTTGGAAGCATGGCATGTTCTAGGACCTTGGAGGATGTTGAATCTCTCAACGAGAACCGGTTTTCATAAATCTGCCAGAAATGCGTTTGTTAGTGAAGTGATGTTGTATAACGTATCCTATACGTGCGGTACACCAAAAATTGTTTATGCACCATGATCTGTATTTAGCTTATACAATATAAGAAATGTAAGTTTTTGCAACACATCTATATCTATCTCATTTACACAACGGTCAGAAAGTTAATGGTATTTTTTTTTCTGATTTGCATGATGTTTCTACATTTTCGATTCGTATTTCGCTTCAGTTTACCCAACATTTTTCCATTGTTTATCCACCCCCTCTATGTTCTACAATACTTTCAACTGCTCTTGTTTCAAAGCAAAAGTGAGCAGCTGGTTTCCGCTTCGGGCATGTTTCGCATGTTGCGTTACAGTGATCGAATGCTACCTGTCTAGTTAGTTTTACCAATGGCGTGGTTTGCATGTTCAGCTACCGGATTGTGCGAATTTATCTGCTGGTCGCTAACAGAAATCGTTTGCCAAATTCAAATAACGAATCATGTTAAAATACTCCTACCCTTATTACAATTTAAATATAAACCATCGTTCAAGTGCCTGATATATGGTATGTTGTAATGAGATTCTTTGTTTAATAGATTATAAACTTAGGGTTTGTTTTAATACAAAAAAATGACTTGATTGTATTTCTTAGCCAATCTAAAGTTATAGAAAACTAAACAATTTTTAGTGTTTACGAGTTACAGTTTTATTTTTGATTCTCAAAATATATTTCCTTAACAAAGTTTTGAATAACTTTTTAAACAAACACTTAGCGCAATCCTTAACCTACAGTTACTAGAATAGTTTTGAGTAAAATTTGACTAATTGAAATTAACAAATTGACTTTAAATTGGAAAAACAAAGGATACTAGAACATACCGAGAAGCACAAGCACTACTAAGTAATTGCAAAAATAAGAGAGATAGAACTGGCCAACCACTACTGCAATAGGAAAAATACAAATACAAAGATATCAACAAAAATACAAAGTTAATTCGCAAAAGCAAAATGTTGATATAAATGATATAGAGCAACAATGGAGGAAATTGAAAAATAATATAATAGGAACAGCTCAGGAAGTAAGATGAAAGAATGATACCATAAAGAATGCGAGGATGCCCAAAAACAGAAAAACCTTGCAAGAATGATAAGGATAAATAAAAAGGAAGAATAATAAAGAAGAGCAATTCAGAGAAATATAACAAATGCAATATGCAAGAAAAAAAATAACGAATGGTTAAGTAAAAAACTATGGGCCAGAAAGATGTAAACAAAATCTAAAACAATTCTGCAAAGGAATAAAGCACCAAACCACTACACCTGAAGCAAAAACATGATGATGAAAGACTAGAAAGGCGAGATACAAATAATCCTCAAATAATGGGAAAGATATGGAAACAACGCTACAAAAACTTATTGCATGAAGAAGGAAAAAATTAACACATGAAAATGGCGAAATAACAACAGAAAAAGAGGAATAGTCGATTGGAAATCAAAGTGCTGAAATAGAATCGAATGGCGAAAGATAGCAAATGAAGCCAGGACTAATAAAAAATTATAGCGGTTAAACAAGAGATGGATATTAAACGCATAAGCGTTAGCCATAATTTAATGGATTTAACGGCTTAATGATGACGATGAATTTATGACGAAATGATTAACTAACTCTCTATCATTCCATTTACAAAGAAAGACAACGTGAACGAGCCACAAAACAATCAAAACATTTTTTAATGGAAAGAGCTTATGTATAAATTAACTAATTGCCATTGCATGAATATAAAAATATTCTGCCAGTATTCACCTACGCATATCCGTAAATCCTAATGAAGAAATACTCCCAAAAATTGCATTTTATAGTGTCATGAAAACAAAGATTCAACTGCAACTGGGATGGTAGTCCTTCGGAAAGAATATTGCACTATCGAGAGTGATTCTTGAGACTTTGAATGTAGCGCTGCATAAGATAACTCATAATCGATATTCTTAGACATATCTGCACACTTGCATTTGCAAACTAAAAAGTAGATCTTATGTATCAGCCATTTGCACGCGGTGTTACGATACTACTTACTTCATATTCAAGGCAATTCCAGGTAGAACGTTCCTGCAAGTATTACATATTTTGTTTCGCATCTTGGATATGCAATATTGCTATTTCTGATGCTGACTTTATTGGAAATATATTCGCTTTATACAGGTCCTAAATGACATTATCGATACAGCATATTTGCTATTTCAATGAAGCTGCATTTACTATTTCTATTCTTGCAAATCTCTATAAACAACACGGCATTGAGTTGACATTGAAAAAACTCGTTACGAATTATCGTTTTGGAATTTAATCCAATATTTGAGGAACAGGTTTCGTTTTATGTACTTAATTATGGTGGTATTCTAATGTGAATTAAATATCTGGCTAAGTGCTTATTTCTATATAAATACAAATTGTCAAGCAAAACTGATTTAATGGATTGAAGTGTAATACAACTGCCCTACGCACTGGATATCAAGAACAGCAGATTGGCAGCTAATGTTTGGGACGCAAAACTAAATTAATGTAACAGGCGACCCAATAACTTCGTGTGGTTTTTGTATACATCAGATTGCCATAAATATTTTTTAAGTTGTCGATTAATTAAACACATTTCGTAACCATTGTTTAATTCATATTTTAAAATAATTTAAAATAGCAACGAATAAAAATGAAATGCAATGAAGTACAAGTTGCCAGTATTCGGAGGTGGTGCTGTGGATGATCAGCACAGAAGCAGTTCAAGAAACTTTGTTCAGGAGACTTCTGCCTGAACGATGAAGAGCGCTCTGGGAGACCGAAGATTATTAACAACGAGGATATTCAACAGGCTGTAGAGGCAGATTCCGACTATTCATTTGCACCCAGCTAGAAGAGGTGAAATGCATTGTCAGATGATAACAAATTCAGCCATCTTACCATTTATTCAGTAAATATTTCAAGCAAGGATAGTGAACCTTATCTTGATGGTTGCAACGAAAAGTGGATATTACACTCAAATTCTAAGCGTTCATATCATTGGTTGTCGCCAACGGATCCAATACCACATACATTCTTCCAGAGTCAACCTTTTTTAATCGATCAAAAGAAACTGCATTTCTTACAGAACAATGCCATGTCTCAACTTAGGAAACATTATCACATCCTCCTTATTCTCCCGACATTCCGCTAAGTAATTATCTTGTCTCTTGCCAGCTGTATGGGGCAGCTTCAAACTCGAGCTGATGTATTGAATGAAGTCCGTCAATTTTTTGATTCAAAATCGTATCTAAACTTGTCTTAATTTGACTCCTAAATCAACAATTCCTCCTTCAGCATTGTTCATTAAGTATTTTATCATTACGTGTCATACATTTTCGATAACACTTACGTCCGGGCTAGTATGTTTACCGGAATACTCCCGCAAATTGCAGTTAATACTAACTACACACACACCTGGTATTTATATAATTTTCAAAAATTCTAATTTGCTGTGGTATATAATCTTCCCTACAAGATTAAATCGTAGTCTGGCACACTTCGCTCTTTAGGCTCGATCCATGTTGTACATTTCACTGTATTACTCGTTTCAACTTCGGATTAAATTATTTGGTTTATTGGTTTATTTTATTTCAAAACGTTTGTATATTCAAACTAAGAAAAAAGTTTCAATTAATTAAATTGTGGAGGGTGTAGCGCATAATGTTGTTGATCGCTTTGGTTTTATTTACGAGAACATACGTTTTTAAACATTGTACATAAATTTGAAAACACTGCACGTGTATGTAAAATTCATAATGTATTGAACATTTTAAATTAATTATGGCTAGAACTAAAATAAGTTGGTTTCTAAAATTCTTACCGACATATTTAAACGAAATATTTACAGTATATACCTTTGTTACTAAAAAATGCGTAAACATGATAAATTGTAGCAAGTGTTCGAATTGTCCGCCCTTCTGTTGTAAACATAATCGACACCGTTTTCTTACACTCTGAGCCGAGTTCACCAACTCGAGCGGAGATAGAGAGTTGAATTCCTGTCTTGAATTGGGAGAATGCTTAAACGTAAGATTTTTAATTCTTCCCCAAAGGAAAAAATCCAGGGGTTAGATCAGGCGAAGTTGCCGGCCAATGTTTCGGTTCTTGATTCCGGATCCAATTGTTACCGAATTGTTGGTTTAGAAATTCATTAATCTGGCCAGCGTTATGAGGAGGTGCACCGTCATGCTGGAAGTAAACGAATTCCGGTTGATTTAAAGGTATTTCGTCTACGAAAGGTTCGATAAATTGTCGCAAAATTCTTTCGCAAGTATCTTTCAGAGTTAAGAATTCCGTTATATATGTAGGGCCCAATTATCCTGCCACGAAAAATTCCTACCCACGGATTGAAACTGTATCCTCCTTGGTTTCTCCTCTCAACAGTAACATGGGGATTTTCACGCGACCAAGTATAAGAATTAAACATGTTAAAAATTCCCGCACTGCTTATGTTACATTCATCCGTCCATATACAGTTTAGAGCAAAATTATGATTTTTTCACATTTTCCCAAAAGCCATTGATAGTATACCATACGACGCTCCAAATCCGCGGCAAAAAGATAGTGCACTTTCCTTGTCCGATAGGGTTTCATTTTATGCTTTTTTAAAATGCGCCTTGCCGCCTAATCTTGAGAAAATGTCTCTGAACGGTTGTTATCTTTCAGGACATCGCTCATAATAAATGTTACATGCAGCTTCCTCATTTTCACCTCCTTCTATAAGACACTTATATTTACAGACTTTAACATGTCGTATTTTTCATAGTTTTCATACATTTTTAAATTCTTAGATAATGAAAACACCAGTAATATTAATGAAAACTGACATTTCAGAACATTTAGACAATATAAAATAAACACGTGTATTGCTTAGTTACCCAATTAAAATAATGTGAAATGAAGAAAACAAATAATTTAAAAATTGTTTAAATAAAATATTAAGTGTGATATATCATTCTAAAGGTAATTTTATATGCTTTTCAATAGTCTAAAAATATATAAGGTGTTCCGTATAAGAAAAACACAAGTCTTGATAATATATCAAAAAATAGGAGTTTAAAAAAAGAAAAAATGAGAGCATAGGATTCTGCATCAAAAAGCGCCCTAATATAGTTTTTATATAAATCAAGCATTTTCACAAATAAAAAAGTTGCAAGGGTTTTTAAAAATTGCACATTTTAAGAAAACGCTCGGTATCTCTTACCATATATTAAGGAATACATAAAAATAGGGATTTCACCAATCGATTTCTCTTTAAAATCGAGCTCCAGAAGCTTAGGTCAATTTTTGTCTAATTCCTTTAGAAATATAAGTTCCCTATTAAAAGTATCGAATTTGGCCCACTTTGTACAATAATATAACCGGAAACGATGTAGCCGCCCGATCAATACCAAAAAAGGCGGTGAGGTAACTTTTTATAAAATGCCCATATTTCCATTTAAATTTTAAAATGTACCTTGTACTTTGTTGAAAAAAAAAAGATGCAATATATAACCTTAAGTTATCAGACTTTTTAAAACAATTTCATTCAAACTGCGATGAAACGAAAGATAAATGGAGTGAAAACCAGCAACTAGTGTTATAAATTAAACCGAAGTATCAAGTAGGTTTACACTTCCGAACTCTTGGTAAACAGACACACTTTAGTTTTTTACACATCATTACAGTTCAAAACTTTCCCGATTTCCGAGAAATTTATGTAGTCCTGCAGGGGTCTTTGTCACTTTATAGATTTGTGGCTAATGTAGCGGAAACTCTTGCATGAAATTCTTTAATGCATTAGTTCTACCACGTAATTGTTGCGGTGGTAGGAAGAATTTAAATGTGCGACGGTTGGCATTCATGGAAATAAATTTCGATAAAGAATTCCCAGGAGGAAGTTAAAATAACCTAAAACTAATGCGTAAAATAGAAATGCTCGAGAAATTTAGTAATTCACCACAAAACTAAATAGAGAGTCACTTTTCTACGTCTTCCGCTTGAAATTAATAAAAATGTTTAAATCAAGATAATATATGTACGTAACATACCATTTGGTACATACTTGATTAACGAGAAACACACAAGAATCTAAAAGTCTAATTTAATTTGAAGAAATAAGTTATTATGGCTTATGTGATCTTGTGAAATTAAAACTCATTCATAAATACCTTAGCCGTTGAATTTACTCCAAGAATAGTACTTTCACGTTGCTTTTTTAAGAAATGATGCAATCTTGCGCGGGGGTGCTCACGTTTAGGAAACCCTAAAGCTCTAGGAAAACCTTTTACCAATAAAGAAAATATTATGTCCCTTATTTTAAAAAATATATTAATACTCTTTTTGATTAACAACAAGTATTAAATTGATATACCGCGCCAAGACACGTTGTTTTCATTTCATTCGATTTTTTGAGCAGCTTCACATTGATTATGTAATCGTAGTAGTCATAAATATCGTTTAGAAGATGACGTCGATGAATTAGTGGAAGATCTTGAAGATCAACTCGATGCAGATGGTGGTAAGAGTTACAATATAATTCGCGAGTTGCCAGGAGTGTTAGGTGCAGCAAGGTCTGCCATGGAATGTTAGAGTTGTCTGATGTCCGACGATATTTTTAATATCATCGTTATATACACAAATCAATAGTAACATTAGAACGTCATTTCAACGTGAAGAGGATTGATCTTAGGGAATTGAAAGCTTTCATAGGTCTCTTGATTTTAGCAGGTGTTATCGGATTTGTTAGGAATTAGCGAAGATGGTATCGAAAAATTTCGTCTCTGTATGAATTTGAAACGTTTTATTTTCATCGTAAGTTGCCTTCGATTGGACGATCAGTCCATGCAAGAAAAAATAAGGAAAAGAAAAAAAAAACGAAATTGTAGCAGTATTCACAGAATTTGTGAAGAATTGCCAGAAATCGTACGTTACGATGTCAGGATAGACGAGACACAAGAAGGTATCCAGGGAAGATATGGATTTCGTCAATATATACCTTGCAAATCGAACAATTTCGAGATTAACTCCTAAGACTATGTCCTCGTCGATGCTCAATATACTCTGGGCTGCAGCTCGATGCCGCCTTTTGAGTCAACAATAAGTCATTTGATGCAGTGACGCGATTATCTCAACCAGTATACAATTCTGGTTGAAACACTACCGCAAATAATTGATTTACCAGCAGGAACCTAGTGGAAGTCTTTTGTAGGCACATAAAAAAAAAACAAGAGAGAGATTCCAGTAAATTTTACTCTTACTAAAGGAAAAACCACTAATAGTAGTTCATTCAGTGGATTCAAAGGAAGCTGCACAGTTGTTTCGTATATAATAAAGCAAAATGTTTCTAGTTTACGCGAAGATGTGTCAATAAATTCCAAAACCAGAGGCAGGCGTAAACCTATGATTATAATATTTTATAATCAAACTAAGAGCAGAGTGGACACTACAGATAAATTGTGTGCATCCTACAATGTTGCAAGGAACATACGTCGATGGCCTATTTTTTGTCATGATTAATATGTATGTTTCACTGTAATCGAAGAATGAAACATCAGCATTGCAATTAGAACTTCAAAGGAGACTTAAAAAACAAGCACCAGTTAGAATAATTAAAATAACAAAACCAGCTTTTAGAAGTTTAGGTTTATTAATCATACAAAAGTCATATTTCAAAATTAGCTAGTGCTGTATATTGTAACTTAAAAATGTTATATCAATATAGGACGGTTTTTAGTGTGAAGACGAAATACGTATTATGTGAAAGTTTTGCCTCATCCATATTTAATATGTCCACGGTACGCGTGTGAACGAACTAGAATCTAAAAATTTAAAAAAAGTTGTCTAGGATATATATGTAGAATAAAAAGGTACGACAGTATCTCATACAAACTTGCATTAAATACGGGAAATTGCGGGAAAGTTCAAGAACTAAAAATTACTAATTTGTTCCAAAACATCCGCACATCCTTTGTCAAAGTCCGATTCCGCACTGATGTGCATAATATCAAAATCATTCCGTAAAACGCACTTTCATGAAATATCCTTCCGGATAACATATATTTGTTTCTTAATTTCTTACCATTAGAACCTATTAGGTAGGTTAAATTAGTTTTTTAGGCATAAATTTATTTACTCATAGTGTTAAACCACTCCTTAATATTTCCTTGTACCTCCTGATTATCTATTAGGTAGTTGTATAATTTTAACAAAATTTTAGATGCGTGCAATAGAATGCCAGCTATGAAACTTATTTTATAATCTACTATCTTCACTTATCTGATTCTATTTATCGTAAAATAAAATTGCAAACATTGCTGTCATAGTACGAACTAGGTAAACTACTTCTGTATTTCCCAAATTGGCTCTGATAAAATCGTTTCTTGGCATTGTAAGTTTTTAAAATCCGGTATGCAAGGATTAATGCCAGAACATACTTGCAATAAGCGGTAATTAATAAACTTACCTTATTGTAAACGCAGTGATAGCGAAGTAGTTGAAGCAACAATAATGCAAGCGCAAGTCATTCAATAGAATGTCAATAGGACGATACATCCGCATAAACCAGATAAGAACCGTCTCATTAGCGTTCGACGTATTGGCATCTGTGTAACATAGAATAAATGTTGATGAACATTCATGCTATCGAATGTTCTTTATGTGTAGTTATTTCCGTGCTATTAGGTATTATGTATTTTGTATAGAGAACGCAACCTATATGGCAACAAGAAAAGCAAATTTACACCATACAATTTCAGGATTCGAACGAAAATTAGTTTTCATTAAACGCATTCCGTGTTTGTTGTTACTTGTTAGGGATGTTTTTATATCTTCGTATATATTATATATATACGAATACTATATATATCATATATATTTGACATGGATGTATAATTTAAATTTTTTAACTTAGTTATTTGCAGCATTACGTAGCGTCACCTTTATATTAAAATCTTGCATTACGTGAGAAGTAGATGAAAGGCTTTACATTTTCAATATTGACATATTCAGCAGGAAATGTTTTTGCGCCTAAAACATGGTCGAGTTTATAGATTGGGTACTTTTAATCAGTTATTAGAAGGTCGTTCTCCAGTTTTATGACGTCTTTCACATTTCATTCAATCTCACATATTTGTGGAAGAATCCCTTTGTTTCTATAGAAGAAATCCTTTTTTCAGAGTATCATGTGATTAATTCGCAACCCTGAACTACTTCAACTCTATTTCTCTCAGTTTTTACTCCACTACATCATTATAGAAGCAAAATAACTGCTGCCGTTGATTTCAATTTTAGATTGAATTGCGTCTCCAACCCTTTAATCGTTCGTAAAATAAAATATGTTCAATGTGTTTAATCATATAAATGTAACAGCACCTTTATTTCACTGTATTACACCTCCCCATGTAAGAATAAAGGAAGATGAATCGATACTATAAACGGAAGAACTTCTTTGTAGACAAATGCTGTAAAGTATAAAGTTGACATGTTTAGCAAAACGTCGCAATAAGGAAAAGTAAGAAGAAGAAGCATAAAAAACGTTTTTTGTTTTCCTTCTTTTAACAAACGAACTGAAACCTACAATAAAAAAATCACCACCACCATACATGAAGGAAACACCAGCGTGTGGTACATATACTCAAAGAATACCATGGTTTCATTAGTGATTCATTTTAAATCTTCTCTGCAATATCACGCCAAATTAATGCTCATCCTCGGAAAAGGGAAACGATTGCGGGAAGACAAATGGAAGAGCAATGGCCATGTTGTTTTTCCTAAAAACTGCTGTACGATGAAAGCGAGATGGCATGGCAGAGAACCATCGTTCCTTCGCAAATTCTTCATCGCTTCTTTTTCGCGGACAAGGCCGAAGGTTATATGCTCGCTTCATTGTGGCCTTACCACTCAGTGAAACGAGTTTCGAAGTAGTACAAAATATTTGAAAAGATAAACTTGAACTACTCCTCGTCCTCAATTCTGTCACCTATTCGTGTTGTCGTGCTGTCCACGATATCAGAGGGTTGGACGGTTCTACGGCTCACACACCACTCGGGCCAACAGAGTATTGTCCGGTTTTGCGTAATCAAGTAGTCTGCAGAAACGAATTGCGCTTCACGAAATTAGCAGAGACTAGATAGGCTCGTGTTTATTCGTCTCATGGGAATGGATTCGTGTTGCCTACGGGTTTCCCCGAGAGTCGACAAAACACCAGTCTGTCTAGTCACTGCTAATTTCGTGAAGCGCGCGGAAAGTGTATTTGTTTCTGCAAGCTTGGTAATCAATAAGGCGGGATATGCTACATAATCTTCTTTATTTGGTCATGACGACATGAAGTAAAGGACTCATGTGATGGTTCTGAGCATCTTGCTTTGAATTGCTTCCATTCATTTTAGATGACAATCGCTAGATGTGGACCAGGAAAGGGCGCCCTAAATGAGAATTGGTCTCAGAGAGGTCTCGTAGATTTTGTTTTAAGGTGCAACGGACTACGACCAGAGCAGAACCGTTAACCGATTTCTGTTCCGGTAAAACTTCGTCACGGTCTGCTTCACCTGGAGATGGCAGTTATTTAACTATGAACATGTTATCGGCTAGGAGAGTGCGTTTTCTAGCAAACCGAACGGCCATGAATTTCTTAACAGCCAGGCTGCATTACCCAATCGAGTCGGTTACAGTCGAGAAGGTCCTTCTGGCTAAGTAAGACGCGATGAGTCGAACAAGTTTTGGTTGAAATCCTATCTTTATCATGTTGTTTAAAATGGTACATGATGCAGGTACGCTTCTTTCTCAAATTGCCCGTTAAAAAGTAGCAAACATAAGCAGACATAGCCATAAAGGATTGTTTGCCAAGAAAAAGCTTTTCCACCCAAAGTTACTCCGCTTGGCATGCTGATTCACAAACGGTGCACGCAACTCCATATAGCGACTTTTAATTGTAATTACGCTCGTTGACGCGGGTGATTGAAATTTCGAGGACCTTTCGGTACCACCCCAGACTACAATATCATTGCAAGTCAAGAAAAGCAGACTACCCCGAAATTCTGTTTTTGCATAATTTTAACTTGTAAACCCATGACAGTACCGGCGCATTACTCTATCACTGTCGTGTGCTTGCTACATTAGCTGCTGCGAAACGATAATGTACTATTATTGTATAACGATTAATGGAATGCACAAAAGTCTACTAAATGTAAATTATTGATTCGCGTTGGTCGTAGCGGTTGCACATAAGCGAAGCATCACCATTACGATGCTATATTTGCGGTGCCTACAATTAAAACACGCTTTAACGAATTAAAATCCTGACAGATATTAATAGGAAAATTCCGTTGTGAGTACGCCGCCTGGAAAACACACTCTCCTAAACGGAATAATAGGAAGAGTTTGATATTCAGTTTTTAATTCGGAAATAATGTCGAACATAAGCTCCTAAATCATTACGTGAATAAAGCTGTCCAATGGAAAATTATTGGTGGTAAAGCTCAACGATGTGTATTTAGGCTCAATTAACTTCAAATTTGTGAATTATGTCTTTATCGATTGTGTTCGTGTTTTAGCTTCCGAGATTCAATTGACGGTCGAATAATTTAAATATGTAGAGAGTTTATGAAAGAGCTGGCGCGGTATTGTTGTGAAGGGGGATTTCTCCTAGCGAATAGTCTTCGAAACAATGCGCGGATTACCATCAGCAAACGTTTTTGTGAGTACTTGTTTAGTAACGTTAATGGAATACAGATTTTTTAGTGCATAACAAATGATTAGAAAGTTTATCAGAAATAAAGTATTATCCGTCTTGCACAAACATATTTGGACGAGCACTTATGAAACGAGCACCTATCACCTTTTATATAGGAAACATAGACATATAAGCAGGCTGCTTTATTTTATGCAGAAAATGTAGAACAGGTTAAAACTGTTATTTTTTTATTAAACGATGATGTGAAGGGTATTATTATTTACAAACAAGCTCTTCGAGAATCTAGTAAATCAATTAAGATATATAGCTAACAATTAAATATTCTAAACTGATATTCGAAATTAGACGAATCTATGAACACTCTATACAATATTTTTAGTAGATTAAATATACGTTGATGACAAAAATTGGCACTATGTTGAAAAGAAACCAAGACACAAGTTAACGGACGGAATTTAATCGTTCGTTAAAAAAAATTATTTGAGGTTCGCAACAGACAGAGAATTTACAAAATATACTGAGTAAAACTAACAAAGTTTAGCTTAAACTAACGCTAACAATGGTGAGTTAATACTTCCGCTAACATTATTTCTGTTCCCTTATATAGGTGTAAAGAATGCTTACATTAGATATTGTTATCTTTTGCAAGACGCTTCTATTGTTTGCAGAAATAATGCAAGACGTATATCATTAATGCAAAGTAAATGCAAGGCGTGAATCGTTTGCAGATATTACTTATCAGCGAATATGACTCACACATATATTGAAACAATTTTGCAAAAAGGATTTCGATTTAAATTTGCAAATAAAATATGATTACTTGCCGTACTTCAATTTTGCGCAAGTTGTGAAGTTAAGAGAAAATTTGGACCTTTAAAGATGTATTCACAATGAAGAGAACCGGATTTACAGACGAAAATTTGGGAACAGTAATAATAAACGGCGTAAATAGTGATCTCTTATTAACCTAATATCTATACAATGTAATACACTAATATTTATTTAATATGTTAGCCTAAATTACTATTTATTTAAAGTCATGTTAGCCTAAATTACGATACTTTCGTATAAAAAAAAAGGCGCGCCTCTACTACCCCCTTACCTTTTCTTCTTTGACAAAAGAACAAATTCCCCAAATTCCAAATATATATACGTGTGTGTATAAGTATATATATATCTACACTCAACCAGACATAGTAAGCGGTACCTGTTACCTACAGGGTTACAAGGCAATAAAACTACATTTCACCACCTACTTTCCTTAAAAATTGCCACTTTTCACCATTCATTTAATTAACGATAATAAACATTCCAATTTAATTACTCTAGTACAGAAACGAATAAATCGTTATGTTCCTGGATATTAGAGGCTTTATTTATGGCCAGAGGTGTTGAATGTATTAAGAGCTTATGAAGCTTATGAAGATTATGAAGCTTATGATAATAACATTGACATATTATCATGTTAAACTTTGATGTTGCAAATAAAAAACTGGCATTAGAAGGCATTAAAGGCGTTTAATCACAGAACATCCCGTTCAAATAATCGCCACCAAATGATATTATATGAAGCAGAGTGCTATCTATAGTTGGCAAGGAGAATTATTTAAAGAGTGCATACTATTGAAATATTATTACACACATTACGTCACTTAGCTAATTTATTAGCAGACCTAGAGTTGGCAGGGCGTACAATTTTGAAAATCAGAATACTCCTATTTAAGCGGTATAGCCAAGTATTTATAGATATCATTTTTCAATGGAAACTCCCAAATTATAAATGCCACATGTGAAATTGAGTTACTGCACTTCGAATTGCAGTACGGAAAATTACCTACACGGTCATCAACCTAATACTAATCGTGAGAGCCATAGTAGCGTGTACAGCACATGATTTTGACGCGACACTGCGGATAATCATTTTGGCGGGCCTCGCTATACCAATAATGAATGTTAGCTATGCCGAAATATCACTGTTCGCCACTGTACATGATGAATCGCCACCCTAAAAATTAAAAATGCACCACTTTTTAATAGCGGTGATGCGGCGAATTTCTCCGCATCACCGCTATTTTAACTGGTTTCACCCCTTGCGAATTTTTAAATGGTGTTGTCCCCACATGTACGTGATATTTCACCACCAATGATAATTGGGTACTGGTTACCTGAAATGTGCCCCTTTCTGGTCATCATTACCAATTCTAGTGTTTTGTCTGAAATGCTCGTCGTTGTCAAAATAAATTATTTTAACTTAAGAATTATCTCTTTTTGCAAATTCAACGGAATGATGTTTGAATTTTGTATACCTCCAGATATTTCGATGTTTATATTACACTTTCATGGAATGGGTATTTTACGAAACATGTTAGTTAGAAGTTTTAATAGTGTTATTATGAATAGTGCCTTAAAATTTCGGAATAAGTAGCATCTTATTTTTTCTTATTTTAAATACGATAATATATTTTTTATCAACTTAAGCGATTGTACGCATCGTATGTAGATAATTTGAATTAGAGCACTCTACCCATAAAGTTAACTATTTTCAACATATTTATGATCATGTTCAAATTTTAACACTTACACTGGCTTTGTTAAAGTGAAATATTTGAGAATGCAACGATAGAAATGGAAGACCTTGCGTACCACGCCTTATCGTTATCCTTACTAAATTTTACGTAGGATGTTCATAAACTGTTTGCAAACATAGATATTCCAAAGTGGAGAAACTGTTTTCTCAAACGAACCTCTGTTTCTTTGACTACACTATTGAATTGGAAAGAAAATTTCATATAGACTCATATTACAAGGCTGCGAAAATTGTTTTTAGTAGTTTTCAAGATATTAACAATTCCTTATATATTTTGCAATTTTTACTTGAAATGTCCCGTTGTTTGCATATTACCTGACGGTTATTGATGCTAGATATCCAGATATTATGTCACTTAATTTTAATAATCTCAAATCGATTAAGGTGATAAAAGCTATAATTACCTATTCTAAAATTTCAGAGTTCTATTCATAATAACATCATTAAAACTTCTAATTAACCAGTTTTAAATTAAAACAATGAAGAGTGTCAATTTTCATATGGCAGCGATGTAAACAACCACTTCGGGTCGCAATATTTATCCCAAAAAATATACAAGTGGTTTTAATATTGCAACCAGTACATATTTAATCCACTAATAAATATTTTGTTTTCCAGGGAATTTAATTTTAGTAGCCGTTGAGTAACTTTGAAGAATTAATTCACGTTGCACATAATTCACACTTGCAAACATTATTTAATTAAATTGATAACTGGATATTAGTGTACGTAGAGAGAAATCCTTTTTTAAATGCTTTTTTAATAAATAATTGCTTCTCCCAGTTAATAAAATGAAATGAATTGGTGATTTTAAATAAATCATTTAGGATGAAATTGATATTTAACCGTGTTGGTAAATTAATGACACATTTTTGTCATTATACACCAAGTACTTCGATAACGGATTTAAATAGGGTATGTACAAATTTGCGTTAAAGCACCGAGTACAAAATTCGAAAATTTTGAAACGAAGAATAATCCTGTTTCGCTAGACCTTCGTTTAGCTGCACGATACGACTGAAATTGCGCCTTTCGTCTAATAAATTCAGATTTTATTTAAAAAAAATGTATTTTATTAAAAAAACTGTTTTACCGAATCATTTCTTTTTATTACAAAAGAAGACACCCGTTATTGGAAATATGTACATTGATTGAAATTAAGTTATCAAAGAACGCGATTTTTTTTTGCAATGTTGCCGCATACAATAATTCTTGTTATATGTTTTATGTATTACTACATACTTATTTTCTTAATGTCAAATCAAATTGAATATTTTATTTCTTCCATTCAAATAATTGCAAGCATTCACTTGTTTTTGCTTTGTATCTATTCATCTATTGTTACTATTATACTCTGAATTCTTCTGGAATAGAGGACAAACGGCTGAAATGAATAACGTGAGAACTAAAATGCATCACATATGACGTAGTGCAATGGTCAATAGTTGGTGCACTTTCACTCGTTTTGTTTGTTAACTCTCTCTTTCCTCCTTTAGGATTTAATTGAAATATATTATGTATACTATAATGTTATAATTTAATAGTCAACTTAGCATCAGCACCATGCATAGTGAGTTCAATATGTCCACTCGTTTAACGTCATCATCCTCCTACCGGTTATGACCTCGTTTTCTGTAGTTTCAACTCGTTTTATCTCATACAATCTAGATGGTGGGGGAGTTAGGAGATTATATTAAGTCCAGTTAACGATGGTAATGGTGGAACGGATAAATAATTCGTCTTGTGTTCAATTTCTTCACATCCTAAAACTTTCAGTCTTTTGCATTTTCCACATATCCATCGTTTGAATCCTACAATTAATTCGAAGTAGTTTGAAATATGTTGGGCTTCAGTACTTAACGTATGAACATAGAGTTTATGATGGATGGTTGTAATATCAGGTTAGTTTCTTGTTTCGAATTTTAATACTGGTTAAATTTCATTTAATCTCATTCCCTTAATGAATTTGAATTGCCGAAAAAATTGTTCTAGAAACAAAATTTTCAATTTTTTTCCATCGAATAAAACATTGTATTGCACTCTATCTGCTTGTTTCTGTTTTAGAAATACTGTTCTCGCCTCCAGTGTGTGCTCCCATAGAAGAATGCCGTATGGCCATAAGCGAAACAGAAAAAAATGTTGCCTTATGTGTTGATATTTCTTTTATTATTCTTATTGGATATATTGGAGATGTTAGTGTTTTGCTCAATTGTTCCACATGATGTCTGTAGTTCAAATTATAAAATAGATGGAGATCCACTGTACAGCGACTATCATCTGGAAGCACTACCTGTTGAGTTTTCGTTTAACTTATTGTTAGATGTAAACTGTTGGTTGCGAACCATTGGTTTGCCTCAGCTGGTTCGGTTTTTGCCTTATTTAGTGTAGCTCTTGCGTATTAGAATGCAAATTTTTTATGCTGCAACTTAGACATTCTCGTTTGGTAGGAAAAGGCAGCAAATTTTGTCATAGGATGTAAATTATTGTTATTAGGTTTGTCTAAATTCATTATTCTCTGATCTCTATATCTATATCTTTTCGAAACCGTGAAGGTATGCTGACTATTTCATTCAAGATAAGAAAGCTGACATAAAAAAATACAAATCGACCTATTGTTTCTATTCGTCTTTCAAAAATTAGCATGTTGAGGGGGAATCCTAAGGACCTAATTGTGTAAAGCGAAATATTATAACCATTCCCGACTCAAAAGATGCTTTGTTTAGTTTCACTTGCGATCACTCCAAACTTGTTTCTTGTTCTATATTCTATCTTATACATAGGTATAGACAAATGCCTTTAGACAAATATATTACTAGAGCTATTTTGCTCAAATATGCTTAAACAACATTACCCTATATCTCATGCGGGATTAGTCTAATTTCATTTCAAGTAGAGATTCCATTCGCGATCATCAATGAAGTGGTCATGGTTCTGAACTAGTGTAATATGGAGAAGATTATAGAATTACGTGAATTCAACTGCAGCCAAGCTTGATAATTAAAGTAGAAGGAGAACAGAAAGTACAAGTAAAATATACTGTTCGGTGTCTCAATGCAATAATTATAAGACCGAGAATATTTCTTTCCACTATGTTCTCCAGTGGACGGTCATATTGCTAATTTATCAGCGCCATCTCTTTTTCATGATATACGCGAATAGTTTCAATACCGACTTGTTTATTAATTCAATAGATTTCTTATCTATACATTGCTTCAACTGCTAAACGAAATAAACGAATTAAATACCAACCGGGAGTTTTAAGATTTTTTACGGTCTCTACACGGTATTGTAAGTCGTTACAGCTGCCAACCTCCAGAGAATTGGAGAATGGTAGCGATGTTTGCAACTAGCTAATTCTAATGGCAACATTCTGTGATAGAAATTGAATTAAAAATAGGGAAGCGCACACCACAAAACAATGATATGAAATGGTGGAAGATATCGCTAGAAACTTAGGAATGGACAATTATTTCAGTCAGTTTAGAGCGAGTACTAGGCTTACCGCAGACTAAGATGGTTCTAGCTATACGCATTAGCGTCTATCGCATATGGTTGACCAAACAGCCCCCTTGAAAAAAATAAAAACCAAAAATATATCTGTATGTTAGGCACAGGACCGAATCTATATTTTTGGAGGTCCTATACATATCCTTCGAAAATTTTTTGTGGAAAATTTCATGCTTTATAGAAAAGGTCTCACAAATTTTTTGATGTCTTGCGTTGCCCCAGCAGAGTTCTCGATGAAATGAAGATTAGTATTTATTCAAATAATTATTTTTGTGACAAACTTAATGGAATGAATGCTACTGCAGTATTTGCAAGAATTTACATTTGATTTTCAAACCATAAACAGAACTGAACCGACTTGTCTATCCATTAGATTCTTCGTGATTTATCAGCTTCGTCAACTTCGTCGAAATGCGAAATGCATGATTCCTCTTAATGATTGCTACATGATCGCTGAAGTAATATCGTTTGGTATGAGCCCAAAAAAGCTTTTTTTTTTAATATTTTATTTTATTTTTTATTTTACTTTATTTATATTATTTTACTCATTATACGTGAAATTTTAACCTATTGTTTCATTTAATATGAAATAATTTTGCAAAGTAACCATTAAAAATAGTATTAGTAGTTTTAGGATTTGTATTAATATTTCTACGAAAAGTATTTAGTTGCACCATGTTGAATCATACTACAGTTACTAGTGTTCCTTAAAAATATGAAAAATGAAATTAGAATATACATAAAAGAAGCGAAAGAGCCGAAGATTCATAATCTCAGCGTTCAAAAGTTTAGGGTGCACTTGTTTTCTAATTATTATACTATAATATGGAGATATTATAGGTGTTGTAGATACGTGTTGATTTAAGTTATTATATTCTGAAAAATTCTTATGTAAACTAAACTGCATAAAACAAGTGTTTATAAGGGACGCCCGACTAAAACTTTGCACGTAGGCGGCCGAAGTTCTAGGACCGACCTTGACAATACTGGTGTACATTATAGCTTATTTTCTAGCATGTGTAAATTAATATAGACGCAGTAAGCAGCTAGCGGAATACGTAAACTTACGTAACAAAAATGTATTGCGTTTGTACATTCCACGTGAATTCTAAAAATACGTCTATTCTCAACGCAAGGAACAATATCCCCCTATAATATGGAAGTTTCATATTTCTAACGGAATACCGACGACTGTAAGCACGTCAGAACCTTCTTATAATAACAAACTAGACGCGATATTGATTTCTTCATCGCAAAATTCCCCAAAGGCACGGATATTGAGAGAATGTCAATGTCAATTTGTGCTCGCTTTATTGTTTGTGCAGCAGCGTACTCATTCCAAAGCATCGACAGCTATGTTAAGTATACCCGTTTCTATTTAAAAACTTCACTCTCCTCGACGCCTTTTTTGTGCATTTCGCACTGATGGCGTTTGGAAAACAATCCCGAATCGTTAGACGCAATTTAAAATGAAATGCTCAGATGCTGTTGGTTTATTCCCTCGATGTGGATAAATGTGTGCTTAATGTGACAGGCGTTCCATTCTGTTGTAATGAGACTCTGTTTAAAAAGAAATAACTTACTCTATATTATTAATATTCTTCAATATACTTTGCAAGAGCTCTGCCCTGGCGTTGGAAGTCCACAATCTAGTCGTTCTTGAAATCTTTATAATTTCTTAATTTTTCAATTAAAAAATGAAAATTTTACATGAAGATTACCGTTGGCTAACTTTTTACGATCTCAGTGTTGACTGTGAGCAAGCTGAACTGTTAGTCAACCAGTCAATCATTGCATATTATCTATTTGCTACCTTCATTGACATCAGTCTTACGAAAAGTTTAAATAATCGAGTTTCTGTCATTTTCACTTGTGAAAAAAGTGTTTAATTTTTCCTTCCTCCCGTACAACTTCTAGTTTGCTGCAAATTTCTTCCCGATTTTGACTGTTATCAACAGTCACAGACTGGACTAAAACGAGCTGAATTTATTTGAATTTCTATAGTCTTGGATTTCTATAATCTATAGTATAGTTTTTTTAGTGTGATGATAGGTCAACGGGATGTGTAAACCTTTAAAGCTCGTCATAATTTCAGAAGCCTTTTAGTTTTCAGTTTTAAACATTTGAATCCAAAATAAGGCAAACCTTATACGAATCGTAGGACGGACTAAACTAAACCAAATTATGCAAAGTCATAGCAAGACTTACAATCAGTAACGGTAATTTTGTCTAATTTAGCAGCTTACATATATAATCTAGAATGCCTTTTGCAGGAGCAAGTGCTAAGCTGTTTCAAACAACGAAATGTCTAACTTTATATCAAATAATATATTTTAAAGGCTTCCTTTATTAAGATATCAGGCTAGAAAGGTTGGAAATATTCTACCTTGATAATGAAATTTTTTTTTGCCAGAGGAGTAACCATTATCTGAGACTAGTTTGAAACTTCCTGTGTATATGAAACTAAACGTGTTCCAGGTTTGAACCGTGTCATATCGTTGGTTAAAATAAAACTCGACGTTTCGCCCACAATTGTATACCAACTGTCGCAGTTGGTTTTCGCCTCTGGCATGGTTCACATGCCGAGTTACCGTGATCAACTGCTTCCCGCTCAGTTAGTTTCGCCTCTGGCGTGGTTTACACGTTGAGTTACCGTGCTAACTGTTGCCATCACTCCTCCTGAAGAAGTTTTATTTTAACCAACGACATGACACAGTTCAAACCCGGAACACGTTTAGTTTCAACTGACTCTGGCCGTGGAAGCCTACGTTTTTATTTCTGTGTATATTTTTGTATTTGATTCATTTTCCATTTCGTACCTTTACTAATTTTTTAGTCATTTACCAAATTGCATGACGTTATGGAATTGAGAAATATATCATTGTAACACTGAGCTGAGGCATGTACAAATTTTCTGAGGTGATGGAGTTACATTAACCCAGCTAACTAATATTTTGACTTACTCCGACAAGTGGAGAACATTAAGGTACCTGCGTTTCGATAGTTATTGGGATTCCGAAGAGATATTGACGATTAAAGCAGCAGTTCTTCAGTGACAGAGGAATACTTGCTGCGTCCACGAACGGCTTCGTTCAAAATGATTCACCTCATTTACATTCATTATTGGGATGTTATAACAAGTATTTTGTCGAGTAACATATATATAGAACTCTCTATGCTGGAAGAAACCAATGTTAATGGAAAATGTTGTACGCTTAGGGGATATATGTTTTGTTGGATTTTTCAGGTGTTATGGTTGATTGAATAAATATACCAAATATGATTCTGTGATTTGTAAACTGTTTTCTCTATAAGAGTAATTTTAAACATTCTTACACTTCAAGTGTCCGCGAGATCCTAAGCTGAAACACAAGAAAACACTGGGATGCGGTGGCCGAGTCAATACGTGGAAAGTAATCATACTGGTAAGTCTTTTTCCTTATGCAACGTTTCATTCCTATATTATTTTCAGCATTCCACTTTGCTAACCCGCTTCTATTTCATGCGGAAGTATTTATACCACCCCGATAAGCCACTGCTGCATATACATATCTCGTTCTGATGTAATATTTTATTTGCAGTAGGACGAAACGTTTAGACTTTCTGCGGTATCCAATTTGTAGGGATTGTTCTTCTAAATATACCCTAAAACCCATCATTCCTTCGCATCTGAATGCATACATTTCACGTCGGTGGCTGCTCTTGCTTTGGAAATGCGCTTGATTTATGTTACTAGGATTTTCAAGAGTTTTATGCTTTCTTCTTCCGGTGTGACTTTTATGTAACGGCAAAATTTATGGTAGCGAACATGATGTTAAATTCTCTCGAAAATATACAATGCAAGAAGTGTAAGATGGTATTTCATACACACGTATATAAAGTTTCCAGTAGATTGTATTTATTTAAACAGGTCAACATTTCCTCTGTTTCAACTACCTTTCTTCGTATGCATTTGTTATGCGCATTGTTACACCATAACGACCAGCAAGTTTTATAAATATACCCACATTTTTGATCAACATAAAAATTCCTAAAATTTGTTGTCTATCTTTACTACACAGTGAATTATGATAAAGCAAATAAATGAACGCGCTAGCTTTCTAATGCAACCAAATATCTTTTCTAGCACTCCAAATCTTTATTTAAATAGCATAGTAATAATAATAATAACTTCTATGTTCTACTATTACCAACCACATTGTTGCCCATATCGAAACCTTTAAATAATTCAAACGGTATAAACACATAAATGCAAAAGGCAAATGATGTGACCTGGATAATTGCTAAAAAATGGTACTATGATTTTGTGTTGTCAATTATTGTGCACATATTTATTTATTCTCTTGGACTGAATCTTCGTCAACGACTCTGGCGAGAACATTCGCTTTGATATTCAATCTACAACTACACAAGAAATCACTACGTTAACAAACCTTTAAATGCGACAGATACAATAACAAGTGAAGATTAAACCAAAGTTGTTGCAAAAACCTATTTTTATAAGAAAAAAATTTTACACAATAATTGATTCGTCAATAACGTATACAGGGCGAATCATCTCCACTGCCTCGGATGATTGTACCTTTATGAATTGAGATTAATTGAACAGTTCCCTACTTATGAGGTCCGATTCCGGTCATTGTTTAAAACTATCTTAATTTTTTAAACATGCTATATATGATGGCACTTTTGGAATCGTTCGTATGTTATTATGGTTCCTTTAAAAAAGTCGGCATAACCTTCATGTACCTAGATTAGGTACATGAAGACCCATAATACATGCTCTTATTTGGTTCTGAACTGCTAACGAGACGCGCGTAATATTGCGTTAAGCTTGTTATGATATTTCTTTGTAAGATAATTTCTAGATCATTTTTTCTGAACGGAACACTGTACGTCATTTTAGCTTTGAATTTTTGGCAGAATTGTAGACAAAAAATAACTAACTAACATAGTTGTTTTATCGAGCAAACCTTGAAATGGTATTAGAAATGCCAAAATGTGGTAATATATCAACTATCCTATTTAAAATGATGAAGTCCAGAATTTTTCGGAATTTTATACTGTACCCTTTCAAATAGCGACCGATATACTTCTCCGTGAGATATGTGCCATTTAAACAAATACAACTTTGTGTAGTTACTAACTGACGACGCAGCTCGTATGTTTTAATATAATTTTAAACATGCTCACAATCAGACATTATTACTGGCACTAAAATACATTGTACAATATACGCAGATACATATCTAAGGGCGTACTACATCCAAGAAATGTAATTTATAAAATATAATTAATAAAATTACAACCATGTTGTGCACAATTCACGAAAGCTATTTGGAGAGTGTTTTGCATACAACGATTTTAATGTTAACCTTCAGGCGCATAACTCTGCTTAATTTATAACGTGTTTTACCCCAATTAACTTAACTGCTCCACGTTCTTACTTCCCTTTTAACATGTAAAGCAACCTATTTACACATACGTACATTGCAGCTCTAAATGCATTTAAAAAGATCGTATTCTAGCAAGCGAATAAGAAAATATGTTCTACCACTCTACGACTAGTGGTTACTAATTAAGGAAAACTATTTGACCAAGATATGGCGCATATTTTTTTCGTACCATTTTTCTATGCAGTTGCTTGGATAATTTAACAATTCATAATGAATTTGACGTGAGTTGCTCTAATTTAGGAAAGAGTGTTCAAATGTCGAACTATTTTGTAGATTACATTTTGTACTTTAGGATGTTTTTTATACTTGCTTACTTGCAAAACTAACACAAGTTTTAACGTTAGAATTTTACCGTTTTACTTTCACACACGTCGACCCTTCATTTCAGCTTTAACATTTCACAACATGACTTTTATGAAGTATGGCTGATGATGGCGTATTGTTAAAGCTAGTTCCAGTGTAAATAAAAATTTGTCAAGAAGTAAAGGAGGATTCTTGTATTTTTAGTTTAAAAGAGGAGTAAATTTTAAGTTGACATTAAATACAGATACGTCAATTACTGTAAAATTGTGACTGATATAAAATACGTCGAAGTTATCTCGTAATGTTGCTTAAAACTATAATGCAAGGATAAACACAAGGTTTTATTAAACTCCGACGTTGCTACACTCGCAGATCGTTGTGTGTTTTCCATTGTACGCAACTCGTAGAATATCTTCCCAAGTTAATTAAGAAACCGCGCGAGAGCTACATACTACGCGTGATAGTGTTATAAATTGCAAAATTTACGGTTGCCTAATTTCTAGTTTGATAATTATTTGAAGAGAATTTATAACAATAATAGTTGGGAGCGCGAAATTACGCTACTAAAACTAATTTTAATTTGACGCGGTAATGAAAACTGCCCGAGGCGAATTTCATACCATGTTGGGGACGGAATCCTGTCTATAATAGAAAATGTTATCACATGCATAGCGATATTCAAAAAACATGTAGCTTCTCGAGGTACACTTGGAAGAGAAAATGCGTTTTCTCTTATTATAAATCTTTCACATTAAGTAAATCTGCGTTACTTAGAGAATGAAATACAGTGAGAATTATATAGAAACTGACCAAGCAGACCAAGAGCATTATAATTGTTGAGGGCTGTTTGGATATTCATCATTGAGTAGTCAATACCAAACGCATATCTAAGGCGTGCATAGGCAGACCAAAGGAATCAGCTAAATACTTGTTAATTCGGCGATAGCACCGCGAGATCCTACGTAGAGAACTTCGTTTGAGGATGGATCCATAATTATACTACTCTCTATTCTAACTATTGCAGACTATTGCCTCGTCAGTTAACCCAAAGTGGAATTCATTGCCAACATTGTTTTGTGTGTGTGTAGTAACGCTCTTGCCAGGTAAATTAAGAAGTCGCAGCTTGGTGCAAATGTTAGTAAGGTTCCTTGTTTGCGTAAGGAGTCATAGGAAGCTTTCTTCTCACTAACAATAGCTCGCTTAGTATAATTCCTCAATGACTTATAATAATCTGAATCCCGCAACGCTCTACTTCTCAAATATTTCGACTTGGCTTTATTTCTCAAGGAAATCATTTTTTGTATAACATATATAATCACTTATACCTTTTAATTCACGTTCTTTTTTCTTCTGTCCTTCTGTTTCTATATGGTGTACATGTGTCTTTAACATTTCGAATTGTAGCTTTTTTGTTTTTATTTTTTTCATTCGTAGTTGAAAAACAGGAAATATATTTGTATATTTCCTTTTAATATACGCATTTATTTACTATTGTATGTATTTTTAAATATATTTACTTGATTAATATTTGATTTCAAATGTATACTTTCATTTCTATTACTTGAAATGTTACAAGGGCGTTTCACGTTACTTTCAAATACTCTGTTAATCAATAATTAGTTAACTACAACTAACAAGCTTGACCGTGTAACGATATACACATTTAATTCGTAGTTAAATATAATTGAGGATTACTTAATCTGAAAGCTAACCGTGACTGGTGCAAACTGTTGTTTATTAGCTAAATGGTCACGAATCTTAAATATTTTATTATCTATTACCGTTCACCCTTGTAGGAAAAGGATCATCCAATTTTTCCAGATTACAGGGGTCAACACTTAAAGTGATCAGATCAGATTAAAAAAAGCCGGATTATCCTTACTGTTTTATTGTAAGACATAACATTGTGAACTGACGTTGTATCCCTCTGTCTATTTAAAATTTTCTTTCCATGAAACAATACCTTCAAGATTCCTGACTAGTGTGGCTGTGGCTGTTTATATCAGCAAGTACCCATTTTCTTCTTAAGACAAAGATTACTTCTTATATCATTTACAGGAAGTATTAAAGCGCGCCGCTTTTATATCCATGTATACGAGCCGCGAAAATTACAAGGAATTGAATGTAATATTGTTCACAGGCAATGCAGCTCGTAATTTCAGCTCCGACTCATTCATCTCAATCTTCAAATGGAAGCTGTTATGCATATCTGAGGGAAATCTACAAAGAAGGAAAGAAACGAGATCAGCATAATCGATTAAAGTACCGACAGCGGCGGTGACGGCGGTGGTGGTAGTGGTGGTGGCGGATGATGGTGTAAACAGAGCCCTCTAGCCGCAGACCGTTAATGGTCGTTACTTCCATCCTCCAAATTTCAGTCATTAATTTTACTTGTTTACAATGCAAATATTAGATAAATACTTGCTTATGAATGATTTCCGCACTAATTATAAAATTACTCCTGATAACAACAGTCGATCTTAAACGTAAAGTTTGGTTTCCTCACCGGAAAGACTAACGTTGTCGCATATTTCTTTTATTACAAGAATGTAACCAATACCTATTTCTTTCTTCTAAAGTATTGTAATATATTTCTCAACAATTACCACTATTATTTTACGTAAAAGCACTTTATGACACGACATTCTTACAGCTTGGTCCTTTGCATAATACGCATACGCAAGTATACATTGAACATACCGAAAGGTACTAACTATCCATCCTTTCAATAGAAGAGAATGATCTCTTCGAGAAAAGAAATGCCACGTTCTTTTCTACTGTGAAAGTTGTTGTTTTGATTCTGCAATATAATGATGAGAACGAGCTTCGCCCACAATAACATACCAGTTCAGGGTGGGCGAGGATTGAACAGACAAGGTGAGGTCCACTTCGAAGAAAGATTTGGAGTATTTACTCGTGTGTATTTGAGACCAGACTGGTATCTACGTGACATACACTTATCTCCGGTAATAAAAAAGTAATGCCCACATAGCTTCCTCGTGGTATTAATGGAATTACTCACGGCAAAAGCAATGTGAGGAGAGAAAAAATACTGACTCTGGGATATGTTTGTGCTTACCCGACGTCATCGGTGTGACTGAGCGTGTTTTCGAAACGACGAGCTAGCCATTTTTAGTGTGATTCCATTGGTACCATGCACAAGCTATATTAGCATTACCTCTTATTTATTGTAGGCATGTATTTCTTGGCATTAGAGGGCGCCAAGAAAACCGCGAAGCAAATATGTGTGTTAGATGGCGCCGGGTAAGCAGAAACATGTCCGTGGGCAGTATCTTTTTCTCTCCTCCTATTGCCTTTGTCATGAGCGATTCTCTCAATATTATGAGGGAGCTATATTAGTGTTCTTTTTTGGTTATTGTTTCTGGATATTTTCTGATATGCTAGTGTAGTAGTTAAGTAGCGACTATCAAATATTAGTAATCTTTGTTAAACGGAAGAAGGGATGTCTTGTACTCATTTTTCTTAATTATATCAGAATTGGGTTACAATACATGGGTAAATACATGGCTACCGCATTTGCATAAATTTATCTACTATAAAAGTGGCTTGCTGTAATGGTAGGAGGTAGCGCGACGTGGGAGCAATCAGTAATAATTCGACCGCACCCATGAGAGTTTATTTCTTTAATTAATTTTAAAAAAATAGTTATTAAATTTCTAAAAACAACCAAAAAGTTAGATAATATCCACTCGTTGTCGACTTTGATTATGCGCTAGCTAAAAAGATCAGTATGACGACGAAAGCGTACTTACTTATTATCAAAACTAGAAACTGATATTCATATAACTAGTTTTAATTGTTTGGTTACCACCTTAATTAATTCCACGAGATTTGAGCACGAAAATGAATATAAATTGTCCTTTGTAAATTGTAACAATTCTAAACCTGCTGGACGTTATTCCATAATTATTTCGTCCGCTATTTATGGAGGCCATTAGAAGATTCTCACCGTTGGGAGACTAACTTTTCATCTAGACCGAGAAAACTGAAAAGCAGCATTCTTATGATATATGAAATGTTTTATCGTAGATGGTGTAACATGATTCATAGAGCTTCGAGTAAAAACATGTTGCGCGGACAGAAATATTGTGCCGTCTGGCGCTGCTTTAGAAAGGTTTGCGACTTTTATAATAATATATAAACGTCCGTTACATTACCTTTACTACGAGCGTGCACGACATGTTTTGTGGTTTGGATTAAAAAGCAGCCGCCTCGTAGTTAGCTACTTTTTCGTCGTTACACTTAACACAACTTTATAATGTAGAACGATTATATGTTTCAGTGTAGAACAGATGTTGTTAAGTGACTTAATGTTATATGAAATAATTGTACAGCGTTAATAGTTTGATTATTAGAATAAAGGCGCGCTAATTCTGTCGTGTGGGAAGTGGCGAGAATTGCTCATGAATGACGTCATGGTTAATTAATTGATAAACACATTGATGAGTTGCAGACAACGAAACGGGTCTATGTATAGTCGATAGGTAGTGGCTTTACATTTTCAATTAATTAACCCTGGTGGTTTAAACAAGTAGTAGAAACCTGCCACCGCATCAGAGCTCTGCTGCCTATTATAGAAACCATCATCATCCACACGTGAAATAAATAGGCGGATTTACATACATCAGCCATTTATACTTGGACTGATGTCGCGGAGAATTATGACAATCATAAGTGGGCGTGGTTTGATGTTTGATAGGATGATCCAGACTTTTTAAAAAAAGCAACTCCTTTTAATTTCAAGCGATAATTTCCTTTATTTGGTTGAAAATAAAGAGAGGTGCGCATTTTAAAATCTCGGTTGTCATCTCAACATCGAACCACATTCTAATTCCTAATGCGCCACACTTCCTCGGTTTTAGTGATAAAAACTCCAGCTGGAAAGACGCAATAGGAGAAATACCTTTTAAGCTTTTTTTTTCTTTTGAGGGTTTTAAAGATTGCTGTCAACGTACCAGGTGTGTCGGTAATTCTTTTCCGGTTTTTTCGCTAAAGAAAACACGTTACTTAGAATGGATAGTTAAAATTTATTTATTCAAAGTATTGGCCATTTGATTCTATACATTTTGTCCATCTCTCAGGCAATTTATGAATGCCATTCCAAAAGAACAGTTCCTCCTTTGAGCTAAACCATTCATCGAGCCATTTTTTAACTTCTTCGAAATCGGCGAAGTGCTGCTCTGCAAGCGCGTGCCCCATCGATGCGAAAAGGTGGTAGTCGGATGGAGCCAGGTCTGGAGAGTACGGCGGGTGCGATAAAACTTCCCATCCAAGTGATTTCAACATTTCTTTGACTGGTTTTGCTGTATGAGACGGCGCGTTGTCATGTTGCAAAATCACTTTATCATGTCTTTCAGCGTATTGTGGACGTTTTTCGATCAATGCACAGTTCAAATTGATCATTTGTTGTCGGTAGCGATCACTATTAACTGTTTCTCCCGGTTTCAACAGTTCATAATATACGACACCAATCTGGTCCCACCAGACACAGAGCATGGTCTTGCGACCAAAGCGATTTGGCCTTGCAGTCGATGGGCCAGCTTCGCCAGGTGATAACCATGATTTTTTTCGCTTGGGATTTTCGAAATAAATCCATTTTTCATCACCCGTTACTATTCGATGCAGAAATGACTTCCTTTCATACCTTTGAAGCAGAATTTCACTAACGATTTTTCGATTTTCCATTTGTCTGTCATTCAATTCATGTGGCACCCATCTCCCCATCTTTTGGATCTTTCCCATAGCTTGTAATCGTTCACAAATTGCTACTCGGCCCACATTCAACTTTTCTGCTAATTGTTTTTGAGTTTGTGTTGAGTCTTCATCCAATAGCTCCTGCAATTCCGCGTCTTCAAACGTTTTCGGCCTACCAGGACGTTCTTTATCTTGAACGTTGAAATCACCACATTTGAATTGTCGAAACCACGTTTCACATGTTCTTATGGTTGGAGCATGCTCACCGTAAGTCTCTACTAGCAAACGATGACTTTCAGCGGCTTTTTTCTTTTGATGAAACAAGAAAAGTAATGCGTGCCGCAAATGCACGTTTTCAGGCACAAAACTCGACATTTTCAAAAAATTATAAATCTATAACGCTGTTATTTTGGCGGAACGTAACTTGTGTAGTTTTAAGGTTAATGTCAGTAGAATAAAATTACATATGTATCAAATCATAACATTTCATACTTATGGCCAGTGACATCTGCCGGAAAAACCGGAAAGGAATTACCGACACACCTGGTATTTTTTGGGCGACATTCAGGAACAAAAAGACGTTTTGACGGTAAATCAGATAAATACGGGCGATGCGTGGTTTTTTCCCTTCAAATACCCAATCATTTGATGTGTTGCGTGAGAATTGGCATTACCATGCTACAGCATGTTCAGTACTACGAAAAAAGAAGTGCTTTGGAGAATTGAATGTACTGAAACTTAAGTGTCTTAGGGGACACTTAGGGTGTCCATCTAACAGTAAGTCACATGCTGATCCTTTCGAAACATACTGCGCACAGTATCGATGTTTTTTGTAACAACAACCGATTATGGGCGACTTTCAGAAAATTTGTCAGAGACGCGACCACAACGAAATTTTACAAATCAGCTATAAGCAGTCTTCTTTGATGATGCATCATTATCAAAAGTTGAGATTCGCGGCGTTATTGTAGTGTTACACACCTTTACTAAAGTCGTAAAAGATCATCCAACGAAAACCTTTATGTGAAATTTCCATTTCTCCAAGATAACTTTTAACAGCTCACTCAAAATGAATAATTTTTTTAATAATAAAAGACAAAAGAAAAATCAAACGTAGGTTAACGGTTAAAGGGTTTTGACATCCTATTATTAATACCTCCTAATCTTAATGCGACTAGTTATAAATGAAAGGTAGATATATTTGCAGGTACAATAAACATCAGCAAAATCAAAATTACTAGCTGATTAAATTTTTGATAACTGCCGGCAGAAAACACGATGCTTGTTTTAAAATAATTAGTTTTGATGGCAATTATTGTACAGCGTATTGAACATATCCAATGCGATATGGATTTACGGAACGGAAAACACAGATTTGAGTTGGTGTGGTTCTAGTGGAAGGGTTAAAATATATCTACTCGCAAAATAAACACTAAATTCCAATTAAAATATGTCAGTTTGCGTACGATTTCATATAAATAAAATATAACTATATCATATATGCTTGATTAATATTTGGGATAACAAGCAAAATTATTTTATTCAATTATTATATTGAATAATGCTATCTTCTATATTGAATAAAAAAGTACGTTAATGTAACATTTTTTTAAATAAAAATAGGTCCAACAACTTCATCCCGTTAGTAAGTGGCTATTTATTGTAGCCTTTCGTATATATACTATGTATAGTAAATGGATATATTGACATCTATTGTCTAATTAAAGTTTGTTTCTCTTCTCACAAAGTAAGTTAATAAACCAGGATTTAATATATTGATAAATAGGCTTCAATTTGATAAACGTAGCTCATTGTTGTAATAAATTTATTACTTAATATATATTGTATATACTTAATATATATATATGTTTTGTTCCTTTAACAAAGCGAAGTTAACGAACATGATTTATTATTTTTTCAGTGTACGAGGATTTATAGTTAGATTTACGCTTTTATTTACGTTTGTTAGAATAGCGCCGTATGACAACTTTCGTTGTTGTTCGTTGTTGAAAACATCTCGGATAATTACAAGGGGCTGATCTCTTAATTTTCCTAAATATGTCGTATTTCAGTCTAATGTTTATCGCCTTGCTAGTAACGTATTACTTCAAGTGCTTTGCACCTGCGTACATTGATATAAGGATAGCATTAGCTGAAAAACTTTAGAGTTGCAAAGTTCCTTTTTATATGCGCTGAGAAAAAGAAATGGTTAAACCAATGCCAAATGTATTCAATGAACTATAGGTTTTAGTCACTTATTAGCAATGTATTTTACTTATCCACAGAACATCTTAAAAATTTCAAATAATCAATATTTCGTTTCTAATCAACAATGCTTTGTTTCAATGAGGTATTAAACGCTTAGTGAACATTAGAGAGTTAGGCCAACATTGAGATATTTTTCTTTTCGAATTTTAATTAGTAGATTGAAAGAAGAATGCACATTTAGATTAAATTACAGAACGAAATATGTCGGGCTGAACTACTGTTTCACTCGGTTTAACAAATAAGTCAATTATTTTGACAAGTTCGTTAAAGACGGTGGCATTTAATATCACTAAAGATCAGTTCACCCAACTACCATTCACTAGGTAGTTGATTTAAGACATTCATTTTTCTCAGTGTGGTAAGGAAATTCTGAAAAGAGGCATATATTGGGACGTTATGAAATTAAAAAGTAACACCAGTCGTTCTTTATTTTCTATACCCTACTTACAACTTGCGTGTTTTCTTCAAAAGTCCTTTTTAAAATCATCTTTTGTTCCTTACCAGTAGATGTTCTAAGCTCTTCTGGTGTAAAAATCCTTTCCAGGTCCACTCTTTTAACTTCTTGAGCCCATTCTTCTTTCCTATTTTCTTCGAAATGGTATTGCATTGCTTTGATTGTTTTTAAATGATTTTTTTTTGTAAAAGAAGGACTCAATTAATATTACTTTATGCGGAATAATCGAAGTCATGTTATTTTCAATAATCTACTTCTTATTTCAAATTCACAATGCCACTTGTAACATCGCAGACGATCATCGTTAGACAAAATAAAAATACTAAGTTGTTAGATTGGCATTCCTGTCATGAAATAAACAAGAAGATATAAGAAATTTAACAACAGACAAGCTTCGACGAAAATTATTTAGAAAGCTTCTTCTTTTTTTTTTGATAAAATATTGTTTTTCTATATTTCTTCTTTGTTTTTCCGTACACAAATGCCTACCAAAATCAACTCAACTGGTTCAACATCGACTTGTTTATGTCACTCAAGTGTTTACTACCAAGCGTAGTTTGATTATCGACCAACGCTTAAGTGATTTTACTAACTCAGAGTCAATCGACATCTAACGTTAGAAAAATATCATACCTTATTGCAAATTACTATGTATATGGAATAATACAAAAACATAACTTGGGCTAATTAATTACATTTGACGACTTTTTGGTGTGGAGACGGCCTAACGGGGTGTATAAGCTTTTTTCAAGCTTGTCATAACCTCAGGGGCCTTTTAGTGTATAAGTTGTGCGTGTAAAGTATTCCATGGCCTCGTTATTCCCACCCCCTCGCCTTAAAGGGCGAAGAACAGTTAATTATGGTAACTCGGGGGTGTACCGAACTCACTAAGTAAATTTGTTGATCCTAGCGGGACTCGAACTCACAGCGCTTAACTTTACCCAGTCAAGCGCAGGCCGTTTTACCACTGGGCCACCGAGCCATTCTATTGATTATTGAGGCTATTGTATTACCGTCTACCGTTACAAAGAGACGATTCACGAGTATTTATTGTTATTCCAAGTGAATTTTGAGTAGAAACAAAGTTTTGTCAAGTCCCCATCTCTTCCGCAGGGAATTCATAAGATTCACAATTAGTAACATTAGCGCATTGCGCCCTGCGAAACACTCTAATGTTTACTAATATTTGATTTGGACAAATCCATTTGTGCAACCTCAATTCTCCTCTTCATAGAGGAGATATCAGTGGAAGCTTTAGTTATAGTAATGACTTCCATCCTTCTCGGCACTTTATCGCTATCTGCATTAGCTAAATGTTAAACACTGGAACGTCGACAGCAATGCCCACTATAGCTCAGAATTGGACTATTTGAGAAAAGTTGCAATCACTTTAACTTACTTTTCAATGGTACTAATGCTTATGATTTGATTGATTGATTATTTTTTGGTCTTTGCAATTACAACCAATCTATGCACTAGCTGTACGTTTGAAATATTATTCATGTTATTTAATGTTATATTTATTAGTTCCTCGCTTATACATGCACTAACATAACCTACTATTAAGACAACCTGTTGTATAACTAAAACTGTATGAAACCTGGAGACCTGAATACACCCATACTTTTATTGCGAGGTACATAATGCAGCTTTCCCAATATTTCAATTTTTTTTGATTTGTGGAACGTTTCAAAATGCTTGCAATTTGAAGTATCTTGATATATCTGAATTTTTGTAAATATTAAGATACGAACGTAACTGTGTACATCAACCATAAAGTGGAAGACTATTGTTTCGCTTTGTATTGAAGATATGCTGATGATATGTCTCCAGATACTGTTCTAAGACTATGTGTGTAATTTTTTTATTCACTACATGAGCTACTATATAGTAAATCAGCAAACACAGGTACAGTACAATTTATATTATTACATTCAATACGGCCCATTTATTATAATATGTACTTTTCGATACAAATAATAATGATAAAAACTCAGGAATAATGTAAGATACAATGTAGACATAAATACACGCCTGGTAAACGTTTATTTGTGAATTTCTAGTAAACTAAGCCAGTTAATTAAGATTTTCATTGTTTCTTTTCACTTTGTATCTCCAACAGTGTAACTGTAATATCATCCTTTTCATTTGTAATTAAGACGGTTATTACAACTGTCTAGCCCGTTGTTTTCCCTAGAAACGCGGAACGAAACTATAATTGTTTGTCTGAATTTCATAACACGCCGGGCATTGTACATTTCGACCGGGCCTCAAAGCGATTAACTTCAGGTACTAAACGTTACGACCCGTGAACAATAGTGATTCAAATACAATAAATTAACGAACGGTTTAGACATAAATCTTGGAGGAATTACCAACATTTGAAATTTGCTCACCCAGATTTCGCCCGCTCTTCGGGCTTCGACCTTTCAACGGTAGGTACTAAAATTGTTGGAGGCAAATTACTCGTTTTGAGTTAATTTAATGCAGAGTAGTTTAACGAATGTGAACCGAATTAGCGCTTGCATTGCCTGTGCAAGTACCGGGGAAAACTTTATGCAGACAATAAAACACGTGAGGGATGTGCTACTGTTTAAAATTATCGCGATAGCATAAATCTTTACATGGACGTGAAAAGCCTGTACTCTTCCAGTATGATAATGCGGTACCGTAGGCAATTGAATTATACGGCACTACTGCTCGGTTAAAAGTAAACGGTTTAAATTTTAACGAGTTAATATCACCAAGTAGTAGTTTAGGGCCGTATGCAAATAAGCCAGACATAAGCTCGCAAAGAATTGCGAGGATTCGTACTTGTTGTGTTAGCAAGGGTACTTGTAAGAAAATCAATGATTAACAATGTGGTAACTTAGAATTGGAAAAGTAGTCGTAGATTTTTGTACTACGCTGTTCAAAACAATTATTCATCTCAACATTTTTATCAGAAAATGTATAAACTTTATCTTTAAAAGCTTTTTTTTCGAATAAATTTGAAGAAATCGAACAAGTGTTTCATACCATTATAGAAATAATAACAATTAAAAGAAATTACAATTCTGTGTATGTGAAGAATTGTGGGTCACTAATAGCGTGCGTCCTCGATTAGCATAAATTATCACTTGACACCTCCGAGACATGCTTCTCAAAAGCCCACGAATGTCTTTTTGGAAGGTATTCCCCTGTTTAGAACATTTGTTGAAGATCATAAGGTGCGTGTCCCAAATTCCAAAGATGTATCACAACCGGCTTTATATCGGGTCTTAGAAGACCAAAGACCAATCCATCACAAAATTTGGGCCTAAGTGACTGGTAATGCGCAATGAGATTAACGTATTACTGAGCAGTTGGTTTCCTAGAAACCAGCACAAGATCTGTCCTTCCATTACCTTCCAAATTTTTTGACTTCCTTTACTGTGGCTGCAAAATAACATTCGTGCGGGTGTTAGTATACACGTTTTCGACCATCACAACGAGTTAAGCGAAATTGTGACTCATTTAGGACGAGTATTTGCCACCAATGTGAAAGGTGCCAATTGTTCTGAACGAAATTTAAACGACAACTTGTATGGTTCGGGGTCAAACCAGGTTTGGTGCGGATCTTCTCGGTCTTAGATACCGTTGACTAACTATAACTCCTATCTATTAGTCGTTAAGAACGCGATTTGGAGATGTTTTACTGTAAATGGCTGAGGTCGCAACCTCTCAGAAGGTTATCCAATCTGTCTTTTACATTCTCCAGCTTCTAACCAACAATTCTACATATAGTGGATGGCAGAAGGCTAACGGTAAAATTTCTTGCAACTTTTCGATAGCAGCCACAAGTACAACATGTAACTCATTTATATACGTCATTTCAATATAACTGTTTGGCATTTATAATGAACTGTTAACACATATTTCTATTTTTTGCGTTTTGGTTGTTTGGTTAACTTTACTTCATATTGTTTCTTTAGATCAGTATTGTTATCCCCAAATGTTCCTTTAACTTTCTTGAGCAGCGTATTTACAATGTTATTTTTTTATGATTTAAGCATCAATTTTCTTTATCATTCATTTGTACACCATGTATTCATCAGATACAAGAATATTAAATTATATCAAGGCGTACTAACAGTGGAGCTCACACCATCGCAGTAGAGCTTTTTGACATAGATAATATTATGCTGAGAGAATCGGCAGGAAAATTAATTTCAAAGGTACCTCTCTCCGGCAACACTATTAAGTGAAGAATCATCATACATACATCATACATCTGAGAATCTCAAAGACCAATTAATGGAGAAAGTGCTTTCACTTTCGCACGGAATTTGGTTTGTAACTTTATGAAGCTACTGACAGTAACAAAAACGCACACCTTTCTTGCACTATGCACGCTTCTTGGATGAAGACCTTCTGCTCTGCTAAAGCATCATTGCAAGCGCAAAGACTTAAGACATGTTTGAGTTGTGTAACAAATTTATAATCGAAAATGATTTTGCGATCGGTACGTGTATTGATGGAGCTCAATCAATGCCTGATCTCTATGGAGGATTGCAGGCGCTTATTCGCAGCAAAGTACCGCATACTATGTGGACCCATTGCATTATCCATAGGGAGACACTTGCTTCAAAGCAATGAGCTCACAATTGAATTTGGTATTAGAACGTGGTAAACTGTATGAAAGCTGAGTCACTGAAAGCCAGAAATAGGTGCTCAACACACGTCCTTGCTTTACTACTGCATTTCACGATGGCCTCCACGTGGCAGAGTCTTATCCCGTGAATCTGTCTCTGCAAGGCAATAACATGCACATTTTGAAAATTTGGGTGAAGGTTGCGGCGGTTAGAAAAAAGGTGCAGTAGTGGATAAGAAAAATCAATGAGGACGGCGGTCGACATTGTTTTCTTGAATTGCATAGATATGTGGCCTGTAATAAAGTCGTTGTTCCCTTTTTAAGGAACACCTCTCAAACTTCGCTGACTGATTTGCAAAATACATCGAGAAAGACAATGTCGAGAAATTTGCGTGATTCCAAGATCCTTTCCGTGCTCAAGCTCCACCAGAATTCACTTCGTAATTGAACTCTCTTGCGACAACAGCCTGAAAACGAAATTTGCTTCTTCTGGTTTAGCGGAGTTTTGAATATCAGTCAAAAATGAATATTCAACTCTAAGTTCAAAAGATGTAAGGATCCTTATTCCCTCTGAGACAACCTATTTATGCGAAGTTCGGACTTTCATTTGCAGCTGTAATAAAAAGCAAATATCGTTAAAAAATCAGTGTCAAACCTTATTCCTGTGTTTTGAAAAGATGCGTGGCAATAAGCACTTACTTGCTGTTAAAGGTCTTTTTACCATTTATTTCATATTTTTTTGTATTTGCATATTATAGTTTTATGGCTCTTGTGATTCAATTTTAATGAGTTTCACATGCGAGATTTATCTTAAGAGTTGGTTTCATTTCTGTGCCTGTTTTATGTCCTATACAAATTTTGACAAGGGCGCCGGGACAAAATGCTAAACCTATAAGTACGTCGCGGGCTTATGAAGTTTAAGAACCCTTGCACTAGAAAAAAATTTAGGTTAGAATCAGTTACAGATGAAAGTACAATCAAAGACAGAAGTTTTTATTATCACATTGAACATTTCGTTTAACTTCTGCAGCATACAATAAAAAGCGAAATAAATGTAACAAACCCTATCGGTAATACAGTCATTTAGCACGCACGTGACTCCGGGATATATAGGAACAAAATGTACTCCTAAAGTATAATATTATATATCTATTTCTATAAGCACACTTAGATAGCTTTCCTCGCACCCTTCAGAAAAATCTAAAGACGTGAGTCGCTTCTAAAGTATCGGAAGACACGAGAACATACGTTGACTAGAAAAGATAAAGTACGTAATTTACAGTCAGTTTATCGTGAGTGCTAACACCATACGGTCCTCATTGTTACAGCTGCCTTAACCGCAAATAGATATAAAATATGATGTTATGGAAAGCTGTAGAGTGTATCATACAGTAACATACCGTTCTGGCAGTCCGACAACCATAAATTATAGCATTTGTATGTCCTCCCTTCTGAACATACGTTTCTCTTTACCGTTCCGTTTAACGGCGACAATATATTATTTTACATTTTGTATTTCCATATTCATTATGTTGTCATATTCAACAATTCTGCATGCTTTCGTTAAGGTTTGTTAATAGCTGATGTTATGCAGATGCTGCTGTTAAACTAAAACACTAACTAATAACCTCCCAAGTATGATTTAAATAATGATCGCAGAGACCGTAGATTAGCACGGCAAACACTAAAGTATTGGCACACTCACACAAGTTATGTGATTAATGCAGAACAGTCGTTTCGGAAATTATGATGATTGATTCTCTAAAATTCTCTAAAATCTAAATTTTATATTTTAGCATGATGGAGTTCATAATTAAGATAAATATAAATAGTTCGTATTAATTCTATGTGAGTAATTTATACCGAGGTAAATAGATCGAGGTAATCTTTATTCAAAGATGGTCCAAATTTCACAAAACTCTTTAAAATAAATAGCTACCCAATTTTACTTTTCTAAAAATAAATTATCTGTAATCTGAAACATATTTTACAATTTTAAGACGGAATTTTATTTATTCGACAATTTTTACCTGCTCTATAATTCTGGCCTGAGAATGAACTGTATATTGCTTTTATTAGAGTTCTGTGAGATTTGGACCAAATTTTTTCCAATTTCCCCAAGGTAAATATATTTGTCAAAACAGGTAGTACATACATTTATGTTTTTCAAAACAGCCACTGTCGCCACCAAAACTCCGAACACTGGGTATTTTATATCACTCCGTATAATAAATCTTATTATACACTTAAACTTCCAGCAACCCTTTCAGAAAATTCGCGCAATAACGAACAAAATGTTTCAAAGAAACTCGAATTTCTACAGCCCAAGACTATTTATAAAAAAATATTAAAAAGTATTAAAGCCCAAATCATTTTACGCTTTGTAATCTTTAATTAGCTTTTCTCGATTTAATTCCGTTCCTTTTTGAGGCAAAATTTGTCACAAAGGCTGTCGTCGCAGTTGGTAATCCTTTTTTCCCTAATAATTGAAAACACGAAACCGAAAAGCGAACGATAATAATACACATTGTCAGCGGTTGCTCCATCTCAATTTTAGCCTACCAATCCTCGTTTCCAGAAGCGAAGTATTGGAGTGGAAGCGAGAGCGAGCGGTAGGGGGTTAGCTCCAGGCAAATAATAAGTTAAGTGCATTTAGTTTAAGACAAAAACGGATCAAACAGAAGACATAATAATGTTTAATTAAGATCTTCCGATTAATAATTGAAGAAGGAGAGCGCATCTTTAGATTCTTCTCTCGAGGGCTGTGTGATGATGAGGAGTTAATTAAAGACAGATTTAAATCTCCAGATGTTTGTGCTCTTTTCAGTTATCGAGGAGAGCCAAAATGAGGAATTTCCGCTTCTTAGATTAGTGAATAAATCAGATTCTGCACGTAATATTTAAATTAGTGTGTGACGAAGCAAGAGCAAAGAAAAAGACAAATTGGAGTAGTTAAAGGAACATCGTGGAAATATATATTTTAAAATGGAAGTAAAACGAAAAAGAAACTGGTAGTAGTAGAATATAGGATAAGTTTTGTGTAAAGCTGAAGCACTGTCGCTTTTCCAGGTTCTGTATTAATAAAATATGTTGTTCGTTATAAATTCTGAGAAGCAAATTTACTGTTACTTTCTTGTTTGGCAAGGAAACCCGCTGCAGTTGATATAAAGAAGCAGAAATAGTGTTTTTCAAAGAGAAGGAAAAAGTATTTTTGTACGTTTTGATTTGATTTTGAGAATAATATTTTGCGTAGTTTTTTACATTCTTTCGTTAATATTGGTTCAAATGCCAGCATATTCTCATTGTTGTTAGTATTGTTATTATTGTTTGTATTATGTAAAAGCGTGCATTGTAATAATACCACTAAAACATATCCGAGTAGCTGTAGGCATCGCTTAGAACCAATTTAACTTCAGCTAAGTAAGTGTTAAGAACGTCTTACTGGCAAACTGCTGTCTTTCATAATAACCTTAGACTTAACTTCTAAATCTCCTTGGGTTAACTTACCTTATAGCTTCTTTTAGTTTGTATACTACTTTAGAGCTGCTTGTCCTATCACTAGTTCTGTGAACGTACTGAACGGTAGCATTTTGTTCACTGTTCGTGTTACTACACGAATATCAACGCCTTATTTTGACTTTGTCCTTGCATTAAGCGCGTTGTGTGGACCAGAATTTTAATTTTGCGTTCTAAATGGCCATGGAAATTCACAAAATCAAACACATTTCATTGGAATTAAATTAAGTCCCTTAAATTCAAGCCTTTACTCTACTGTAACTTTAAAGGTTACTGTAATTTTATATTAATTCGTTGGTTTTTTGTTTAGTGTTGCTGCTAAAGATTTTAGTTTAGCCGACGAAGCGAGCTCCCAGTTTCATTGACTTGCTGTTCCAATGTTTCCGTGGCTCAGAGTTCAAAGACATGATTTCATGTGTATTGATATGTTCTAATAAATGAACAATCAAATGAAATGCTAATCGCCACTTCCTTCCGTCTTTATTTTCAACGATTTTTACGAGAACAGTTTTAATTTACTTACGATAAGTGTTTGGATTGTGTTTGTTTTCGTTCCTTCTTACTCTAATGTTGCAAATCCTTTTCTTCCAAATCCTCTGTGGTTGTTCTCCTTTGCTTCTCCAGTTAATTTGCCTGTTTATTCTCTTCAGAGTGTTCCTTCAGTTACTTTAAAGAGCTTTAAATGAATATAATAGTTTTTTGAAAAATTTCAAAAAATGTGTTAATCTATCTGTCCCCTAACGACGATCATTTCTGATGTTATGAAATGACATTGTGAGTTTAGACTGCCGGATTCCCTATAATGTGTATTGTGTTAGTTTTATTAGTGTTATTACAAGAAATATAATCAAAGTTTACATTATTAGCTTTGATTATCCCCCATAAGGTAATGTTAATAAATGTGTTTTTTTTTGTATGTAGAATCAATAATACAAATTATCAAAATGTCAGGATTCCAATACTAACCAAAATTAATTCGAATTCTGCGAATGTTCAATTGAATTTGAATATTGAAATGAATGAATAAAAGTGCAAGTGCATACACTTCACTTTGATCACAACTCATAGACATTAGGTATTTTTAACAATATTTATATTTAAGCATTTAATATTTGAATTAAAATTTGGCCATAGTTAATGTTGTTGTCAATAAAAATACTCTGTGATCGACAACCAAGATTAAACGTACGATCCCTTTGGAATCTTTTTTCAATAATTAAATTGGATCAAAGGTAGTTTATAGATATTTGCGCAACGAAACTAGATCACAATCGTAACGAAATATATAGCAAACGTTAACTACCACCACAATGTGCATGTCGTTTCGATATGAAACATGATAAAAGTTTGCGAAATATTGCTCATATTACAATAGGTTTCATTTCATAAAACGACCGTTTTAGAGTTCACAATTCGATTCGCGTATTCTGCGGAAAAACTCGCAGATATCGTAAAATGTCAACAATTCAAGTTATATTCTGTCAACAACAGTTCTCTTTAAAATACTGGCCGCAATCCGAATCGTATCTCGAGAGATAGACGGAATATTCAGCGTGCACATTACTTTGCTGATATATAATTTTTATCCGGGCAACAACTTTAAAATTCAAATTTGAATTGGATCACATTTTATGCTAATGCGACGAAAACACAGTAGTCGGCCATTGTGATTTTCCCAACTCGTGTCTGGAATTATGTATGAAATCTTATTTAAGAGTCAGCACAATGCTTGTACATTATACCATATAATAAAATTTTTCATTCACGTATTAATCGGTTTTGTTTTTTTTATCAAGACTAATAACTGATATTTTCGTTCGCCGCATTTTAGTTAAAAATACGGAGACTACTCTTCTTATCTGGGAGTTCTGTCTCCATTTTGCCTATCAACACAATATTTCTTTCGATATGCAAACAACGCCGTTTTCGATTGAACGAATGAATCCTTCACCGATAAATGCAAAAAAAAATTAAATGGGAGATTCGGACATATTCGCTGCGTCCCACTTAATCATCGTCAATTTAAGGTTACGTTGAAAGGGTATGTCACAACAATAATTTTATACCCGTCATTTAATGGATGATGAGGAGTACTAATGAATCCAATAGATTCAGCTTCAGTTCGTTATATTAGGGGCCAAGTTTTGAAAAGAAGACCAAAATAAGGATTTAACTTATGGTTTGGGGGAAATAAGAAATAATTCGTAGAAGTATTATGTGTTTCAAAAAAGATGGTGCCATGAAAACACTATGAAGTCGAAAATGGAAAGAAAATGGGAAAAGCATAAGATATATACACTCAATTATAATTAATCTCTTTTTTGCTTCCCTATTTTTTTTTGTAATTTCTACATAGACCCCAATTTTGACTCTCTTTGGTTTTTATATCTTCTGTTTCTCAAAATATCTCCCTTCAATGATGATATGGGTGAAACAGATAAATAACTTATCCTCTCTCCATTTTCTTCACATCGTAAATCTTCATTTCTAAGGTCTCACAAATTAAATAATTTACTACTAACTAAAGTTGTCTAGTCAAATTGTAAATGTCGGTTCAAAGATTGCGTGTAATGTCAAAGGTCTAAGATCATAAGGTTGTCCTTAAGCTGTGTCCTCGAATTGCAGATTATCCACTGTGAATAGTTTACTTTTAGAATAAAAAAACTTCATTTAAATATTTTAATTTTAAGGATATGTCCTAATTGCCCATAGCTTTCTTGGCTTTCTTAGTTTAGTTCAATATACCGTGGTTAAAGCATATCTTTGACTAAACGTCTTGCGAATCCAAAATTCGAAGGGAATGTCAAGTTTGGTAATTTAAAAATACGCTGGATTGTGAGTGCGTAACGCGTGACGATAGAAAAACATTTTTTCCTCCGTTTATAACGTTACAGTATATTGCAAATGTAATTCCAACCATAGATTTATGCAGTTTGCCGGTTTCTTGTTTTATTTGCCCATTTTTTCGTAGGAGAAAATGTTACTGCAGTTCTTCAAATCATAGGAAGTATTTTCCTTTAAATCGGTGGAAACTCTATTTTACTTTATAATAATTTATCTCTTCAGTCCGTACCATAAGCGCAAGATTTCGAATTACAAATAAAGCGAATCCTTTCGTATTAGAATTGAATATATAATTTAGCATTGGATATGCGTTTTGCGCAGCGGCGAATCGAAGAATATACGGTTTGTCGACATTTCTCAATATCTCTTCGTGCATGTAAAATGAAATCAAATGCACGAGCACTTTGAAAAATAACCCGAGTTTACTTATTGTCATCCGATTCGCGTTGTACTCTCGGAAAATATTGACTCTAAATTGAAACAAGGCTTGCACACAACTTGAATAAAGTATTCGTAGCATCTTCGAATTTACGACGGTATATACATGCTACCATATATCTAAAATATCGAATTCCTAAAATGTTTCTCTTCAACATTTTTCAGCGTTTCGCATTGCCGACAGTTTCGTAAATACAAACTTGAAATGGCCCACCTTTTAGATATTTTGTACTTTATCGCTTTCCACTAGTTAAACTCAACACGCCTCAGTTCAACTGAAGATATTATCGAGCGATAAATTTAATTAGGTACGCAATCCCGATAATATTTCATTTCATTTGAAAAGCTGACAAGGACGGTCAACCTGAAACCGTTTGATCCACAGACACATTCATGGCTACGTTAGCTTAACACTAATCAGCACTTGTCACTTCAACCCTCTCTTTCGCATGTTAAAGTCTTGAAATTTCCTGTAATGATAAAGGCCATCTAGTTAATTTTCAACAGTCTCTTGCACTAATTACTGTTGATATAAATTGCTAATATTACCTAGAATTATACATTAAAAAAATTGTCTGCGTAATTTCGATAAATATCCAAAGGTGTCGAAAATATTTACTAAAATCAAATAACTATCTACCTGGAACTATTAAATAAGGTATGTAACTATGACTATGGATGAGCAAAAATCTGTTTCTTGAAATTTTGCTTCTCTAAAGAGATGCTGCTAAAAAGATTGAGATTGGGAACCTTTTATAATGTGTGTATTAGTAAGTAATAAACCGTTTACTTTAATATGAGTTTTACAATTTCTAAAGAAACTTAATAACACTCTTAAAGGTATTTTAGAAGGAAAGAGATTTTGCTGCATATTTTCCTTCTTGGTCATTCTTTGGTGTACTGGTAGTCTGGAGTCTTCTATTGAACTGTGTTGATTTCGATGAAGATTTGCTGCAGTTCTTTTATTAATCGTATGCGATCGCGGTTTATCATGGAATTTTATTAAAACAGCTGGATCCCATTCCTTGTTCTCAATATTTCTATATCGGACATAATCACCAGGTTGAAATTCTGTTAACAATTTTGTATGTTGATCATAGCAATGTTCAGTTCTTGAGCAGTATATGTGTTTTATTATGTATAGTTTCTTCCGGCTTCCTAAAATTTGGTATTGGGTGATTTGGTTTCCGTTGATATTGAGGCATTCCTGTATTCCAACAAAGCTAAACAAGGGTTATTTTGTTTCCTTGAGGATGGATTGTATGGTTGGAATATATCTTTTTAACATATCGCTGCCTTTAGGATCTAGAGCTTGACATAATGTGAGTGAAATTCGATGTTTTTGCAAATTCCTTAAACTGCTTATAATTATCTCGAAAACACTGTTTTCGTAGTATCGATAACTGTAATAGGATACATATTTGGCATTATCTCTATCTTTACGTATTTAAAAAAATAATCGACGAGTATTAAATAGTTTTTTCCATGCAAGTGGAATATATCCGTTCCGATCTTTCTCTCAGGTAAAGAGGGTATGTCGTGGTTAATTAAAGCTCCTTTCTCATTATTTCTTTGAAAACATAGGCATGTATTACAATTTGTTATGAGAATATTTATTTGAACTGTCCTTCTTGGCCAAAGTATAATTCCTCGTGCTTTATTTTTTCTTCTTTTTCATACCTAAATGATTTGGTTGAATGTAATTTTGATAGCATTTCTTTTCGTAGTGTTTTGGGGACCACTACACAAAATAATAATCCATTATACTCAAAGACGTGATCAGATCTGGAAGTATTATATGGCGATATAAGTGCAGGAATATCCTTTTTATTATCAGCCCATCCACACTCAAGTTCAGTATCGTGTTCAGCACATCGTTACGTTTTGTCACTCATATAGCCTGTCGTGTGCACGTTCGTGCTATGCCTAAAACTTCTTTGGCTTTATCATTGAAGTGTGCGAACATCAATATCATATGGTTACAGACGGAATCACATTTTTTTGGAGTATTATAAGAATTTTACTTTGAGATTTCTTTGTGAATGGTTTGTTACTGTTGCTGGTATGTTACTACTGCATAGAATTCTTTTTCTATTTAGACCCATGCTCTTTGTGTTGATATCAACGCACGGGATGCATACACTACTGGCAAATTATCCTGAAGTAGACATGCACTTACTCCTGCCCCACTAGCATCTAGTTGACTGTACATTCTTTCTTCGCGTAATAGTATTGTGGTACCGGACCTTGTGTTAAAATTGCTTTTAGTTGGTTAAAAAATGTTTGATGCACGGATTCCCATTTAGAAGCAAAATTTTTCTTTGTTAAATTTCTTAGTGGCTATGCCGCATCAGACAGTTTAGGAATATATCCTGCTAGATATGTTACAATTCTTAAAGAACGTTCTTCTCCCTTTGCATTTTCAAGAATTTCCATTTTTATTATTAACTCTATTCTATTCTTATCTATTTTTTGAAAACACATGTCCTGCGAATTTAACTTTTGATTGAATCTAATTTTAAGTTTTTTATTTTATGTTATTAAGTCCTATATACTTTGATGATGAGGCAATCGCAAATAAATATACCTTCCAAATGATGTCAAGAAGCAAGTAATTTTTGAGCTAATGTTGGCGTAATAAACAATTATTTAAGTTTTTTGGATCAAGACAGGTCCTAAGAGGCCATCAGGTTTTTAAACCAAAACTGTTTGACTAACAAATTCAGTAGGTTCATTAATTTTTTTTTTAATATTTTTTCACATTTTGTCTAGCTCCTCTTTAAAAGCATTTTGTAATTTAAAAGGCACCTTTTTGCGAGGTTTAATTTTACTTTCGTAATTACTTTTTCATTCAGTCATACAGTTGTTTCTGTTTCTTAATAATATCTGTGTCTGCTGCAGTATTTTTGTTTATGTTACTTTTCATTGCGCTAGTTGTTTGACCTGATTAGCATCTTAAGCTGTATTATTATTTTTTTTTATTTTGTCTTTCAAGGGGTATTAACTGTTGGACAATAGAAACTATTATTATTATTATTATTTTATTTTCATTTCACAAGTTCTAAATTTTCTAGCGGAAGCGACCCAAGTTTCGGTATTGCAATGCTGCAATCTATTACATAAATTACTAAATTCTGTTGAATGTTATTTACCTTACATTTTAATGTAAAGTACCTATCAAAGGAATTTCAATTACGTTATAATTAGTTAATTTGCATTAATAGATTTAAATCAATTAAATATTTGTAACTAATTACTTTACAACCGGCCCCGGTGTTAAGTTTAAATTTTAGCGTTTTACCACTTTCAACAAATAAAATGTCTATTCGTTACTTAAATTATTCATTTTTACATTACCTAAACCAATATTTTATACAGGTGCAGCATTCCTACCGGTTAGGTTGTGACTTACTGAGTTTTCTGTCTGCAAACCTGTGCGAAATGATTTTTTCCTTCGAAAGCTACAGATTTCATTAAATCTTCTCTCATTTGGTGCATTTGTGCGGTGTTTATATGCTTGCTGTTGTGTCGTAGTCTTTATTGGAAATTTGCTCTATTTTTATTCTTAACGATGGTATTTATAGGCTGGTCTAATTCCCGTTGTAATGTTTTCAAATGCTTTTCTGCTAGCTCATAAATTTATGCATTTACCCAATGTTAAATCCTCTTCCTTTAGCACTGATGATCCTGTCCCTGATTAAACTGTATTTTAACTAAAGACTCGATGTTTTCAAATCGGTTATGAAAACTATCAAAGCATTCGTTCGTATTGTGAATTCTGTGGAAGAGTATGTGTCGGTTGACTAGTACTTTCTCATATTTTTTATTTTTATCTTCCTCGTTTCAACCAAGCGCTTCTAACTTATCTACAATCTTTTGTCCAATAACATATAGTATAGTGACAATTTTCGCAGCATCTGGCTGTTATCACTCTGTAGAGCAGTTAAAGATACTTAAGGTTTCTTAATCCATTTTTTCCACTTTTGATGAAAGTCACCTTCAAATGACAGGGGTTCTGATTGTTTGAAGTACTGGCTCATCTTTACTATATCTTCCTTTTCTTTTACTATTATTCTTTTTTTAATGTATCAGTTTTTGGCTGCGCGCCACTGTGTATTTTCGTAAGTAATAAACCGTTTACTTTAATCTTAGTTATTAAGTACGTATGTGTCGTCAATGCCACTGTATCCACTGCTTATGTACGCGGTGTTAGTCCTACTAGGCGGGAACGCTACCGATGACATGATATATGGCACCTTCTCTTGAGGTTCCAGAGGCTGATGGACGGATGGTAAATGGACGGGCATGAATTGACCCTGACCAACTGTCGTATAATCTTTACAGACGAATTAGGCTCCGAACTCCAAGAAGATAATTAATAATTACTGTTAATTTTGCTTATTCTGTAATATTCTTAATATAACTTCAGGGTTAAATAAATGTACACTTGTTTAGGCATAAAATAAATTTAATTTTGTCGTAATTAATGGTTATGGATAAAATAACGTTAGACAAGGGTAGTCTGAAAGGTAACGGCTACACACTTTAATTAAAAAGCGCTCATGAAGTCTGTCCAACGTTCTCATACATAATCTCAATACAAATGACATAATGTACAGAACACAGAGTGTTAATGGATGAGACGTCGTAACTAATTTAATTGAAGTAAACACGATGCTATACACAATATCTATTCGGCATGTGTGTGTATGTATATCGTATTAATTGCATTGTTATTCGATTTATTACCACACTATTACTGCAGCACCGTCTGGTATCGAAAGCTCAATCTCAGAGTTATGTTAACGTTTGCGGCTGTTGTGATATTACATAGCAGTAATTGTACATGTGTGTCAGTTTACTCATCTTGACATTTTGACTTCAATACACACTGATATTGTTCGTCTTTCCGAAGGAAAATCGGTAATTGTCCCGTTCGCTGTGTATTATATAAAGCTCATTATATTTTACAAACAGGAATGTTTTCTGTTTTTGGTTTATACAGTTATGGGAGCACCACAATGTCATTAACAAATCGTGATAATTGTTGTACGTTTGTGTTTAGTCACAATAATAATGTAGCCTGTCGAAAAGTATGGAGTAGCTTCAGTAATGGTTCACTCTCCCTACTTTAGCTCTGTAGCTAGCAAGTTCAGCGCATGTAGACATACACAATCGTTACGAGGGTCGAGATAAATGGTAAGCATGCTATATATTGATATATCGTGCATATATTATTTAAAGGTTAATAATTTTGGAATTAGACTTATTACCCGTCAATTCTGTATAGCAAATTATATAAGTTTTTGCTCCTTAAAATACATTTACTGTTCATTAATCTCACTTTTAGTTCCGCGAGTATGTACACAGTAAAGTTGGTGCTACTGAATTAACGTGGTAATGTTACTTCGCTAATGGTAATTTCGGTAACTAATATATTACAGAAAATGTCCCTTATATGGGGCACTGACCCGCCTCTATGTTGGATGTATAAACTGTCTTTACAACAAGAAAAGGTACTAATAAATGCACAAGAAAACTTCTCTCGGATATCAGCTTCGTTATCCTTTCGGCAGTTTAAATAAATATGGACAGGATGCCACCGGGAACTGCATTATCGATGTACGATAAAGATTATACATTGGAAAATGTATAGTTCAAGGCAGTATACGCTATTTTTAATAATGTAAGACCTTTCAGTTATACCGAAAATAGCTTGTTATTTTAAATGGAGCACTCTAAATACAATGTGTCCACGGATCTAATTCCATTGATTTGATTTATGAAAGAAAGTTATTCTTTATGAAAGCTTTTGCCTGCCTTAAAACTATTAGAAATCACATTAAAATGCAGTAATTACCCTCTAATATGCATATAAATGTTGAGTTATATTTTACAAACAGGAATGTTTTCTGTTTTTGGTTTATATAGTTGTGGGAGCACCACAATGTCATTTATAAATCGTGATATCATCATGATAATTGTTGTACATTTGTGTTTAATCGCAATAATAATGTAGCTTGTCGAAAAGGACGGAGTAGCTTCAGTAATGGTTCACTCTCCCTACTTTAGCTCCGTAGCTAACAAGTTCAGTGAATGTAGACATATACAATCGTTACGAGCGTTGAGATAAATGGTAAGCATGCTATATATTGATATATTGTGCATATATTATTTAAAGGTTAATAATTTTGGATTTATACTTATTACCCTTCAATTCTGTGCAGAAAATCATAGAAGTTTTTGCTCCTTAAAATACATTTACTGTTAATTAATCTCACTTTTAGTTCCGCGAGTATGTAGACAGTAAAGTTGGTGCTACTGAATTAATGTTACTTCGCTCATGGTAATTTCGGTAACTAATATACTACAGAAAATGTCCCTTATATGGGCCACTGACTTGTGTCCATGTTTGATGTATAAACTGTGTTTACAACATACAAAAAGTACTAATAAATGCACAAGAAAACTTCTCTCGAATATCAGCTCCGTTATCCTTTCGGCAGTTTAAATAAATATAGACAGGATGCCACCGCGAACTGTATTATCGATGTACGAAAGATTATACATTGGAAAATGTATAGTCCAAGGCAGTATGCGCTATTGAACTAAAATATTTTTAATAATGTAAGATTTCCAGTTATACCAGAAATAGCTTGTTATTTTAAATGGGGCACTCTATATATAATGAGTCCACGGATCTGATTCCATTGATTTGATTTATGAAAGAAAGTTATTCTTTACGAAAGCTTTTGCTTGCCTTAAAACCATCAGAAATCATATTAAAATGCAGTAATTACCTTCTATATGCAGATAAATGTTGAAAAGGTGTTTGTTTGTTATTGTTGATAATCATATTGCCTTGAAATTCTGTTGACATTTAATCATTTGCCTCTCAGATTTAACTGATCAGGTCATTAACTATCACAATTATGCTAACATTGCAACAACGAATTTATTTGATTAAGTGTTGTGGAATTGGTGATATTTCATATCGAACAAATTTAATGTTAAATTCCCCGGCATTGGTATCAATCAAAAAAACAATACAATGCAGATAATGCATTAATTGTTCTGGTTATGAGATCAAACCCAACTCTGGTACCTTGGCACGACGCGTTTAGATTAGAATTTAGTACTTGGGTAAGAGAAATTTTTATGGAGGATCAATTTTTCCATCATAAAATTTTATTTTTGGATGAACCTACTTTTACCATAAATGGTTGTCATCCCAAAATTTTAGTATTAATCGGAAAAATCAGCGTTGTAAGAAAGTAAATGCATGGTGTGGAATTTTAATCAATAGAATTATTTGCCCATTTGTTTTTCGAAAACAATATAAATCAACACAATTAATTTGGATGTGTTACAAAATTTTGTTTTACCTTCGTTGGAGAACATAAACAGATATGCAGTCTACTTTCAACCAATTTAATTAGAAACTGGCTTGACAACCACTTTCCTGAAAAATGAATCGGTCGTTTTGGGCCCATTCATTGGCCAGCTCGTTCGCCCGATTTAACGCCAATGGATTTTTATTTTTAGGAACACGTTAAACAAACTATAATAATTTTGGGACGAATTTGGATATATTAAAAGATAAAATACAAACAGTAGTTAGTGAGATTGATATAAGAACATTTCGGAACGTTTACAAAGAATTTAGGTATAGGGTCGGAAAGTGTGTGGAGGTTACGTTGAATTATTGAATTATGAAATTATTTATTGTTTTTTAACATATTTGAATTTATATACATTATTAAAATCTTATATTTATAATAAAGAATTTGTCGTGAACTTTTATAACTGCGAAAGTATTTAACTTGAAAAATTGAAATTTTGTGGAACTGTTGATCATATAGAGTAGTATTAGTATCCGAATAAGTTTTTCGAAAATATATTACAGCGTGTCCCCCAACTACGCTTAAACTTTCAAATGCATTTTTCTGCAATAGAATTTTCTTGAATTTAGAAGCTATTCCATCATAAGCTTTCTATTGTAAGAGCTATAATAAGTAAAGTTGTGCCAACACATTCAGCAACACCCGAGCACACGACTTAAGATGTTAAACAGATAACAAGGAAATGCGTATATACTGGAGATTGGAATGCATAATGTTATTCTGTTCACGGTAAAACGTGACGGTTGAATTGTTTGCACAAGTGCTACTGAACAAGATCGAATGCTCCACAAGGTGTAATGCAACAAATATCTTCACTGCGTGCATGTATCCAAATACGAATTGTTCATGTGATCAATATTGACAGGAGTGATTTGTTTACAGTAAAAAAGTACGTTTCAAACTTTCTGTTATACACAGAATCTAAATCCTCCAGGGTTGATATCGATGAGCGGTAGAGATTAGACTTATAAACTTAATTTAAACTTTACGTCTTTTAAAACTTAAGTTGATTTTTTTTCTTCACACAGTGATTCTATACTTTCCTATATCGCAGCTTACCTTGACATTGTTTATTTTCCATGAATTTTACGTTCTGTAAGGTTTATAACTAATACATCGATTACCTATTCTGACAGTTGTGTTTCTATTTAAATTGTAGCGATATTCTTTACATTTTATACCGCATTTTACACAAATTTTTCTCCTAAAATTAAGAACTGCATAAAAAGTGGTATGCTAGACAATGCGTTGATATGTTCAGCACAACTATATACATGCAAAAATTATCATAATTCAGCACCAAACCGGCTCCTCCACCAAAATAGTAAGTAGTTTGTTCTCAAATAAACAATACTATCTAGGCAATTTACAGATACTTGGGTACTTAACACTTATTTTTTTTTTTGCTCTAGGAAAAATCATTATCCCTCTTCTATAAAAAGGGCAATTCTTGTCCGTATGCAATAAAATACTTCAGTTTGGGATGTAGGGTTCTTGAACGGAAGGCCAGCGAAGGGTCTCTGAAAAGAATTGTGTTCCCTCGCGACTCAATCAACTGCATATTTTCTTCTGCATACGTTTTATCAATCTATATACTTACTCGGTTGGAAAGACAAATATTAACATACCAAATTATAACTCGACTTAGATGTCTGTTTTTCTAAGACCAGCACAAACCAAATTGCGATAATAGGTGATATTTGGAAAGCACAACAATACTCAATCATGTCAATGTGGAAATTGTGGAATCTTTTGTTATTAGAAAATCTATTAGAATATTGCAGTAATGGATTGAATTTTTTTTTGCTGTTCTTTGTCTACAATATTGTATTGGCTTTCCCAGCGACATATAATCTTTTTGCCGTTAGCGACATGTTACTTCATATATTTTGCAGTTCTTGAGTCCTCTGGAGGCTTTTCGGTAAATTCATCTGTTTTACTGCAAATATCCGGGCTACATAAGTTGGAATTTCTTTCATTAGAGTTATCTGGGTTTCATCAATGTCTTCTTCATCTGTTAGTTCATTAACATCTAAAGGAGTTATTGCTACGTCTGTGACTTCAATATCAGACGGGCTTTTAATAATTTTTACCTCCTTACATGCTAATGCCGCTATAGTTTCATAATTATTTATAGTTGCCTTTACAATGTAAAAAATTACAAATCATGCAGCAACACGAAGTATTCATCCTATCATAACTTTCTTTAAATAGTCGAAATATACCTGCAAAGAATAAGCATGAACAAACAGCACCCGAAGGTTTGAGATGGAAACTACTAAATACCTTAAAAATTTTTAAAAACATACAAATGTATCATTTGCAAATTCTCACCTCGAGAAAAGCATTTTATGACTGCACCACAAACACAATGTATCTGCTTCACGTCAACGTTATCACTAACACTCTTCAATGTGTGAGTAAATATTCCAGGCGTATCGGTTACTGGAGGATCAGTTACCAAAGCTGTACGAGTATAAAAAGAAATCATATTTCGCGAACGTATTAAAAATTAGAGAATAAACCGTAATACCCAGATTTTTCTTTAGTTACTAGTTATTGGAGGAGATTACTTATAAAGAAATTTTGAGATTTAATGTGTTAATGAGAGAAAGTTATATAGTTTTATAACATTTTTTTGTAACACTTTCAGCCAAGGAATATATAAGCCGATTTTAATGTTAAAAATATATTTGAAAATTATTGAGTAGTTGTATCCAGTGATATGAAGTATAGAAATGCCTTTCGGATGATGTCGCGTAGTTAATATTTTACTTGACGTTTCGCTGACCATGCTGTCATCTTCTTCAGGAGTTTTCTAAAGACTGCAAGTTGTATGATGACTCCGTATTGCTAAACGAACGACACGATTCAGCGGAACAGAACGGTTATGGATCAGCAAAGCAGAATGGTTATGGATCAGCAAAGCGGAGCAGAAATGGGATATGTAACGAGGAGCAAGAGACAACAACACCGGTCTTTAGAAATCTTCTGAAGAAGCTGACAGCATGATCAGTGAAACGTCAAGTAAAATATTAACAACGCGACAATACCCGAAAGACATTTCTACTATGGATTACGGTCGTGAAAGTCTACACTCAACTATTGATATGGAGTGTATCGATATAATATGTTTCTTATATTGGATCAAAGTATATCACAGAATATTCAGTAAGATTAAGTAAAGTTGGTAACCCTTCGTAAAATGTTCTCGTGTTGATGTTGGTGTGATAATTTTTGCCAATCTGGTGGTTCTACCATCATTTCCGTAATGGTTGGGAATCAAACTTAAACACATTGACTATTTTTAGTAATATTCTTGTTAGTATTTTGACGTTTATTTGCTAAATTTCGGATTCGAAAAGCGGTTTTTGCAAAAGTGCATTTGTATGCAAATACTTTGTCTAACATAGTAGAACATGCGAAATTTTCCGTTATACGCTCACTTATAAGAATCAAGGGAGGAAAAGGAAATACGCGCTTTGTATGTTTTCCGTATTTGTTGGTTTCAATTTAGTTTCCCAATATTACTAAGAATTTTGATGAATCCGTGCGGTAATAATGCTGTTAGGTAGATTTAATTAAATTAGATAAAATTCAATTATAAACTGATTCAATTGGCGGATGTTAAGAAAGCCTTTATGTACAGGGAAGAAGGAAGCTATACGGTCATCAAGGAATAATTTTCAGTAATGAATTGTAGTAATTTTGTTACGATAAAATGTGCTTCACAAACAGCGAATATTCAAAAAAGGTAATCCAATTACTTCAGTAAATGGATATACTTGAATATATTGTTGTTTTTTTTTTTGTGTACGTATCTAATATGTAGCAACTGAATGCCATAAAATCAAATGCTGGATATTGAAGTAATCATCTCACGTAACCATGCAAATCAATATTTAATTGTCTCTTTTTATTAATTCATTACATTGAAAAAAAGGTGTGAACAGTTTGTTATCAGACAGATGTAGGTGGAGTATATAGTCAAAATAAATTCACTCTATCAAAATACTCTAAAATTAAAGAAAACTACATTAAAATGTAACTTCATGATGATAGTGTACATACGGAGAAGTGGTTTAGGTAATTAGATGTTCATCCTTAAGAGTCTGTCGCTACACGTTTGGAGATAATGTCAACATGTTTCCAGAGCATTGGAATCTTGTAATCGGCTACAATCGATGAGGATGTGCTACGCCATTATTAATAGAGTTTCATATAGAATCTTATCAGAGGTTACGTCTTCATGGAAAAAACGTTCAACGAAAATCTTATTGGCCCTCGTTGGTCAATTACCTCTCTATATTAACATCCTAAGTTTCTAATGGTTCCCTTCACGATCTTCTTATTGATATCCCTCTCCGTTAAATAATCCTTGTTAGTCTGACGCTTTCCATGCGAAGTAAATTTCCATACTACCGCAGCTGCTGTTGTGCTACCTCGGCTTTGATGGAAGTTGTTTTGAGTGTTGGATGTACTACGTCATTTTTTATGTGGTCACGTCTAGTTATGCCCACAACTTTTCGCAAAAGCTTCATCTCTACGGCCTGGATTCTTGATTCTTTTTTGTTGTTAGTGATCCAGCTTTCGCAACCAAACATAAATGTGGGGCGGAAAACTTTGTCAGTTGCCCATATTTTAAAATTTCTACAATACCATGATAGATGTTCAAAGCGCTTTGAATTCTGCTAATGATTTTCATTTCTTGACTGTCATAACCTTGTAACCAAAGAAAAGTTAAAATTAAAATTTAGCTTTTCCCTTATTTCCTTCGTAGCACTTATTAAGCAGCGTCAAGGTAATTATAATATAACAAAGATTTTATTTTCAAAGAACTGATTTGTAGATGTTATGTCCAAATAACCTAGAGTGTACAGTGTTTACTTTTGCATATCTGCAGCAGTGTTCCATTATACCCAAACCCACTAGTTACGTAAGGAGGCGTGCACATGCTTTGCATGCAGCGTCTATAAAAGAGACAGATTGCGTAATTAGTAAGAATATTGTGGATCTAACTGTCACGTCTTATGTATCCAATTAGAACGAAGAGACGCTGAGAAAGTCATTATAATAATTTAAATAAAGCAAGCGATACGGTCATTGAACGCAGCGTCATTTTAATTAGTTACTTCTTTGTATAGAGACTATGCTAACGCAGAAATTGTATCACAGCGCTATACAGTTGCAAGAGGAGTAGATACAATCTTGAAAACGAGCGGGCCACATCAAAAGTTGTAATATCCTAATTACGACCAAAATAACCGTATTTAATATTAATAAAAGTGTAATTACTTACGAGATAAGTTCGCCTGAAATTTCTATTTCGTATACGAAATGTAAATTCAAATTGGGGAAATTTCTGCTTTCGCAGTGGAAATTATTTCCTTAATTCGTGCATATTCCCAGTTTTGCTCGTGTAGATAATTTGAAAATCAAGCATTACGTGTACAGTAGGTTTGCGCTAAACTGACTTCTACAAAATACAAAACAAACTAAACTGTCCCAGGAAATTTGTTAACGCCGAACATTATTAGCTGAGTGGAATGTACTTCCTACTTTTAGGTATCAATTAACATGATCGCAAGCTCTCTTGCACTTAAACTTTGCACCATCCAAAGATGTATGTGTGCAAAATATCGTTTATGTGCCAGTTTACATTGACTATATTTGTCAACTAATTTTATTTAAAAGTGATGACGACTCAATGGGGTATATAAGCTTAAAGCTCGTCACAATTTCATGAGCCTTTACTACTATCAATCAGCGCGGCAAAGGCTGAGGCGCAGTTAATTATTTCCCAACATGCGAATGGTGACTCGAGCCTAGACTGGACCCACTAGAAAAATCTGCCACCTGATTCTTAGTAGGAGTCGAACGCTCAGCGCTTAACTCCGCTACAGGCAGGCAGAGGACTGAAAACAAGGATATCGTAGATGCTCTGTAAGAGGAGTAAACGGGATGATGAAGTATGTTCCCAAAGAATGACGTTGACACTGCTATTGCCCCATTCAATTCAGTTAATATAAGATTGACGAAGAACGTGAAATGACAGCCATCCATTAAGTCAATAACCTCCTAACCGCATACATTTCGCAGAGCTGTAGCTTGTTAAACAATTGCAGAGAAACGTGGAACAGGAAGCATGTACTAACAATTGAGTAGCTTTCATGCCAAATGGATTAAACAGAGAATAAAGTAAAAGTTGTAGTAATCCAGTTCAGAATACGCTTACCGAATTCCTGGAATCTACGTAGACTTATCTCAAAATTAATCGTTTCGGATTGTTTGTAACCACAAGCCATAGTGCTTCTTTCTAGTAAAATTTGCTTATAATGTTTCTTATATTTTCTTTTCAGATTGTAACAAGCTCTGATTAGAGTTTACAGTGCTACAAGTATCGGCTGTAGGACATGAACTCTCTCTTCTTTTGGAAGAGACGTACTGTGTTATTATACAGTTTTAGGAATTTCGTATTATATTGAATACGAAATTGCTGACACAATTGCAAATTTCTCAACACATTCTGCTGACGCTTAAAGTACTGCTACACGCACACATATATAATAAGTTGTCGTACATGCAAGTGAGCTTCGCAGAGAGCTTGCTGTATGCCCCTTCACAATATTCCGCAGTTTAGAGCTGTTCTAGTCGATTCATTGCACTCGACTAATATAATTTGTGTGGGTGCGATTATGAAATAGGTACTGTTGCTTCATGCCTTTGTATTAGTTGAAACTAGCTTTGGAGGTTTATTATGGAAATTGCTAACGGGAGATGGTTTTAGGAAATGGACTAGCAAATTGCGGTGTTACTTTCATTTCAATTCACATTTCTAAGCTTATAAATCTTGCACACGTAAAATGTATTTTTTGAATTATTGTGAAAATCAATATTTTGTGCATTTATTTCATCGTAGATTCAGCGTGTTGTGTTCTTAGTAAAGTCTTGTAATATGAAAACTGAGAAGGGTTGTGTTTAAATGTATTAAAGGGTGGAATGTGGTCAGGAAAATTATCATCAAATCACTCATTAGGCCATATGAACAATTTGAAAGGAATACACCAGATAAAGTTAAACAGTGATCAAGTGAAGTGCCTTTCAGTGTGGCATAGAGTTCGAAGATTACATACATTTTTTCTTTTTCCGTAAGAGTAGCATTATATTCACATTCTCGGGGTGTGATTTATTATGACTAGTCACCCAATAGAGTCGGAATGTAACGTTCAAAAAAGTTAAAAAATTAGCTTTTAGCGCGGAGGTCTCAAGTTTTATGTTTTATTTTTGAATGACTGTTAGTTAATTCTTCATCCGTTTCTTTTGTGTTCCTACTATATAAAACCATCAGCTTCATTACCAAGTGTGAAAATGTGACTGTATGTAGGTGGGGGAATGGGATAACGGTACCTTTTAAGTAGTTCCTTCTTTCCTGACAGCAAATTCAATACTAATCTTTTAAGATTATTTTTTCTATGAAATTTATTAAATTACCTTTGTATTGTTTAAATAAATATATATGTCCTATTTCTTCTTCGAATTGTATAAACGGTGATCAAATAGTTTTCCGATGTACAACAGCATGCTAGAAAAAGAGTACAATAGCAAAATACAGTTTTAAAAGCACATGGTTAATTTTAAGCTTCCATCCAGGGTAAGCTTTATAGCAATCTACATTTTTTGATTTTTGTATTGAACAACTACAAGTTTGTCAAAGGTCTCTTTAAAAAGTTATTTCTTTGTGAGGAATTCATCCGCCGCCATAAAATATTGACAAAAATACAAGTCCGGCTGGAACAACTTTATCGTTCGGTTTGCCGGGTTCAAACATGGCTGTGAGAAGTGACCCATGAAATAAATTGCCTACAACAACATTCCTTACAGTGAAATAAATGTTAGTGCAAACGAAGAGACAAAGGAATGTTGATTTAACCGCAGCTATTTATTTTCATTGCACGGAGCATTAGAGGGCGGATATACGCCGTATCCTCGTGACCGTCGAACGATGGAATAGGGAACCATAAGAAACCTAACACCCTACAAGTTTACCGATTGGTTGGTTGGTATTATTCGATCTCTGAATAAATTTAGCTAAAGCTACAAACGCGGATACCGATGGGGAATAATGCATAAACCCGCGCTCTGTTAAAATTTGATCGCAGATTATAAAATGAGGAAAGCACGGGTACAGTGCAGCATTTCAGTTTGTACTTACATATTACCCCTGATTTAGTAAATACATGCAGAGCAATACCATGAAGGTTCTTAAGAAAAATACATATATACTTGAGTGTTAAAAATGCGTTGTTTGCATGGTAGCACGCTAAGGTAACGACAGCTTTTATCGACGCTTAACGTGACGTGAGAATATACGTAACTAGGTCTTACTTTTATCTTACGTATATTCCGCGTCAACTAATTAGCCTCACAGGAAAAATATGCTATTTACATAATATTTATACACAATAATTTTGTACAAAATATAGAAAACTACGGAAAAACAATGCAGAGGCGGCATTCAAACTGCAATCAACGAGGGAGAAAGAAGAAATATTCTACGCGAAGCATCTAATTCCTCTTGTTTTGCCAGAAATACCATCTGTGTAATTTGGACTAGATTGATCGACGGCAAAGAGTTGTTATCAAGAACGGAAAACGACGATCTGGATGGTCCAGATGGATATTTGTATTATTTTCATGACCAAAGAAAGGAAAAAGCTCGTGGCTTACCATGATAGTAGGCAAGCCGGGGTAATGGTATAAGGGACTATTTCTTCTAGCCTACCTAGAAGTTTTAAATGATATTCAAAATGCCCGAGCGTATAGAGATCTATCAATAAGAGTGAAACCAATCATAAATAGGACCATAGGAGATTTACTATGGATTTTTCAGCATATCACACGCTGTGATTCACACCACACGGATGGCTTCTAGACCAAAATATCAGCCGATTTAAGTACTATTGAAAATGTCTGGGAATGGCTGATGAGGCGATTATATGATGAAGGTCAACATTATCATCGCACTGTACAACTAGTAACGCAACAGAGGCTGCTTGGAACGTCATAATCCAGGAATATTTAAGCACTTTGTTCAGTTTGTTACCAAATCGAATATTTGACTTTCTTCGTAAGGTTGGAAGTCGCACTCGTCAATATTGTTAAGTTAAATCATCGAGTTTCCATACATAGAACCTGAGCTTTTCCTTTTTTTTTGTGAGGCTATTCAGATATTGCAGCGTCTATGCCAGCTTTTTTTAATAGAGGTGCGATCTCCGTCTAGAAATAAATCAATAGAGGGTGAGTGGAGAGGAACGGACCAAGTCCCAGGAAAGTATTTTACACGTGAAAATTATGTAAAAAACTCATATGTTCTTATCCGATTTTCTTTTGTTTTCAAGTTAACAGCATAACCAAACAATTTTAACTAGCATTCTTGTAAATTGTAAATGTAGTACGGCTACAAAATTAGAAAACAATTTTTTAATGTTATAATATTACAGTAGGTACACATCATTTTCGACGATTTTTGACATTTTTGCAAAGCTAAAGTCAGTCGTTAGAAATTAGCTAACGTTATTTGTATAAAAAAAATGTTAACGCTGCAAGGTAAACTTTATATCGTATAACACAGAATAAATTTCGAGTTCCGAACTAAACTCAAATATCCAGCACATCTGTAGCTTTCCTACACCTATCTAAACTTAAATTATTAATGCGACAGTCTATTGTACCACGAATCTCTAAAAATATATCAAATAATGCAAAATCACAATACCAAAGTTTCTATAATAAACATTAATATCGTTATGACAGCGTTTTACGACGAAAATTAATTACGTTGAAGTTGCTATTCGCATCTGACGACAACTCTGGATCACTGGAGCGCGCTGGCTGATGTCTAATTGTAAACATGAAACAAATATGTTAACAGGCGCTCTCTGAAACCATTCGCCAGCTATTGGTGTGCAAGGCATACCAAAAGCTTCTTCAGTTGAAAACTTTGTGTAAATATGAAAATTCAGTTTTCTCGTGAATACCGACGTTGATGTAGTATAGAAGCATTCTTTGTGAAGAAACTTTTGTGCTAATATATACGTATTGCTTTACTTCATGTATAAATTAATTAATAACGAACAAAAGCTTAGTAACTCAACCGTACACAATTATGCTATTACAAAAACATTATAAATTAATTTATAAAAATCGATTTGAAGTATCACATTTATAATTATAGCAACCAGGTTTAGAAATTGGCATTTGATTGATGATGATGCTCGCTCGCGTTGGTAGATAGGTATGTTGTTTTCGTTTGTTTCCGAAACAAAGAGACCGATGTTTCTGTTATTATTAACTCAAAACCAAGAAGAGTTGATAGAAGAGATTTTAAATATAATTCCGTTACTCACAATTGTATCTTACACACGTATTTCATCTCCACAGAATCGCATAAGATAAACAACCAATTAATTACAAAACAAGTTACTTTAGTTGAAATATTCATTGAAAGTATGAAAATTGACTCTGCATAAAGAATATATAGATGTATTTTGCAATTTTTTTAATCTAATTTAATCGCCGGAAGCTTCGTTCTTAGAAGGGCTTTGCAATACCTGCATAAACTTCTGCACATCAGATGAAGACTGCAAATACTGCCTAACCTATTACTTGTGACGGTGTTCTCTATTCCCTCCTATTTTCATGGATCCGGCATGGTAGACCACTCTTTACTTTTATATACGCTCCATGACTCGGGTCGTGGAAGCCTGCGCTGTTATTTCTGGCTTTCTTGACTTTCCCGTCCTTTTCTTGGATGTGATACTTCGTCAAAGGATCTTGAGATAAAATTGAGCAACTCTAATGCATGATTTTCAAGTAATAAATTATATTTAAACAAAGTAAAAAAGTCATTAATATATTATATACCAGACTTTAATAACTATAATGTAACCTCTTTATTAAAAATAAGTGGAAAATCAATTAACCAACTGATACATAAATTCTTCAGTTTAAATTTAAAAAATAGTTTAAACTGGGAATTACTTAAGTCTTAAGTCCTGTGATTTTTTTTTTCTGGGAAGCGTGAAGAACACAGTGAAAAACATGAATCTAATACTAGGAAAAAGATTATATTATGTTCTCTTCATCACCGGCTTTCGGTCACCGGCATAAACTGTTCAGATCGTTGCCCGGTATTACTAAATCATCAAACAATGTACGAGGGTTTGAAACATCTTTTAAAGCGTTCTTACCAAACAATATAATATATAGTTTAGATGAACAACAATTAGTAAAAACGATCAGCAGCTCAGTAATATTATTTCTTAGCTTTATTAATAGTTTGTAAGTTCTTTCGAACAAATATGTTCTGTTTGCTGATTTGCCTCATACCGTATGGTCAAGCAGACAATAAAGTATTATTATTATTGATATTATTAGAGTAGTTAGGAGTAGAGGTATTTACGTGAGAAGTGACGGTTCTAGCTGATCATGAGGAGAAGAAGACATGGTTTGAGGAGGAGCAAGATAAGCAAAAGGATCAGCGGACGGAAAATGTAGGAGCATATATGATGCCCATTTAGCATAACCGACAACTAGATTTACACCTACGTAGAGACTTCTCTGCTCCTAGACATTTGAGACACAATTGAAACACCTTTCTCTCGGCCACAAAAGCTGGATAGCGATAAACGAAACACTTACTTTAACGACACTCACAAGACGCGGATTCTCGAAATTTAAATTTTTTGTATGGCTTCGAAGTTGACGGAAACCTTGATTTATCGCCAACATTGGTAACAGCTTCAAACTCTTATAAATAGGATCCTCAGTACCGTCATTATATTGTGAAACTCTTAATGGTGTCCGAATCTAAGTTTTGTTCGAAACCGGGTGCTAGGTATGTCAAAGTAAACGTGTTTTCTTTAACAGACCTATCAAAGCCCATACAGTATGTTTTTGGAGTGGATCTGATGGGAATTCTGGATGCTGGCGAAGTTAGATGCGCGTATAATGTGAAAATTCAATTGATAAAGGTCGCAAAAGGTAATGAAATGCTCAAACTCTGATTATAATTAGATGAAGATATATATATAAAATGTAAACTTCGTATTATGTGGTGTGGATATCCTTTTTGGACGTAACACGCACATGTATTCTCCTGAACCCATTAATATGTGTTATAATGGTAAGGCTCATTGTAATACTCTTACGGGTTAAGAATCAAAGTTTCTTCGAACGAGAAAGTAGGCGTAATAACAGATCGCAGTGTTTACGAAACAGAATTTTATCTGAATTTCATCTGTCTATTATATCTAAATTGTTTTTTGGAGGACAAATGAATATCAAATTTATTCTTCAGCGTACTATTCACGTGCACAAATTGTCTCCGACCATTTGGAACATTTTTTCTCGAAATTTCTTAGGAAAGGAATTATTTTCCGCCTACGGACTAATTGGATGTTACTTATGTATTCTTCATGTTTTGTCGTACTTTTTCGTTTAATTTTACATTACAAAGTTGTCAAGAACGTCTTTAGAATCCTTTACTATTTAAAGGGAAACATTCCTTAAGCTACAGGGTGAAACATGTCTTTTATTTTCTTTTTATTGTGGGAGAATCTGACCTTTACTTGAATAAAATATTTTTGGGTACATATGCTTTGTTGCCAAAACTATTGAATTACGCGAATAAGGAAGTAATTGCGGAGCATTTGCGCTAAAACTCAAATTTTAGACTACCTTTATATACATCCCATTAGTAACTAGTTTCAGCAGGTTTGAACAATTCTATCAAATAGAAATGAAGCACGTGATGATTGAAATAGTTAACAAACTGTACGTGACAAGCAGACTGACTTTTTCTTTAGAAAGAGCCGAATTCATTCTCTCAATTTAGCCTCATCCCTAAGAAACTTAGATTTATCGGTATGAGTGTGCTAACCATGCCGCGTATAGAACATCGGTTCTTCGTTAGTCTCCGCCTGGTGCGCAATCTACGTCGACAGTCTCGTGCGGAATTCACAGGTTAACCGACGTAATAAATTTTCCGTTTACTTGCTTATTTTGTTATATTGATGAACGAATTTGAAGCATTCACATGTGCCTGCAGGAAATGTAAAAGCTATTTACCGCCTGTCAAGTCGTGTATATACTTATAAGTACGCATCCACATGCCATTAATATCTGGTATGGGTTCGGTTGTACATTTCAGAACGAATAGATCCCATCCAGTGAGTCATATGTTATATGTACCAACCTATATACATACATACAACGGTAGCGTCATAAGTTTATATAAATGACCACTGGATGGTACTAATGAGATTTAATATTCTCTCTTAACTCTTTTCATATAATTTGTCATTTGTTATTGTTGAAGCTGTGACAGCACAGGAATAGGTTAAGTAATAGTGACCATGCTTCCGCCAGTAAAAAATGTCGTCAAGGTCGACCAACATCCGGTTGTTGTTTCGCAAGGCATCGATAGTTTACCATGACATAGAGGCATTGTTAGGCATACCGATTTTGCCTAAACATTTAGGTGTGAAAAAGATCTGTTTCCGATCGATTTTGTATAATTTGACCCAAGCTCAAAGAAAGCTCGTGCTGATTAGTGTAAGGAAATGCTCAGCAACTCGAGAGAGGAACTATAAAAGCCATATACAATATTGCAACAGGTGACAAAACCTGGATATATTCATACCAGCCGGAAACTAAGCAACAATCAACTGCTTCGGTGCTCTCAGATGAACCCAAACCAACAAAAGTTGTTCGCGAAGCACTTTCAAGAAAATTACTGGTTTGGAGGATCGAAGAGCAGTTAATGCTGAATAGTATGCAGCAGTTTAATTTCCAGAAGTCATCGATGAAATCAGGAAACACAATCAAAAACGTCGCATCATCAAACAATTGATTATTTGAAGGAGGTTAATGTCTCATTGCCCGTATTCACCTATTTCCTAACGACTTTTTTTGTTCTCGAATGTCAAACAGAAAATGCAGCAACTTTTATCACATTAAGAAGATGTTGAAGCGTTCGTGCTTTGGAGATATATACTTCCTCTTAAAAGGAAAAAATGTTTCAAGAATTGATTCGAATGCATCCAAAAATATTTTGAAAAAATAATGCTCTTTCTGGGGCAAACATTGTTTTAGTAAAAATTTAAAAGATATCTCTCGATGACTCTAAAAAGAGTCATCTTTACAGAGTCACTTATAGAGTCATCAAATTGAGATTACGAGATCCCAGTTTGATGAACACTTCGCGGTTACTCGGGTGAAAATTCCCCGCATGTTATATTCACAGAACCCCCCTTGGGAAAATTTGTCGCAGACAGCTAGTATCTGGATAGTGGACAGCTTCTCGGGTGTAACTCGTTGCTGGAATTCGAAGAGGTAAGGTCTGCACTCCAGGAACCGGTGCAACTCAAGCTCCGGACCATGCCCAATCTCTTTGGCGTATATGTACTCTGAGAGGTCCTTCGTAAGATGGGCAGCTGCCAAAGGTTGACAATCTGAGTGATTTGAGTGTGCTTGTCAGGAGAAATGAACAAAGTAGAGTTATCTAAGATGAGCGATTCTCCGATAGCGTACAAGGGATGTCAAAACGAAAACAAATCCCAAACAGTGGTTCCAACGAAACTCCAATCGACAAATGAACTTTGCTTTGACCTTTTAACTTGTCATCATCTTAGCGAACCGAATCGGAGGAGATACATGAAGTGGACATTTTTCTTCTTTTCGTAGGTCAAGGTCCTTCATCCTTTGGCCCTCTAGCTATTCTGGGACTCTCCTAGAATAGATTTAAATTCAGTTTTATCCTCCACATGTGTCTGCTTAATCACCTTTTCTTTCAAATTCATCCACTATCTGGATCCTCTCTAGCACACTTTGGATCTTCACTCTAGATGGCGTTCTATTCTAGTATTGGATCGCCTTCTATAGCAATGGGTGGTTCAGTGTTGAGGGCTTCTTTTATGTTCATCAAGGTTCCTACTTCCAACAAATAAATCAGAAATACTGCGTCTCCATGCAATTCTGTTAACAACGAGTCTGCTTTCAAGTAGAATAAAACTGATTCATTTCTAGAATGACTGGATACACTAGTGTAAGGTGTTTCTTATTTTGAAACAACATTAGCATATTCATAAGCACGTTGGCCAGAAAATTAAACGTGATCAACCCTGTACATTTCAAGCCTTCAGTTTCCATAGAGAGAAAACAAGCCGTTGCCTTAAATATTTCGTGAAAGGTAGAACGAGTATAAATATGACTTTCAAAAGCAGAATGAAAAATTATAAAATATCTATTTAGGGAGTACTTCGTTACGAGACCATAGCTTTCTTTTTAAAGGAAATAATTCAGTCAGGGAATGAATTTAGGACAACTTGTTCATATTTCGTTTCGTACATTTGAGTAAAGAGCTCAGGTCAATACATATGAGAATAAATTATGTTTTTTGTCTAACCGTCGCATCAACAGTAGGGTGTGAGGTAATTAGCTGATATGCCCTCAGCGATTGTCAGTAAAATTTGTCACTGGCCGACGTATACGCTGTGTATTTTAACGTGACGTTAAGACAAGCGTTATACAAATTTAAGTTATTAGTCCCTCGTGGCGGCCATCATCACTCCGCGTACTGCAAGCGCAATGTGCAATATTGACCTATTTTATTATTAATACCGCGCACGTCTCTCTGAATGCATATACACTTGTGTGTACGTGTCTCTGCGTTGAATTATACGTACACCGCACTGTAATGGATATTGAAATGACACGCAGCGCAGCATATCATCTGCGATATTCCCCTTACATGCACAAGTTCAAACGTATTCGAACATTGAAATCTACTTAGCAGTAGTAAGTTCAACTGCAAAATGGAGGAAATAATAATGCCATCTGTCCAAATTTAGGTATTATCTCCAAGTTAGTATAACGTGGTATAATGCTTCGAAGAACACTTAGTGTAAAATGATATCAAGGAAAGCTTTTCATTTAAATAATACTTTTATTATACTTGTAGCGCTTTTTCGGGATTTATTGCTACCCGGAATAGTTTATTCGGCTATTTGCCTTGTTACGAATAGCCAGTCTGGTGTTGATCTGTTTGGTCGGAAGATTACTTGCGAATCGTTCTTTGTTTCTTAACTTTCTTCTTTTATTATATTCTGTAGATGGTGTAAAGTAGTGACATTCCTCGCAAGTTATTGCAGTTGTTCCTTTTCTATGTGCTGGGGTAGTAATGCTTGCTTCAGTTTTCCATGCTAAGTATAACGTTCAGTGTGGCAAGATTATCCATTCACTTCCCATTTCTGGTGTCATCAATTTTGAATTTATGTTGACGTTTGTGTTTTTCATTTTTCCTATATTTTTCACGACTTTTTCCATGCCGTACATCATATTACCTCTTCACCAATATATCTCTTTCAATGCACTCTTTTCTACTGGGAGTAAATCGAATGTAGAACTTTCTTTTTTGCTGAACATTCCTCGGCTATTTTTGAGAATATCACAACGGAATAGTTGAAAATCAAATCACCTGCCTCTTCTACTTAAAAATAATTCTTTCATATTTTCAGGAAAAATTTTAAACCTAAACATTATTATTTATACATATACAATTTTTACCATTTATTATTCTTAAGAGCATAGCCGTATCTAACAATTCCTACAAGAGCATATGTGACAGAGTGCGTTATTGCAAACTGCTCACGTACTGGTTGAGTTCTCGGGGCGCCAGAAGAAGAGGCTTAATCCATTAGGCTTTATGGAGCGACTTTCCTGCTAGAGTTGCAATTCGTATGAGCCATATACGAGTGATTATTGTGTTTGAACTTTTCGTACAGCGGGATATGCGAGCGGAATATTGCAGGGCATCGATTCAAGAGTTATATCGAACCGCATCGTGCACGTTCTACTTTATTGCGTCAGTTGCATAGTTCACGTGAATAGCAACGGTTTTCAGCAAAATTTATCGCTACTAAATAGTCCTCGTCGCGTTTCTGTTACTTGTATTGCTGGAATTATTGTAAATATCGAGTGAGACATTATCTGCCATTACATTCAACATTCTATGATTTTTTTAGATACACGTTCAGCATACTAGAAGTATGATGGATGATGTTATCAATGTGGCTCTCCGTAAATGCTCTTTTATTCAAGTTTCTATAAAATATTCTGGGAAAGTAACAAATATTAACATTTGATTTAATACGCATATATATGATTTAAATTTGTTATTGACACATGCAAATAATTCATCTTTTGAAATATTTGCTGAAAATATCCTAAATGGAAATCGATAGGACCGCTTTCGGCAAGAGGAAAAGGAAATTTCAAATTAGCTCTCTTTTCTCTTTAATCCACTTTAATAATAACTGGCATAAATGGGAGAAAAGTCACTGGGAAGAGGGGAGACAGACCGGGTGAATAGGGTGGGTTGTCAATCATCAATTCGAACCAAAGCCAAGGCGCTACTGAAGTGTGAGACGGTTGTTCTGGCGGAGCAAAACATTTTCTTCATTAAAATGCTCCCGTTTCCCGCAATTTCTGCCTTCAGCTTGTGAAGTTGTGATGCCTCGTATGTTCCCGTTGTTGTTTTTATTTTTTCAAGATGCACAAATCCATGACAATAGTAAAAAACTGTCGTTATAATTCTTCCGGCCAACGGAACAGTTTTTGCTTTTTTGGAGCCGATTCTCCCAACTCCACTGTTTCGACTATACTTTGGTTTCAGGAGCGTACTGGTGTATCCAAAGTTCAGCCACAGTTATTAATCAGGGTCAAAACTCCGATGTATTTCTGCTTCAACAGTCCACACCCAAATGCGCTCTTGGTCTTGAGTGAGCAAACGCGGCATCCAACACACGATTAGCTTCTGCATGCCCAAATCCTCAATCAATATTTGATAAACACGTTCTTGTAAGATGCCCACAGGGCCTGCTATCTTTCTAACCTGAATTCGACGTTGATCTAACGCCATTTGATGAACTTTTCCGATATTGTCCGTACTATTTTTAGTCGTCCTCAACGCTCATCGCCAACCAAACAGGTACGGCTACTTTTAATTCCTCTGCCCAAAATTCCACCGTGACAAATGGTAGTGCACATGCAAATGCAAATGCACATTCCTGTAGACGGCGTCCATCTCAGTTTTAATTTGTGTAGTATCTGCAATTGTATTACCAGAATATTTTCAACAAGTAGCGCCATCTTCATGTTCAGGCTTGAAACTGTTTATTTTTTCTATTTATAGAAGGACAGCATCGGATTAGTCGTTGTGGGTAGACATACAAGGTTCTTTTAATTAACAGGTTGTAATAATACTAAATTTAAAACCGAAGTATGAAAAAGTTTTATCGTCAACCTTATCGCAGAAAAAACTGCGAACTAACTCCGATCGATCGCCTGAATAAAATTTTATCCTTAAACTAAAAATTATCCCGGACTACATTACATACTGTGAGAAACCCCCCCCCTCTTTTAATCATAAGTAAGGAAACTATGTGCTTTCAATTTTAGATTGATTAGATCATTCAAAAAACCCTCCCTTCATCCAGTGACTAGGTCATTGATCTCGAACTTACGTCGCTAAGTCCTATGTGATAAAACATAATTTTTTTGGAGGCGACAAAAATATATGTGGCGTTTCTCCCCTGTCACTCTCTTATCCACAAGCGACAATCTATTAAACTTGACCTACACCTACAAAGGTTATCATCCCCTCGGCAAAACGATTTTTAGACTAACCATCGTTACACGAAGTTGACGAACAAATACTACCAGGTATTATCAAAAATGTGAAGCAGAACCGTATTAGACACTTTTTTATTTGAAAACTTACACAAGATAAAATTATTCAATAGGAACATACTCTTTGTGGATTTGCCCTCTGCTCTTACTTGCTTATTATTATTATATTTCATGCTTATATCTGAGACACCTGTATGTAGCGGAGCACGATTTAAAATATTAAGAATGAAAATTCAATTTTTATTCATTTAGAAAAAATCTACTTGTTTCTTTGCAAATTGAAAAAAAAATCTAATTTAATCTTTATTTTTGTTTTATTGTTGGCCACATGTTTAATTTTAATTAACTAATATCCTAGTCTTCAAATCCAAATCAAGAAGTCCTTTCCAATCTTGAAATCCTTGCGAACCTGAATCCACCTGATTCCAAACAGCAGGTAGCGAAATTTATTTAAAAGATGGACCAAATGATTTTACTGGTTGTTATAATGGACTGTTTATGCAGAAGATGCCAACAAAGTATTTTAATTTAATTTTTTCTCGAGGAAATTTTATGTTAGACATTGTCGAAAGAGAGAAAAGTTTCTCGATTATTTTTTCTCATCTCCATCCACAGATTATTAAATTGAATAATTCAAATAAAACCTTGCGATACCATGGGGAAGTACTCTCCTCGATGTAAACAGAGAGAACCTGTCGGATAACAAATGAAAATTGTTTGGAGTCAATGAAATTGTTTCGTATATTTATTGACGGGGAAATATGCGCACTGCAGTACCATCGGATTGCAATTTCGAACCAGTAATTTTCGAGTGGAGCATCGCTTAAATTCGTATTTAGTGAGTTACGGAATGTGCATATTTTAACTATTTTTGCAACTCGAAACCAATTAACAAATCAAATAATTCTAACCTTTGCGTACCTAATGGGTGATATGTTTCAATAAGTAACAATAAATTTTATCTCAATTTAACACGCAATGGAAAATAATCCCATTTCAATCTTAATTTAATCTGTCCATTTTTGAGAGAGATTGATGTTATAATGCAAATTAGCATATAGCCGGGGGAGAGTCGTATTTATAAATAACTGTATACTGGAAGAATACGTAAATAAATTCGATTGATTTATCTGTCGAAGGAGACGATAGATATTCAACGTTCTATGTTATTATTTTCTATTTCCCGATAGACTATCGGAGAAGCAGTAGTAAAGAGCGAATTTCAGAAAATATCCGGACGCAGACCAAAAAATTATGCATGAGTCTATTAGGTGGCCGAAAAGGATAGAGAACGTCGTCGACTGAATAAAAAATCGCCGAAATTCATTGCGATTTAGAGAAGGGTATCCGTCGCCACTATAACAATATTTTTTCGGATAAAATCACAAAACCTTATGCTTTGTAAATGGAATATGTTTTCACAATCCGATCGATTACTTAATATAAAACCAGCGGCAATATAGAAAAGAAACGAAAATAAGCGTGTACCTCCGTTGATAGCATTCTGAACATACGAAAATGATATCCTCTTTCAGGTGAGAATGGGTGTAGGGAATATAACAGAAATGGTTGAGACGTAGCCCAGAGGCTTCGCCCTAATGGCAGCAAGATCATCCAGCATGATTTTTCCAATTGTCACCAGCGCAGAACACTTGCAGTTGAACTGTTCCATACAGACACGCTCAGTTGAAAGGTATGTTCTACGCAAAAACCGTCATGCTTCCATCCTCCTAGTCTCCTCTGTCCGCTTCTTTATTGCCAAGATTTCCATTGTGACGTCTCGGTGATATTTATTATTTGCTTCAGAGGCTAAAGATAAAGCTCTGTGGCAGTGTATTTAATTGCTGTTATAACTGCTGGCACATTTACTTGGTGTGATTAAGCAGGTTAACATTTGTGACCATAATCTTGTGAGTGAGTGAAATGGAGATTTCCTCCTGAAATATTTTGCACTTCGCCCCTAATTTCCACAATCATTTTAAGTGAAGTTTCTTTGGCTATACTTCTGTTCCAGTTTTTTTATTTTTGTTGGTTTGTGACACTCTTAACCTTAATAGTAGAAGCAAAGTTCCTTTATTTCTGCTACCTTTTTCTTACTATAGTGACTGTAGTTTAAAACTAACCCACAGAACCTTAATTAACTATATCTTTTTTGCAATTGTCTAATCCTTCGACAAAATAATTATAATTAACGTTTTTCGTAGATAAATACTTCCTGTTAGAATCAATTACACAATTTTGGGACCTGGTTTACTGTAGTAAATATAAATGGTCTTTATTACGAAGTATATTAATTCTATTAGGTTTTTTTTCCTCAACTAGATTGTCAAAGCCTTCATTCCCTCTAGTCTACAGATACTACTACAACGAACCTGTTGTGGTGTATCGCGATTTCTCTGGAAACTGTAAGTTTAAAATTTCAGAGATTTTAAATTGGCATTCAATAGCATCTTTTATAAACACAATTTTTTGGGTGAAGTCCGGAAGTAACTTACCAACTAAGCGCTCCGTTCGAGCTGGTGTTTCTCAGGAAACACTATTGGGTCCTAAATTCTTCCTTGCAAACACAAGCAATATCCCAAGCTATATACTGCCAGCCGTAGCGAAGACGTTACAGCAAAAAGACCGCAAACGATTGCAGATTCCGTGGTGGAATAGTTGGGAGAAGAAGAAGGAGACCGGAACCAAATAGGAAAGTGTTGGGCGATACGACCCTTTCATGGAGCGATGTGGTGACATATCTTAGCTGAAGTTTGAGATAAGATTGACTTGAGGTCCTAACATTGATCACGCGGATCAAAAATTCTACCCCACAAGAAACTCTTTAATAGCGTCTCTACAACGGAAGATAGCTACGAATCAAGGACCAAATTAATACTATATAAAGTTTCAAGGCCTACCATGACTTATGGAGCAATCATTTTAGAGAGACTAGAGACACTTCAGAACAAGGTACTGAGTTATTCCTGCAACGCAATGGTTCGTGAGGAACCAGCAGTTTTGTGACGACCTGGAAGAACTAAAACCCACTGATTTTCTGTGTAAGTTGTACTTGAGATCCTGGAAACGGATATAAATCTCCGAAAATTCTCTGGTGAGAAAAGTGACATAAACCCATCAGGGAACTAAAAGTTCTTGGGGTCTAGCTCTGTAAGAGAAAATGGATCAAGTCAATCGCTCCTGTTTTCCTACACTTGCAACGAACCAATCCTTTCATCTAGTTCTTGTTGACACACAGAAACATACTGTTTAATAATATTAATAATAACAGTATACTAAGGTCCAACAGTTTTAACCAGTCTAAGGACATATGTACATAATACTAATTATAAGAAGCAGAGCAACATTTATATGAGAATGACTTAAATATAATATTTATACAAAAACATGAAAGCAAGTAATCAATATATCGCAGATTTAACTCCAGCTGTGGGGTAGAAGTAGAAAGGAAGTACATGCCCCGAAGTTCTGTTTGGCACATAAAAATTTAGTTGGGAAAGTAAATAAGGACAATCAATAATGTTGTTAGCTAGTTTGTACAAAATAGTTACTGATTGTGTCGTTCTTCTGTGTTCCAAAGAAGTCGTCCCAAATCTACTCCGAAGCATAGCATTCTCTAAACGATGTTGTGGGTAAGATCGGCTACACATGTAAGCCGAATAAAACGTCTAGCACATTTCTATATAATCGTGTTATATATATCCTAGGCTAGATCGAATGAATGCAAACAACAATCATTTCAACGTGTCAATATTGAAAAGCTCGGACGATTACAAAGCCTGGCAGTTTAAGGGCTGCTTTCGTAATTCATTCCACGTGCGGGACAAAGCTCAGTGCGCTGTCAAATATGACACATACGAATTGATGGAGTATGAGAATAGTATACGACTCTGTTTACCCCAAAAAGAGATTCATCTGCATTTTGTAATATTTATTTCGAAAGAATTTTCGCGACATCATTGCAATGTGTCGCCATCACTGACCGTGTTCACTTTCGAAAATATCTACACGTCATCAGCAAATAACAACCGGTGACAATCGTTTAAGTTGGCCAGGCCATTAATAAATATTAAAAAGAGTGAGGGTCCGAGATCCGACCCTTGCGGTGCCTCGTTTGTAGCATTAAATAGAGACGATCTATAACCTAGATGCTCGACATATTGAATGATCGGAAAAATAATCCTGTAAATTCAGTATTACATTACCCACACCAGGAATGTTTAATTTCTCAAAATAGTACCATGAAAGAGCCTTCCTTAAATCGGTAAATATTGCATCGACCTGACCACGATCATTCATAACCTCAGAGATACCACTTCAAAAGGTGAAAGAGAGTTAGGTCAAACAGAGATTTTCACTTTCAGATCCTTTTCTTAAAATAAGTGATTATGTAAATTGTACGTCGGTAGTCCCAGTTTACTTAACAACAGGCTGTAGGAAATGTACATACTTTTAAAGTTTAATTTAATAATTTCGGCTACATATCTGGTGTGTAAACTGTCTTAAATTCGTATATCTTTTAAGCAAGAGCAATAGGAATGCAGATCCATGAAATGTGAAAAGTTTCTTTTTCGACTCTAAATTGCGCTGCTCCTTTATTGACGTATACATGCAGGTGTACATGTGTGAGACGCTCTAAATCTGTTGGACTTCAAATACTCTTTCCTTGTAACGGGTTTAGTTTACCTTAAGGCATCAGACTATAGTATTCGTATCATGGAAGAGACCTCGATTACATCAGCGTGGTATTTGAGAAAATCCTTCGTAAATTCGAAATCCTATATATGTACAATACGTAGCACCGAAGTACACAGAAGCGAGCAGTTTATTGCTTCAGCAAATCGATTGTATATAAGACTTAGCAGAACAGAGCAAACAGATGGCGATGCAATATACCTCAGGTGAGTGACAAGGTTGGGTTGCAATCACTTTTGAAGTATATTGTGATTCTACGGCGACGATCGCCGATAGAAAAGTCTGCTAACATACCAAACGAAAAACGTACACTTACGCAGTGCCGCATACGTACGTGTACACACAATACAAAAACAATTCCGGAAAACAATGGTGCGCGTACACTTATTGCTTTCTTCCGTTGTATGCGTGTACACACATTTCCCCAATGCAAACAAAATGGAGAAGAGGATTGGAACAGTATTTTTTCATAACACTTTACTTCGTTGCTGATTGCAGTGCTAATTTTCTCAGGCACGCCTACTGAAAATTATCAGAGATGCAATGCTTACTCTTAAATAAAGTCATTTTGCGAAAGTAGAGCTGTTTCTGTATTCCATACTGTAATAATTGTTTGTCGGCATGAGTTAAGGCTCGAAATGCACAGCTATCCAAGCCAAAAATTTCAAAGTGTCGTATTTCGAAAGTCTGCTGCTTAGCATTATAACCGTGCATCCTTAAGCTGCTAATTTAAGCAAGCAGCAATTAAATCTTTTTCGTAATTCAGAAGATAAGTTTTATATTTCTGTACGGACCCATACTCTGAGATTTCCTAATGCAATAGTGCACATTTCAATTTTTAATATTGGACAAAACTTTTTACCGATTTAAAGCTTCTGGTCTAATTTATAGACACGGTCGCAAACTTGATATATTTAAAGAATTTATGAGGAAAAAGGATCCAATCTGTTATCTTAGCTTATAATAACTAAATTTAATCGTTAACGATTTCTAACTAAGGTAAGACCCAGAAAAATATGCTGTTTGCAGCACATTAACACAACATATTTGTAGTTATGAAGAATTCTGATTTACACATGTTCTATTCCTTGTAACATATTCTTTATAAGATATGAAAATTCTTAAATGAATACACCTGAGTCACCTTACAACGAAACGTAAACGTGGAATGAAAGAAGAACCACCGTGTTCGTATGATGCTAAAATTTGTAGGTTACTGAAATAACATTCACACAAAAATATTAAATAACAATAAAATGGAAATGCAAGTAATACATTATAAAATCATTTGATTTCGAAGGAAATTAAATAAATTTATAGCAGTTATTGCGACGAAAGAGAGCATTATTATAGAAGAAAGGAGCAGCAACAGTTACCCAAGAAATTGTATTGATGTATCCTCGTGAAATGGCGAAGCACCTTGTTTCCCCAGAAAAATAAGTGCTCAGCAAAAATATGAGAATGAAATCAAGCCCTAGAAGAACAAGTAATAAGTAATCTCATTCCATACCTTCGCTGCTTACTGTATATACGTAGGTAATCGCGTGAAAATTTTCCACAAAATTTTCTCCACTTCTACTCGACGCGGCGCCACGGATTTAGAAAATTGAGTAATCTTTTGTTGTATATAAGTTATACTCCGACGAAAAGGATGCGGAGACGAACTTTCGATATTTTGCATGTTATAAGGGGTTCCTAAACAAGAAAAGTTTTATCTGTCGTTATTCGTTGACATAACGGCAGATATTTTACATTATATCGGGATAAGTGTACTATTGAAAGTTCTTAAGGAAATCGCTTTGAATAACTTACGACCTTGAACAACAAACTTGTCTACTTAATCCTGTGTGTAAATTCCGAAACTTTCTGACACTTCCAGTTAAAAGGATAAGTCGAAAACTAATCTTTATAAAAAAATCTATCGTGATATTATGCGCGTATGATCTACGTTCTCTTTTATCACAAATAATTTTTTTTTTTCAAACCTTTTCCTTTCTTGGATCCATTGTTAGAGTTAACTCGTTGAAGTTTTGTCATGGGTAGTTTGTATTTACTGAGTTGGTATTTAACGTGATAAAATGGGCAATGATTCCAATACCTAATTATTAAAAAAAAAAAACACACTTCGCACCACACAAGGTTAATTGCCTAATCCGGGACAGCTGTTTTGGGAATACATCGATCGTCATATTCAAGCAAAGACCGAACGGTGACATTTTGCAAGAATTATGAAAATTTTAGTGAAAATTATTCTGAAAATGTTCAAATAAATTCTTTTAAAAATCCCGGAAAATAGTATTTTTATTATGAAAAAATTCACTATAGAAATATATATTCCAAGGTTACGGGTGATTGAATGAAAACATTTAGATACCATGGAATACCAGTAACGATTTAGGATTTCTTTGCTTTCTCAATTACCCTAATAGACATATGGCTTTTGTGGTTGTCGTAAAGAAGTTGTAAAGATGTTCTTTTGTCGGCTTAGCGTGCTTTAAAAAATTGACAAAATATATAGCAGAAATCTCTTCATTGGACCATTCTAAAGGATTAACGGTTCCATCTGAGCCAGACAGGACACCGTCCAATATGTGAAATTTAAAGTTGACTCTCAGTAAAGCGAACATTGGTGGTACAGCATTGCCTATAGCGTTGATCACTGCTATAATTGTTACGTTTTGACCTTTCTCACCAGAGAGAGAGCAGCGCTATAATTTGAAAAAAAAATGGAAACGCTTTCTCCGTTAAACGCAGTTAAACGTAAAAAACTAGTAACCTACGGTGATCTGGGTTTCGACATCGAAAGCCTCAATTCATTTCGGCGATTCTAGGTGTCTCAGTTTCTCTAAGGTATTCTTGAACTATTCAGGCTATGTGAGGTCCAGGATTACCATGCACATACACCAATAAATGGGCCGTACGGAATAATATGTGAGTCTAAAGTGTCACTGATGTAACATATAACCGTCAGACGAGCACTATGCAAAGTCACTAACTCTGTAGGACCTTCCATGAGATAGTACCTCAAACTATTACCGAATCTCCACCAAACTGCTCATTGAAGATGTCGCTCCACACGTCTTCTACACGACCTGAATGGTCTTCTGCGGGAACGTGAGCCCGCTTATTATCTTCACGAAGGCGGTTTCTTACCCTTTGCAGTGAAATTTGCACGTCTCTGGTAACCAACATCCCCTTTGTAGCAATCGAGCAGTGTCTAGTACGGAGTGCTGTTATGCTCAAGAACCGATCATCTCAGACTAATGTTATCCTTTGACAGCCTCGTACAGGCCTTCTGTCAACACCCTCAGTTTTTTTATGTTTTTGTTCCACACCTAACAATTGTGGAATGGTTAACATCAAGGACTTTCGTCACATAATGCTGTGCTCGAGCATCTCCTTCGTAAGTTACACCAGAGCTAGTACGTTGAGGGACATTCATCATGTCAAATCTAAACGCACAAATGACAATATATACAGATTTTTCATACGTTGAAGGGAAAGTTGCCCACAAAATTTCATTGATAATGATGTTTGCAGATAAGTAAATAAGAACACCGATTTTACAGGGTGATGCGATAATTTTTGTGGTAAATGTAGTAGTAAGAGTGTAAATCCTCTCTCAATTGCATGGAGCAGCCCAGAAGAAGCTCCGTGCAATTGAGAGCGAAACGTCGGCATTCTCATGCAATTACGACGCGGTTTCAACCCGGAAACCCAAATTCTTTAAAAGAAAACAACGACCGCTGAAGTCTACAACAACATATATTGGAATCTTCTTTATATTGCATTTCTCTTCACTATATTTTAGTAAAGTGTAAAGTGTAAAGTTTGTTGGCCAGTAGGTGCTGCATTGGCATATTATCTACATTTTACCCGCAAGGTATTCCTTTGTTGTACATATGAATGCAGTAGCTTCAAGGAAACCCGAACTCGTGGAAAATGTATACATTCTTGGAATACTATCCCATTTGTAATGTATAAAGCAATCAGAAGACTGTTCATGTTAAAACAATGGGGTATATAGAAAAACCTGCGGCCCGGCGATTTGCCAATTCCATTAACACACCAATTATGTAAAACGTTCCAATTCAATAAACGTAAATTTTGTTTTAGGTCGTGCGACTATGCCGTTTACAGAGTGCGCCGCTTTCCGTCGAGCAAGTTTGCTCTTTAAAAGGCACACTTCGAATTTAATTTTTCGAACAATTTGCATTCGATATTTTTACGCCCGAAGCAAATCCACTCCCCTACCAGGTTCCGTTCGTCAGGATATAAACCAGGCAGAGCGAGTGCACTGTTTACCGATATATATCCGGCGAAGTTTCAATTAATACTCGACAAGTCGACGGGAAACAACGCAGCTCTGAGTGAAATGCTTAAGCACTAAAACCTTGTGGATCCTAGCTAAATCAACTTATATTTATTTTTTCAAACTTTTGAGCTTTTAGTGTCAACACATTGTTGCATGCCAGATCACTAATTGTAAGATCAATCAAGAGCATGAACTGTTATTATAGTTTGGCAGAGTTGATGTAAAAATCATTCCTATTACGGATACACAAGTGTATTTTGATTTTAGTAAATACCAATGTTGCACAGTATTTACTGTTCTTAAGATAGGGAGTTCCTTATTATTCGTTTGTTAAATGTTGATTTTTGTAACGCTATTTGTACTACTAGTATTAAGTAAAAATCAAAAGTTTCTTAAAGCTCCTTCATGTTAATAGAAAGAACTTGGCTCTGTAGTTCCAATGCGGTAAAATTTCTTGCGAATGTGCAAACTGTATTCAGTAACATGTTAGAAAAACTGTATACGGAGCAGAGATAACAGTCAGTTTAAATGGTACAATTGGAACAATGATCGACGATTGTTTGGGAGTTCATAAAGTTTCTCTAAATCTGGTATTATTGTATAACAGTAATCCAAAAGTTGTTCTGGATTACTTTGTAATTGACGAAATGTGGTTTCATCGCTTTGATGCTGCCTCTTAACTCCAAACGAAAAAATTACAGTACCAGAACTTCGGTACAAATCATTTTATTGTTTTTCAATATATTATCCATTAAGATTGATACACTTTTGCATGGGTTTGAACCAATTCACGAAACATATTTTCCACTCTGATGATGGTATCTCTAAAATACGGGTATTCAAAACTTCATCAGGTTCTTGAGGTGACCTCTATCTATGTTTTATTTAACGTTCGGGAATAAAAAGAAGTCGCCAAGCGATGAATCAAGTGAATACGAACACAAGATTCATCACTGACAGAATCACAACTACGACGAAATGCTGCAAACTAGTAGTAAACAGTCTCTTCTGTTGGCACTTCACTACCAAAAGTTGAACGAAGCGGGTTGAGGCATTGTTGTTGTGTTAGACCTTTACTTAAATCGTAAAAAATCATCCAAGGAAAACCTTCACGTGAAATTTTCATTTCTCCACAAAATTACTTTTTTAGACGTTAACTATAAACAAACTATTTGTGCTATCATGGCTTCAACAATAATAAATGCAAAATTTTACGAAAATAATAATGTAAAATCCAAATATTGCCAAGTAGAGGTCGTTTGTAAAAACTTAGAACGGTGCCCTTGTAGTATGGAAAAGCGCGTCTTATAATAAATGCAAAATAGTGTACAACTTATTAATTAGTTTCATTCAAAAGCCGTTCTCAACGGAATGAAGCGGAACAAAAAAATGATATTTAAGTAAAGATTTCAAGAGAGAGAATCAATCAACATAAACAACCATGTACGCACCTAAAATTTTGTACTTTCATTCAACAAAAGGTGTGATTGATTGGTAACAAAATGACCACTAACTGTTTTGATTTTTAATAATTTCTTAGATAAGACTCTTATTTGCATTTCGTAGCACAAAGCTATCTCAGGTCGTACGGTTCTGTGATAATAAAAGCAGTCAAATTAATTAATACAAGAATTGATTTAAAATATTAACAGAGTTGTATTACAAACAATAACGAGATGAGATAAATTATATTCAACAACAATAAATTTAAAACAACTAAGAAAGGTTGCGAAAATAAGATTTGATGTACAAAAAATGGAGCTCCTGAAAGTAAGATAAAACCAAATACTTAAAAATAATTACATTGAATGATTTTTTTATAGCAATAACACATATATGATTTAAACAATTTAAAGCAAAAGATTAATAAGTAATAGATATGAATATAGGAAGAAAACAATAAATAACGTACAATTTCACCTGATTCGTCTTCTTAGCGGACAATGATGACCCTGGCATGCCGCTCCCAAACGCTTCCTTATAACACTTATAATTAG
>LR737385.1:9680462-9752663 GCA_902655005.2 Marronus borbonicus | reverse complement strand
ATAGTACAGTCTTAAAATAAATACATTCAGTAAAACATATAAATGAAATCAATTCTGTTGGGTAGCAATAAATAAATATAAATTAAAATTAATACTGGGCAGAGGCGTCTCGTTACATGGTGAGCATAATTTTAAGAATCTAAGCTTACATTTCTAAATAAATTATTTATTTGCTAAAAGAACAATCCAGATTCAGATTTTCTTAAACCTTTTTTACTCACCTCAAAAAGTAAATCAAAGTTATCCCCTTTGCAAAATGCAAAATACTTATTTGCCGTTATCTTCGCTAATTTTAATATCGTGTTTTAGAATATGGTTTGCAATTTTCAAAGTGGCTGCTTTTCATTCAGTTTTTGAAGTGAAGTGAGTAAGAGGATTTGCACGATCTGAATGCGGAGTTGAGCGGAGTTTGGAATACTTCAATTTAATTTGTTGAAGTTGGCTAATAATTGGCGATATCGTGTTGTACAAGGTGATTTATCTCCGCGGGCTTTGAAAATTTAAGGCTTTTCAAAACGGCTTTTTCTGTTATAAAGTTTGATTGTGGATTTAGTATTGTATTAACATCAACAGGCTGTCTCATTACTTCGTACTTATCTAATGGAAAATGCTATATATTATCATCTTTGGAATCCTCATTAGATCCTGAGGCAAACTGTAATGAAGTGCTGTTGTCCTAAAACTAAACGTTTCAAAGCCGAGATTTATCTTAATCTTTATTTTCTCGGAAGTGCGTATTACACATACATATGTGATTTTTGATAAATAAAATTACACACAAAAGGACTTCTTATGCGCGCTATTAAGCGGTTCTGAACAGCTAATGAGTTATGCGTAATACTACGTTGAGTTGGCGTAACGTATTTTTGTTAGGTCATTTTCTTTACATGAAGAAACCTACATATGTATTATTTTACCTTTAAATTTTTTATAAAGTTTCCTCGTTAGCGATTTTTGATGCTAAACTACTGTCGATATTTATTTTATCAGGATGTCACAGAAATAAGTAAGCAACTTAACAGAATTTAACACAGATTTCAAAAGTGCGAAAATATATAGCATGTTTTATTTTTCTTAAATACATCTTTAAGTAGCTACGAAGTTACAAGACAGTCTGTAGGTTATAATTTAAAACCATGCCTCCAATCCGACCTCGCAACAAGAAAGACTGTTTTGAGAAATTTCCATATTCAACAGCAAAATCTTTCGAGCCGGTGGAAATAACTCACCCGGTATATTTTGTGTATTAGTGAACGTATTTCCAACTTATGTCTACCACGTCTATTGTTTAATCTTGTTTTATTTCAGTTAGTTATGCAATTTTATAAAACTTTTATACCAAATAACAATATTAAAGTATCGAACCAAAACTTTGGTAAATGTCTTCTATGAAGTTTTTAATTTCCGTGGTAATTACTTTCGATAGTTTATTGCGTAAACCTCTAATATTTTCTCCAGTCAACCGAAATAAATCTAGACAAGTTTCAATTAATATTCGGTTCAGTAAACGCAACGCAACACAATACAGTTCGCCTCAACCATGTAATTTACTATAGCGGGAACGCTTCGTTAAACCCGAACAAACATAAATTGTTGTCTACGCGCTCTTTTAATTAAATAAATGTGGTAGTGCCGCTACTATGTAGTCGTGATACGGCGCTCGCGTTTCTTGCTACTACCGTTCTGAACTGTCGTACTGTATTCCTCTATATATTATATATTATTACGCCATTGCAATAATATTACTATAATTAAGAGGGTAGTAACAAGAAGTTCGTGACCTGGAGTCGTTGTAGGCGATGTAAACCTTTAACTGCGCGAGATCGTTAAATTTGCGAAAACTTTCTCTTAATCGCTTCAGAAAATGTAAGTTCACGCGATATAATCGCAAACGAAAGGGTAATCCGTGATTTATATTATCTTAAGGGGCAGGCTCTCTAAGTGGTTTTGCTCCGCAGCGGAATTTCGCACTGTTACGAAGCTGAAGTGGTTACCAAGCTTCGTGTGATCGAAACTTGATACTCACCTACAAAACTGATGACGCTTAATTAACTACAATAATACATTAATTTGAAATGTTAATACGAAACGACGTTGAAATTAGCCTAATTCCCCTTCTATATGGAATTAGGTTAAGACTTTAACATGCGGGACAATTATATTATATGTATAAGCCAGTGTACCATTTATATCTTTTAATTGAACACAGGCATTTGCAAATTAAGAAAAAAAAACGGGAAAATACAAAGTCACACTGTTACTGAGGCACGTATTGATGGTATTTCACAAAACAGAGCACAAGAAGAAATGAAAATCGGTACTGGAGTATAGCGCCGCTAATATTGTAGCACTGACGTCGGCAGCTTTAGGTATAAGTGCGTTGCTTTCATCCAACTATACTAGAATCGACAGTAATTTTGGTTCTATATTTTATGCAAAATAAATGCTAGTTTCAATTTGTTTCATTGCTGACCCTATTTAATTACAGCTAAAATACACGCAAGCGTTTAGAAGAGGAAATAGACAACGGCAAGCTATGTTTCTTCATGCCGAAGCACATTCATCGAAAATTTAAGAAAAGTTCGGGTTTATTACTACCACTAGTATGAGCAGCTGACCGCGTACCACCAAAATTGATTATTAACAGAAGAGATCTACCAATAAGTGCTAAAGTATTAAGGGTATCCATTCGCTCCGCTAAAAGTGAGCCGATCTCTATAAGTAAGAATATTATATTGAAAAAAAAACACGTCAACTTTTATTTCTTGGACGTTTAAATGCATCTTAATTTGCCGACAAAATGAGAGACACGAGGATTACTCTTGTCTTTGTCATCCCTCATGTCTAAAACTGCAAATAAGAAGAAAAGAATTGAAAATTTGATTTGAATTGAAGCAAACGAAAGATAATTTTCTCATAAAAGGACTTGTAATTGTCAGAAAATTTAATACGACAGAATAAAGAAACGAAAGATCTGTTGTGGGCTGCTGGACTCTGACTCCGTTAAAATATATCCCCCAAGCAGTAAAAAATTGGCATGTTTCAGGATTATTCTGTAAATATAACATTAACAGTATTTGTTCCAGCAAATCAACATGGGGTCACATGAAATGAAATAGAAAAACTAACAACTTGCGTAAAGGTGATGTTTGTATTATTTGTTTAGTCATGTAGTAACGTTAACAACTCTTCTGCTGTCGTACTATCCTGTGAAACATTAGCTTTACCCAGCGCCTCCACCAGAATTGCTGATATTCGGAAATTTCTTCTATAAAATCCACCGAATTAAAAAATATTTACCAAATGTTTAGAGTATTCTACTAATCGATAAGATATGTTTAGAGTATTCAGGCGAAGTAGCGAATATATATTTGAATTCACTCAGGTGATTTCTTGATCAGATGAGGTGTGCAAAATCTGAAGCAATAACTTAACAAAGAAATTACTAAATGTACCCAGATGTTGTTACCTCGATAAACGTTATTGCTGTGAAATTCTACGTAAAATGGACGCTTATATACATATGTAAATGTGTAATTATCATTTATGCTTCTCATATTGTAAATGAATGTACTTACACAATGTGCGTTCATCAACGTACATACTGCAGTTAAATACACACATTGCTAAAATACACAATCGATACTTTTATGACCGTAATGACTGTGTAAATGCGGGCAACACAGTAAGTCCATTTAAATTAGATCATGTAAATGTCCGGACACTTGATATGTATCTCATGCCGCGCCGGGACAACAACGAACGCCACTGAAAACCTAGATACACATCCAATGATGTGGACAGTTGATGGTTATCAGGGAGTATTGTGCCGAAATGATTCTCGGATGATTTATGGTCGTACGTGTGACATACATACACGTAGACGCACACAATGACGTGAAGTAACGCCTCTTTCTCTGCGAATCCGGTTTTTTGTTCGAAAAAAGTTCTTTATTGTTGTTTACGTCCACAATCAATCTTCCTTATTATCGAATTAATACTGAAAAATATCAGTGCGATCTACTTGAATTGTAAATAGAAACGTAAAAAGAGATGTATTTCTTATATATAAGAAATACATCTCTTTTTACGTCTCTGGTATATACCTGCTTATAACATTCGTCAAGAGAAGACTTGCTATATTGTTATTAATACATCGTATATTAAAAAATACCTGAGCTAGCGTAAACCAGAAACATGTCACTTTTTCGGCAAATTGTTGGGATTTCACGATTTAAATTACTTATTTCATGGTCGATTCTCGCTTTGTTGTTCCAGATAATACTTCTACAAGGACGACATTTGTTGTCTATGCCCCAAGGCACATTAACAAATTTACAGATACTTTGGTTACTGTTCCCCAACAATTAACAGTTGAATAACCATCCGCAATTAGGGATTTGCTCCAGGAATTATTTATTCCTGTAAGATCGATCGTCAAACTTGAACATGATATTACCCGATTCTTGTTAGCTGCAGTAATAGAAAAGTGCGCTCATGTATAATCGAGCCCGCTAGCGCGACTAGAAGCGTATTAAAATTCAACTTGAATGCATCAGTACCACGTGGGCATTCTGTCCTTCCGGTAGAACCACCTACAATCCATCATTTCATACGTAGAATAACTTACAGAGTTAAGTAACACGAAGCAAAATGTTTAGAAAATTAAAATTAGACAACCTCTACATGAGAAATAACATTTCCTACAAGTGTGCTCGACATCCTCCCATAAATCAGAGTTCACGAGACATAGTCAAGAGCGGTACATGATTGTGATTTTTGAATGTGATAAAGATAAAGCTTTTGTCGTATATTTTAAATCACATATGTAAAATGAAGTTAAACAGGTTCCCAAAAAGGTTTGTCCCTTTGTATCTTATGAAATAAATTCTTTTGGTATACGGATTAGTTTACAAAAGGAAAAAATAAAAATTACTAAACAAAAATAAAATTAAGCAAGGTAGTGCGCCTACATAGTTTTCTCACACATGATTGTGCATTACCTGTTCAACTTATCTCCAAGCAAAGATATTGTTCCCCAATGTGGTAAATTGCTAAATTAACGCCCATCCACAAGAAGAGAGATACGTTGTCAGTGGCGAATTATATCCCTGGTAAATAATTTCGCGAAGGTATTTTAAACGTGCTTATACAAATACATTTATCACCAATTTAAACATTATTAGCTAACGCTTTGTGGTTATCAATCCCAGCATTGTTATCAGCGCTCACGAATTAGCAAGTGAACGTTATTTATACGGATTTTCCTAAAACATTCGACGAGCTGGATCAATGGGCGCTCCTATCAAAACTAGAAGCTGCTGGATTTACTTCCGATTTTACATCTTCCTTCATATCGTCTACGTTGTATATAGAAGCTGATCTTTGCCGATTATTTGAAACTATACACCAGAATAAATACTACATCTGTGCATTAATCTACAGAATCTAATGAATATTTTATAAACCTGGTCCTTACATAATTACTTAACTATCAGTACTTACCTTCTCTCGTAAAGTCAATTTAATTATCTATGATTATCTGTGTGACATCAACTTCTTTCAAAGATTTGGATGTTATTTGTGATTCTGTGTAACAGTTACTAAACATGTGGAATCCAGAGCATTCTCCGCATTCAAAGCTCTTAGTTGTATGATTAGGAACAGCACATGGTCTGTCAATTGATAATATTCAAGGAAAATTCTTAAATTATCTCCATTTTCGCTACTTTGGCACTTCTCCACTGCAAGTATTTGATCACGCCATCATTCTATCCATATTTAAACTTCATTTTCGTTTCTTCATGGCGACGCAACCCAGTCCTTTGAAACCCGGCTTCTCGCTATAAGAAATGCATTTGGCCGCGCTTAATCTCAGTCGATATTTGGCGGCTGAAGCTAATTCTGAAACTTTACCCGTGTCTAATATAAATAACGAGAAATCTTCAAACAAGAACCAGATGGTTAAAGAGTCAAATCGGTTATCAGGGATAAATCGCATAAGAAGAAAAAGAACGAAGAAAGCAACCAAGCGCCTCTGAATCCGATAATTAGTCAGATCATGGAGATGCGTTTCACGAGGAAGAGCGTTGAGAATGCCATAAAGGCATCAGGTGAGTGAAAATTATGCATTCGTGGTAAAACTCAATTCTTTAGCAAAGAAAATGATGTCATAATACAGAGTTGTCCAACATGAGGCCTGTGGGCCACTTCGACATTTTTTGCAGCCGAAAAAAAATTCTTCCTATCAAATCGTACAAATCACTGATAAAGTTGCATACGAAGTATTTTATGATGCTGCCCTCAGAACTGCAATTTTAGTTACAGCGACCCTTGGGCTATTCGAAGTTAGATAGCCCTACCATAATATATAATAAAGTTTTTTCGTAGGTCCAGTATTAACTAGATTATTTAAAATGCATTTTAATCAAAATTGCCACCTTCAGTAATATTTTCAATAAATAATAAATTTATGGCAAACATTGTCCTGCACTTAGATTGACACCTGCAAATATGAGCTTTGTGTGAAGCACTCATATAGCCACATTAACTTAAAACAATTCTGCAGTACAATAACTTAAAAATAAGGTGCGGCAAAATCTTTTACAAGTTGAACATTTCCTTAGAAGGTCTAGCCACTCCGGAAGTGGTCGTAGCATGGCTGCTGGAGCATCCAGAGATCACAGTTTCGGACACTGAATCCCTGAGCAGTTACTACAGCTCTGAAGATGTGTCGTTTCTTGAAGTTTGACACAATCAAGCAGATCTCAACGTTCTTTTGCCAAAATGAGGGAGATGCTTACTACAAGCTACAAATAAATTCTTATTATTAAAAACGTCCTGATTTTTTCCAAACTTCCAAAGTTGGTAGAAATCAGGAGGACTTTTTCTAAACATGAAACAAATTATGGTCTATTATTGAACAAAGAAGGCCTAAGACGACTAGCAGAACCACGGGTATCTTCAAAGCAATCTACTTCCAGATATGATGGAATTTCATAAAGAACTTACATGACTAAGCACGATGTTAGAAAAAGTAAGCTGAGAGTGGAAATGGTAACAGTAAAAGTAAATTGAGGCAAATAATATTCACTTGGCCATCTGCTTATATGTAGAAACTGAGCCAAAATTTGTTAAACGAAGAGATGCAGTGTACACTAGAAACCAAAAATGGAGAAAATCCCCAGACTTAGATCAAAGCGCATATTCTCTGCACCTATCTATCTCCAGAGTCATCAAGAAGAGCAGGAAGATTTTTCAAATGGACATATGTTTACTTTGACATTTTAGGCTTAGAACCATAAATAGATAAAATATCGTTTTTGACACCCGGTTATTTGAAAGTAATTCCCTTGACGAACAGGACCCGGTTATTTCTGTCGTTTTACATCAATCATTTAAAGTACTTTGCAACAAATTTCGTTTCACTTACCTGAACTAATTTCATATAATGAAGCCGAACACGAATTCACAGACTTTATCCCTCCGACACAATTTATAGACTGGCCTTCCGAAAGAGCAGCAATTAAAAATTGTGTAAATTCTCAACCAAGACCTTTAGCAAGTTTTAATGGACATTACAGGGACAGACTCACAATTAATTCTACACGCAAAGAAAATCCCAATGGATAAAAGAGGAGAAAAGATGCTATCCGCTCACGAAGCCAACTTTTTGTCCAATGAGTGTGTTAAAATCGTTTAATGTAAAGAAAGAATCACTTTAGTTTCTAAATCCCGTTTATCGATCCCACGGTGATGGTATCGTGGTAACCAAGGCTGTTTTCATACAACGCCTGCGATTTAGGTTTGACCGCCTTCCGGTCCAGTTATCGAAGCTTTTCGTAATTTCCCTCGAGCTTAACATTTACGCTAATGCATTTGTAGAAAGCGAAATTCTCCAAAATTAACATTTTACAAATTTTACATTTGTTCCTCATTTACATATTTCTCATATTGTTTCCCATTTACATGTTTGTTGAAAATGAAGATCGCAATTTCCTTTAAAGCAAAATACTTTTGTAATTGTAAATAATATGAAAAGATGTTATAGGTGTAAAGTATTGAATTTAATTAGGTACACTTGTAGATAATAACGAAATGAAATTGAAGGCGGTGATTTCGAAGATATTAGCAGGAACCTTTTTATTTTAAATTGTCAGCATATGTATTTTTTTATGCCTCAAAAAATATAAAAAATAATTCTGAATCAAGCAGGGTTAATCTATGACGCCACATTAAATTTATTTTAGAAAGAAATGAAACGACAGCGACATAAAGGGAAACAATATTAAAATGCTAATTGATGATGACGTGAACTGATCACGCGTTTGGAACTAATTTAACAGTTCAGTTAAGTATATGAACTCATTTTCTAATTGTAGATGCGCAGCTGTCTTCACCCCAACAATTATTTAAAATTAAGGCAGGTGATATCTGGAATATTCCTTTAATTGGACATGGGATGTGATATTAATGAAAGTAGCGATTTTCCATTTTTTTCCAATAATTTCTGAACGATTTGATATTTAAAATCTTTTTCAACAAACTCTTGCCAACTTTGCCAATTTAAACAAATCTCCATATTTGATAACAAGGAAGGTAACTTGAGACATACCTGAGTGCAAAGCGTTTCTTTGCATTTGAGCCGAATTATGGAGGTGACTTTCCCTAGATCGTATGAATTTTATAATAGAATAATTAAACAAGCAATTTAGTGTCACAGTCTTATTTACGCACAATGTCACCCTTTTCGGGTCGGCAAAATTTGAACTTTTAAATATTAATTAGAAGGAAGGGACACACCGCGGTTATGATCTGACAACTATGTATGCTTAATAATACATTGCGTTAAGCACCGAAAAGATTTGGCTTCCGTTCGTGTATATTTCACCCTATTGAACTCGTTCTCTCATCTAGTTTGAAATGCTATTAGATAAAATAGATTTACATATTAAATTGTCATACAATCGCTGATAAGCATCTGTATGTACAAGTATCGTTGAATTGTTCGCATCCAAGAAGAAATCGCGGATTGATTCTGCTTTCAAGATGACAAAATTGCGCGTTCCAGCAGTCGAGGAACGGGTCCGGAATACCTAAATTGCGAGGACGCTAACTATGTTTAACGGGACCTAAACTTAAATAAAACGAATACTTAACCGTGCCCTCATTGGACTCTCCGTCGTAGTTATGTTACAAAGTCAATAGAGTATCCACTTCTATCAAACTCAAACAGAAGCAAATCACTCCTTGTCTCGCTGGGACCGTAAGAGGTTGGTGTACACTTTCGGAAATTAAATTGAATTAAAGTTGATCCGTGCATAAAGGTCTAAACTGTGTGTGATCTTTGGATGGAAAATATTCCGAGCGTTACACACACTTATGGACTTACATGCTTGGCGTAATATAAGCAGCACTGTTTGTATATTACCAACTATTAAAATTGATGAAATTTCTCTAGAGAATATGAATTTTGAGAGCGTTTTTTTTTAATTTCTCTAATGAGTATAGTATAAGCTTTAATAATTTTATGCATAAGTCCAGATTTGTACTACTCCATAATGCCTCTATTTATAATCAAAATATGTCAAGCTGATCTAATCCCCTCGCGTTGAATTTCCTCGGATTACAGTTATGCTTTAAAAGGAACACTAATGATCGGTGCACCTTTTTAACAAGGTCCGGTCCCTTGCTGTGTCGTTCTATTCTACTCTATAATATTCTACTCTATAACATATTTTTTGTTTTGCCTAATTTGCTTCTCCAGTAAAGATTACCCTTTACTTTGATCGTTGCTTTTCTAGGTTATTATTCTATGGTGTTTTTCAAATTTTTAACGTCATTGCTTATTATTATATGTGAGACAGCCAGTTAAGTTATATTAGTTCCACTGAGGAGTGAATCACTTCTGAAAAAAGTGTAAATCAGACTGAAAATTGTCAGGATTCCGAAATATTCTAACGTTTAGTCGAAAATTGTTGTGATTGTCAACAACTTTATAGATATTGTCAATATTGCCTAAAATTGTCAACAATTCCTAAATATTGCTGGATGTCGATTAATTTAGGGAAGCAACAACGTTTTCAATGTTAGTTATGATGCAGTTAATAAAAAACAAACAATTGCAATGCGCAATATGCAGAGATTTCAAAATTTCGTATTTCTTGTCTGAACAAATATTTTTCAAAATTAATTTACTTTGCGAAAACGTTCATTCATTATCAAGACACTGTAATGCATCTTCCATATTCCAATTCAAAACAACAACGCTTCGATAGTGTTTAAAAAGATCATCAGCAAATATTTTTACATGTTCAAAAATTTTCAAAAATAGAAAATGCGGATTCCAGAGATAAATATACGTACTTAATTTGGATCGCCTTATATGTGTGCGCTACCATGTTCAAAATCTCAACATTTGCATGATTTAAGCGTGCCAACTTAGCCAACAATTCTTTCCCTGAGCAATTTAGAGAAAATAAATAATAAAAAAAAAATATTCGGAAGCAAAACGATATCATACAATAATGCACGTGTTCGAGTTCTTTGAACACTCAGAATTTAGAAAGATGATGCGCGCAAAATTTTGAGAATTTATATTATTTAGGTAGAAATGATAAATATTATTATATAAACAAGATGGCCATCGAAAGCGTTGCCATTTTTGGTTCCTGTTATTGGAATTGTTTTAAATGGAACATCCTGCATATTTTTCCCGATTCGGATAGAGAAATTACTCTAGAATTTTTTATAAACATTTCCCTATATTTAAGATGTGGTTCTGTCGCTTAACAATAAAAAAAATATTTAAAATTGTTGAAGATATGCTGGAGAAAGGTCCGTACTGAAACGTTACACAATATTCGCCCAGTAATAAAATGAAAGAATGTATATTCCTTATTAAATGTTGTACTTTACTTGCCGTTACATACCTCACATTATGACATTGATGATTTAAATTCTTTAAAATCTTTTTAAGAATTTTAAAACGCTGAAGGTGCTGTAATACGTATCATGTGGTTCTAAGTTCTAAATAGTTTTCACATACATAACATGCGTATTTAGTTTTATACAGAGATCTGTATTTAATGAAACGCCATATTGTTCGAGTGGCTCATCCCCCGAGTTTCACCTAGCAATCGAAGCCTTCACTAAGGTATAATTAACAATACAACCAGGTGGACTAGATAAACTTATTTCACAAGAATCTTCTAATAATTTTCGTTCATACGAAAGGGCAAATTTTTTCTTGTAAATATTAATATCAAATACTTCCTTTACTTTTCTTTATTGAAAATTATGTCATTTATATTTTTGTAAAGTAGGAACCGGAATCCGATGTCAAGCGATTTTAGCGCATTTTAGAGTTTCAAACGATCCAGAACCGGCAGATGCATTAATTATTGATCGTGATGATTCATCAGTTTTGCAGCATTATCACTCTGAAAAATCCAAGTGTTTGGTATGTGTCTTTCAAATTTTGGCGACAAGTAATCCAAAAACTGAATAAATGCGCTTGTATCATTCCATGGCAATTTGTTCCTTCCTTGTATGCCAACAAAATTTAAAGCCGTGAGAATTGCTTGAATTAAGATATTCCTTTTCTCAAGGACATACTTTTTCCTAGGTAAGTTCTAGGTTACGTGAGTTTTAACAAAATTTAATCTAGCAACCATCAGTTGTTTTAAACGCTGTTTCATCTATTTGGATTATGTATGATAGTGAGGTAGCATTTTTGTCCTTTTTGGAGACTGGTGGACCTTCCCATTTAAATTGTCTTTCCATAGTCATCACCTCACCTTGGAAGCATGAGCATCAACTGAGATTTAACAATTCTGTTTACTATTGCCCGCCACAAACAATTACAGGCATTGTCTTTAGTGGCTTTTGTCTGAGTTTAAAATATTAAATAGGAGAATCTTAGCTGAGATCTTATTGGCTATTACCATCACGTGTTGTCCGGCTATTATCATGTAGTGTTGTCGCCTAATGCGCTATTTCAGCTGCGTTTACAACAACTCGATGGAAGCCATCTTATATTGCTCTATATACGCGCGGTGAAGTCTATATCATTTATTATATAAAATTCACGGACACGGATTATGTGATGACGCTAAGCATTTTTTAATTTAACCAATATTTTTTGGCTTATAGCAATTTTAAAAATAAACAATAAAATGTAAACATTATTAGACACCTGAAATTGTATAGCACAAAGTATATGTATGAAACTACTCAAATCGTTAGCATTAGGGCCCTTGGTACTTCCAATAATGCAGGTCACGCAGCGCGATTAGAGGCTTTGCGATTTCCTGGACGTCGTTTGCCAAATGTTAATGTCTTTAGAAGACTAGAACACGGAATTTTTCTGACTGGATACGTTACAATACAATCGCGCAGAAATGCTGACTGCTTCCGTTTATGTGATGACGCAATCATTGATTTGATGGGAAACAATCCTTCAAGAAGCGCTAAATGTGTTGGAAGAGAATTGAGAACAAATCAAGCTCGTGTATGGCGCGCTCTGAGACACGACCAACAGCATCCACATTGTTTCACAAGAGTCTAGCATTTAGAAGTTAATGATGGTCAGTTGTCTAATATAGAAACGTTTGCATGTTTTATTTTTTATTTGAAATTGCCATAAATCAGAAAATATTGGTCAGATTAAAAAATGGTAAAGCAACGATCATTTCAGTTGCTAATGCTTGACGTCATCCCATAGTCCGTGTCCGCGAATTTCGTAAAACGTAGTAGTATCTAAGCAATCACATATTGTATGGTTTACATTTTTCTTACATGTGTGAAATGTGTGTCAAAAAGGCACCAATGAGTAAACTTAGAAGATGTTGTATGGTAGAAATTGTTTAACTAGAAACCAGAAAACACGTAAAGTATGCCAAAAAACGTTTTGGTTTAAGGCAATTACATGTACGTACAACTGATTAGTGTAATGAATATGGGCGCGACTATCCCTACATTAAGGATTAAAGAACTAGATTCAGTTCAGAGTGTAAATGTAATTATAAACAAAAATGAGGTCCCTACAATGTGACGTTCGTTCTTAAATAATAGGAAGGAGCAATATGTTCGAAGCTCTCCAAATCTCGACATGATAACCTTGTAATCATGTGCAGCTACACGAAGTACGTTAATCATCGCAGCTGTCTGAAGTGTGTCAAAAACCAAATCGACAAGAGTAAAATGAACAGCAATTCTTTATCAACCACTCAACACGAGCGCTATTTCCTTTTACTATAGAAATGAGTGCCTAAAATTAATGAACCTTGAGGGCACTCGTCGAACGAAATGTTCCAATATGGCAAAAAGATCATAAAGTGTTCGGGTGAAGTCTAACTTGTGCGTTTAATATCAGAACAAGCTATAAACAATCAGCCTGTTATTATGGATCGCTGTCGTAAATTCCATTAGCTCGCTTGCGCAGGACTATTTTCACAGAATTCGATAGCGACGAGCTTCTTTTAACTTATTCGCGGCGGCCTTAAATTTAATAAATGTGTAAGATGAATGCTTTTGAAGACAAGAATAATAAGCCTATTAGCCGGGGAACGAGATGAAGTTGCTGCTTAATTTTTTTTTTTTTTTTTTTTTTTTTTTATTTGCTTAAGTTTTTGACGATAATGTCGTATGATAGGAGAGCCGCTGCGGCGCAATACAAATTTTACTGAAATAATGATCTTCATCCGGAAATAATTAACTTATACTGATCCATAAAATTACCATCAAATTGAATGTTAGTTTCTCTTGTAATATTTTAATAAAATGACTAGCCACGAAGAATATAATAGTTTCTTGTTTTTTGTGTGTTGTTTGAGGCAAAACACCAAAATTTTCTTTGTAGATAAGTCTTTGCCATTAATTTATATCAATTTTAATATTCAAACAGAAATTAAATGCTACGAAACTTTATATCTACTTCATTTTCTACTTCACAAAACGAGAACTAGGGCTATTATTATGGACCATTGTTCTATAATAAACTATCAGATGGACTTACAGTTAACTCCAAAAATTCTAACAATATATTAAAAGAAGTATTAATTCGAAAGCCTATTGGTCGATACAGGAGTTCATTGATGATACATTTTAACAATTCATCCACTCTTTTCTATCTGGTATTACTTGTCGAAGCTGTACTTGGGACTAATGGCGTCACTGGGAGTGCTAGTTACTGGCCCTGCCTTGAGCCCTCTAACAGTTTCTGATGTTTGTAGTATGTGATTTAATCATAGGAGGTTAGCCATTCATTAGTCTGCACTTTGTTAACCTGGCCTTCCCTTGGATGTATATATGTAGCGGTTCCACGTTTAGCACGACTTCCAGAGCAGCTGATGGTTTTCATGGCCCTCGTGCCACACAGACATGCTAGTTTTTGTATGCCACTTAGCCGCCTTGCTGCCTCTACCTGCAATGTTTTCGTCCACCGTACCACCGATCCATATTATCATTGGTCTGATTATCTTCATGTAGCAGCACCATTTTTGGGCTTAACCCCCACGACCGTTCACATCTGCTTAAGGCAATAGTAGCTTTGTTGATGGTTTTAGTGATGTGAGAGTTTAATGCATGTCCTTGATCGTAGTTATAATCACAAACACGCTTGTTCTGATGAACGCGGCCAATGTAATATCATTGATTTTGACAATTTCATTATTTTGAATCGGGTGATTTAACTTTCTATCAATTCCGTGTTTTTTTATTATTCTTTAGTTATTTTTAATTCATTACAAAGAGCATCAGTAAGCGTAATTTTTGGCCACATTCTACACACCCTGTATAAACTATGAAACATTTACAAACAAAATATATACTTGCAATTGCAACGATACTTTGTCGTCTACAATCTAATAATTGTTTTTCTGTAAATACCTTTATATATTAGTACATCAAAGACCATTGGTCGCATATTAAAACACGGTGTAGATTTTTATCTACCTAAATTTTCACGAAATTCTATTATATTATAAATTATGAAATATGTATATTACACAAGGGTCGTACACCTCTTTTTAGCAATTTGTTAACCGTTATCCGACGTATCAAATTTTACAAAAACAGTTTGGGGCAAAAAGGCAAAAGGTCGACACGAAACAAAGAAAATCCCGAAATGGTAAAGAAGTGACTGGAATATCGGATAAAATTTTCATGTTCTTTTACAGATATTTTGTATTCTACTATAAAACATTTATTCCTTTTTTACGCTTCGCTGTACATAAATGGGTATAATTCAATTCCCAGTGTAAAACTTGCCCTTTGTGGTATTGACCCTTTGACCACCGGCAACCAGGGGGACACGGAGAACTTTTCATTTGAAAAGGAAAATAACAATCAATTCCGTCGCAAATACCTGAATATTTTATGTCCTTCTCTTTGCCTCTTCCTTCCCTTCCTTCCTTCCTTGCTTCTTCGGCATTCGTTCATTGTAAAAGAAACGAAAAAGAAAAGCGTTTACTGGTTAGAAGGGAGATCAAAACGTAAGGACATAGAGGCAGTTGGCTGCGAAATATAAGCACTGTAGCTGTTATTTCGTTACTGCAAGAATGTTTTTGTTTGTACGAATAAGTTGTATTTCTTGTACAGGAATCTGAATACTTTTCAAAAATATTTCAGCGTGTATTTCAACCGTATAGATGGAGCGAATGTAGTAATAAGTCGAGAAAATTTTTAGTAACAGTAGAAAATTTCAACAAATCCGATATAAAATAGGCTTTTGAGATTATGACAAGCTTTAAAACTTATATATTCCATACGATCATCACCATACGTAAATAACAAGGTTTTCACGTGTTTTCCCAGTAATAGATGGCATAGTTATGTATAAATAAATGAAGATGGTAGACGTATACGAGGTTAGTCTGAAGAGTTTCAAGGCTCAACATGAAGATAGCGTTATTCGTTAAAAATATTCTCGTATGGACGCTCAGTTGTTGTTTAACAGTCATTTACGTCAGTTGATGACAATGTTCCTGTAAAAATGGAAAAATCGAATATCGAGCCGTTATCAAATTCTTGCATATGAAAGGCAATACGCCTACGTAAATTAAAGGCACCAGCTTGGTTGACGATGAGCAATTGGGAAGGCCAAAAACTGCAACCACTACAAACAATATCGGACGAGCTTATCAAATGGTACCAAACGATCATAGGACCAAGGTTAGAGAGCAGAGGCTGTGGGCATCTCGAAATCATATATTCACTGTTTTAAGCATCAAACCTAACCACGCGCTGGCCACCGCGCTTGCTCATCCACAACTCATTCGAGTATTTTCAAAGTCCTGTTGCAGTTTAAGCGAAGTAAGTCGAAGTTTTGGCATCGAATAGTAACTGTAGATGGGTGAACCGGCTCCAAAAAAGGCGAAGACTATCCCACCGACTGGGAAAGTAATGGCGAATGTTTTTTGAGAATTGTCATGGAGTTCTGTTACTCTACTATCTTCAAAAAGGGAAAACAATAACAGTTGATGGCAGAAATTGTGGAAGAACTATCGCATTTGAAGAAAGACAGACACATTTCAGCGTTCGCTATGGTAAAAAACTCACGAATTGAGGTTCGAATGAATAGACTGCCCACTCTAGTCATCAGATCTGGCCTTCCACGACTTTTTTCTGTTTCCTACGGTCAAAGTATCGCTTGGAGGATAGAGATTTTCCTCCTGTCATTTGAAATGATCATTTTTACAACTACCATTTGGACAGATAAAAAAAATGGAAGTATGACTAGCAAAAGCGTATAGATTCACGAAGAGACTGTGTTGAGAAGTCAAATTGAATTTGACAGAGAATGCGCGTTTCTGTGTTAGGCTCGAAGTGTTTAGGACTCTCCTCGTATATTCACGTGTAACTTCACTCAAACCTCTGTATTTGTAATAGCCTAGTTACACCGCTCACAATACACACATTAATACTGACAACTATTTTTGACAGTTTTATAAGTTCAAAGCCTGCCAATCGAGAAACCGTTGATTCAACTTATTATTCACTGAATAGACCGCGCTATTCTATTTATAAACCTACTCTAGAGAAGGATTTATAAAACTTCTAGTGTTTAAAACTCACATACATATGTGTTTAGCCTTGTCCTCCCTGTTACGTGGTACTTAATGTATGTGACTTTAAGCCAATTTCAAATAAATTCCTGGTCAATATTAACTTAGTCAATAGTCAATACTCATTAATAATCATCAAATAGAATTAAACTCTTACCAATCCAAACATTCAATAATCTATTTTAACAACAATACAGCATCCTAGTAGGTATATTTAACGTATAGGCGAGGGCACTGGGCCGTCTAATATTCCGATACATATTACATGATTCTGCGGATATATCGAAATTAATCAGACCGCCACGAACCCGTTCGAAAGCATCACTTTAATTTCGGATTTAATATTTAACGTTGCTTCTAATGCGTCATCAATCAAAATTTTCAAGCGAAAACCGAGATTTAAGCTTTAACCCGGGTCGCCTCAACTGTCAGATTGCGATGCGGGAAAAGATCTCACATCTATTTCAACCCCTTGTCATATACTAGGCAGTTACTCGAACCTTTCATATCGTTCCCCTCGCTCTTCCGCACGCTCCGCAAGCAACATCCCATTACTATGCATTTCTTATTTCCTTTCACACTTACACCGCAGAAATTCTCATATCACACTCCCATAAATCTGCATTGTCACCTTTATTTATAGACAACCTGTTAAAAATGTTATTTTCCGTACGCTAAGAGTACTAGGTACACTTACTTTCATCGTTTTTCTAAAATTTCAAATTTCAATTTAATTATTTTCTTAAAGTAGTAATATAGAAATAATGTTACAATACTTCCAGGCGAATCGAAGATATAAGAGAAGATGAATGTTTCTAAATTATCTTATTTTAAATTCCGTCGTAGAGCACTCTCATTGTTAACTTTGCGGTAAATAATTCCATCAATACCATGAGGAAGCTAGTTTAGCATTATTTTTTGGTTTGTTTCTGGGCATTTTCGGAGGTGTTATAGCAACAATATTTTAGTTTTATAAGTGAACGTTTTATTTGCGGGAAGAAAATAAATCTCACAATTTACAACTGTTCGCAACAAAAACAGATATTTAAGGCTATTTAAAGCTACTCAAACAATGAGTACAATCCCAATTACCATGAAAACGAGAGAAGAATCGGTAAATTATAACCAACCAACGGTCGAGAGTTGCTTTCGAATATTAATTACATTTTTCCTCGAGTAGGAAAACAGCGGAATTGAATTTCCTTACGACAATAGATACATTCCTACAGAATGCGTTTTATGTCTTTATGAAATCATAAAGAAGCAATAAAGAAAATATGATGCTCGATAATATAAATTGTTTCGACATCTTCCGGAGCAATTTGTGCAATATTGGAGAGAAGAGAAGATATTGATGGAGAACAATAACTTCATTACGTTGCTTTTTGTATTGAAAATTACATTTTGCCTTTAAATTCGTAGCTGAGTATAATACGCACTATACCGCACTGAACGTTTCGGAATACCTTTATGATGTAAGCGTTACCTTCAATTTAACAGCAGTTCCTTTATAGTTGAAAATATTGCGAACATTTCTACCTTCTGAACCTTAAAATTACATTTTGCCTTTAGATTCGTAGATGAGCATAATAGGCACTGTACCAACATTTTGGAATATCCTTATTGTCGTCTTCTCGTAAATAGTGATTTTGGCAGTAATATGGGCTTTTAGCTACCGCGCAAAGCTCCCTAATGTGCCTGATGCCAGGAAAGAGGCAGGCGAAAGGTATGTTTGTTTTTCTAGCTAGACAATTGATCACACAGCCGATTAGGATGGCGGAAACGGCACATTCTTTAATCGATGTTATTTTTGTTACCGATCGCACGAGTTATACTGATACTGGTGTAGGTAACAATCTCTCAGACCGCAAATATGTGTACTGTTGGCTTAATTTCAGTAAAACAAGATATGGGTTACGTATGCACGACATCTTCCAAATATACCTCGCTGTGGTTTAATCTCCTGGCTTACTGAGAATCTGAAAATGATGATGTTAATGCGCGATAAAGCGAAATTAGAGTATAGAAGAACGAACCGTCCAAATGAACGGAATTACTTATCTTTAAGGAATTTGAGAAACTCTACATTTGATCTCAGAAAAAGGCATATTTTGATTTTATCTCCGGTAGAAGAGGTAAAGCTATGTTATAGAAGCACCTTGGCGTTTTAAACATAAATTTAAAACAGGCCAGCTCCGATATACTGACATATTTAGCAAACCCAGACAAAATAAAGGAGTGCTTTATCAACGGCGTGCCGCCTGTTAGTCCGTGTGCTTTCCCATCTTAAAATTTTTCATGTACTGTGGCTGATATGTCTTCGTTCCTTAAAATTACAGAGGTTGTTGAGTTGCACGCATAATAGACTCAATAAAGCGTTATAATTTACAACATCGAGCTTAGCTGTTGTTAGCGCCACGCATGATTTCAGTGTGTCTCTCGTTCAACGCCAAAATCCCTCTGGCAGCTATAACCTGTTTTTTTATAGCTTCAACTCATAATTTCGTAAATTAACTATTGTTCGGCAAATAATCTTTTCGCTTGTCATTATAATTTGATATTGTGTATTTATTAATCAAATATCACAGAATAGCATAGAATTAGTCTTCAGTTGCGTCCTTGCGTTGCTTGCATTGTGCTAAATTTAACTAATTAATTTCGAAAAATACCGGCAACTTGAAAGCAAGGGCTGGTAAAATATTTAGGATGTGAAAGATCTCAGGCCGATAAGTATATTGCCTGTGCTCTCGAAGATTATAGAGAGAGTACATTGGCCAGTAAGAACATTACTCTAGAACAAAGAAGAATTGTTACCTATAATAAGTTATTGCGTAAGACGTTGCACACATCAGTATATATTCGCAACCTTGAAATATGCATATTCTCTAACTGACTTGGGTCATTGACACTATTCATAGTGGCATATAAGCTTGCTATTTACTGAAATACTGAATTACTTGCAGTATGAAAACTAAGAACCAAAAGGATTCAGAGCGAAGTTATGTTGCTGTTTTCCCCAAAACTATCGTTGGCTGAAAGTATATTTATCCACTAAGACCTCGCTGATAAAGAGAGGGGAGCCACAAGAGGTGTCTCAGATATATAAGCCGCTAAAGTGTCGCTTACGGTATCAGAAGAGCGTCACTGTGGCATTTGTAGGTTAACCGCACGTGGCTGAATTGTGTCGTGGCGCCAATAAACGCAATTTTAATGGTGATATTTTTAATATTACATAATAACCTGCTAAAAATATCAGGGTGGCAACGAAAATAGTACAATGTATTGTATTGTGCGGCAGAAAAGAGAAAAAAGTGCTCTAGAAACCTGAGTCCAAAGACCAACAGTGTCTGATTTATTACACGTTTGTGATCAATCGGCTATGAAATCTATTAACGACTGTCAAATTGATTATTGGCTGAGGGTATCAATCTGATTTCGTAATTTTACTTAGGTTTATTTAGTTTGTCATTTGTTTCGTTGTACACTTTTTAAAGTATAGAGATATGATTATATGTTATGGCGAGACCCGCCCAAATTCGAGTGAAGCCCAAAGATTCTGTTGAGGAAAGTATCCTACACGAAAAATTTCAAATGTAAGAACATTTATTCGTGTTGTTGTAGATTTCCGCGGTCGTTGTTTTCTTTTAAAGAATTCTTTAAAAGAAAACATTCATTCATGTTTACCGACGAGTAGGAGAATATGGATACCCTAAAAAAGGGAAATTGACAGTGAAGTCCACGGGAGGAAAATAACATACAAACCGCAAACTATGAATCTGTCAGGCAAGTTCAGAGAGAACAGTGGCTTACAGTTTATGGTTCAACATTTATTAGAATGAAATCGTTTAATTCGTGTGCAATACAAGCACTATTGTACTATTGACGAAAACTATAACAAGAAAGATCAATGATTTTTTTCAATAGCACCATATCGAATGTTAAATTATTTAACTGGTGGAGTCTACCGAAATTTCTTACGGGACGGACTTAACATTCTATTAGAACCTCCACCGCCAAACATTATCAGAAGTATATAGGATGGAAAGCTAGCTCATTTTTATCGATAAGCAAGGGACTATCGAAATATACGTTTTGGAAATAGGTGGCTCGGTTGCGTGGGTCCACCACCACCGGTGATGTTTATAAAAATTACGTACATTCCCCAGAAATAATAACGAGGAACATATACGGCATGGGATTTTAGAATTTGCTGACAGGATCGGAAAGATTATTCCAAACATTCCACAGGCGCCGGCATCCAATGATCGGAAGGCTAATATTGTGTATACAAGAAAATGATGGCCAAATTGAAAACCTTCTTTAATAATAATAATTTATTACGATTATTCTTTATATTTTAGAAAGTATTAAAGTTTCGACCCATGCTTACAGATTTTTTCTTATTTTGTGCTCTTCTAACACGTAATACATGCATTGCACTTTCTTTATCGTCACCCTGGAGAAAGTCAAAGACAGTATTATAATTTAGAATTAAGCTATTAAAAAGTTACAGAAAAAGTTCTATGGAGGAATCAAATCCGTCGTATGCAATAATGGCGGTCAACCCGTTGTGCATCTAGAATTCCCGCGAAATAGTTTATCTTACCTTAATTTACCCTATTTAAGTAATAATTAAGCCATTATAATTAACATAAAAACATTTTTCACTTTATGAAAAGCGTTATTCTAAGAGTATAACTTAGAATACATGCTACGTTCGTGCAAATGCCTTCACTATTGTTACACCGGCAAACATATTATATAACAACTCGTTATACGGTGTACAATGGAAGTTATCAAATAGCAACTTCCTTCGTAACTGTGAACTTGGCAAAAAGAAAAGTAAACAGTGCAAGGCGTGTTGAGACAACACACTAATTTCTTTCCTAATTAATTTTGATATATGGCCGACTCCAGTTAATTAATGTGTAGTGTAAGGGGTATTGTTTGCGTGAACAATGTCTTCCAAAGGATGTGAAGTTGTTAATGTTAGTAAGTGTTTTCCTGTGGATTATCCTGTCCTAACTAGAGTTTACACGTCAACTTCCTCCACAAACCTACAACTTAGATGGAAGACAATATGTATCAGGTAGACGTTATGCTCTCATCCTTGTTAACATTTCATTATTAAGTTTTACTAAGTCCTTAAAACTCATAACGTTTTAACCTCCATTATTACAATAATTTCTCTAAAGTTGTTTCCAATCGAGTCATCTGAATAATCCGGAACACTAAGTATTCACTTTTTATTAACAAGATGGCAAGTATTCAGATTATTACGTCACACCAAAGTATGAATTAAACGTGATAATATGTATGATATTACATACAGGGTCTTTCTGGATGATAACATATTAAAAGTATTTCTGGATATAATTAATGTATGTTTTTGAAGTTTCGGTGAACAATAGAGCAATAATATGGATAAAAATGTGCTGGGTTTTGATATGTGTAAAAGAGATAATATTAAATAAATGTTATTCTTTATTCATTTATTATTTCTCAATCTGCTATTAATTATTGCAGTTTCATGCATTAATGTCAATCAATGTATATTGAGATAAGCGGAATAGTTCGGATAGGCCAAAAGTATACAATAAGTTACATCGACGATGACATCTTCAGAGCATACTAGGAGGACCCGAACGACTTCAGCAATTTGTTGGGTAACCAAACCAATTACTACAAACAATACAGTCTACCACTCGCAGCTTGAAGTAACCATAAAAGGCGCTGCAAGAACTTAAAACTCAAGACTAGCATCAAAAGGAGCCTTGATCCGTTAGTAACGCCCAAGCTGTTAATACTCATTCATGGGTTTTCCCCGATCAATTCAAATTTGGATGAACATGCCGCTGGCACGTTTTATTCGACGATGGAAAATATCTTTTAACTAGATAACAATTCCAGTTTTATAATATTACATCCAATAATACAATCATTATTTACAAGTAGGTCGAAAAGTAAAGCTTAGACACACATTCAGCAGTTCACCTATAACCATACAATCCAAAATGGAGCAACGAATTCATCTATGAAACTGGTAGTGTTGATGAAACTGATAGTTCTTTGTTGAAGAACAAATAGAATCTTCGATGAGTACAATGGTGAAGTGTTCAATGAAAAAATTCCACGATATTTTAATAACACTTTATCAGCTTTCAAGTGTGTTCACCAACTTCTTTTAAGGCATTTTCTGATTCACAGATACTCAGACACTTGAATATGGGTCAATCTTATAGCGTTCCTATTGTATTCATTAGGATTTGTAGGTCGAAACATTTTCTTTATACTTTGCATATGAAATACCCTTGTATACTTTTTCTCACGCAAACGCGTATCGAAATAAGCTCTATTATGGCACACAGCATTTGACTATTTAACATTGGTATTCGTCATTGATCGCAGACATGACACTTAGATTAAGATTAACCTATTATAATGAATGTTATGAAATCGGAAATACACAAACGTATTTAATACAAATCAGTACCTATGTATAAGTATATAATAGAACAGAGATATAACGCGCTAATTAGGTACATTTATTTAATTATTACAAATTATTGCCTACAGAAATCTGGAAGGAGTCATAGGCATTTATTGTTATTTAAAGCAAATTTTGGGTAGAATGAAAGCTGCGAAATGCACAAGTGTTTATTTGACTGGGACGAAAACATTTGTGCAACTTTAATTTTCCTCTCCATCAAGGAGGCATCGATGAACTTTCGGCTGCAACAGATGGCTTCCATCCTTCATCTATTGCGATTAAATCGCTACCAGTATTTAGTATTAGTATCACTGCCCTTATATGAGTAGGTGAATACTCTTAATAAACCTTAATATCACTGTAGGATCTTCATGCTTCAGCTTAGCAGATGTTAGAAATGGTTTCCTGAAATGTTGTTGTAGGGTTCAACTGATTTGCGCAGAATGTGCTCTGCCGTCTCCAAATCTTCTTGGCATAGACGACAGATTTAATCTTCAGCTTTTCCTAGATTGAATAGTTGGTGCTTTAGGGCCGCATGTTCTGCCAGAAATCCCGCCAGTAATTTAAGGTCCCTTTCGCTGAACGATAGCACTATTTTTGCTAACTTAGGCGAGCTTGATATGAATATTTTTCCAGTACGAGGTCTTTTGATTGTCCTCCCATGTTTTAATTACTTGTTTTGTGTATCTCCCTTGTAGGCCGCAAAAGGAGTTATAACACAAATAGTTGTACATTGACCAGTGTTACAAATGCGTCTGTCTCAAGGCAGTTCAATTTGCCTTTATGAAAACCTATTCCGTTAGCTAATAAAAAAATATATAAAGTTTAACGCCTATCCTACACAATCCGCTTGAAGCTAATTTAATAAAGCATTAAATCAATATTCGCACCTACTAAAACTCTAGGACTACTACGTGATGTTTGTTTTTCTTCTTTCAACAAATCCCCTGTGACTGTCTGGTGAGACTTCCATTCTCCTTCTTCTTTTCCACTACATTAACCTCAATCTGTTTTAGTTTATGATTCCAATTCAGTCTTCTGTGGTCGCGCCCATAACTTTCCGCGTCACACAAAAGCAAACGTATCTAGTACTTCTCTGATTAGAACTTGTTGAATACTGTCACTAATATAAACTCTTTCCTCTACTGTCCTTGCTGTATTTCTGTACGTCTCTTCTATGCAAACTCGTAGCTTCTACCACTATCGTTTCACTCGTTATTAATCGCTTTCGTATGCAGGCCGGATTTTAATTAAATTCCCTATTGTATTTTCAGCTGATTCATGTTGGCATTTTTAATTTGCCGGAGGAGCTAGTCGTAGACGGAACGATCAAATTTAATTAAAATTTAAATACGAGGTCATCTGAAATAATAATAACTCAAATACGCAGAGAGAGCTTTGCGAATAGCATATAAATCTGCTCTTTGTCCATTACAAGAAAAATACTATGATGGTGTAGTTGTATGCAGTCATCGGTAATGAGAGAAAATCTGCATTCCTCTTGATGAAAGATCCAATACTCACAATACTCTATTATTGTTAAATCAGAGCTATTGTTATTTCTCCTCCATCAAGTGAAATATGAATGGGATTGGGAACATCATTACCTCGAATAAGCATTCATCCATCTAGTAAATGGATTTGTATCTTCGTCTATGTATTCCAGAATCTGGAGCCGGTTTCATAAGCTGAAACCGATGACACGTTTAATACATCTTGGTACGTTTTTCGCTCACTATATTGCATTTTGTAATTTTGCAAAATTTGGCTCACAGTTAACAAACCCTATTGAAATTTTGATTTCACTGAGCGATAATGTCTTTGCAATATTTTCTCATTTTTTTTATATCAAGTTGTTTATGTATTTCAATTTGCCATTTTCAATTGTTTCATGTCCAATGAGGGGCATATTGTGTATTCTCATAATATAAACTTACAATACAATAGCAGCCCTGGTTGTTATGGCAATAGTACACCCGACCAAACACCCAGTCACAGTCCAGCCGGCGTATATGTGTTTGGTATGCGTTAAAATAAAATAACAAAACAAGCTATTTAATATCTATTTGCCAAAGAAAGAGCCCATATTGGCTTTTGTACTGGTATTAAGTTAAAATAAGAGCTGCCCAAAGATTAAAGAAAAAAATGTAGAAAAAGGAGCCTTATACTGTTATTAAATATCTGTAGAAGAAAGATTTTAAAAGATTTGTTAAATTCGTGAAAATATGGTTAGAGTGCTTGGGGATGATGATCCTTCATATAAGGTAGTGAAGGATCGCCCTCAAAAGTTCCGATATGATATGAACAGCTAACGATTATGCAAAAGGTGCCGGTTAACCGCAAACTGTGTGCACTGACGAAATCGTGTTTCTGACCTAATTAAACAAGATCGTCGGATTAACTACCATACGCTTAATAGAGATAACAAACATTTCAGACGGTACAATTGGAAGAGTAATCAATGGCTATTTATGAACCCCGCTTCAGAAGTGAATTTGAGGTTACTTAATAGTAATCAATAAACAGTAATCTGGATCGGTTTGTTGACCAGAGTTCAGTACTTCGATTCCGAGTGTAGACAACAAACAGGAATGGCGACATCGAGGATCTCTACCACCTCCCAAATTTGGATTCCAACTCTCAGCGACTAAGATTCTGAGATGCTGAGGCAATTTTATTAATTGATTTCCTTGAACGTGGGGAGATAATCACGGCTAAGCTTTACGCAACATTAATTAATAAACTTCGTAATTGTTTTAAAGAAGAAAAGAGGAAGAAAGTTGTCATTTTATTAGGACAATCCGTCAGTGCATAAAAGCCTCGTCTCTTTTAACGCAATTTACAATGCAGAAGAATCCATGATAGTCACCGGACCTAACCCTTAGTGATTTTGACTTATTTGCAAGACAAAAAAAAAGATCTTTGATGAGCCACATACCATATAACATTGACGACGACGCTATGACAGTAGTTCAAGGATTTTTCCCTTATCGGAACCGTAAATGTTTTCAAGTGCAGGGTTTAAAATGTTTGATACGATAAATACTGTACAACTCTCGAATATTACTTAAGCTGACGATTGTAGCTGATATAGCTGTGTAATAAACAAACCAATAGATATGCAATATATTGCACGCTTATATACCACAGAAGAAACATAAATACACTCACCGACGTTGTAAATAGAGATTGAACGTGCTTGTACATTATTCGCCTCAAACATCGCATCTAGGAGATGCTTCCAAAAAATATATAAACTTTCCAGATACGTAAACATTTGCATTTGGTCCTACACATCACCTGATTTTCCGTTGAAAACGCGAACGCGAGCCACATAATAAATGCGAAGCAAAATTTTGATTTATGACAAGCGAAATGTGATACTGTGCTGGTGACAAAGGCACGAATCACGACCGTTAAAAATGACTACTCCGCGCCCGAAAGTCAACGCTGGAATTACAAAGAAGGAATATATATCTATACGAAAGATATAACAACGATATAGCACCCCGAGGAAGAAAAATATACACTCGATAAAAAACTTTCAGCAAAGGAAAAGGACAAACTATTAATATTTATTATTTAGGGAATAAACCAGTTACGTTTTTAAAAGAGATGATACGAGCTGTTTCCACATAGGACTTTCAGTGCAGCTTGGCTACCTGTATTATATAAGAACCTCTGATGTACGTTAGTGACCCTTTAGATATTTAATATAGAATATTGGGATAGACATTTCACACATGGTCTGTAATAATCTGGTAGAACAAAGAAAAACCTACAAAGAAAAATTGTATCTGAGTATAAAAGAGAGCACGAATAATGTTGTTAGACAAGCAGTTCTTCATGTTCTATTAAGAAACTTGATAATATTATACTCTTTAACGGTAAAGGTATTGATACAGACAATTTTTACAGGATTTTCAGGATAAGCATCTCTTCTGTGAGATATAATGAGGGTAGTCTGAAAAATTTGAAGCATAGCTCATAGTAAATATTACTCGTAATAATATTCTAGTTGAACGCTGTTGAACGCTGAGTTGTTGTTCTACAGGCATTTATTCGCGTTAGAGTTTCCGTAAAAAATTGCATACAGAGCTGCTATTAAATTCTTACAATGCGCCTACGCAAATTAAACCCAAGATTGACATTATTTACGGTGCGAAATCTTCAACTGAATTTAACATGGTCGTACCGGCTTGGTTGATGATGAACGTAAGTTGCAGGCAATACCTATAATAATAATTAGAAAAGTTCACCAAATGGTACAAGACGACCGTCGACTTAAGGTTAGGGTGACAGCAGAGGCTGTGGGCATCTCGAAAAAATGTGTGTCGTATGTCGACTGAAGATTTGCTGACGAAAAAGCTAACCGCGCTCAAAAACGAATTCGAATGAACATTTCATGCATTTGAAGCAGTCTGAGCAAAATAAGTCGGAGGTTTGGAGCAATAACTGTAGATGACGCTCGAATACATCAGTTACTCCTCGCGGTCAAAACAGTGAACTGCGAAAGGTGAATCGGCTCCAAAAAATGCGATTGTTCCATTGGACAGAAGAGTGGCTGGCGATGGTTCTGTGAGATAATCATTAAATCGACTATATTGAAAAAGGAAAAGCAACAACAGTTGAACGTTGAAAAAACAGACCCATCTGAAGAAAAAGAAAGTTGTGTTCCATCAAGACAACATGCTATCCCAGACTTCAGTGGTCACCATGGTAAACATTCATGAATGGTGGGTCGAACTGACAGACCTTCCACCACAAGAGCTTTCTTCTTATGCTCAGTTTCGCTCAGAGGGCAGATCTTCATCGAACGAAGGGGCCATCACATTCGTAAGCGACTACTTTGCGGAACAAGATATCTATTATTACTATTTGGTCGGACTAAAGAAATGTAAGCATCGTTGGGGAAGGTGTTGGACTTTCAAGAGGATTATACTAGGAAATTAAATAATTAGACAAAAAAGACATTAATGTTAAGTGGGATTGTTATTGCATTTTTTATAGACGAGTTATATTGGCTGCTATCGACTAGAATCGAGACGCAAATGATACTCTAAAGCAATGGGAGTACGCTAGAATAGGTTTTAAGGGTTGACTAACTAAACACAAAACTGTATTATAGGTTATGATAACTTGGAAATTCAATTGAAGTTAACTCCGATGCTCCATATAAAAAAGAAAACGCATCAAACCGTTAAAGGAGTGTGTTCAAAAATAATGATAAATACACTTATGTATTAGTATTCTCTCAGTATAGGTATAGTCTCGAACTCATTAAATATATAATGGCATTAGTTAGGCATTTTGAAATTTTTTAAGTATACAAGGCTAGAAGCACAAACTATATGTACTCAAGAGGCTATTAATAGTGTTCTACCTTGCTTGCTGGTTTAATTTTGTTCTGAAACACCTACATGTATTTGTACTTTAGCGCACTGCCTTTAAATGCAGAAAATCCAGAGATTTCCTATTAATTTCTCCCGGAATTGGTTGCCGTACCGGGTTGGTAAACCATCTAAATCAAAACTTGAAGAATCTAAGGGAATTAAACAACAATCCCGCGATGTACGTCTAGTAGTACTGCACTTATTCGTTTAATTTCAAGAAACTTCAGTAAATTTCTTACCGAATACTTTGTTTTATATACCAGACTCACATGTAGACAATGAAGCGTTTATAAAAACCCAAGTTTTACGTTGGCTAATTTTCTCAAGGACAGAACTTTTTCTCCCGAGGTGATTATTAATATGCGGGAAATACTTTCCTTGAGCAATGAGAAAGAAGGAAGAAGTGCAAAAGCTTCTCTGATGGTTAAATGGCGGTGATTTCGCTAGTCGTAATGTTTTACTTGCAAAGATGAAGTTCGTCAAAAAGATGCTCATTCCGGCATTAACTAAATTTTTACGTCGAGGCTCCTACTCGTTTACTTTTATTCATTAAACTTCAGAGATGAGTTTAAAAGGGGCTCTTTATCATTTCGACCATCTGGCAGTTGTTTTTTATCTCCTGAATAAAGGATCCACGATCTACGAGAGCATCTTTAATATGCCTCAGCGACATTTAATCTGCTTGCTTCGTTTTGATACTGCATTTAAAATAATCACAAACTTTGCTAGTGCGTTATAATTCCATTCAACTTTGTATCTCTCGAACACACCTTTCTAATAATTTAAAAAATTCGCGTAAGTACATTTTAAATTTAATTTGTCTTGGATGCTTATTTTGCAATAAAGTACAATTACGTCGGAATAAGTAACTCGCTTAATGCTTCATGCACATCAAAAGACACTTCCCTTATTATCGCTAATTATATATATTCTGTATTCTCTGTACAGGAAACTATCAATTAATTTGAAGATATTAATGTTGATGAGACTTTTCTTCTTTAATATGAGAAATAAGAAAAAATATCTCAGAATCTAAGATTTTATTGTTCACTGAAGAAAGAAAATAATTGCATGCTGGCCCGAATATTTCTCCAGTAATTTTTCAATAATGAGGGGAGGGGCGGGGGTGGGTAGGTGCTTGCCGTTGCTTCGCATTATTAACGTTTTTGCTAAATATTGTGGAGATATTCGAAATGGTTATAACCATTGCTATCCATCATCTTATCTCCTTAAAGAATCTATTACTCTCATTTGCTCGTTTGCTCATGGACTATGTAGGCTCACTACATTACCCTCTTTTTCGATCATACAGATCCGAGGTGCTCAACTAGATTCATATTATATGTCTAGAGAGACGGTCAGTCATATTTTGCCTAAATTGCAAATTTGCCTATTTGTTTGATCAAATTACCATAATTGCGGGCCATGTCTAGTGTTATTAGACATTTCATGCCTTGCTTATGTAGAATGCGTTTTGTGAATAAAATTTGGTTTTATATATATATTGTCTGTTCCGGAGAAAATTATCTGGGCGAGACAAATAGTAAGAAGAAAAGCGGCAGAAACTGTGAGAAGAATAACTCGCAAGGGAATATTCCAAGGTGACCATCATTGATCCGATTGAAACTTGGCAGGTTTGCAGAACCTACCGAGTAGTGTAAAACGTCGCTTTCTGTTCCAGCGGAAGCTCACGTTGAGAGGGCGAAAGTTTTGCAATTTACAGTTATTACGAATAACAAAAAATAAATTATATATTTACAAGTACGTCTTCCATGGTCTATCAAAGTACCCTGGACGAGTCTTTTTGCCACCCTTACCACCATTCTCCTATCCCGGAGTGGGTGTTAAACTGGAAACGGCAAAATATATGCAGCGATCCCTTTGAAATATCATTTACGACTATATGCACACTTGCTACCCCCATTGGAAGACGTATTTAGAGATATGGAGATTTATTCTCTTTTATTCCTAATAACAGTTAATAAATTGCAAAAATCCGAAAATCGTCGAAATTTCAGGGGTACCTTTCTTTTTCTAACCGTTCCGTATAAGCGGAAAGAGGCGTTTTACAACACTCGGTGGATCCAACAAATCTAGCAAGTTTCAATCCAATCGGTGAGTGTCACCTTGGAATCTTCCCTTGTCGGTGGACATTGCTATGGGTACACTAACTTTAGGATTAGTCGAGTGGAAATCAAAGTTGCGAAATGGAAAAGAACGGAGAAGATGCAGCCAGGACTAATAATAAGAACAAGAGGGCTAATCCAATATATTTTAATTTTAAACGCACGAGCGTTAGCCAGAATCAAATGGATTTAAAAGATTAATGATGATGGTACTAGAGAATATTGATTAGAAAATTACCGCTTTTTATGCACTGCCAGAATTTATTCTTGTAATCCAAGATAATACCTTCCTGCATCCTACGATACATCCAAAAGATTTCTTCGGTTTTTCGCATCCATAAATCTATTAAGACAGCCGAAGCTAAGAAAAATCATCCGACAATCCCGGCATTACAAGAATTGATATTCTCAAATAGAAAGCGAAAAAACCTCTCCGAGAATACAATAACCGGCGAAAATGCTTTCCAGGTTCGGTGTCAGATGAGTTTTCTTCAAAAGGAAGTTATGAGTGTAACACATCTGCCTGCTCAGCGTGAGTGCATTCAACGGGAAGGATACTTCACCGTTTATTGTGAGAGCAACGGAGCCAGATTTGCGAGGCACCATGACGGTTACATTGAAAAAATAATATGTATTCATGCTGCCGGAAGTATCACCGTGCAGACCGGAGATAATACGCAGACGCGAAATTTGACCTATCTGCATAGTAGGTATCTCCTTTACACATGTTGAAGAATAATTGTAATTTATTTCTGACTGTCCGTTTGTTATTCATGACATATAGACCCTTTTCATTCATGTAAATTGCTTCAATTAAAATGCCATTACTTTTCTTGTTTCATGCTGAATAGTATCTATTCCTTTTAGTCGTTCGAGTTTCACTTCAGTAACATTAATGCAATATCCAATACTTGCCGGATGCATGAGTTTTATTTAAAAATTCTAACTTCAACAGCGTGTTCACCAGTGTGCAGATGCAAGATAATTTCTTTCCTCAACAATTTAGAGAAAATGTTTTCGGATGAAAAATATTCGGATGCGAGTGCTGCATAGCATAAAATTATATTCAAGCATATAGTTTCCGTAGCGCGCGCGGCAAATTTGGTGCTTTAAACGGAAAATTTTTAGATGCATCTCTTTTATTCATATTGCCTTTCATCAATGTTCTTTATACCAATTTATTGTCGTTTTTGCGGTAATTGACGTAATTAGAGATCATAATTTGGGATGTTTGCGAATTACTGTTATTTACAAGCCGATCCCTTAAACTCCTTACACTGCTTCTTTCCGTGATTGATTTAAGTTGCCGACTAATCTAGTGACGACTGCAGTACTCACGACTAAAAAGATCAAAAAAATAATCATGACTAAAGTAATCTCAAGGTGGTAGTCATGACTATATTAGCCGATGAATTATTCTCCATTCTTACAGATGTTTTTAGAGGTGCGGTAAATCATTAACCTGTATACCGGGTGGAACATAACAGAGAAAGGTACACCTTTTTACGCTGGCAAAATATACGGAGTGGGACACAACATCAGAAGCGGTCTTGTACCTCACGCTTTAGCGATCGTATATTGCCAGGCGTGATATACGGCGTTATATTTCAACGAAAGAGCATAACAGCCCATAATTTTCTTTTGTTGATATGATATTGAAGCCACAACAGATAACTATTTTGCATTCCAGGGAAGACGAATGAGTATGCAGCATGCAGTAGCGGTTTATTTAATTTATGTCATTATTTTTACTTCAAATTATCGTACGACTGAAAAGTCACTTGGAGAGTGAATAGTAATGGAGAATCACCAGTCTAACATGTGATAAAATAATAAAAACAAATAATCTCAAATGATCTCAATTACCTCAAGGATTAGCACAGATAAGAGAATAACAGAGAAAAATAAGGAAGTTGGTATGAACTGACGAAATGCATCAAAAAAGATAATAGTATACAGTGTTTTTGTTACCTCCGAATATTTTCATTTGAAAATATTTTCTCCGAATTGCTCACGAAAGAAATTACCTTCCTCCAACGCACCTGGTAAGCATACTGTGTGACGTATTGCTTATACACCTTCTGTACGGAAAAGCCATATCATAATACATACACAGTGAGGTCCTAGAGATTCACCCTCCGGCCCCTATAAACTTTTGAACGACAAGGTATGTCGATTTTTATTAAATACCTTTCTGTTGCGTGGGGTTCATACATACAGCTTCTTACCAGGACTGTATCGGTTAAAAATTATAATTGTGTGGATACAGAGAATTACTGATCACTGTGGTTAGTCACAGTATCTGAAAATATTACTTTTCTTCAAATAAGGTTTCATTGCTGGATAATTAAGGACTGTGCTTTATCGGGATCTAGTACTGTTCGCATTTAATTATAGTTGTTCCATCTGTGAAGCTTGCTTAGTCGTAACGGGTGTAGTTATTTTTGTATTCTTGTCGTAAATAGCAGAACTCGCATATGTATACTACAATTATTTAAAATTGCTGTTATTCCGAATTAGTGATTGTTACCTCAGTTGCTTTGTACACTGATAATATTATTATCGTCGTCGACTCTCCTACAACAGCAAGATTCTAATGTAGATCAGATTGTAAAATTGTACCTATTATGCAAATGGTAGCATTTACACAGTAGGAAAAAGTTTTACAAATCCAGAATATTGGGATACCCCATTAGTATTATGTGCAACATTTTTAGGTAATACAAACTGTGAAATGTTGAATTGACATTCAACATTTAAATGCCACTAGAAGCCTAGAATGCTAATGAATCTAAAATGGTACAAAGGATGTATTTTTCCTGTGAAAGTCAATAGAGTTAATGTTTGAAAATGACGTGTACATGTACTACGCTGAACGCTGCCTAAATAGCAGTAGTCTAAATGTAACGCGATCAAAAAAGAAACGAATTGCTCTCCGAATTGAAGCGATAAATTCGCGTTACGCTGATTTCAACAAATGCATTTATCCAACCGGAAATAATGTTCGTTTAGCAGGTGTAAGTGTAGATGAACTTCAAAATGGAAAAATCACGTAGATGAATTGTACGAAAGAATATTCTTTTACAATGCTAAATTATAATTTATTCTTTAGTTTGTACCTACACCTCTCCATTGCACTTAATTCGGTAAGTAACATTGCACATTGCACAAGTTTGTATGACCCGCTGCGCAAACAGAAATTTTTTTAAATTAACGAGTCGGCAGTTCCTGCAATAAAGATCAAACTTGTGTGTAGTACATCAACAAATTAGTGAATATGTCCTCTATTGCCAGAACTCCCGGTTTCAATTGTTTGAGAAACTTAGAAATTTCTACTGGTGTTAGAAAGCTAAGTTTATAGTGCCAAACAGTAAGCAAACGAAAAAGTGAGGTGAATTTCATTTCTTTGACAATGGATTTCCCCGGACCCTCAGCCATGCTAAAGATCTGGAGAAGTTCGGAGAAATCCAGACGGCTGGTAACCCTAGCGATAGAGAGCTGCTCTTGAAACGAATGTGCAATAAGGTAGAATAAGATACCGAGCGTCCCTCCAGTTACTTAGCACAATTACGTAATATTTTAAGATATTTTGTGGAAATCAAGACTAAGAGAAAAGATGAAAAATCTACTTAATCGAACAGTTCTAACCGGTCCCTGGTGAATAATCGATAAACGCCTAGTACTGTTGCTTCAATGAAGGAAATAAAATAAAATTTGTGGAACAATACTTAGTGGACTATTATTTACTTGACTTACTAACCGTTAAGTTTCGGTTTTGACATAACGTACTAATTAGGGCAACATAATAATAATGATAATAATCCATGTCTTTGCATCTTCCAACAGCTTTTGCCGATTACAGGGGGCATCGGCCGGGCATGAGTTATTATTAAGAAACATACACAATAAACACGGACAACGATTATTTACTATAATGCTTGTTTATTATACATGATTGATTATAAGAAGTGTAAAAAGCTCTGATATCTTGTTTAGCAAGTCATTTAAACCAAAAGCGCTATATCCACATACGTAGATATTATTATTCAAGTTTTATTGACTTAGAAATGATTAATATTATTATTGCATGCACATAGATCAGGTCATCTAGTAGCCTGCTGAAAAATATAATTTTAGAAAATGAAATTAGCAATTCTCAAAATGAGTGGTGCAGTGCGGTGCAGATTTTAGTTTACGGCAACGGCCTTCCTGCAACGCTGAAGAATTCCTAAAATAACACCAACTTTCTCACACAGATTTCAGCTATGCTTTTCAAAGATTTATAGAAACTGGCCCTTTTCTTCCACGTCATAATGGATATATGCCATAGAAAATAACGTAAACAAAGAAAACGTAGTTGATGCAGTATTGGACAACCCAACCCTGAGCACTAGCACACCTTGTAGAGAGGTTTCGTTTTTTTCAAAAATTTGTGCACTACATCGTGAACAGATTCAGTGTGAAGAGTTCTGCACTTGATTGCTACAAAAACCTTTTAACTAGAATATTATGGACAGGTGAGCCCCACTCATTGGAGGTGGTATTAGCAGCACTCACAATTATCATTTATGATATCGCAGCTCCAACACTGTTTTAGTGTGATTACTTGAATTAAAAGTTTTACCACGCACGCTAAATCCAGGACACTAACTTTTCTAATGACATGCTTTTTAAGTTTGATAATGCAATATTAGAAGTATTAATCAACCGGTTTCTAAATCAGAAATAATTATTGGTGGCGAAAACGGTAGTTCTAAATATTTATAGTTGTTCGAAGACCTGACCGTAATTTATTCAGTAACAGGGTACACATTAGAGGTACCAATACATTTTCTTTCAATCCGTGTATTTTAAGTAATTGTTGAAACAACACAGGTAAATGTGCAACATACCAGTGACAGTGGTTACTTCTAGTCAACAATAGTAGATTTCGTTTTCTAGCAAATATCAATATTCTTTCATCTACTAGGCTCGCACCCAAAAGGAGAAAATCATTATATTGCACGTTTTTGTGTGTTCTTTGAAGAAATTAATTTGCACTCCCCTTATTTGGAAAGACTGGCCCTTACGCATTTCGTTGTCTAATATTTCAAGTGCTCCGTTTTAAGCTTACAACAGATGAAAGCTTAGAAGCGGCTACTTCACTCGCATTTGGGTATCACTTGCTAATCAACGAGAACGGAAACGCTTTGTGCGAATTTATTCATAAAGTTTCATTGCTTCTACTTCCGCTTTTATCAGTTTAACCATTTTCACCAGTTTCACCATTGGCTTTCTTAAAGAATTTTGTGCATTGTGAATCTTACAGAGAAAGAAGGTGGCTGAGAGTATGCTTACCTTTTTACGAACCTGGCGCCATCCCAACGCAACGGTGATTGAATTTAGAAGATGTCTTATCTTACTTTATGCATACTTAATGCTTACTATCTTACTTTATCTTACTTTATGCATCTAAAATTTGTTAACTAAAATTCATATTTTATGCTTAGAATTTAAAATTAGTCTTATAGATTGATAAAAATTAAAGCTTGGTTGGTCTGCCTTATTTTTAATCATGCAATTAATTCATAAAATAGGTAACTAAAGCCCTTGTCTCATTTCTTTATCTCTACAAAATATTGACTTTCAAACAAGCCATCCGTTGTTTATAATAATGTAACGCGTTGCAGTAAACACATACAAAGATTTCGCCCGTGTACAAGCTGATGATCATACCTCATCAATTACAGCAACGCGCTATCGATTTATACGCTCTGTACATCATGCGGACGCGTTGCTCGTGAATAAATCAGTTTTACTTATTAGTGTATTTATGGAAGCTGGCAGCAAATCGAACCGCGGTATGTTGTATCAGCGCATATACGTTATTGAATGTTGCTTACTATTGCTTGCTGCAATTTGCATAATGAACTACTGCTAATATGCTTAATATAAGTCAATGATTAACTGGATCCCACTTACGTTTAGCGGTAGTTCGGAATTTGTAAATGCGAATTGTACATGGTTACCTATTACGTTTGTGTCAGGCATCAAAGGCTTCCAGAGCAATTATGTAATCAATGTAAGCGAACCTCATGTAAGCTACAATTTTAAATTTTCTTGAAAATATTTATTCCTATAAATTAGCTACTTGTAACTGTATCAAGGAGTTCCATCGGATCTTGTCTTAGGATTAAGACTGTTTTTTTTGCTTTACCAGTTCCAACAGATTTAATAAATCCATTTGATGCAATATTTTACGCAGATGTAACCGTTTCCTGAACAACTGTTTATGACCTTATCTCTATAATAAACACAAATGTATCAAGTGTAAATCAAGCCCTGGGTTAGTACAAACTTCCGGTTTAACAGGAAGTTCTTTTTACTTATTTTTTTTAATGGAGCATCCCGTATATTGTTACATTTTTGATGCCCCTCCTGAATTCATGTCAACTTCTTTAAATTTTCGCTTATCAATTTATCTTAGTTTTTAAAATAACTTGAGATTTTCGGGAAATTCCGCTGTTTATTTAACGGCCGGTCATGCTATTCCATATTTTTTTATAAACATTTTCCTAGACCTAAAATGAGTTGCTCTTTAGTAATGCAGAAAAGCTTTTAGTGTAAAAACATAGAGTGCTGCCATTATTACAATATTATTTAATTTGGGGCAATATGACTTGTAAATACTTTTTTGAAAGAGATATTCAATCGTTATGATATGTATATCCTAAATATGAATTCTTTTTTTTAAAGAGACTTATGTTTGTAGGACATGCAAATACTATTTTATTAAACTATTAAAGTGTTGAAACCTGCTCCTGATTGTGGTGCAGTAAAGCTGGTGGTAGTTTTCCTGGAGAGTCCTTGTTGATGGAGAATAATCAATTGCAATTGTAACAAATGCGTTGAAAACATTACACATACGAAGCTCCTGCGGTTATAACGAGCTTGATAACCGATACACCCCGTTGTCCACTCGCCAAATGCCACCAAAAGAAATTTAAAAATTGCATTTTTCAAACAGATTTCCTTTGAAGCTAGTGTTATTTATTTCTCCAATCTTTAACGAGGAAGTAAAGTATCGATAGTGTATTAATAACTCAGAGATAAACTGATTTACTTACTCAATGGATCAGTGTGCATCGGATTATAAATAATTGCAGATTTAGACATAAAACTAACAAATAATTAATGATCAATTAAAGTGCAATGACTAAAGCTGGAAGCACTAATTTCCTAATAAAATTATTCGGTGACAAAATTATTATTAACATATGTAACAAATTTAAACACCCTTACATAGAATCAACGCAAATACTTTCTATGCACTATCTAATTCAAAGATCAACCGAATAAAGAAAATTGGAAATTGCAGAATCTCCAGACTAGTATAACGCTTTAGTACACTTACGCCGTTGTCTGCGTTCTAGTTATAAATATAATCGTCCTCTTGGGCCGGGACTTTCTGCTAAGGTTCATTGGATCCTAGCTTCCGGCCATCGTCTCGCGACGATAGAAGAGACCTGATATAAAAGTTAAATAACATATTATACGGTAGCTTATCTTGGATACTTTATGGCATGACGTGCATATTTCAGACTGTATATGGATGATGTATGCTACGCTACAAATTATATTTCATGCTGTCACGAAGAGGTGTGGCTATGACATGGCGCTTCAACATTAAGTTAGGAATATATTACTGGAATGCATCATACCGCTAGTACGGTGTATTTTAATAAATGGGATATACTTTATCGAGTAAATGTCAATATTGCACACAAGTAGTTTTAGATGTACTATTTCGAAGTACTACCTAAAATAACTGTGATAAATAACAGCGACCCTCGTAAATAGTCTTCTAAAGTAAGCTAATGAAGAATCATCAAGGCACCAGTCAGTTACCGCTTAAAAACTTTACTTTGTATGGAAAAATTTAAAATAGTAGCATAATTAGCGAAGTGTTGGAGCAAAATACTTTTGATTTACAAAAATATAGGTATTGACAAAACTCAAAGTTAAGCGTATGTGCTTTGTAATTTTTAATAAGAAAAAACGCAAGGTTCTTACAATACGTTGCCTTTATTTTGTGATATCTACTTTTTAGGTGGCAGTTTGGAAAAATTAACTCTTCTGATGTTTGCTGATGTTTTTTCTTTTTCAAGACATTGACGTTGACTCGGTCCTGCACAACAAAAAGAAACAAGGGCAGATTCTTCAACGTAATCCTCACAATAATTGCAACATTGTTAACGTTTAACTTACTTTAGTGTTATGATCCATGATATGATATCGTCTGCACTTCTTTTAGATCCCAGAAACCACAAGTCGTCATATATATAACCACCGAATAGTGGTGTACATCTTGTAGATTTTTGAGATTTTTTGGGCTTTTCTCTTAATACAAGGTTTGTGACGCAGGGCATTCAACTATGTCGTCTTGCTAAATATTTTTGTTCCATTTTCTGGAAAATACCATTTGCTACTAGATAAATCAATGTGAATAATAGAATCCTGCTTTTGTTCTGACCTCCGCAATGTTATACATTACATAACCAAATATTTCTTATGGGTAAGCCCTTTTTAAGAAGGTGCATTGTGTCATATACAACGCGTCGTTCGTGCCACCAACGTATATTCCTAAACAAACTCCTTCTTTTGCTTCTTTCTTCTCTCGATTGTATTACATTTTTCTTTGCAGATGTCAACAAATTATGCAAAACACGTGAAAAAATCTGTTTTGAATAACATTACTGCCTTCTGACGAACTTAGGTTGTTTCTAAAGAAGGTATTGGAGGTGCACATAAATGACGGCTTCAAATTTTAAAACTAACCTAAGTGGCAGTTTTCTTAGTTCACAGATTATGGTAGATACGACCTTCTAAATCCGAGATCTCAATTTTTAATTATTTTTAATTTTTAAATTGTTGGGACCTAATTTTTCTAGTTTTCAATCTTCATTTGAAAACCTTTCGCAGAAATTCTTTTCAGATTGTGCTTCTGACATTTTCATATAGAAGCAACAACTAAAATAGTGTAATACTTCCTCTTCAAAGACAATTTCTTAAAATTGTCGTAAACAATGCCAGTTGATGAATGTATTCTTTACATCGATGATACTGCATTATTAGTTAAATCAATGGCAATGGCAGGTACCTTGTGAGAGGAGTAGCTTGGCATGCGGCGCGGCGTATTCTTCGTTTTCTTCAAGCAAACTGATTCTAAACGACAGCAAACTAAAACAGTTATGTTTTTTAAAAGAGAGTCTGGCTCATTAAACAACACAGATTCGATCAAATACCAATTTCATGCAATTTCCCGCTTCTGAGATATAAATTATAATCCTCTAAATTAAATCATCAATACTCCTGAAATACGCTTGTATTAGCTCTTACTTAATATTAATTATCAGTATTGTCAGTGGTGTAGTGTTTTACACGTTGTTTGCAACAACGTTTATTAAGATGCCCGGAATTCGAATTTCATTGTTGTCATTTATCTGTTTTGTAGCAATATGTTGGACAAAGAAGTATTATCATTATTATTATTACTATTGAGAAAGAACAAGTAATTAAAAATCCGGGTACGTGGTCTGTTTTTGGATGGCTAAATTAAGAACTCAGTTTTGTTCAAAATTCAATATTTTGTTCTTTACTCAGAACTTCCTCAAGAGTTAGTAGCTATAAGACTAAATGAGATAGTCAAATGTTAAAATTATGTCAAAAAACATTTTTTAAAACATTTGCAAACTAGAGTTAAGCGTTAACGACTTAAAATTAATATTACATTTGAAACGCATTATATAAATAAATTTTAAAAATTCTATTTAGAACGGTAAAGCTAATGCTATATTGAAAGTGTAATACGATTTGAAATATATGCAAATCTGAAAAACAAAAAACTACAGTGCAAAGAAAAAACCTGAATATGTGCTTAGAATTGAAAATACACCTGCGAAATTTAAACTGGAAAAACATATTCTACTTTTAAATAGATTATTTACTCCTAAAAATCTAAAATATTGCAATGAATGTTACTTGATTGATTAGTGTCTCTTTTAAAGTTAATTGTAATTTTTGTTTGTTTTAGTGTGGTGACGGACCAGCAGGGTGTATAAGCTTTTAAAGCTTGTCATAACCCTAGGAGCCTTTTCAGTTTGTAAGAAAGCATTCCATGGCCTTGTTACTAGGATCTTCTCGGCGTAGATGGTGAAGCGCAGTGAATTGCAAATGGTGACTCGGGAGTGTACCGGACTACAGGACTCGAACACACAGCGCCTAACACTGCCCAGTCAAGCGCAGGACCTCTTACCACTGGACCACCGAGTCGTCTAAGTTCTAGTTGTGATATTGACATAAAATGAAGTATAATGTCTGCAACATTAACATTATCGAAATAAAACAAGTTATTAGGTAACTAGGTACTACGCTGTTATTAGCTAAGGCACAATCTCTCTCGACTGTAATGTGTGTTGGCTAGATCGGTGTTTTAGCCATTAAGACGTGCGGCCAACATTATCGGAATAAAAAAGGTAACAAGTTTCTACGCTGTTTTTAGCTAAGGCGCAAGTTCTCTCTGCCGTACGACATGTGTGTATATGTGTTGGCTGGTTCGGTGTTTTACCCATTAACACGTGTGGCCAACATAACTGTTACCGCAACCCAAACACGGAATCTTATAAACAGAATTAATTTTGATTAGGAAAGAACTTTTCCCTTTAATTGAGGGAATAGATTTCTGATTGTTTGGGGGTTATACGGAACAATTTTTATATTAGTAAAAAAAGAAAACGTCTGAATTAGTTACATTCCCTACGTCCTCAGTTGAATCATCAAATAAATTGGTACTTCAAGTCAATTTTTTGAGTTAGTTTCGGGTAGCCATTGGCCATGGCGGAAACACTAAATAGTTTCTTTTTTAGTTCTTTTTCATATTACATATTTCCTTCCAGACTGTAATATTACGTTGGCGTTCAACGTCTGCCGTTGTAGCGAGATGTCACTATGTGTTAACAATTTTAAAATGTGCACGCTCCCCAGAACTTGACAGCTAATGGTATTTTCTTTGGAAAGTTGTGGATTAACACAAAATAAAATTATTCTATACATTAAATTTAGGTAATTAAGGAGCGAAAGGATACAAAGCGAAGGCGATTGTGTTCTGTTATCCGAAATTATTGTTGAGTGAAGGTATATTTGCTGAATAACACCTCCGAGATAGAGGAAGAAGACTAAAAAGGTGATCACTTGAATGTATAAGCCGCTACAACATCATGTTAGGCGTCGGTAGAGTATTGTCGTTTCCTAAGCGCACTTGGCTGAATAGCGTCAGACGTGGTCCTAATCATAGCCATCACCGTATATATTGTTTTTCATAAGTTTTCCAGCGTTTTCAAATATGTACGTAGTAGACAATTTGCTTGTCCAAAAACTACTGTAGGGTCTGTAGAAGATATTGATATGCTGTCGCTGAAAGGAGGGGACAGTTTTTTGTGTGGCTGTACATTCCCTATTGTTACATTTAGGAAAATTTTGTTCTTATCAATTCAATGGATTATCTTGTGATCAGTAGTTATTGTCCACGAACGTACTGATAGTTACTTTACAGGGAAAATGTTAAACGTTTTCGTTTATTTCTGTTACAACTTTTCTCTCTAATTTTCCCAGCTTAATATAAAATTTACCAAAAACACTTAGAGCACAGTATCTGTTCGTATCTGTTATATCTTCGTTCGTAGTTTAAGAACACACCAAGATACCGGAGAAGTAACAGCAACTATTAAACGAATTAGGTTTGCGTAAGCCGTATGTTAATAGATATTTATTTTAATTTAGCAAGTTTCTTTTCTGTAATTATCGCGTTAGCTAAAATTACCCGTACCTTCTTAATTCGCGAAGTGTGTTCCTGTATACGGGAGCCTAGTTAGGAGAAACGTTGGGTGAAATAGAAACTTGCTCGTGAGTTCCTAGAAAATTGCATTGCACCGTATAATTTCTGGTGCTCCTGGAAATTAGTTTTCGAAAGAGATAACATGGCAAAAGGAAAAGTTGCAGTTGAGTTATGAGAAGGAAACATATTTCGAAGTGCATCGTCCATATCATTAATAGTTTTATTAGCATTTGCAGCAACTGAAAGCGGATATCAAAGCATGTCGTCTTGTATTTTATTAAAAGATAAATACCCAAGTGAATACGCTAGTAACACTAATATCGTCAGAGTAGGAGTTAACAGCTTTGGAAATCGTGTATGAATGTCCTAAAATCGCAGAATATCAATAGTTTTTTTTTACCTTTAAATGTAGATTTTAACTGTCAGAATAATTGAAATTTTTATTAACGTTTCCTTATCATCGATTTTCTTAACACTGTTAAAGATGGTTGATTTTGTTGGAAGAAGGTTTTGAGCAGCTATTTTCACTTCCTATACAATATCTTCGAAAATAGTCACTATCGAAACTGACTTTCATAAAAATATAAGGAATAGCTCACAAGTTTACGATATCTGACAGTTCGAAATGCTATTACTGAAATATCTACTTGCTTCGCCATCAATTTAGTAGTATGTAAGCGAGTATGTATATATACACCTACCCTCTCTTAACGGACACCTCTTATACGCGGACAACCTTTATAAGGGGACCAATTATCGAGGACCGAAAGAAATTATATAACTTACATATCACAACTTATCCTTTTAAACGGACTCTATTAACAGGACACTGACGTACGATAATAACAGTTTTCACGGTCTTGTTTCTTCTTAAGCTGACAATACCGCTCCGAATAGAAAAATAGTATTCTTAAGATCTTTAGCAGTTAATTCTCTATGAGATCTAATCAATGGGTTGGTTTTCTAGATGTTATTTACTTTAAGGAAAGCATGCAATCATGTAACTTTAGTAACAATTCAAAACTCTCGAAAAGCCTTGAAATTAATAGAACCTTATCGAGAAGAATCCAATAATGCCTATAAGGAAATAATAATGATGGACAGGGTATAATCAAAACGTGTAAGGATACAATACCAATTTTACATAAAACTTTTTTTACCCCCAAGAATGGTAATTCAAGAGGTTTTGAGTTGAAGAAAACTAAATGTACTGGCCGCAATTAAAAATGCACCACTCTCAAATTGTTGGAACGTTTCGTTAAAATTTTCTAAACGTATTTCTGAAGGATATCTTAAACGATTGTTTATCATATTGCATTGGTCTAGTTTGTTTCCATTTACGAGAGCCAAATGTTGCGCACATGCTTTTACAGGAACACCTGTTACAATCCAATAGTTGCAATCCAAATATACAAAAATTAGTAAAATGCATACAGTATGTTTTAAGCAATCGTGAGTGAGGTCCCGTAGACGAGAAAGTGCACCTTACAGACAATTAACCTCCTTCGAATGGGCAAAAAATGTTGCTCTAAATGAAGGCAGTGTTAGTTTCCAGGAAATTACGCGTAGACTTAACCGTAATCATTGGACTGTATTACGGCGTTGGAATCTGTGGATTGCAAATCCCGGTAAAGCACGTAGAGGCGCACCCAGAAGGACTATCCTTCGAGAAGATATTCTTTTAAAGCGTTTGGTTGTGTAATACCGGTACATTTTTAGCACAATAGTGGTGGAACGCTATTGGTCGGAGAATATCATTACGGATAATTTACGGACGAATAGTTCATTGGGGTTCCGTAGCTACCGGCCTTTACGTCGACTACCTTTAACTGCTGAGCATAGACTCACTAGATTAAACTTATGTATTTTGTTTTGTTGAATTGTCTTCATTTACATGTTTATAAGTATTATACGCATTTCTGATATTAATAAATATTATTTTACAAACATTGTAGAAACATGTAAAGGGACGCCTCTTTTAAGCGAAAAATTTGAGGGGACCGGATATGTCCGCCTGATAGAGAGATGTAATTTCCTCCTTTGTTATGCAAATAGGCATTCGTTCCAATCAAGGTAAAACATTTATTCTACATCTACTATTTACGTATAATGCAGATATCATCCAAACGTAATTAATTAATTTAAAGACTTACGTACATATATCAGAGAATATTCACAAAGATGAATGTAAGTTACATCAACAGAAACCTAATCCTAACTAAATTATAATACCGCGGGTTTATTCAAATTGGAGAAATTACTACCCTTCACATTCGCGTAGTATCAAGAGAATTAGGACATGCGTTGAACAATAGAGTGTAATTAGTAGTAACCTTGTAATAAAAATTTTATCATCTCATTCTGTTTTATAATAAGCAATATGAGCAGAAGTTTCGTATGGAATTCGCCTATACTGCGTAATAAATCTTCAGGATTCCTTCGTCAGGAAGTTGTAGAACACGTACAAGCTTTAATTCGTTTGCTTTGGTGATGCAGTTGTATCACCAAAGCAAATTTAGCTTAGCTTTAAGTGCCTGCAACCTTGGAGCAGCAATATTAATCGTATTATGGTACCGACCGTTGTAGGTACATTTGCAAATTAAGACCTATATTTCATTGGATATACACATGATTGCAAGTGTAAATTACGTAGATAAAATAACATTTTATTATTTCCCGGTGTTTGATTATATTATTTCAGCCTGGGGTTTGTCGTTGTCGTATATCAGCTGAAACTTACACGTTTTAACACGATAATTGGGTTGATAAAATGGGAAATTACCAAATTTAAAGAACGAAACAAATGCTGTACGTAGCAATGCTTTTTGTAAATTTGTTTCGGAAATGTAAGTTTTAAACTCGGAGCTAGTTTATTCTACTCCTTAATTGTTCATAACAACACTCACATTTCGAGTGTTATTAGCAAGCTTGTAGAAACGAGTACTCTTTCCATGCGCTTCTCGAAATTAAAAGAGACTAGACAGACTCGTGTTTTGTCGACCTGCGGCGAAACCAGTAAGTAACACAAACCCATTCTCGTGAGACGAATAAACCCGGATCTGTCTAGTCTCTGCTAATTTCGCGAAGGACAACTAGTTTCTGCAGGCTCAGTTATTACTAATAACTAAGCTTGCAGAAACGAGTTCCGCTTCATGAAATTAGCAGAGATTAGACAGATTCGTGTTTATTCGTCTCTGTAGTACTGCATGTGTCTGCTTAGCATTAATAGCCATGTTTCTTGGTCCCGAACCAGTTTTGTAGAAACATTATTTGAAAGATCTAAGAGCATCTAGATATAGGGCTCGTTCATTCTAGGACACCTGCATGAATGATATTTTCTTGCATCAACTCATTCTTTTGATTATACACCTCATATGCGAAAATCAGCTGCTCAGCTGCAATTGATTTTTTTTTGCCTCTGGCATCGTTCACATGCTGAGTTACCGTGATCAACAATTTCCCGCTCAGTTAGTTTCGCCTATGGCGTGGTTTACACGTTGAGTTTTCCCTTTCCTGATGAAGTCCCATATGATTGTGGGCGAAACGTCGAGTTTTCTTTTAATCAACGACATGCCACGGTCCAAACCCGGAACATAATTTTAACTAACTCTGGCAGCCTACATTTTCATCTTAATGTTATAACTCTTAGGAGACCTGCGTTTTATTTTACAAACAAAATGGATCGCGCTTAATGAAAAATCTTTTATTACACAAATACTAAAATAATAAGGATGATATAAATAGCTTATATCTGAAATAATAAGCGCCTACCTTTTTAAAATTCGGGGAGGTACACTCGAAATACCTGATATATAATAAAGTAATAAATAATAACCTACAAAGTTTGTTTGAATTGTTTAAAGTATCGCGAGTTCTTTTTTTCTACAACGTACAGCGCTTCAATAATAAATCTCGCCTAGACTTGATTAAATCCAAAGGGACAAAATTTCAATTAAACTTGTACCGAACAAAGATTAAAACTAAACTATTAATTTTTCAATGTAAGTATGTGTTCTCCAACGTGCTTCTGTCTTGCACCATTTCATCTCTGATTTTCCAGCTCCCGGTTCAATTTTCCGCTATACACGGAGATTTCCCGGCATCTTCCTTAGTTGTCTCCGGCATGAACGCAAAATCTCCATCTAAAGCGACGTCATTCGAGAAACCGAAAAAAAAACATCCATTACGTATATAAAGGACAAGACACACGTACACAGAGAGAAGAGGGATGGAACAACGATAAAACTGTGAGTAATGGATTCGCTTTTTCCTCACACTCTCCATTTAAATCGAACGTGGAGAACTGCCCTGCGTGGGTGACATTGGTGATGGGATCGAGTTTTTCTCGGGACCCTTAATAATTTTAGAATACCAATATGTTCGCGATTCATGTCAACATATTGGAGAAACTTGATCTATATACCTATTTCGAACGCATAACTTTCCAGGAACATATTTCAGTTTGCATTGGGGCATCGAATTCATTCCTCACACTGATGTCAACTGTATGACTTTTGCGAGTAGCAAAGCATGTATAGAATACGTTTACGATAAATTTTATCGCAATGCATCCATCACCTTTAGTATCATGAAGTCACGCATTCACTTGTTACTTTGTTGTTGGATCAGAAATGCTTCTAAAAAGTATTACGATTAGCAACATCTTAACATCAATATTGGCTACACACACCATCCGTATATAACAAATTTTAAATTCGAATACTTCTAGCTGACGACATAATTGGAACCGTAACACATACAACGAAAAATACTTTAAAATCCAATTTTACTATAAATACATATTTAAAATGTTAACGGTAAATTGTAATCTTTTTAAATGTTTCTTCTAACATCTAATTATTCATGAATTTGGTTACAAAAGGCGTGGAAAATTTATACTAATTTTGTAAAATACACACATTTAGTTTACCCTTTATAAAATATACCGTTGGTTTTCACTAAAATTCCAGATTCATGCTCGACCAAGCTTCTATCGGAATCTACGATTTGACTATTGTTGTTCTGGACAGAATTGTAAATATCACACTCGCCGTTGTTATGCTATACGGTTAGATAAAAAAAAGTTCTTAGCATCCCTCATTCCTCTTCGTTGGTTTCTGTTACTAAGAACCGGGAATTGAATTGTTTGATAGTTTGAAATGTTATCGCTACCTTATGTATTTTCCGTCTATTAACGCATAACATCAAAAACTTTTGTCAGCATGTCAACATACTTGAAATCAGAAAAGAAAGAACTCTTTCTGACGGTGCCAAAATCTAATATGACGCCGATAAAAAATAAAGAAGCTTATGATGGCCAGAAAGAGCTGAAACGTCGTACAAAAATTTCGAGTACCCCATTAGATAGAAGATCGAAAGTGCCCTTGAGAATGTGTTTTTCGTTTTTAATTGCAAGACCGAATGATGGTGCCAAGAGGTAAAAGAAGAAAATGAGCATTTTCGTTCTTTTGTCACTTGTCACAGGTACATTTTCTCTTCGGCTTCATAATAAACGTAAACCTACCCTCTGACTTCTGTAATAATAGGCGAAGATCACGATGTTAACGATCGAAAATGAATCAGCTGATCATAATACCGAGAACCTTCAATGTGAACATTGTAACTGCTTTTACACCTATAAATATTGATTGAAATTGGTACTCTATTAAAAAGGGGAGATATCCTTTTGCTTACTTCTTCTATTAAAAAAGAACGTTTGGTATTTTAATTTTTGGAGTCTCCTCTGACAGTAAATTTTAGAAATGTATAATACTCAGGGGGTAAAGTGAATCATTGCCTGTATTCCATCTACTCAAAAAAAAATAGGAATATCATCCTTTTGCTCTAGAAATAAAACATGCTCGTCTAAAAGTAGTTGTTAGATGCTGTTTAAATTTATATGCCAAATGAAATACTCTCTTCATTTCCTTATCTCTACGGCTACAATTTTTAGCAATGGTATAGAGTATACAAGAAGAGTTGAAATTTTAACCTATACCATCAAAATAGGAATCGTGCTGCAGGTAAACATTTTAACATCACTTTTTCCGAGAGAAAAAAGATAAGTACGTAGATGGACTAATTCAAAAATTTTCCGAAACAAAGACAGTTACCAATAAAAAACAATATCCACACCGAGTTAACAACGCAGTTGCGTAAGCAAATACAAATTCCATAAAATTAAATCAGCACAAGAATTGCTTGAAAGCGATATTTACCGTCGTGCAGTTTTCTGCATTAATCAGTCAATGACTTATTGACACCCTAGACTTATTGTATAATATCTACTTCCTGATGAATGCATGAACTATATGTTAGCAGACATATCTTTGGATACCAGGCTGAAAATGACCCTTATATAACGAGGGTCTTTCGTACTCAAATGCTACAAAAGTTAAATGCTTTGTGGTCATATTGTTGGAACAGCTTTTCTCAATGGAAGTTTAAACGGTTAATCTTATTTGGAATTGCTGAGAGAAGAATATTGGAAAATTGTGATAATCTTTCTGAAGCTTTAGTGGCAGCATTTCAACAAGATGCAACATTACACTACCCCAGTACAACAGTTTCTGGACACTGGATAGGTAAAAGAGATGCAATGATAGAGTGGCCAACTATATCACTTGGTACTTCAGAAATCGGAAATCTATGACGCTCAAACAAAAATCTTCAATTGATTTACAGCGAATTATTCATGAATGTTTACAAATAACTCCCGATATGTTCGAAAACATTGAACAATTAATAAAATCCATTTTTGAATGCTATGCAAATAATTGAAGTAAGTTTTTATGAATGGAGCTGTTTCTGTTAATAAATTCCAATTATCTGTAACCTTCAAGTGATTCACTTTAACCGCTTAGTATTATGCTTTTTGAAATTTATTTTCAGAAAAAACCTACAAATGAGAAAATATACAATAATAAAATAACTGGAAAGGTGACCATGGGGCTACGGCTATGAAAGTCATTACGAAGGGGTGACCTTCTCTGTATGGTGCTTGACGTATTTTCGCGATTTCCGTGAGAAACCATTAATTCACTAGTTTAGGACGGATGGTTTTGGTTGGGGAAATGCTCAGTATAACCATTAATTGAAGCGATAATGTACACACGTATACAAAAGATCTTTCTACGGATTTTATTCTCATGGTAATTGTTAAAGAACGTACTCCACAAAGTAAACCAAAATTCCATCTGAGAGACGGGCTCGTTCAGTTCTATTAATTTTGAAATTTAATCCGGAAGATAGGATTACTAACTCAGAAACGACATCTGTGCGTCCGGCAAGAACGACAGAAATATACATATTTACATTCAGATGACGACGACATCTCTCTACGAAATACGAAATAACTATGGCTATATGCTTAAAATATTTCAAGTGGAAACTTTTAACGTCGGAACATTGAGCACTTAATACGAAATCTCAGCTCTCTTTATGTTACCCTTTTTTACGCCTATTCAAATCGGACAGAACAATTCTCAAAGGGTCCCTCTTCCACCCGGTACATTTCTGTCAAGCCCGATTGGAGTCCAACCCACATTATGCCATCCATGTCAATTTCTATGGCCAGAGAGAAATCCCGACACTGTGAATGCCAAAAGTGCTATGACGCGCTGTGCGGTTGGCAAGAATCCCTCGAGTTCATTTCCCATCTGCGGTGCGAAACTATACGAGATGTGTGCGGAGAAAATTGAGATTTTCTTCCCTGTTTTGTGTGGATATGTTTGCGTATGCTGTGCGGTTAGCGTCTTCCGCTCGCCAAAACCAAGGCTACCCCGCCACACTGTGCTGCGATCGTCGGCGTTCCTGTTACTTCTGGGACCGCAGAAATTCGAACTGCCCTCTTTATATACATTTTAATTCCGCCCTTGACATGTTCCATTTCCCAACGCAAATTCGGCGTGTCTGACAACGCCACTTCTAACAAATTATGACATTTCCGTTTTCTCATACTGTACGCAATGCTGGATTTCATGTGACACGTCACTGTAGTTGCCATTTCGAAAACATGCATATGTAAATCTTACGGAAATTAGACGATTTTGGGTAATAAATATAAATAAAGTAGCAGAAATGAAAAAGAGAGAAATTAGCTAGATGGATCTTACATTGCTGTCTAGGGGAAATAACCATAATGTTAAAGATGGGAAGAACGTAAAATTCCTCAAAACAGTAAGCAAAAAGATAGCATACACATTTGTAGTAGCCACGGAATGCATTCTTTTGCCAGACAATTAATCAACATTTGATGAAACATTCTTACAACTAGGTAGGAACGGACAGGGTAAAAAGAATCAGGCTGAATAAATGCAAGTGTAAAATAAATGTCAATGTCTTATCGCCCTCCTGGTATTCGTGGTGGTCCTGGCTCGCGGCTCTGCTAACGGTGATAACCAGCTTCGCTTTATGCAGTTAAATAACTCATTTAAACCACTATTTAGGCTATGGTTAACGCCCTTACTTCGTGGGGCACTTGGTGTACCTTTGTATGTTGTAGCAATGGTGTAAATACCTCGTAATTCTCTATGTTCTTTGTCTGTGGCTTTTTCGTCCACGTCAGATCACCAATTATATCTTCGACCACGAGGTAAAGGGGATTTATTACCATTCATTCGACATTCCGGTAGTTGGGATTCCATTCAGCCAACCGCCGATATCTAGACGCCGATCACACATCTTACCGCTTTCACCGCTGAGAGAAGACGTTCGCGATCACATGATCTTAATCTTTCCTAAGTAAGATGCACTAATCATCTTCCATCAATCAAAAAAAAATGCATTTATAGCAGCACTCGACGTGCAGGAGTGAAATGAAAAGTAAAACATAAAATAATTGTATTCAAGAAATTAAATAATTGAAGCCAGTTCTGTTATATGAAAATAAATAAATATTATTTACTTAAAACAATGTTTAAAATTTGGCGCCCTATTACACAGTAGACGTGTGATATTTGATGTATATACTTCTTTTTATAGCGATTCTTGCTTCCAGATTACACAATCCATAGCTTTCGCGATAATACTACCGCTACTGTTACAAAACTGCAAAATTATTAGGTTCGTTGAATTTTTGGACAAATTTTACTTATTTTTCTTGGAAGGGGAATTCGTGCTTTTATTATGTTTTTTCGTGCCATCAACACTCCTATTTTTACAAAAACATCCCTCTATTGCATTTCTACTATTCATTGATCCATTTTGAAACACGAGGGTAATCTGACAAGTTTCAAACCTTAGCATGAAGATGGCGTTACTTGTCAACATTGGGTACACGTGGAAAGATATTTTTATTTAACATATGCCGCCGTGAAATTGTGGGCAGCTGAATTTAAACGTACTCTTACTAGCAGGGCCAACGATGATCGTTCGGGTCGACAAAAAACTGATAACATCAGAATACCAGAATGCTAGACGACCACCAAATTAAAGTTAGGGCGAAAGCAGGCTCTGAGGGCATTTCGAAAGAATATATTTGTCACACATTGGCGGAAGCTTTAGACATGAAAAAGTTAACGTCGCATTGGGTGTCGGCCTTGTTCGCTTACGACTTTTTTTTGCATATTCATGGAGTTATGTTAATCGTCTCACATACTACGCAACATTACTTGATAGAAACTGCGGAAAAGCGGTCACCTTTGGAGAAGAAGAATGTTTTGTTCCACCAAAACAACAGCTTTTTTTGTTTCCTAGAGTCAAAGTTTCACCCAGAGGATGGTTATTTTCATCAATTGAAGAGACGATTAGATTCGTGCACGCCTATTTTGCAGATCATATACATATGTGACTTGAAAGGTCTTTCTGCATTTGCATAAGTAATACAATGCACGTGTTACCATGTATACTAAAAATCCATAATCAGCTTGCACCGAAGGCTGTATTATCTGTTATAAACACTTTCATCATCCATCACTCATGGATGCAATCAGCCCCCTGTTTGTATATTATTCGCATAGTTACTGCTTGACATAGCGTTACGCTACTCTACAATAAAACCAAACAGATGTGCCGTCGTCTGGCAGATACGTGTCTTTTTATAAACTTTCTTAAATTACATTTCTTTCTATTTCTCTACGCTTGCAAAGTTTTATAGGACAGTTCTGGAAGTTTATTAAAACTGGTTGAAGAAAAACGTGTACTAAAGAGATGGATTATATGTGCGGAACAAAGCTTACCGAAGCATTTTAAACATGTATAAGGGATACAACATGCACCGGATAATAATTTGCTTTTCTAACATTTACATACACATACATATGAATTATTTAGTATCTGAAAACGAGCTTGTGTATATCCACCTGATTATTTTGGCGGAAATGTGTAACTCGCTGAATGGAAACAAAACGGAGTTTAACGACCTTTTAGTGGAAATTTAGCAATTCGTTTTTTACTGTAACTAACATCAATTTATCACCGAATCCTCTAAATCTCCTGTCTATAGAAGAAAAAATAATTTATTGTTTGTAAACATGTGCTAATTGCGCGATGTTGAATGTAACCAGAAACTATGTACTTTGCATGCATGTTCATTTCAGTTAGATAAATGTTTATGTTGCGAAACATAAATCACGTTGTGTACAGCGAATATGTGAACAAGTGGCGCTTTTGCACGTTTAATAACGTAAACGAAAGCTATAAAAGTAATCAAAACAGACATTAATAGCTTGGTAGTTTGACTGACAAAAAATAACTACGTGTACGATATTGCAATGCAGATCACTTTTGGGCGTACGATTTTCATGTGGAAATTATGTGGCAGCTTTAACCGAAATAAAGTAGTATGTATACCATTTTAAAAGACGCGTTTTCTAATTTATTATTTTGTTGTTTTCTGTTATTTGTAATTTTCTAATATCTTACTAAGGAACATAGACAACACATAAATTCGGATTTGAATGAAATTTCAATTCAGGAATAATCAATTGGTTAACAACAACACGTATTTTAGCGGTCCTATCGCTCGACTTAAGAAGCTGCTTTTAGGTAGAAAGTAATAGCGTCTCACAAGTTGAGACAGTTAAATATTCAAAGTAAGTAAACACACATCATAAGTGTACATAGATATTAGGGAACAGTTTGTTATACGAGAAGAATTTCTTTATTCACTATTTGCATAAGATTTCATGGTTAGCAGATAGCTTCTGCTAAATATTGGACCAAACACTATTTTCTCGATTAATTCTTGGAATAAGTGTAAGAAGTTGCCAATACAAGGTATATAGTACAAAAATAGTACAACCTTTCAGATATAAGAAGCTACTGAAATAATACTATTCCCAATTCTTTATTTTTTTCTCATAAGTGTTATACTCAACCATTTTATTAATTCACACTGTTTGGGATTGTTACCAATTGCCTGGGCACTTGAGCTTAATGTTTTTTGCAATGCTCTCAATAGGCTTCTCAATTAAGCAACTTAGTGTTCTCCACAAAGGCCATTATCCTGCCCAGCGGACATTTGAGTAACCTCGGAGGCTCAAGTAGGTCATCCCCGAAATGTTTTTGCCTGAACACTTTTAGTTCCTCCAAGATGCATTTTCAGGAAACAGTATCCAGTTACCAATCTGGTAATGATCTTGACTTTTTTTGCTACGTTCTTTTAGGGAATTTCCCATTGACCACAATAACAATATCCTCAGCGAATCCCTGCATACATATTCCTTGGTCATTTGAAGACCCGACGAAGTCATCCAGGACCAAGGTCCACAACAATGGTGACAATAGTCCCATCTGAAGGCACGTTCCGGTTGCCTTCAGGGTGACGCTTTGTCAAACATTTGGGCATGGATTACTTTGCTTACTCCGGTCCCTTAAAGGCCGGTTAATACATGGCGTCAATGTATTAGGGGTTCGGCAATCAGTACCGGTGATTTTTAATTAGCCATAGATTGAAAACTAATCGGCAGCTAGTTGTCAAATATGCATCATTTTTGCACTGATCGTCTGCTATTTAAGCAATAATTGCCATCCATAATGGAAAACTCAACTGCAAGGTGTCATGAATGTTTAAATTGTCAGTTCCTATTTGTTATTTTTAAAAAATGAGTTGACTATTTTTCACTATTTGCACTATTCAAACAACAAAATGCCTTTTGTACCGCTTTTTATATAGCGTCCACAACTATCCACTAATTAAATATAAATTACCGACACTGTACTTGAATCCGTTTTTCAATATTCCACTTGATTGCATGTGTAAAAAATAAATTAGAATATGTAATTATAATACCAACGTTGTTGGTTCTTTCTTGTTCATAAACACCAAACCGATAATTTTAGTATATACACTAATTTGTGTTAGGGCATAATTTAATTTTTTTAAGTGCTTAGCTATCTAAATTTGTTGTTCCAGGTAAATCATATTTAGCGAATAAAAAATAAATTAATAATAAGCGTGCGGGACATCCATTTTTTCTATAGTCTTGGGTAACTACTTACATAGAAATACGTCAGAAAACCAATTTAATATCCATCATAGTTTCCAATTTTAAAAGAAAAGAAATAATGTGTAAGCTTTAGGGTAACCTGGAAAGCTTGGGCCGCTAAAAAAATACTTGGAACCTATATTAAATTTTACCCAAACGTGATTTTCAATTTGCAAGTGTTCATAATTGTATAAAAGCGGGTTGGTGTAAAGAGTTACGATTTCCTGCAAATGAACAATTATTTTGCATAAATTTTCAATTTTCCTTATTTTGCATCGCTTATTCGCAATATTCTTAACTATTACAGAGGCATACCTTAGGATATTCTTTCGTGTTTCCAGTTATTCTTGACTTAGCATCCATCAACAATTAAATTAAGTATATTTTACCTCAAAAGCACACACCAGGAATAAATGATTAACAAATTATTACCAGTTTCCCGTAAGCTTTGGTACTACGCAAATCCGTTAAATTTACTTTAATTTGTTTATACTTTTAATTATTGTAATATTTGTATATGGTACGTTACTTAGGTTGTTATTAATCATTATATCTCTATTCGTTTCACTGTGTACTGGTACACAGTGAAACACATAAAATTAAAAAGGCTTACTAAATACTTCCTTTGTATAGGATGTTTTATTATTTTGTTTAGGTAAAAGGCTTAAGGTGAGATTAATAGCTAAAAGAGTAATCGTCTATGTCACTGTATTGGATATAAGCATCAACAAAAATATTTTTTGTTTCACTGTATCCTTACTTACCCTACATTTTTTTAAACCTTTGTTCGTCCTGACCGTACTCCTCGTTGTTTTTTCTGTTTTAGTCAGAAAAAATTATTGTCAGCACAATTCAGTAAGCCTCAGACCAAAACAACTAACATTTGTTATTACACAGTTCTGAAAATGCTTCGAACTTTTCAGTACATTATCATTGGTGCATAAGCTATTTAAACAATTCAACGACTGTAAATGAACAAATATGTTATTTCCTCCGGTAAATAACGATACTTTGTACATTCTCATTTTAAATCCATACAGGTATTTCATAAAACAAACAAATATCTGAGTACGCCGGAAATTATGTTGCATCAGCACATTTATATATTTACGAAAGCATCAATGATTTGGTCGAATAAATCAGCAGGAATACAATAAATACAGGGATATATTAATCCGTCGTATAAAGATTTGCAAAATGAAAATTATATTTTTAATGGCATTTTACAAATGTACGCTACCGTGGTTTTTAAGTAGATATAGAATTTATCAATTTGTCCTGGAGAGTGCATTAATGGACAAACACAATAAGTTTCTAACTCTACAGATCGCGCGGTCTTTGTTCACAATGTTGAGTGTATACGGAATTTATTAGTTTGAAGTTCTAATGATGTTATTATGAATGGAACATTTATCAAATGATTCTTAAATGGTACCAAACTTGTTAGATAAGACATGCCAAAGATTTACTCTGATGCAAACAGAATCTTTTTTTAACAATTATTAAATCGATTCTGCTGCTATACTTTGGCGGAAGCAAGAAATCGAAGGTTGAAAATTAATGTAAAAAATGCCAACATTAATAGACCAATGAAAAACACATTGTCTTATCTCTTAGTTAATTGGTGCTTGGTCTATATGAGAGGAACTCATTTACGACCAGTCAAACTATGGAAGATCTCTGGCGGAACAAACGGAGAAAATCGCAGAAGATTTGGTATTGACTGACCACCGAGTAAAAGCTCCAATTATTGCTAGAAAAATGTGAATAACAGAGAGTTACGGTCGCGGAAGGGATTCTCTTCAATGAGAATATGTCAAAAGGAACTACAATAACCAGGAATGTCTACAAAGGAACAAATTAGGAACTTGAAAGCGACTATAATCGAACAATTATGCTCAAGAAGAAACTTTGTTTCTGCACAGCAATTGGTGTGCAGAACGGTAATTTATATTAGGGCACCTCACCCCTAAAGTCAACTGTTTTCGAGATATTTTACATCATTAGCATTTGCACCGCTCTTGTTGAAATTAAATAATTGAGAAAGTAATGAAGATTAAGGTATTTACTTTTGTGGAACGAAATGAAAGGACAGCCAAGGATAGTTATCGCCACTAAATTCCATACACGGTGTTAATAAACTGTTTCTAAATATAAATATTTTTAAATTGAAGAAACTCATTTTTTGCAAATGGACCATATGTTACTTCTCTCTTTCAAATATTTGGCAAAGTTCGAATGCACTTATTTTACTATATACTCATTAGGTTGTGATTTAATCTGCCCAAATCTTAAGGAATTGGCGGTATCCTGTAGCGGATTCATGACACACTAAAGGGAAAGGAATCTAATAAAATAAGTTCCGTAGTTAGAACTAAATGAATGATGACAAAAATATGAAGATAACGCACAAAGAAACTTACAAAAATTTTTCATTTTGTGTCATGCATGTAATTTTTGTAACAAATCCATGAACAGGCCATATAATCACGGTTTGAAAACAACTCCCTGAAATTTTAAGTGGCAGTTGATCTTCAATGTACTCCAACCATTCCACGAATGAATGCGGATTATAAAAAGCCTCATTGAACACTCAACAGAGAAAAATATTGCATATTTCAAAATGGAAATTTGTACTCATGGATTTTCCTCATTGCATTTGCTAAACATACAAATTCTTAGTTCTTACTTAATTACTATATTGTGAATTGTTGATCGCTTAGTCCGCACGTCAAGTTGATATTCCAACAATGCACACTATTCTGCAAAATTTACATAGTGATAAAGCTATATATAGTTATAAACACTTCCGATACTCATTACATTACAAAGTCGACCTATTATATAACAACAGCCCTTTGTGATAAAACAAAAGCGAGTAATTTCTTCAAGAACGTGCGCGCCAGATAAAATACACCGTGAAACGTTTTAAACCTGGCGAACCATTAACCCTCTCGCCATATAACCGCTTTCCGTGCCCTATTCTATTTCTTTCCGTATGGATTGGGCCCAGACAGTTGCCAATTGTATATCGATACGTGATAGGAAAATCAGTGTTTTCGTACTTCGCTCAGCCCCATAGCTGCCGGTGGCAGTCGCTACGCGTTCTTCTTCTTTTTACGTTGGGACACGCCGTGCTCGGAAAAGGAGAGGGCTTAAATAAACCGGAATCGAAAGGGGAACGCGCGAGAAGTTCGCAGGCGAACGTGTTGAATGGGCAGGCGAAATACCCGAACGATCGAGCAACAGTCGATTTGTTCAGCGGCGGTGATTGAATTAATGTACTACGAAATTTATTTTAAATAGTGAAACGTCGCTCGCTGGTGTGTTTATTTTGTTCGAGTAAGGAAATGAGTTAACCGTTTTCGCGGATGGTCTCATATGTTTTAGTAATAATAACGACGTTTGCTAATGTTAATACACGTTACAGTGTTCTCACACTTATCAAACAAAGCGCAGGAGGTAGATTGGACGGTATTTAATACAATGCAGTGGAAGTAGAAACCTATTAATTGAAAAATTTTAGATCCAATACTTCGCAACTTGTATCTTCCGCCAAATGAAAAATTTTCAATATGTTGAGAGATTACGATGTGATCCTGGGACGAATCTAGAATGAATGCTTGAATTATTTTCATTATTTGTTGAATATAAGCTTGCGCAAATACTCTAAGAATATAACAAAAAGGACTATTTACGGTTTACTTGTATGTTAGTAAACTAAGATTTCTGTTTATCCAGGCTTAATGCAAACGGTGAACCAATATTGGCTTTATATCAGATATGTATTAATCGTATATTGTTATGGAGTTAACATAAAATACGAATATCTTGAGAACTAGATGCTATATAACATACGCTACATAATGCAAAATTACAAGCCTGTGCATAAAAATAGTAGTGACTACAAGAATAAATTAATAACAGTCACGTTAAGGTAGAATGCTGATAAGGTCCTGACTTCACCACCACAGTATACGTAAACACCGAAGTGTTATCAATACGCAACAAAATCCATTGTTCCAATAAACTAAAATTTTTACATAATATATTATATTATAACTAGAACTGGCATATCCGCATTTCGCGCTAGTATTGTACACACAAACAGGTACCCGGCGGGAAAACTGAATACAAACATCGACTGCCGATCGGAGATGCATGATAAATATAGGTATTCATATATAATATGTGTGTATATGACAAAGAAACTGTAGCACTGTGTTCGGCACAATAAAATAAACAATTCATATATTTTAGGAACGTTGTACAACACATGCCTTCTTAACAACTGTTATAAAATTAGACACCACAAACTGAATATGATGTGTGGAACGTTTACAGCGTCAAATATGTTTCCACATTTCTCGGTTTCCTAACGGAAAAAAATGCTCGCTGTAATGGAAATACGTTCTTATATCTTAAGAAAGATCGTTCAACATCTACCGATGTAAAACAGGTAAAGTTAAAATAATTTTTTAATTTTTAATTTTTAATTAATTAAAGGATCTGGAATTTCTTTTATGATTTGCCGTTTCAACAATATACAACCACAGCCGTTTGTTTCTCAATTCTAATGTGATCTTGTTTCCGGTTTGTTCGCGTATAGTTGGTAGAAACTTCCGTACCGATTCGGTAGCTTCCAGTTGGCATTGTATTTGCTCCAGAAATGTCGAAATGGTTCTTTATCCGGTAAATGAAGCGACAAATTACATGCAATCAACATAGAAAGTAAATCGGACATAAAATGAAATGTTGGTAAATCGTAATTTTTCTTTTTTTTGCCATCTTACACTATTTACATGTCTTGTGCAATCGTGCAAACTATCCTAGCACCAGTATAAGATGAATTCGGAAAGTCACAGATAAACTTATTAACTTTCCATTAATATTACTAATTAATGGTTAATAAATTCTTAGTAATCACAACACCGACGAGGCTTGCTGTAATCTAGCAGTTGGTATATCTCCTGTTCAAGCAGAGCGCATTGCTTCTCTTAACTGGGCGATTTTGGTACGTTTTCTGTTATTCGCAACCTTCTTTATACCAAGCCATAAGTTTTCCACCGGGTTAATATTCGGCGATTGGGTTATTATAGGAGAACTAATATTGGCCCTTCTTAGAGTACGTTTGGGTCGTTATTCTTGTGATAGACTCAACGATGCGGTATTTTCTCATCCGCGTAAGGTAACATGATGTTAGTTAATAAACGTTTCGAGTCATAATCTCAAGAATTCCAAAAATTGCTCGCAGACCATATCAAAGAAAACCAGCCAATAACATACCACCCTGTTTAATAGCTTTTTTTCTGTAAACATTGCAATTGTTACTATACAGAATCGTTTTGGATTCATCACTCCAGAGTACTCCTCCCTGATTGTGATACATTTTTATAGAACCTAAGCTTGCTATGATATATCTTAGTCTTAATAATAGCACTCTTTTGGGTCTTCTAGGATAGAATCGTTTCTTCTCAGTGTGTGAGAAATAGAACTAAAAGTAGAAAGTACACATTTTTAAAATTACTATTCGCTTTTATATTGTACATTGCTTTGTGCGACCCATGGCAACAAAATCATTACCTTTAAGACGTACAGCCAACGTAACAGCAATAATTTTGCCGCTATTTTAAAGTAATACCACGCTAGGGACCTTTTTCTTATGTTTAAAATAAGCCACTGCTACTTTATTGCACAGGCATCTAATACGCTGATTTTAAACTTGGATCACTTAGATAATTCCGTGCAATTTTTCATAGCAGTGTCGATGTTCAGATGTTTAAGTCTTTCTGTTTCAATACAAAATTGCGTTGAAAAAGAAATCGTAAAATAAAAAATACACAGCCAAATTGGTTTTCCTATTTGGCATTGCTATTACTTTGTATACTCACACGCAGACTTATTTCTCTTACAAATATACGGCATATGGCAGCAACTGTACCTGTCGCTTTGAAATAGTAAACCCCTATACGACTAAGCATCAGTTACGAGAGAATAGGACTAAAGGCATACTTCTACGAGACTTACATATTTACGAATTTATCATTTACTATAAATTTGACACAAATTAGATTCTACTTTAAAAACACCGAGGCCGCAAGGTTTTTAGATGCTAAAGGATACAGGAATTAAATAAATTAGGAATATATATAAATTATTGTCGTCTTTCTTAGCTAAAAATATTTTACATAGGATAATTCGTATAAAAGATATGATGTCATGGGTTACTTTTTCTAAATAAAAACTAATTTTTATTAGATTTTTGAAATCTGCACAATGCCCTAGATACATTTGAGATAGCGTTCAAATTCCGTTTTTCGCGGAACTGCTCAACTTGGGGAGACTTTCTCTTTGAAATAATAATAGCAAATTAAACTTAAATCAAATATTGAAAATTGTTTCATTCAACTAGCTGAGAATAGCTTCAAACTCATCTAAAACAACTTTTTATATCTTTTAATTCATCGATGTCATTTGGTTCGTTGATGTAAACTTTTGGTATCAGGTATCTCCACGCGAAAAAGGGAGAGAGGAATTATAACAGTTGATTTAGCTGGTCACTCCTTCTACCAATCTAACGATTAAGAAAAAAATTGTCCAAGCAGTCACGCACGGTACTTGCAGAAAATCCAGATACCTTTCATTGTTGAGTGTTTGATAAAATATTGATCCAAAATTATGTTCTCTAGAATGTCTAATTTAATCTTCAGCGACAAAACAAGACTCAACATATATTTTGTTCTTTGATCTAATTTTGCAAGTAATTACTGATCGAATTCTATATAATTTAATATTAACGAGACTGTCTAAAATGTGCAGAATCGGTTACGGTATTTAAAACATATAAATTGAGAAAGTTTCAAATATCTCGGAAGCATAGGGAAATACTGGAAGGAACAAAAGATGTAAGAAGACAGAAATAGAAAGCAACACGAAAATAAAAAAACGACGGATTGGGATAAACCAACGCGACAATTTAAATTTGAGAAAAAAAGAGCTACATCATCGGAGTGATTAAAAATTGGTCTTCTTCTGAAAGGAAAAAAGAGGGTCGATAAAATGGAATGGACCGTTCGAATAAAATCTACGGGAGTATGAAATAACGGCGATTGGAGAAATAAAGTGATTCTGTTTTCAATATTAACTTTATATTATCAAGGATAGAAGAAAAGTGGCACAGTAATCTGAAGGAGATTAATTCAAGATGATATAGAATCAAGTGAAGGAGAAGAAATTGTTTAAAAAAATAGTTCCAGAAAGATTATATTCTATTATTAAACAACAACTTATTGTTGTTAAACAATTATCTTTACCAGGTCTAACCAACTGAAATTGTTGGACTAGGAACAGAATGGCGCAAAAATGCTTTGTCAGGAAAGTTGGGGTACGGGAAGCATCCGAAAGTAAACTGGTAGGAACAATAAGAACCGAAAGGTAACCCAAGTGGTAAATACGTTGGGAATTGGTGCCACGCAGGAAAAGAAATAAACATACAGGTCAAAGTAACAAAAAAGAAGATAATTAATTAAATGATCAACTAATAGAACTTCAAACTGAAACCAATTTATTTGAACGAAGACAGGAAAGTATTGTCCCAAAAAGCGGCGGCCATGACCATTCTCTTTGCATTTTCCACTGTTTTGTTTGCTGTTTGGTGTTGGACTCATCATAGTCATATACACGGTTTTTGATCCGTCTGACAGTTAACTTGTTCTTGAATCGCTAAGATATCAGCTAGAATATGGTGCGCTCTTTGTTTCAACTTGCGATTGAAATTAATGTATTTATGGATTTCCCTGATGGCGTTCATTATGGCGGATTTTGGCTTTCAGCATCTTGAATGGTTGTACGATCATAAATGAAGCGCTTAGCTTTACTATCGTCTCTCTAGGAGTTAAACCTTTGGTAATATTTTGTGACTGCACTTTCGTTTTATCCATACTTGGAAAACAACAAAACTTTGAAGTAACAACAACACAATAGTGTTCTAAACGAGTCGGGTATTACTGTAAAAGGATGAGGTTTGAAGGTTAGTAAATGTAAGAAATTCCTCTAGAAAACTACTATTTCATATTTCTTCAGGAAGTGTAATTGCACTACTAATTACTACTAATTACTACCAATGACCAATCCTTTCCCTTTACAGGTTCTAAAAAGCAGCTTTATTTAAATTTAAATTTAATCTTACATGTGCGCGTTTGTTTTTACGTGAAATAAAAGGCGATGCACTCTTTTATGGGTTATTTCCAATTACGCGAATGTGTTGACGTTAAACTGGTACGACCGGCGTCCGCATAAATACCGAAATCGAATTAACTTGGGAAGTAAAAGGCTTCGAAGGCAGTATGCCTGCGAATCATTAGATTTGCAATGTAGTGCTGCTTACACAACTCAATTAGTTCCGGCACATGAAGCATGAGCGTTGTAATGTAACTGTCAGCAACAATCTATGAATCGAGCCAACACTGTGTAAGAGCTTGTTGCAGAAGCAGCGCCCTCCACTTGCCAAAATATCGTTTAAATTAGTGACGAAACGACGTTGGGGGTTACGTGCGCTTACAAACTCGAAATCAATGATCAAAAAAAATTATTCCGGTGGTGTGTGGTATTGCAGTCTCAATTATACTTAAATCCGTAATAAAATAAAGATAAAGTATAGTAATAGACTATTAATGGTGGAAAATGTGTAATATAAATTTATTTGCCAACATAAAACAACAATTGTAAGATAATCACAAAGAAAACTTCCTACAAAGTTTTTGAAATAGGGAATATCTGCTAACACCAACATTTGAAAGATATATCAAATAAAATATGAGAAAGTGGTCTCGCTGAGCCACTCGAGGAGATGGCAATATCGTTAACGTCTATCTCTATGAGATAGACTCTAGACTCTATGAGATAGGTTCTTCTTTTTTCCTAAGAAGTAATTACTGTCTTTTTTCGTCTCGTAAAGTTTTAGAACATAATCATTAACTATTTCAATCACATTGGCAACATAGTGTTTTATAGCTACTTTACCATAAGTAAAACTAGCTTCGAAGTCTTCCTTCTACACTTTACTTGACCTTCCTCTCGACAACATGCTTGAGTTAGATTTCACGGGGCGGAGTAAAGCTGATCATCAGGAGTATGAACATTAAAATCACCATCAGAAGTGTCTTGCAAAGATACACAGCGGTTACTTTCGTCTTCTGACGAGAAACAACATAACTCATGTCTTAATTTTTTTTTTCCATTTCTTTCTATGCCCTCTCATTAGTATTTTTGGCAGATGGTTTTCAGACACAGAATTTGATTTACACCGGAAATTGCTTGTGCTCTCATAGGTGCTGGCCTGTAGAATTGAAGAAAATCTTCGTCAGTAGATATATTAAAATTCAGTGGCCATAGACCTGTCACTTCAAACCCTTAGTGATCTAAAAACGTAGGCTTCCACGGCCAGAGTCAGTTGAAACTAAACCTGTTCCGGGTTTGAACCGTGTCATGTTGGTTAAAATAAAACTCAAGTATAAGTCAAGAGTTTTATTTTAACCAACGACATGACACGGTTGAAACCCGGAACACGTTTAGTTTCAACCTTAGTGATATGATTTGGCGTAAATGCTTGTAAATAGGCTTTAGCTACAATTTCATAGAATTTTATAGGTTTGCCGAGGTTGCCAAGCATCCAGTCTTCAGCATCCCAAAAACCGTCCGGTCCTTACACACAGGACTGCATGTCTTTGTGCTTTATGAGGTGATTGAAACTGTTACCTCTTGAGGAGATGAGATGAAACTAGTTCCAGTCGCACAGTCAAAGTCACTATGACCTTTCTGAATCAGCGGAGAGCCGTAAGATACCAGAGATTATGGTTGGGATTCTAAGTAGACATTGCTTGAAAAGTTACTTCTTTACCTTCTCAAGCCAAACTGGAGACGCCATGAAGGCAATTCTCCTAGACAATGTTCTCACCCATAACAAAACAGTATTTTGGTTAACAACCTTAATTCTTCAGTATGGAGAGGATGTATAATGAAAAATAACTATTTTCAATTTTTGTGCGTTTAGTTTGCAAACTACAAACGTTTTGAATTTACCGTGTGTAATTTTGTGAACAGACCTCATTGTAATAAGAACAAAATATCAGATTTGAATACAAATAGTACACAACAAACCTTCTCTAATGATTGACGGCAGCGAAACGAATATAATCCATTACGCCTCTTACTAATTATATTTTTCCATGAACAAAAATATCCTTTATATAATTCAAAAAAATCCCAATGAAATCTATACAAAGAAAGAACTTTTAAAAATCACAAACCAGGGTGTTCGTTTAATAATAGCAGGTACATGTAATAGGATAATGTTAAAAGTACACATAAAAATTATACATGAAGCTATTTTTTGAGATTTTTAATCACATTTATCTTTAAGTAGTAATACAATTGATTGTACTTGAACAGGCTAATATTCGATGTGTACACCTTCGAAGTCACCGACAACATTAACCCTAATAGCAACAGTAACAACAAGAATCATGTTGGCACTTAGAGCCTCAAGTGCATTATGCGCATCCAATTAACTGTAGATGTCGCTATTGCACTGTAAATCTGATATGGCAATTATCTTGTCCTTGTGATTAGAGTGAACAACGTTTCGCCATATTCTAATTAAATTAGATAAAATCAGTTGGACGTCTGCGAGTTACCTTCCGACGAAGTACTAATAATTTTAACTACTGCAATCCGCGTGTGATTTCAATTAACCTGCATTCAGTGTGGTATCTTTATTAAAGTTTTATGCCCGCGGAGAGTACATACTAGCAATAACAGCGATTTAATTCAGTTTATTTATTGTGCAATCTATTGCGGAAATTCTCGAAACCGGAAGGAAAACGCTATTGTTTGTATTTATACGGTTATACATATAATAAACTAATACAACGAGTGTTTATATTTCTGTTACACATACTATTAATAGCAGATTGTTATTGTAAAGTCAAAGGCTAACTTCTAAAATATAAGCAATTAGTTGAAGCATAAAAAATACTTAAACCATTTAGTCAGAAAGTCCTAACACAGCCATATTTTTATTTGCAATTACTAAATCATGTAATGCTAAATTAAGCTTGAAAATATTGTCAAAAGGTACCAAGTTTCTCAAATTCTATTTTTTAAGTTACCACTAAAATAATGTATGTACAAACCCGTTGATATCGTATAAGTAACTGCAATTACTTGAACATCAAAGCGAGACTACAATAACAGGAGCAAGAAGCGAAACAAGCCATCATCAAACAGCTGTAAAGCTTTTTCTTTTGTCAGTATTTATTTTATCAGTTGAATAGAACATAGGACACTTCACTGGAAGTATATTAGTTACATGAAAATAACAAATTAATCAATTTTGTTCTTAAAAACACTTCAAAAGTGCCTAAAAACAATAACCAAGTATAAATATAATTAATATAGCTACTTATGACATTGGTGGAATCGCCCACGACAAAAGCAATGTGATGAGAGAGAACGCTAACCAACGAACATTGCCAGCCCGGCATCATCAGTAGAGATGACAAAGGCAGACTTTTTGGCAGTGACTAGACCGACTCGTGTTTTGTCGACTCTCGGGAAACCAGTAGGCAACACGAACCCTTTCTTATGAGACGAATAGACACGAGTCTGTATAATCGCTGCAAGAAATAAATAATTTCACCTGCCTTGGTCATCAGCGTGATTCCGAGATTCGTAGCAGTAGATGACAACCTGGGTCGTTGTTCTTGAAGGAAGGTGATAAAAGCCTAGAGGCAAACAGCGATATGTGTAGAGATACGCCCAGAACCACGCTGATGCCTAAGTCCTGTGTGGTTGCCACTAGCTTGAGACGAGTTTCTTCTAAGTTCAATTTCAAATCGTTCTTCTTGATTCAACTCTTGAGTTGGCCCATAGTACCTATTAGTCCTGCTAGCTTTTGTTGATGTTATCATTGACGGCGTGCCTTCTGCATAAATATTGGGGCAGCAGATACAATTCAGCGAGCCGTTGATGCGTAACATTAACATAAGTGGTTCCAAGGTGAACGCATTGTGTTCTATTTATGAGATCGCAGGCATTTTGCAATTAATCCCGTAAATTCCATCTTTTCCAAATTTGTCAATATAATCTCGTGGGTTACAGTTCCGAAGGCTCCATGAAGACACAAGTTGTGATATCCTTGTTACTTGCATTTACTGCTACCTGTTGAATTAATTGAATTATTGCTCTTGCTATATATACACTACCGTTCATATATTTGGGGACGATTAAAAAATACAGCTTTTTTTAATTCGAATAAAAACAAAAAGTTATTTGTAATTTAATTTACTTCTATACATTGAGTATACTATACAAAACTAAAAATATTAAAAAAAAAATGTACTAATTATAATTAGGTCTGTACGGATTTGTCGTCTATATGTCCACCCTTTGACTTAATTACTGCGGTACATATTCGTGGCATTCTTAGAATTAAAGATTCCAAAAATGTTGCTGGGACCTCGGTCCATGCTTTGCTGGAGCTTTCTCCATAAATCTTGTGATCTAGTCACTCCTTTTTGGCGAATCCTTCTGTCCAGTTCATCCCATATTAATTAGATAGGCGACAGGTCAGCAGACTGTAGCCAAATCATTCTTTTCAAACGATCTTCTTCTTCCAGAGATGCTAGATACTTTCTGCATATACGAGAAGAATGCTTAGGGTCGTTATCCTCTTGAAACGTAAAGTTTCGACCTCGTAATCGTTCCCCACTTGGTACAGCATTCTCTTGTAATATTTTGCTTCACTGTAGGTAAGATACACTGTTCACTAACTCTTTCACCAACCTGTCGCCTAATAAACGTCCTCCGTTTGGAGCCAAATGTTTCAAATTTGGACTCGTCTGTCCACAGCACGTTGCACCACTGTTCGAATGTCCAGTGTCTGTGTTCTTGTGCTCACTGCAATCTTTTTCTTTTATTTTGAACTTTCAAAAGCGGTTTTCTGGCAGCTACTCATCCCTTTAAGCCTGCCGCAATTAATCTTCGTTTCACGGTCGAATGCGAAATAGGATTTCTTCGTGAAACATTGACTTGCTGCGTTATTTCCGGAGCCGTTAGGAATCTGTTTCTTTTTGAAACAAGAACAATGAACTGATCCTCAGCAGCTGTTGTCTTCTTTTTGCATCCAGAATGTTTCTTATCAACCAAGGAATCCGTTTCCGCCACCCGTTTTAATGTTGTAAATACACCATTTTTCGATATTTTTTATTTTTTCGCAATAACTGCCATTGAGTATCCTTCATTACGTAAAGTAATAGTAGCAGAACGCGTTTATTACGATAGTTAAATTTAAATTAAACTACTATCAAGATCGATTTTATTTTAAATACAAGACGCTATCTGCTTTGTTTGTTGTACTAAGTGTTCTATGAATCTCACATTATTCCTTTGTGGAAATATTCGACAATATTTTCAAGTTTACGTTATAACCCCATAAAAGGGATTAAAAGGAATTTTGTCTGAGGCTGCGGTAGAATACAAATTTGATGGGATAGAAGAGAATACTGTTGTAAATTATGTTCATGCATATAGAAATGTATACTTTTTCATATAAAACACAATCAATTGTTAATCTTTCAATTTTGCTTATTTTTCGGAGCTTTTCTTTGTCGTCCCCAAATATATGAACGGTAGTGCATATATATCCATTACGCAGTAGGTCATTTTTCCTAATAAATTTCACCACTTTTGTACGTTGGAATTTCTTTGTTATGTTCGATAGTAAAGCAATGAATCGTTAACTTGTAAGCTGTTCTTTTGGCCGTTTTGTACACAAACATAATGAAGGTAGGTGCACTTACGATTTTTCGGAAACACTCCTGCTAGAAAAGATTTTTCTACACTATCTGTTGGATAATACTTCTATAGCGCCTTTTAGATCAAAACTGCATTTAGAATAACTCCAGAACCTTTGAAATAACTCTATATCACAAATACTTCTTTCTAGTTAAACCTTTTGACTTTACAAATCCTCTCGAAAATTAGCTGATAGATGCAATGAAAACCTGCAAATTTTCCTGAACTTCGCTAAATAAATATACTTATTTTTCCTTATCTTTTTTGTATTCTAATCGTGGTAAACTAATAAAGATGCTTTCTTTAAAAGATTTGGCGAATACATTTGCTTACCTATGGAACCGCATTGTTCCTCAATTTATGTGTTACAAGGTTGATTTTATGGAATCACCATTAAATGAAAGAAAATGGTTTATTTTATTTACATTATTTATGGCAAATGATATCGGTCAAATGACCACCTCTGGTAACGGCGTAAATGAGAGCTCTTTCAAGCATGTTTTTCATAACATTCTCGCAGACTTCGTGTTATTTCGAATGTTGTCTTTAAGTATCAGAATCGTTTTACATTATTCGACCGGGAAAAGTTTCTCGCAAAATTTGCATCGTAGCACGAGTGGTGTGTGGTGTAACTCTATCCTGGAGGAACCACGCGCACTGCGATCTCAACTGCACAACCAGTAACTGTCACAGCATCACTTCTAGCATCCTCAAAGAAATATGGCCCAAATGACGCAACACAGAGTCACTTAACGAGAATGTAATGGTGATTGTGCATTAAATGGAGATTCTTAGTGCCCCAATAGTGGCTGCTTTGGTTATCAACAAAACCAACCAAATGAGAATGTGCCTTGTCCCTCCAGACGATTCTTTGCTAAAAATTGTGGTCGTCTGTACCAAGCTAAAAAAACCTGAGTACTTCAACTTCGCCGACGTTCATGGAGACTTTCCTGTAGCCCTTGCGTCATTGAATTTTATATGGGAATGAATGCAAATCTGTGTTAAGAATTTTTAGTAAACATGATGAAGACATTCCGAACTCCTGTTCACAACGTCGATGAGAGATGCCCGAGGGTTCACGAACACCCTATCTCACTGCATCAATATTTTCTGGCGTACGTTGGTACATTTTCCCCAAACTTTGCTTTATCTCCCAATGTACGTAAATTTTTTTAATTATTCAGTGTATGCTAAATAGTTGACTTGCTTGGCACATGATTAATACCAAAAAAGTCACACAATTTCCTTTGCGTATTCACAGTTGAACACTTACTACAATAAGGCGGGAAAGTAAAATCGGCTTGGAACGTAACTCTGCACACTGCTCAAATTAGTAAGTCAAAAATAGAAGGTACGATCGGATTGTTATGATTCCATTTACAGGATAATTTTTATACCACGCTATTTTGCTTTAGTTAGTTTTTTTTTTCTACTAAAAAATTAACTTTAAAGTATAATTAAAGTAACCTAATAATTCTAAATACGTACATTTATTATCTTATCAGCATGATGCTATTGCGAGGACAAGGTATTGAAACGAAAATTAGAAAGTTACCTTTTAATTGAAATACTGCATTGACTTACTCACTAATATCCACTGTGAGGTTGCTTTTAAATTCAAGCTTACATGCAAAAGGATAACGAAGCAAATCCTAAACTTCCGAACTAAGTGCAGATCATTGTGAACTTTCCTTTATGTTAGTTAAACTAACTACCTTCACCAGAAAAATATCTTCTAAAACTAATTATTTTCAAGAGAAATAAAAACTGGAACTACTTTACTTGAGAAATTAATTTTTATGTAAGTAGCGTGACGGGAAACATTACAAAAACAACTTAATTAAACGCTCGCCATGTAACTTAATTAGAAAAAGATCCGAACTTTGAAACGAAGGCGAATATTAAAGAAACCTTTCGTCGTTACAAATTAAGAAACCTGGTTGGTCGTATTTATACCGCACCTCGTTTCCGACATAATAAGGAGGTGTAGCTAATGCATTTTTCCGATGGTTCGATCGAAATGTTATATTGGCTGGATTGTTATGGCGGAATCAGCGTTTCAAGAATGGGACTTCGTTATTTATTTGTTGCTATAACGAATTATATTCACTATTTAGAAAGTTATATATTTATGAGAGGAAAAAGAAAACGTGAAACTGGCTTGTTCCACATTTTATAAGAATTTAATTTTCGTTAGAACTATTACCTGAATTACGTTGACCATGTTTAAAAAAATAACATTACTCAAATATATTATTGCGTTAATTATTCAAGGGACTTTGTTACTTATTTACCTAGTCTAGAAAGCATAATTTATTGACATTTTCATTGCATTTAGTTACATTTGTTACGAAACGAAGCAGTGTTGGTGACGTGACCTTTTCACTTTAGCTTGCTCCAGATCCTTCACCTTTCTTGGTTTTGCACATGTAGGCGGGAAGTATTTTTGTTAATAAAAAGAATCCAGTAAGCAATATTTAGCACCCGGAACAAAATTCGCTAGTGGTACGTTCAATTATATTTTTTCTCATTTCAAAATGATGTACCTAATTGCGTCGTATATTAATACACATATAACCAGTCGCATGCTTTTATAAATTATTATGGTATTCATGGTAAGCATTTTGTCTTGCCGTATCTGACAATTTCGACGAAATCTTCTCCACGAGAGCGAAAGGTACTTTTGGTGGATTTTAGAAATAGTAAGGATGAAGAAACCTGTACCAGCAACACACAAGGTGGTTTTATTAGCTTAGAATATAAGCGGAAATCAGTCGGCTAAAATAGAAAGAAATGAAGATTGGCATTAGAAAGCATACAAGAAGAATAATTTGTTCCTGTTAATACGGATGTATCCCCAAAAAGCAACCGGCATGATTTAACTTCTGGATGGATTTTGGATATGGAAATCATTTGTTGGAAAATTTTGCGCCCTCTGTAATACATAAAAATTATAATGTTGATCTTCGACA